>JBBELK010000451.1:0-1200000 GCA_037783545.1 Henricia sp. BOLD:AAB3569
CCCCCCCCCCCCCCCCCCCCCCCCCCCCCACCCCCTCCCCCCCTCGGCGTTAATTTTTCGGCGTTAAATATTCGGCGTTAATTTTTCGGTGTTAATTATTCGGTGTTAAAATGATATGTTTCTAATAAAGTGACGTTGGACTTGGTAAGTTAGTGGAGTGCAAATTAAGTTGAGTAGAAATGGTGCGCATAATTCATTGCCAATTCTTGCTTGCCACACCCAACAAAACCATGCAAACTTCTCGGCGTAGTAAACAGTGCGCAAGCCGCGGTCGGGCCGTCAGCGGCCCGCTAGCGGCACCGCTAGCGGGCCGCTGGTGGCAGCCACCCGCGGACCGCGGACCGCTAGTGCTCCGTTGGCGATTGAGGAGCGGCAGTGGCACTGGTGGTTTGCCACTGGATACCGCTAGTGGTTCGCTAGTGGTTCGGGAGCTGTAAAACGCTGTTCGCGTGCCACTTGCAAGCCACCGGCGAACCGCCGGTGGTTTTTGGTCGGTGTGCCGATGCCGACCGGCCGCTTCCCAGCCGACGGCAGCCGACGGCGGTCCGCCGGTGGCTTGCGCACTATATATATATATATATATATATAATGTGATACACCGACTAAAAGATTAAAAGAAATAAACTTAGATTAGCCTTTTACGTGTAACCTTTGTAGTATGGCTGGCACCTAGTACCTCGAATTCTTCACTTTAAAACGGATATGCAGTTCAGAAAGTCCACATACTATTCTTGCTACATGTACGTGATGCACGCCCTTGCCTATTAACCAGCATTTTGATTTCTTTGTGCCATTCTCTCCTACCATGAACACGGTATATTGAACACGTGGCAACAATTTAGTCTGGTTATCTAGATACTATTGTGTGCATGTGAAGGGAAGAGAGTCAGACGCTGTTCATGGGAAACACACACAAGGCTAATTTCTGTATGAATTCAAATCTAAAATTTCGTCGTAACGAGTTATTTGCGAAGTGTATGCCATTGTATTTGTAAATTCAATCGCTAACTTGGGATAGATTTTAGAGCTTAGTAAATAATTCAAGTTTACCTAGACTTCTTTATGTGGAAATGTAAACAAAATCGTATAAGGTATCTGATGTTGAATAAAAGTGATCAATGTTGTGTAAACTAAGATCAACGTGACGCAGTTCTTTCAACGTGGTATGCGCGCGTACTATGGCAACCTCGTCCCCAGGGTGGTCGAGCACCTCGTAGCAGTAGACCATGGGGCCGAGGTCGGTACTATGGCAACTGGAAAGATGTCCGTTGCCACGAGTTGCTCATGTTTTACTTTCTGGCAACTATAGATAGTTGAATAGCCGCCATCTTGTGAGGCACCTTTTGTTACTTAAACTGTTGAACAATGTAAGCACAATATGTACAACCATGCATGTCCTCAAGAAACAAAGAAACTGCCCCACAAGATGGCGGCTATTCGATACGGTCTATAGTTGTATCCAGTTGCGGTCAGTTTCGTCGATGTATACGCGTATCTATACTTTAACGAGTGCGTCTGGTCGCGTGGGCGCACACCGACAGGACTCAATTTCATAAAGCCTTTAAGCATAAAAATGTGCTTAATGCACAATTTATTGGCATTACAAAATGGGTTAGCAGTCAAAATTGTATGTGATGTGTACTAAGTTAATTATTCGCTACCTTTTATAAATACATAAGTTTAAGTTGACATATCATTTTGACTGCTATAACCCATTTTATTTTCAAACCAAATAAATTTTGCATTAGGCCTAATCATTTTTTCCCTGATAAGCAACCTTTAAATTGGCCCCGGTTGAGTTGCTTTCTGTTGCAATACAAGGTCGATGTACGCTCGGCTTTTTTGAGTTGCCGTGTCGATGTGCGAGCTCTGGAAATGTAGACCCGGCTGATGCTCCCGGTTGCCGCCCGAGAGTTTTGTTTGTTATGTTGTTTCAACTTGTTCAATTTTTTTTGGTTGTAATCCATCGATATATATACACCGTCCGCAATTGTACCCCACCAAATACAGTGCGTTGCCTAGACTGGTCATACTGTCCCCACTAGTCTACATTATGGTCTACGTGTGTTAAGTGGAATGCAAGCGATCGCATGGACCGGGGAGCAGTCTAGGCCAGGCATTGTTCGTGAGGTACAATTGCGGCCAGCGGCGTGGCTTCAATTCTCGTATAGCCAACTGCTATTGCATACTTCATCCAGTGTATATATATATCGATGGTTAAATCACGGCTATTCACGTCAAGTTGTCGACGTTGACCACGTTGACTTGGCGATTGAAAAAAAATTTGAATCGATTCCATTTCGACTCGGATTCGATTCCGCTTTAACCTGGCAAAAGTTTGTACTATTAATTATTAAAGGCAGTCTACATGTTTGGTAATTATACCCTCCAGAAAATTTCTGAATTGTTATCTATACGAAAAGCTTACTTGTTACATGTCTCAAGATGGTAATGGTAGTAATCATCCTGTGAACTTATGTCATTTGAAATGCCCCCATTCGTGATAAAAATGACAAAACTATTTGTATCGCCTGTAGGCGATCTTTCATTTATGCAAAAAAAAACATGCTTGGATTGTTCAGGTTTTCTGGAGTAGTAATACGTGGCTGAAATTTCTACAAGGTAGTTTTCTTGACATATGCTTTCAATTACCAGTGATTTTGTAAACACTTTACCAATCATGTATACTATACCTTTAAAAATTAAAACGCTCAAAGCCCCATGATTAATTGTCAATTGTTCCGCCGCTGTTGAAAAATAGGACGACGTAAAGAAAGAAAAACCATTTATACAATATCAAGAAAGTTGTCATAAAATAATTTAAGGCATTTATTCGACACAAATGATTCACAAAACATGCAACTGTATATAATTGACGCGTGTGTAATTTCAAACCACGGCCGATAATTTCGGATACTGTCTAATAGTCGTGTGCGGAGTTTTTACTGGGCATGCGCATACGGTAGATGGTTGACATCCAAGATTGTCCAATCAACACCGCCCATGTTGCTACGCCTCACAAGCCGTCGCAAAAATGGCGACGCACAATGCACGAAGCAATAGGACTGGCATGGAAAGCACAGATTCATTGGAAGCACACCCACATCGCTTCCACGATGACTCGGCATTATTTGACTCCCAAAATGGCGTATTTGCACAATGTTCGAAAGGGGTCAATACACTAGTCACAATAAGTTAGGGATATTAGTATGTTGTCAATTTTGGACCTTTTTTTCTTCAAATGACTGTTTTCACCTATTCCTGTGACAAGGTGTGTCTGTAATGCAGATACAATTGTCTAATCATTTACAAAATCATTCAAGCAGAATGCATTCTCGGTAAAATATCTGCGTACACCCCACAGTATAGTACGGCATATCCCTATACTTATTGTGAGTAGTTTATATCCCGGTGCTTCCACATTCAAAAAGACAATTTCCTTGAAACGAGGCTGTAATTTCCTTAGATTTCCTTAAATTTCACCCGGTCCACATATTTCATATATACGGATGTTTGTATTACTTTGTGTGCACAATGCGCAGGTGCGAAAAATAAGGTCTGGAAAACGAGTCTAGGTTGAGCTGCTACTAGTCTCTTTTCAAGCATTATACGTGTTTTAATTATATTTCATTGCTGCAAAACGTACGAACTTCTTCAAATTTTGAATTTCTCAGGATTTCCTCATTTAAAAAATATTTCCTTAGGATTTCCTAATTTTTAAGAGATTTCCTTAGAATTTCCTACAAATTTGTATTTCCTTAAAAAATTCCTAAATATTTCAAAATTTTCTTATTTTAAGGAAATTTCCTTGAAAGTGGAAACTATTAATTATCACCCAAAGAAGTTACGCGTAAGGAATTTCTAAAAGATGTTACCAACGTTACATACAACGGTAAAATATGTCTACACTAACGGTGAAATTATTCTTAAGACTAAGTTTTTATAATACAGATTGATATTTTTTCCCGACAGACTATTTTATTTTTTTACTAATTTACTTTGTATATATATCAATGTAAATAATGTCTTGAAAAGGATTCAATAAAGTTGTCCTTGGAAAAGTATTTAAAAAGAAGTTATTCATCATTTTGGTATTTTACGACTTAGTCAATTTGAGCAGTCTGAACAAAACTGATGACGATATTTTTTTAAATGGAGGATTTACCGAAAAATGTACGTGCGAAATGGTATTTGACAATCAGGTATCGGGTATTGTAAATAGTGTAAATATAATATACAAAACCACCGCCCAAGTTGGTTCTGTGGATTTCAGTGTATAATTTTACTCCAAATTCGCTACAGTCGCGTACAATTTTGCAAAGATGCCAGTCTTTTCTCGTGTATTAAACCAATAGACATCAACATTGGCGAAGTCGTAGTCTCTGGTACAGCCACGGCAGATACTTCTCGACTTTTGTGTAAACCGTTGGTATGGGCTTGCCTGGAGAACCGTTGCAGAAATAGTTGTGACCCCAGGAGACCACACCCCATACTACCCATTGGCTGGACTTGTCCCTGCACATGAGCGGCCCACCGCTGTCCCCCTTGCACGCGTCCGTGCGTTCCTCGCCCGTCATGTGGCCGGCGCACACCATCTTGTCAGTGTAGAGGTGACCGTACGCGTCAAGGCAAGACTTTGGGGAGAGGATCGGGAGGCGGGCCTCGTGAAGAACGGCAGGGTGCTCGGAGTTGAAGTACGTCAACGGATCTGTGGAAGATTCGGCAATTATTTGCAAGTGATACAAGCATCATCGCGTCGTACGGTACAAGGGACATCGCAACGGTACAAGGGACATCGCAAATGCAAACGATTATTTGCAGTGTCGCACATTTCTTTGCAAATATATTTGCAAGCAATTGCGTCCCTCGAAATGGCTTTCTTTTATATTTTACCAGTCAAACTCGGACTACAATTGTCGGCGTAAGTTCATGGAAATGCATGCATTGGAGCTTGATAGTATTTATAATACGTGCGTAAATAATGTTGCATGTAAGGATCAGGAGTGCAAGAAAGTCTTGTTTGAGGAGGGCAACACTTCAAAATGGCTACAACAAAGAGAAGGAAGGAAAAGATGCTGTTTAAAATACGGTAAGAATTTAGTACTCGGACGTCACTAATTTTGCCTTAAAATGATTTATTATACATCAATAAGTGCAAATTTAATGAAGAAACCAAAATTTGGAGGGGAAAAAAATATGAAGAATTTACTATAGGAAAAACTGGGAATATTTCTGAGTTGTCCCATAGTCTTAGTGAATGACCGGCTTGTAAATGCTTTCCGAAAGCGGTCGTATGTTCCAATTCAGTTTTTGGACTTTCGCAGAATGAAAAAGGACTCGAGAATAAGGGATTTTCGCATTCCGCGGCCATCTTGAAAAAAAGATTCAGTAGAGGGAACGAAAATTGCTGGCAGCCAAAGAAAAGCGCTAATGGCAGATACCTCACTGACTGACGTCATTTACAATGGCGCTAATCATTGGCTGCCAGCGATTTTGTTCCTCTCGACTGGATATTTTTTTCAAGATGGCCGCGGAATGCGAAAATCCCTTATTGTTTCACTGACTGTGCAACATGTGGCACCTTGCAGTTTTGGCAGTGAGCGGGACGCCGTTTAAAACTTTGGTTCCCCTCGTCAAAATGCATTTGGCAGTGATTTGAAATTATTATTGACGCATTGAGATCACTTTGAAGTCTCCGGTACGAGCGTGAGGATATATAACCACTCCGGGAAATTCGGACTTTGTTGGTCATCCGGATATTGACACACAAGGCATGCAAGAGACGCAAGCTCCGCCAACCGAAGTCGGAAAAGTATAGACAAATACCCAGACTGAAGAAGATTCTAGTGATTTTAATCAAGGTAGGCTGATTCGAATTTGCATTTTGAGCGTTTATTTATTTGCTGGTAAGAATTGAGAAGTTGACCATTAATATTTGAAAACAAATCTTTAAAAATTCAATTATGTTTTGTGGGAAAGAATTTAGATCATGGATTCAGACTTTGTGTACAAAACATATGAAGCAGGCTGAACAATTCCCAAGTGTTTCCTCACAAAATCATACATTTTTCTCACTCTAAATTTGGGTTTTTCCATCAAATCTGCCCTTACCGATGCTTGATGGGTCATTTAAAAAAAATAATATGATCAACTGCTTATAGACCTGTTGGGGGTTTTCCGCACACAATGGAATTAGCATAAATTGGTACAGCGGACCTTTGACATGTATAGACCGGTTCCTAATCCTATAGCTTATTGCGGAATGCCACCTCTAGCGGGAACCAATCTATACATGTCAAATGTCCGCTGTACCAATTTTTGATAATATGATAGTTCCAGTGTGTGCAGAAAACCCCGAACAGGTATCCATTGTCAGTGCGTTTTGGGTGTAGCATCTTGGGAAAAAAGTTGTTTTCTTGAATTGATATTTTTCTAGAAACAAAAGTTATTCGCTTTCAAATGAGACATCAACGACCGTTTACCATCGCTTGTTTTCTTGATGAATCTGATGAAAAAGGACAATTAAAAAAAAACCAAAAAACGTGATAATTTGTCAATACACCTCCCAAAAGTTACGGCTAACTTTTATAGCACTTTTTTCCCAAAATGGCCGCCGACGCTATCTTGAAAAAAAAAACATAAGCTTCAACAAACTTCTGTTCTGATAATGAATTAATTTCAAGAAAATATAGCATTACTTTTAAATTTTTTAAATTTTATTTTATGTATTTTGTTAAGAGTAACCTATACGTTATCGATTGATGCCAGTCGAAAGAATCGTGACATTTACAGCTAAATAGGGAAAAAGTAAAAAGAAAAGAAAAGAAAATAACATCAATAACTAAAAAATAAATAAACAAATAAATATATAAATAAATAAATATTTCCGAACCTGTAAATCCCCATCCGACAACCAGGCATTTATCCCCAGTCTTAAACAAGTCGGTGTCCCCAGCGCGCTGCCTCGGCGGCAAGCAGGCCGGCTGCACGCCCGCACCCATCTTGACCGTCTTCCTCTGCGTTTTCAGCCGTATGAGGGCGATATCATCCTTGTAGTCTCCTTTCGGGATGTAGTCCTCGTGAACATACACGCAGTCAATGCGAAATCGCTGCTCCGTGCCTTCCTTCGTGGAGCGATCCCTGTCTCCTAAGATCACGACCACGTCGTTCGGCTCGTGTCTGCGACAAAGACAATAAGTGCGTTCGATTAGCTTACAAGTGTAACATTAACCTACACCATACGTTCGATTTGCCATAACGTTCGATTTGCCATCACGTTATACTCGTGTCTGCCCCGGTGCCCGCCACTACTAGTTTACGCGTGCTTGTGAGCGGTTCTCTGCATGTTATGACGTCATCTGGTAACTATTAAATTGCAAGTACGAAAACATGCGCGGACATTATAGAAAAACACTGGAGCACAGATTTATGACAAAGCTAGAGGGCGTACTTTACCAACGCCCCGTTCTACAGGACTCTGGGTACGAGTCAAATAATGATTCCACAATCGCTTCCATTAAAATTGAATAGTGCCCTCAATGTTACTTTGTTGGAAATACGCGAAAGCTATAAATGGTATATAAAAAAAGTATCGTTTTTAAAGCTTTTCTAAAACATTGCTTCATTTATGTATTCTTGGGTTTCACTTGGCTTGACAACGGTTGCTATCCGCCATTACTGTGTCCATACTATGGCACGCCAAAGCGAAAAATAATTAAACGCTTATAATTTAATGTTGACGCATTATTTTCGCAAATGTTGCGCAAGAAAAAAAAAGGTTGGCATGACTTTTAAATGTTGATAGACTGTTTGAAATCGGCATACCGTGCTTTTGTTGGCAAGTTTTTTAAAATGTTGAGACTTGTTTTGCCAGGGTTGATGGCAAACGTTATTGACGAGCCTCTGCCTTTAAAGGAGTGTGACCAGATCACTTTTTTTTACCCATAACTCCCCGGGACTTACCTTATGGGTCATGAGATTTTTATATCATAACATCCGTTATATTTTTCTGATTACGAAACTGAAACTCCCGCGCTTCTAGGCCGCATATTTCCGAGGATATCGTCGAAAATCCACCGATTATTTGTAAACTAATTTTCCAGTATCAATGTTTATCCGCTGAAAGCCGACTCGATAGTTTTGTTAAATTTTTTACTGGAAATTGCGAATGTTTTCGGGTTTTTGGGACATGGGAGGTGGTATGGGAGTTACTTGATAATATTGGTAAGTTACATCGAAAACTGTTTTCCAGAAACTCTGGTCACGCTCCTTTAAGGAGAAAACGATATTGAAGCTTTTAAGCGTGCCCTTTATAAAGCCATTTATTTTATTTAAAGAGTGAACGTGTTTGTGTGTACGAACTACATACTGTTTACCAATTCAAATCGAGGTACGATACACGGAATACCCGAAATCGATACGGAACAAACGATTTTTGGCACTCGGGCGGTAATTTGTCCTCGCGCGCGATTTCGTTACTATCGACGTCCGGATACATCCGCCGGCGAAATAGCCCCACGATGGCCAGACTAGAGCGCCCTCATGCATACATGTATTGAATTATCGCTCCCACGTCCGCAATTCACACCGCACTGGTATACTACTTTCTGTGATGTGACAATAGAAACTTTCTTTCGACATGCGTTTGTGGTATAAACATCGCCTTGCAAATTTTGTGTTATTGGAAATTCAAATCGACTCCCTTTCGAGACTTTAGAAACTGTCTGTATCGAGCTACGTATCGCGTTTCTGTTATTGCGCGTTGCCTGTTCATTTGATTAAGTGGTTTTGAACTCTCGAAACATATCGATAGGGTTGTTTTTTTCATCATTCTAAAAGCTGACAAGGTGTCCAATTACACGATTTGAAACTCAAACACTTAAAGGTACACACCGGCCTACTGTTTACATGATTTAGTGATGTAGCAGCATTGACAATACTTTTTAGATAGTCGTTGTGAAAAAAGCCGGGGTGTTCCTTTAATGGTAAAACGTGCGCTGTAATAAACGTCACGATTTCATCGAGTTTTTAATTTGCATTCTGCGCAGCGCTATACGCACACTTCGACTAGGGAATAACAAGTCACATACTGCGTACAAATGGCATTTCGGGTGCAAAGCAAGTTTGTGAAACGAGATATTTTCCCAATATTGTGTGAACCGTTGCAAACATTGTAATGTGTCCTTTTCGCCTCGGGTACCGTCGTGACGAAGTGATTACGTGTGTTACCACTGATCTCTACAAAAACACTGGATGGATCATTACCCGCTGGTCGACGTAAAGCCACCGCATGCATCGCCATTTTGTTGGGGGCGGCATATTGCTTTCAGTGGGTAAAAAAAACCCGTGGTTTGGGAGCAGTTATATGGTTTATCGGTGGCTTTAAAAAAAAAATGTTTTCCAATCATGTAATCTGTCTAATGTATCAAAAAAGCTTTAAAAGCGATATTTTTTTAATGTACCATTCCTAATGGCAAAACAAAAATGCATCTTTGAGTCCCAATAAAACCTTGATCCAGGTAGGCCCCATTATGTTTGTGTACAAAACAAATGTCCATAATCACCTGTCGAAACAATGTGCAGCCGTAAGCACGAATTCACTATTAAGTAAAGTTCCACCGCAGTACGGCTGTTTCGCGTCTATGACTTCTAGTTGCACCAACCATGGCCAACGGCCCTCGGCCGCCTCATGACCCAGGACAACCCGCTTGGACACGCTGTAGGCCGCGTTCCCGTGCATTCCGCACGTCTCTGTGGAAATAAGACGAAATAATTCGAAAAAATTAAAACCTGTGTACAGGATTTTGAATGTCAACAAATATTAAAGCCATTTGCACTTACCAAAAATTTTACTCCACGAGTTGACAAGAGAAATCGGAATTAAAGTGTTGCTAAGCAATGGTAACAAACACCACAAGATTTGTTTTCCCGTGTAAAATGGTACCTTTGGGTGAGAAATTGACAACTAAAGGTGTCTGCAGACAAGTTTTTACAATTCATTCATACACAAAATCCGCGCCAAATTGTTTCAGGTTTTCTGAAGTATTACTGCATCTATGTGGCTGAAATTTCTACAAGGCAGTTTATCAACATTATGTTTAGTTCTGTAATGCTGTTTTTCCCGTTTTTAAGAGTTTTGCAATCATGTAATCTGTCTTTAAAATAATTTTGCCAGAACTGGTTCATCGGACACGATTAAAAGTCTGCATCTATATATCTACAGCTGTAGGCAAGGGACATCACCTATACCAATAATTATTCCCTGCACGGCACATCTCCCATGACAAATACCCTTCGATTAACCCGGATATATATAGGCTACTGACAAGATTTGTAGGCAAGCGTCACCTGCAGCCTACATGATATTTACTAGAAAATGAGACCAATACATCCCAACCTCGTCACGAGCGCACATTCTATATAAAACGGACGTTTGGTAAAAATAATCGTTTCTAAAATGAACATGTGGCATCAAATCATGTTCCGTGTGCAATTGGACGTCAACAACTATCATATCCGCCGTTACTGTTTCCATACTATGGCACGCCAAAGCGGAAATAATTAAACACTGATAATTTTGCCATCAACCCTCAAAAACAAGTCTCAACATTTTTAAAAATTTGCCAACAAAAGCACGGTATGCCAGTTTCAAACAGTCTATCAACATTTAAAAGTCATGCCAACTTTTATTTTCTTGCGCAACATTTTCGAAAATATGGGTCAACATTAAATTCTGTGTTGAATTATTTTTCGCTTTGGCGTGCCATAGTATGGACACAGTAATGGCGGATAGCAACCGTTGTAAAGCCAAGTGAAACCCAAGAATAGAATTGCCATCATTTCCAGTGTCAAAATAGGACAGGCTCCTTCTCTGTGGTAATTTTTTTATTCCTCAAAGAGAGTGCATGAACCAACCATGATTTTGACCATGTCCAACGATTATATCACTATCAGCTTTGCAGCAAAGCAGGTGGAAACCACTCATCATTGGTAGTCCCAATGAGAACTGAAAACAAAAACGGACTGTGTGAAACCAGCTTTAGTCGGGTTTTTCTTGTCCACTCGTGAAGTAAAATTTTAGGTATATAACTGCAAATGATGAGTTATGCTCCCTTGCCATGCCCAACCCACTCAATCGTTTTCAATCACAGTGCAAATGCCATTCATTTCCCGCCACCAAAAGGCGTCTGCGGACGCCAGACGGTACAGGTGTAAGCCTAGGCTGGCCATTATTGCTGTGGGAGTTGGGTATTCCCATCCGTCTAATATATCTACATGTCAGTAACTCACAACAACCTGCAGATATTCACACAGCTGGCAGGAAATCAGTTAAAAGGACCAAAATACCATCTCAAAAGCAATATTGATTATTTGCTGTTTGGTACTTTCTGTAAAGGTTGGAGTGGCACTGAAAATTGTCAAAATTGGGAAATTTGCCATTTGGGATTCTTATTCCCCATTTGGAAGCAATTTTTAAACGGGTCCCCTGATTCAGTTCTGTAGAATGCACACTACTGATTGAAAAGGTACCAGATTATTTAAGTGCAGTTCCAAATTTTCTTTAAAAGTTCAATGTATCACTTGCAAGATAAATATTTTTACGGATTCTTGAAATAAGGGCGCACCATATATCTAAAAACGAATGTTGGTGCGGAACCTAGCATGCAGACATTTTAGCTGCATAAATGCATCAATGTTTCTGGAAAACTTTCAAATCCATGCATGGTTTTTGTGTTAAGTTAACTTTAAGAACACACAGCAGAAAAGTAATTGAAACTGGAATTGTGGCAAATTGCTGCAGTTATCGGGAGCGGACTGCATGGTGTTGAACAGTTTTGAACACACAGCCACATTTGCGTCTGCATTAACATTGAGAACGGTTTTGAATTTGACATTTTTTGGCGCAAAGCAGCCCGGTACCCTGGCTTTATTTACGCGAATCGCTAACAGCGCACATATGATGCACCTGACTATTTGTGTTGTTGGTGGCGCTGTTCCGTTAGACTGGCGATTTAGACTGGTTTCCGCTCCACCTATTCCACATACAACAATTGAATATGAGAATCATTCGTAGTATTTGGAATTTGTGGATTTGCGATTTGTAACGGGTTCCCAGCTAGCTTCGCGCGGTGTAACACGGCAAATGAATGGGCACCAGCCAGTGTCTTCCACGGATCGCACGAGTTCGTTTCAATTGTCAGTTCAAAAATCTTGTATATTCGGGTTTTTTAGAGGGGGTTTTTTAGAGGGAGGTTCCAATGTGAATAGAAATTATGCTACAGCTATTAGCACTAGTCGGAAAAGCCAACTTTAGTCATGTCAGTCCGATTTCGAATTCTGCTATGGAAGCGAAACTGCGCGATTTCGTTCGTGTCGCTACTTACGATCAAGACGTTAACTTACTCTCGGGTTTTCACCTTACTATTTTGTATTTTTTGTTTTCTTGTTATGAATATTGTTTGCGATGTATTTTATATCTAGTTAAATCTAGAACAAATTTCCAGAAAACCTGGGCACGCTTCTTTAATAACAATACTACTTTAGAAGCCCCTTTAAAATAGACTAGGCATATACCCAAAACAGACAAAAATACCACGTATTGTGTAAATATAGCTCGTGACTATAGGGACAGAATCCATCTAAATGGAAATGAAAAACAAACATGTCACCATTGGTTTACAACCTTGCTAAACACGGGGTAAAAATCATGATGGGAAGCGTGTGTCAGTGGCCGTTCAATGTTTATTTGAAATAAAAATCTATCTTTAAATGTTTGTGCCAAGACCATTTTCGGTGTGGAAAGAATGGACTAATATGTGTCTTCTGACATTGAGAGTAACAAATCGAATAGACCCCTTGCATAGGCGGCCATGACGGGGCAGTGACATTGTCACCGTGCGTCAAGCACGAGTAGGCACTTTGTGGATCCATTGCCACATCATTTAAATCTGAAAACCTGCCCCTGCCCCTGTTGTGATTGGGCACCATACCATGTACATGTACATGTATTGCGTTCGTTACTTAATGCGCGCCCATGCAACACCGACAGAAACGTGTGGTTTGTAGGGAAAACCAGAGGGAGTACACCACTGTGCCTCATAGCTCGGCTGGTAGAGCATTTGCCTGGTGTATGAGAAATCTTGGGGGAAACCTGAGGGTGTATACCATACCGTGTCTTATAGCTCAGCTAGTAGAGCATCTGCCCGGTGTGTCATAAGTCTTGAGGGAAACCCGAGGGCGTATACCACTGTGCCTCAGCTTAGCTGACAGAGCATCTGCCCGATGTGTCGGAGGTCTTAGGGGGAAACCTGAGAGAGTATACCACTGTGCCTCATAGCTCAGCTGGCAGAGCATCTGCCTGGTATGTCAGAGGTTTCGGATTCGAAACTTAAAGGCCCATATGTGTTCTTTTTTATCCAATGTTTGGTTGATTCATTTTAATGGTGGTTATAAGCACCATACCAGACATATTGCGTTCGTTAAATATGAAATGAGAGAAAACAAATTTACGAACAGAGAATAACCATAACTTACATATTTGTAATTTTCGAGCTGTTTTGGTAAATTTCATGTCCAACGTTTCGTGAAAATTCCTCATTATGAACCAGCACGCAGGAAAAACCTCTTTAGAACACAAACCATGTGTAGCATCATTAAAAAGCAGATTAAATTTCACCGTTCAGAAAATCACTTGTAATTTTAATCGCCCCCTCATAATCGATGACGCAAGAAGATCACGTGACTGATGACGATGCTGAAGGTCTGTTTGTTTCGTTGCAGAATCGTGATCAATATAAGAACACTGATAATGTACAAATATACGACAACCTGCGCGCTCCAGTGAGGTTAGACAGATCTTACATGATTGGAAAACGTTTTAAAACAGGAACAACAGCATTACATAACTGAAGAATAATGTTGATAAACTATACCTTGTACAAATTTCAGCCACATAGATGCAGTAATACTTCAGAAAACCTTACAAATCAATGCATGTGGGTTTTTTTTGAATGAATGGTAAACAAAAATTGCAAACGATTTGTTAAAAAAAAAAACCAGCACCTTCAGTTGGCAATTTCTCCCCAAAAGGTACAATTTTACACGAGAAAAATGGTACCCACAACGGTTACCATTGCCACAATCCCCCCGGCCCCCACCGCCCATCCCGCCCCTCACCCCTCACCCATTTTTCCCATGGATGTTGAGATTTTGGTTAACAGTGAACGGTTTCCCCTGTATCGCATCGCAAAATGCGACGCGTTTTTGACAATCTGCGATGCCACTTTTCAAAATGCATCACAGTTGTTGACCTGATTGAGCGATGCAATTTGGCGACAGATTTATTTTCAAAATCTTGTCCTTATTCACTTCCACATTTAGTTCTGTTAATGTTAGTGAAAAATGAAAAAACCAAAATGGAAAAATGACCAAACTAACGAACCCCGACGGCACATCCATATCATTGTCATATTTGTGTCGTTACCAATGTGAAATTTTGCGCTATGAATCCATATATTTGCTTCCATGTGCAAATTTCCTGTTTTCTCTCTATATGAATAGTATTTTGAGGAGGTATTTTACATGATTGTTTGGTCAGAACGAAATCCATTTTCTGAAGAAAAAAAAATCTTGACAATCTCCTTTAACCTCGGATGTGACTTTTCTCAGAGTAGAAGTTAGACATTTAGTAAACACAGGAATCTCCGTGGTTAATGAATGTAAATCGTCTTGAATGACAGAGGGTGTCGGGTTCTTGTTTGAGAAGATTAGCTTCTTAGACCCCGGAAATAAGGTGCTGGTCATACAGCAAAGTCGTTATAGACGATAACCCCCGTTCGTCTTCCGTCATATCCTTTGAGAATTAAGATGGCATTACTTTGAATGAAACTCCATACTCGTGCAGAAGGGGTACCTTTTCAGCTTCAACCTATACGGAGCAATTTCCGTAATTTTTTTTAAGAATTAGAAAACACCATATGCTGCAAGGGATGAAGTCATTAGCCTTTTGCAAGTTTCACACGAATAGCGTCTGGTGTATTGACGTACTTTCTTTCACATGTACACTAAGTATATTCAGGTGACCAGACTAAATTTCCATCTCTATGTGGTGCACGCGACAGAATCAATCGTGTTCACCGTAGTAAAGCAACCAGACTGTTGGTTGCTAGGCAATGGCGTGCACCACGTAGCAATAATAGCATAGTATGTGACTTTCTTAACTGCAAAGTGAATAAAGCAAACTGCATCATATTTCAGAAATCGTTTTCTTAGCTCTTTCAAGCCCATTACATCGATTGCAGTTACCCAAAATTTTACTTCATAGGTTGACAAGAAAAACCCGACTAAATGTATTGATAGCAATGGTAACGAACACTACATGATTTTTCCCGTGTAAAATGATACCTTTATGTAAGAAATTGCCAACTTAAGGTGCTTTTAAAAAACTCGTTTATAAACGATTGGTTTATCATTCATTCAACACAAAAACCATGCATAGATTTTTAAGGTTTTATGAAGTATTACTGCATCTATGTGGCTGAAATTTCCACAATTAAGGCAGTTTATCAACATTATTCTTTAGTTATGTAATGCTGTTGTTCCTGCAGGAATTCGTAATAAAAGTTCATTTGCAAATGATGTAGCCTACCGGGGCTTTAAAATAATTTTTAAAAATGCTTTGCGAAAGAAATTAAAAGAGTTGCGACTGCACTAAAGTACATGCACACATTCCAACCGAGTGCAGTTAATGAGCAATTTGTTTCAACACCATCGCACGAAACCCTCCTCCGACCCATTAAGTCAAAATGAAATTAACTAAACTCGTCAAAGTATTATTCAAAATATAGTATTCTTTGCATTGAAGCAGTTAATGGTATATGTTTAGGCCTAAGCGCAACCGCGGATATGAAACGGTTTATACTGCGTGGCAACACCAAAGTACTCGCGATAACAGCGGCCTTAAACGCTGGACATATTTTGTTTTCGCGTGAGTGCCGCTAACATTGTATCAGGCGGTCTATTATAGAAAATATCTCATAAATGTCAAATAGAGTGAAAACAAATAGCTTTGAGTTAGTTCGCTCGTCGACGTTTCGGGAAGCAATTATGGAAAACAAACGGAGAAGGGTGCGAGTCAGCCTTGGATTTTCCGGTGTAGTTGTTCAAAGAGATAACCCCTAGTGTCGTGTCGGCTTTGTGAAATTCTCATTTTTTTCCCAGATAAAAAAATAAATAAATAAAGCCCAATACATCATTTGCAGTTACACAAAATTTTACTTCATGAGTTGACAAGAAAAAAACCGACTAAAAGTGTAAAAAAAACGACATGATTTTTTTTCCCGTGTATGGGACGAAATTGCGAACTAAATGTGCTTTACAAAATTATCATTCATTCAAAACAAAAACCGTGCATGGATTTTTAGGGTTTTCTGAAGCATAAATGCATCTATAGGTGGCTGAAATTTCTAAAAGGAAAATTATCATCAACAATTGCTGTTTCCTGTTTTTAAAAGTTTTCCCAATGTAATCTCTCTTTAAAAGAAGGGACAACGCGTGTAGGCCTATGAAGTTATCGATGAATTTAATCAAATTATTACCGATGTATTGCCCGGTGCATAATCTTCATGAGAATCAGAGAATCTTGTTTTCAACGTCGGCAACCCAATTAATTTTGATGATAAACTCTGCAACTAATGCAACTATGTGCTGCGCCGTATTTCAAATTCTGAAAGGGATGATTACGTCAACCATGCAACGATTGCGTGAATGACGTCAAGATTGATGCCTTGTTTCCTGACTCCCATACGCCGTGAAGTATGTAAAAATCTCTTGTGTCCTGACCCACACCCTCTCAAGTCCGAGCGCCGAACTGCAAAAGATGGCGACTTACATGAAGCGTACAGAGTTAGGCAACCCTTTGCAAGTGTTGTCCCTTCCTTTAAGCAGGCAGAATATCTTAGTTACATATCTTTAAGATTGCTTCGAGATCTAGTGCATGGGATATTTTTGTTATAATGCGGTTCAAACATTGAAACATTACATCATTTGCAACGATCCTATATTTTCCTTCTTTAGTTGACAAGAAAAAACCTTGTTTGCATCTGAAAAATAAATTCCCTCTAGACGCTTGTGCGAGAAGCTTTTAAATTACAACATATAAATTATTAAAACATATTTTGCCTCCAAGAATGGGTCTAAAAACAGCGTGCGTAAGTTGCCACACAGACCAGATATAGCCCGCCGTTTGTCCCAGGTAAACTTGAGCAAATTGGCGCGCTAATTGGAAATGGCGGGCAGAAAATCACATTAGATCGGCAGGCTTGTTTGCACTCGTAATGCAGCCGGGTCCGGGCGATTGTCGTTTATCTCAATGAAAAATGAAGTCGTGTGTCGACACAGGGCAAGGGTCGCTTTTTTGTCATTAATGGAAATCGGAAAACTATCGGGCCGCAAGTAACAATTTCCCCACATACGTCATTCAAGAGCGCTCGTTCGTTACTGATACGGTCTGCCTTATCGACCTTGTCGTTTCAATCGAGCGCGAAAATCGCCCTTTTAAAGTTTTTTTCGAGCGGTGTTTCTCTAATTCATGAGGGAAGCCATTTTGGATCGTGTCCCCTGAATCAGTTGTATAAAATATAAACTGCGAGTTGAGATAGCCGCAGACTAATTTTGAGCGCATTGGAGCGCATGCGCATTCCAAAGTAGTCGGGTGCCTTCACAAAGAGTATATTTATATTTCGTAAAACAACTCAGAGGATGCGACTGAAAATAACTTACTCTTGAATTAAATACATTTTGCAAAATGGATAATTGGCAAACTGTGTTATATCCCACAAAAAACGGTTTTATTTATTGGAACTTCGCATTGACTGAAGTGCAGTTGTACATGTAATACAAAATGGCAGTTTTCTCAAAATGCCAAAAATGGATAGGCCTATATAGTGTTTTGCAATGAAATTCTTCATTTCCGTAATGGCTGGCGCCCCGAATTGTTCACTAGGTGCAGTTTAGAAAGTCCGCTATTGTTGGTTCATGGTGCACGCCATTGCTATAGCAGCCAACAGTCTGGTTGCTTTTTGCCATTCTCTCCTACGGTATTGATTCTGTACTTCACACCTGCCGCGTGCACCACATAGCAACAACAAAATTAGTCTGGTCCAGTGTATACTTAGTGTGCGTGTGAAAGGAAGTACGCCAGGACACCAGACGCTGTTCATGTAAAACGTGCAAAAGGCTAGTAATTGAAGAATTTATTTTTTTAGTGATTCTTTCATTTATTTTCATAAGAAAAAACATATTTTCAGTGCGAGTCATTACTTTCTTTTTTAATTTAGAAAAATAATAATAATAAAAAACCAAATGAAGCGCATATTAGCGCGGTCGTAACCGGGCATTTACTTACACTTTGGCGTATTTTACGACACTAATAACATGCTCACCACGCGAATAAAACTGCCAAGTATTATTTTCATCCGTTTCATTAATTTGTCGCGAAGAACTTTTTTGTTAGAATTCATCATGATGATTAGTGTATAAAATGGATACATTTCAGATTTAATATCCGGGTACAGAAACTCATATCAAGCGCTGATTTAGATAATTTCCTTGGCGCCTGTAAATGTGTTGGACAAGAAGGTGATGAAAGATGGAGACATATTATACGAATAAGTTAACGATTTCAAATGGAACAGTCTAAGGGTTATATGCGGGCGTTAAAGTTTACTTCAGAATTTGACAAGAAACAAAACGACTAAAAGTGTTGATAGCAATGGTAACAAACACCATGCACATGATATTCTTCCCCAGTAAAATGGTACCTTTGTGGGAGATATTGTCAACTGATGGTGCTTTTACTCAACACAAAAATAAACAAATACAATTTTTTTTTTAAATAAAAAAAAAATAAAAAACACCCTTGCTTCATCTGAAAATGATACAATGCGCCTTTAAGATTGAATGGTTTGCTTTCACAAGCAAGACTTTCTCTTGGAAACACAGTATATTTTGTATTTTATAAATATGTTGATTATTATAGCCCCGGGGAACATCGCAAATAAATTTAGTATATGCCATATTTTATCGAGGAAACTGTTTTGCATCTTTATTGCGATTTCTTGTCGTTGTATATTCGTGGTTTTGAAATAGCGGAGATCGCTCATTATTCTGCCTTTGGCGCCACTGGTTTCTTTTTAACGTTTTCCTAAGTCATTTTGAATAAATCGATAAACTTCATACTTAATTCATGATCACATTTCGAAGTTAGTTATATCGTATAACATGCTTGCCCCGGTATAACGCTGTGAAAACATAAACATAAACACATGTCCTGTCTTTAGAATTGTATAGACCGTATCGAATAGCTGCCATCTTGTGGGGCACCTTTTGTTACTTAAACTGTTCAACAATGCAAGCACAACATGTGCAACCATGCATGTCCTCAAGGAACAAAGAAACTGCCCCACAAGATGGCGGGCTATTCGATACGGTTTTATACCTGCATGCATGCAGGGTCTTTTCAAAGAGAGTATACATTTTACGTTTATTTTTGTCTAAAATTAAAGAAATCCACTTCAAATTATTCAAAGGAATAACTGTCTTCAGCCCCGAAAGGAGTATCAAACCAATTTGTCTGCAAATTTGCCATAGCAAGGTTAATGTTATGTATAATGAGGGTATATGATAGGATTGACAATTAGAGATGAATTTAGAAACACGAGAAAATTGCAATGCCCGACTGGGATTCGAACCCAGGTCCTTGGCATACATGGCCAACTGCTCAACTGAGCTATCTGGGCATCCCGTCGGAGCATCACAACAATCTCGAGCTTGCCACTCTTTTTCCAACAATGCAGGTTAATTTTGTTGGATTTTGTTGCATGATCTGTCCTCTAGATCAGCGCGTCTGAAACACAGCTCTAGAAGTGCAGCTCAGGAGGCACTTCGGCCAGAGTAGCGCACCCTGTCTCAGTGGCTCTCACGGAGGCTATAGTCAGCTTTGCCACGAGAGGTGTTCCTATACACGCTACTGGCCGATACAATAATTGTTATATCTCTCAGCCGCCTCGATCTTTCGTATTGCGTTTCTTTCTTCTTTTAAATTAAAAAAATGGAAATTTCTGGAGCTTTTGACTATGGACATTTTCGACAAACACTGGGGTTGGAACGTGAAGCCACTTATTTTACAGTAAAAAATAAATGCAAACAAATAAAAATTATACACCCCAAGACACAAGTCAGACTATGACAAAGTACGTTGTTGTTAAATAAGCTGTCAACAATTACACAGGCTTTGGCGTTTTTTGGGGGCATTGGCAAAATTCAAAGTCGTGTTTGTCGCGGCTTTTATTACAATATTACTCGCCTTCGTCTTCCATTAGGAAATGAGTCAGTAATTCAAGGACTCTCGCAGTATTAGAATTGTGCGGATTTTGTCCCTTGTGATCAAATTACACAGCATTTTCAGTCACACACGGTAAATTGCGCGCCTCACGAGGGTTTTGTTCAGTTGTATATACGTGCGATTTGCATCGCAACCCATTAAGGTGTTTTAAAAAACGGAGTGTTTTTGTAAAAATTCTTAAAAGTCCATTATATCGTTATATGCAGATGAAATTTTTATATACGAATTCCAGGAACAACAGCATTACATACTATTAGGTATTCTGAAGTATTATTGCATCTCAATGGCTGAAATTTCTAGGTAGTTTTCTCAACCTATGCTTTCAATTAACAGTGGAAATCATGCCGTTTTTAACGGTTTACCAAACAAGTATACTACCTTTAAAGGTAGATTACATGATTGGTAAACCGTAAATAGTTATGTCTCCTTGTATGATTGAAGATATGCATGATTAAAACCAACCTGAGTAAAATTCAGCTCCGTATACTTCGTCTAACTTTTGAGAAAACAGTAAAAAAAAAAAGCTTTCCAGTCACTTCGCCCTGAACCCTTCGCCCTGAACCACGGCTGTATACAAAGTGACATTTGGGCGAAGTGGTCCAGTGCGAAGTGGTTTTGAGACAGTGAATTTTCGTCTCATGAGACGAAAATTAATTGTTTTATCTTTTCTCAAAGAATATAGCACTTCAGACAAAACCATTTCAGGGGAAGTTTTCCACCATCATCATGTTTATATTGTGTAGGCCTAAGTTATGTGTAAATCTGTGAACATTTCTGATTTTCGAGATACCAATCATGTGTTCTACCTTTAAAAAAAATAAAATCCAGTCAAATTATGTTGTTGTGAACTTGGAAGGACGATTATTACCGACCCAAGTCAGGTCATCGACGTAATTGGCAAAAGTCGTCGGATTTCGACGAGGACCTTTCGTGATAAACCACTCTAAAAATCGGGAGCCACAAGTGGTCATTTTCCGTAATGAGGCACTTTCAATTTTCTATGCATCGCGTTTGACCGGAAACGGTTCGGGTTACTGCCGCGCGAATTTGAGGCCGCTTCCGCCTAATTATTGGAGTCATCGCCGCACTTTGAAAGACCCAGTTTGAGTTAATGATGGTGCAGTATATCGGCGTAATTACACCCATTCGTTTAGCAATTACAGTGCTATTAATTAAAGGGGTTGTCCAGATTTTTTGTTTCAGAAATTGGATTTCGTTCAAACCTTACAATCACATAAAATACCTCCCCAAAATACTATCCGTGGGACGAAAAGATGAAATTTGCAATCTCCAATTTGGATATGGAAGCAAAAAGGTTAGTTTATTATCACTGCACTGCTTTATGGAACTGGATAAACTTGTTTAAAAAACATCGATGTTTTTTTTAACGATATCCTTCAAAATATGTGGATTGACAGCGCGAAATTTCAGAATGGTAATGAGAAAAATATGACAAATGATATGGTATCAAAATCTCAACGCCCATGTGCATGGGAAAAATAAGCGGCTCACAATGCGATCTGGACACTCCTTTGAAATATAGTAATGTGGGGTACCATGGCAGAGTGGTTTGGGTCGTTGTCTCGCAAAATCAGAGTAAAAACTTGGTGTTGCGGGTTTGATACCCGGTCGTGAGCAAGGCACTTAACCACAATTGCTCAATCCTTCGGAAGGGATGTAAAGCTGTTGATCCAATGTATTGTGTTACACACAGTTCTCTTTCATGAAGAGTAAGGGGATTACCCGGTGTCTCTCGGCTTCCAATGGCGCCACCCCCTATGTATCTCGATGTTTAGATGGGAGACATCTGTAAGCTTCTTGCCATCAGCCTTTCCGTGTAACATTTGTTTAGTGGCTGGCGCCTCGAATTCTTCTCTTTCAAATGGAGGTACAGTTTAGAAAGTCACGTACTATGTTATTGTTGCTACGTCGTGCACGCCATTGCCTAGTAACCAACATTTTGGTTGCTTTACGCCATGCTCTCCTCCAGTGAACACGGTATTACTTCTGTACTTCAAACCTGCCGCGTGCACCACACAGCAACGAAAATTTAGTCTGGTGAAGTGGATACTAAGTATATATGTGGAAGGAAATACGAGAGTACACCACATGCTATTCATACGAAACACGCAAACGGCTAATTATCCTTTTTGGAAGAAGATTTAAGTCTGAAACGAACGAATTGTGAAAAAGTCAATACACTCATCATGTTATCAACACTGGAAAAACAAACATGTAACAGTCGTCGTTTTCACAACAGTCGTCTGATTCAGTAAGGAGGAACGTTGTTCCGGCGATGAGGTTTCGGTAACCGAGGAAGGAAATATGGCCGGTATATTTCCCGCAGACCGGAACTACGGGGTGACATTCGCGAGGCGAGACGGCAGCCTCGTGGCCTCCGGGCAAAAAGCGGCACCAACACCGCCGGCTCCAAGCCCCTGTGCACGGTGATCCGTACCCCTCGCAAACGCGCCTTGTAGGCCTACATACCACAAAACAGTAATTTGCATATTCCTTTCCTAGTGGCACTGCCTGCCTGCCGCATTGGAGATTTCTAATTCATTTGTATTTTCAACTTGTTCGAAGTAACTGCTCGAGTTGCAGTCGAGTTTTCCGTACAACAACACGCTAATGGCGTATTTCAACCAACGGGCACTTCATTTGACGTGAAGTACTTTTAATGTCGATATTGGGTGAACTTCAGGCAGGGTTATGTACACATTCAACGTTATGTACACATTCAACGTGGCCATTTCCGCAAACTCGACACTATTTTGTGTTTACACGTGTTTAACAAGTGTTTGGTTCACGCACGATTCATTGTTTACGTCATTATATAGGCTATGCTTTGAATGCGATTTTGAAGAAAAAAGTCTGAAATTTCTGGGGGGCGGGGGATGGGATGGGTGGGGGGGATTTATAGCTGATATACACAGGCTAATTTTTGTTTAACCTTTGACCCTGATAAAACGCAGTAGAACTTGGGGACAAGGTTGGATAAAACTCACCTGGAAGACGCGAACGACGTTGAATAGTAATATCCTCCTCCCCATCGTCGTAACCTCCTTCCCGCCGCTGCTCGTCACCACCTGCCTTGATCCCATCCATCAGATACTCAATAGTCTTTTGTATGTAATCATCCTTCAACCGGTCCTGCATGAGCCTCCATTTTATGGCTTTGTTATTGCTGACGTCATCGCTTTCGGCGGCCATCTTTTTATCCCACAATGTATGCTGCAGGAGGTCGTAGGCTGTTGGTCGGTGTTGCTTAGTGGATTTCCGCTTGGCAAAGTCAAAAGAACTGCTAGTCGAAGGCTGCAAAGGACCAGAAATATTTTTATTTCGTTTTGTGGGAACAAAAGTAAAATAAAATTGTTCTTTTTATGCTCTTCATGTTACTATTATTATTTAACGACAAAACAATTGTACAGAAACATATGGTGCTTGATCTGGAACATCGATTAGAATTGAAAATTAATGATCGATTATTTTCCATTTTTTTTTTTATATTCGGTTTCCGAATGTGAAATCCGGAAGCAAAATCAAAACCGAATATTCGAAAATTCGGTCCCAACACTACTCGATTGCGTGAAGGACTTTACAAATCTTCACCCACGCTATTTAATTATTCATTTTTAATCGTGGCCCCGAACTTTCGAAACGCGATTGTAATTATTTTTAGATCTTAATGCTAACCCGACGGTAAAGATAATGTCACGTGATATCTCCTGTTGTTGGCACATTTTGCTGCCGGAAAACTGACAAAAAGAGGCGCGGAGAACCGTTCGTCAAATATTCACTGAAAATCGGATTTTGAAACGAAGCAAAGCAGTTAGATCGCTGTAATTCTACAGTTCTCGGGCAATTCTATTTTTCTCAATTCCGCTAATTCTCTTAAAGTTCACCTCTTGTTCCCATTTATAAAGAAGCCTCTTTATAATTTAAAGTTACCATCAGCAGAGTCCGATAGCCTGGTAAAGGGTATTAAAGTGAAATGGATTTCGTTCTAACCTATAACAATCATATAAAATGCCTCCCCATACTATCAATGGGAAGATAACATGAACTTTGCAATCTCTAATTTGGATGTGGAAGCAAAAAGGTTGGTGTGATCATTGCACTGCTTCATGGAACGTAGCAGATAAATTAGTTGACAAAACATTGATGGTTTTTTTTCGACGATATCCGTGAAAATGTACGGATTGAGAGCGCGAAATTTCAGAATGGTAATGAGAGAATTATGCCTCATGATATAGTATCAAAATGTTATCACCTATGAGGTAGGCCTAAATGTCGAAAAAGTGATCTGGTCAACATCGTTAAAATAAAACATACACCCACATGTTCAAGACTTCAAGCACAGGCAAGTTCAACCAATGTCCTCCATTTCCAAAGAAATCAATCGCCGTCGATGTGTCTTAAAAGAGAACATAAAATATAACACGGAGGTCGCAGCGTCCCATGTGACGTCACGTGATTGTCACGTGGGACAATCGAAAATGCAATTTTAGAAGTGAGCAGATCGAGAAATTGGTATCGCGTTGCTATACAAGATACCTCGAGTGCGCGCCAATTCCCCGCCGTGGTATTGTGTACAGACGCAAGCTTGCCACTTGGCGAGTATCAGTTGAGGGGCAACATAAAGCTCCTTTTTTTCATCTTGTAGATTTCATGACAATTTGGAGCAACGATTTCCTCTCCGCGTCCGTTGTTGGATATTTTGTATGGCATTTTCCTGTCCTGAAAGACTTGTGTTACGACCTACGCTGCTGCGCATGCGCCAAATTTGGCCTGGCGATTAATCTTTCACGAAAATCACTTGAAATATGAAAAGTTAATTTTAGGAATAATGACCCAGGGACCGCCGGGTTGAATTAATTCTATAGAAATGTGGACAAATGTCCATGAGTTTGGGAAATCTGAATGCAGTTAAAGACAATTCGGGATTCGAACCGCCGACTTTATTTTTAACGTGCAGCGCAGATGCCCTAGCTACCAATTGAGCTATGAAACCAACTGGTGGTCTCGAATCACGGTATAGACCGTATCGAATAGCCGCCATTTCGTGGGGCACCTTTTGTTACTTAAACCGTTCAACAGTGGAAGCACAATATGTGCAACCATGCATGTCCTCAAGGAACAAGGAAACCTCCCTACGAAATGGCGGCTATTCGATACGGTCTATTGCAGTTGTTCCTCACTGATTGGGATTGGCTATCACGTGATCTTATATAACAAACCGTACTGAGTGAAATTATGAACCAAATAAAACGGGCAGAGGAAAAACTCGTATAGGATATCTACCATTGCGGAAGGTCAGTAAAAATGACGTGAAGTACCCCACTTTAGGGAATTGGAGCGCGCTCTCAAACGGTCACAACTTAGGCACCGGTGTAACCTGACTCGCTATAGGTATATAACGCACACTCGGGATTCGGTGCATGCGGTATTTGGGAGAGCGAAAACATGGTGCATAATTTACCATCGGATTGTGAATTTGTGATGAAAGTATTCTTTAGAAAGGTTGGTACGAGTGAAATTTAAGTTTTTTTCTATATTTTTCACTGCAAATGATGTAATGTGCTTTTAATTGTGTAGTAAGGTATACGAAAAATATAGTGATCATTTCATCTTCTCTTGTTCATATTTCAAATACCATCGTAGCACAGACGATTGACTGTACATTATAGCAATGAGCGCATAAATCTCAAATGCATTAGGAAGGAAAGTTCAAGGTATTTTGGCCATGCCGTTTCTCCTTCGATTTCAACATTTATTCGTAAACCCACGCAGTGCTTAGTGTACGATTTACCTGCATTTATATTCCTGCGAAAGACAGTCAACGGTAATGCATATTAAAGACATTTAATGCTTGTATTTCATCCGTTCGCTTTTTGAGTCAATAATCTTTCAAGACATAGGTTAGGCTCCGTGCTAGGTATATTTTGTACAAAAGAATGTTTGACATTTTATAATTGTGGTCTTTAAAGATTTGTATGGTTTATATTGACTCATAATCAAGCGGTTGTCGAACGTCGGTAGGCCTATACATGTATAACATTTCGCTCGTACAGAAGCCAATTTCATAGCGCTGCTTAAAGGCATAGGTTCGTCAATTTGCAAAGTGGGCAACACAGCTTTGCCCACCGAGCACCCGTAGCATTAAGCCAAAATGGCGGCGTCCATATCGGAACATCGTGTATTGGGAGTGCGCACTCTAGTTTACTATATATAACTCTATGGTCCACACTAAAACCAGTAAACCTTTTCCCTGCGCTTTAGCAATGGACGTTTCAGATTACCAGCGAATGTTTAGACCCATTTACCATGGCAACACTTTGGTAGTCTATATTGGCTCCAAATCACAAGCATCGTTATGGTTCCTATGCATGCACCCAAATCGGAATATAAATAATGCACCCAAATAAATATATAAATTAATAAAAAAAAAAATAAGGTTTGCTATAAACAATTTACACGAAACTTCGTTTCGTGTAATGCCGGAGTGTCTCAGGCCCCATCCATTACGACTCATGCTCTTTCCTTGAACAAGTATTTGCCGAGACGCGTTGCCGAGACGCGTCTCCGCTCCTTTCGATTCAATTAGGCCTGCTAAAACCCATTCTCCGTCCATCCCCCTACCCCGGCCATTCTAAGTAGTCCTTCAGTGGCCAAGTTCGCCACGTTCGTTTACATTGCTACCGTACTGGAAACACGTTTCGCACGTGTCTGGTCAAAATCCTTTCTACTTCATGACGGAAATTGTTTTAATGGACGGTGACGAGTGTCAACATTGAGAAAAGGGGAACTGAGAAAGTATTTTAAAGTCTTCTTTTAGCCTACTAGTGAAAACATTAAAATGTCACCACGTTAAAGGTTTCATTTGCAATACCAAATTCAGAATTCAAAATTGGTTATGAGAATGCACATAAAACACCGACTGGTATCCAAAGGACGAATTTGCGGTTACCCAACATTTTACTTTATAAGTTGACGAGAAAAACACGACTAAAAGTGAAGAGTTCCTTCGCAAAAACAGGTAGGCTTATATTGATCTCGTGCCAATGACGTCATTTTGGGAGTCAAATAATGCCGCGTCGTTGTGGAAGCAATGTGCGTGCGCGTTGTGCGTGTCCATAGCGTGCGTAACGCGCAACGCTAAGGCTCCCATTGGTGAATTATACCGCGTTACGCCCACCAGAGACACGTGTTCAAAGGGGGTCAATAAGTGCTTTTCAAAATATCTCATGTACCTCTAGATTTTCTGTTGTGCCTTTCAGAAAATACCCAGCAAGTGCTGATAGCAATGGTAACAAACACCACGTGATTTTTTTATAATGGTGCCTTTTGTAAAATGTTACCTTTGGGGAGCAATTGCCAACTGAAGGTGCTTTAGAAAAATGTTCTGCAAACATTTTAAAAACCATTCATTCAACAAAAAAATAGAGTATTGTGTCCTACAAGTGCAAAAGAAATTAAAATGTCACCACTTTAGATCATTGCCGGTTCGAATCCGGCTGCGGTACCTGTGCCCTTGGGCAAGGCGCTCAACCACACTTGCTCCATCCTTCGGAAGGGATGTAAAGCCGTTGGTCCAGTGTGTTAGGTAATGGTAACGCACTCTAAAGATCCCAGAGCATTCTTTCGCGAAGAGCAAGGGGATTCCCCGGTGTCTCTGGCCATTTATAATTCTAATTCTTCATGGGTTTCCTCACACTTACGAGTGACAGTGCAATGAGCACTATTGAGGAATCCTTGGTATGAATACCAGAAAGAAATAATAATAATAATAATAATAATAATAATGAATATGTTGGAAGCCACGCGCTTGTTTGTGCTCCTAACTGTTTCTGCTTTATTACCGCCTAGAGAGGGAAAATTTCACCTTTTTGCACACCAAGGTGTTTGTAAGTACTTTTTGAACTGAACTGGTGAATTTAGTTGCCGTTTTCGCTAGGGAAGAGGGGGTTTTTAACCCCTTCTTTCCCCGGTTTCTGAGGTGGCTGAAAGGACCAAGGCGCCATTTTGTTTCTCGCCATGGGTACCTACGCGCAACCAAACACGGGGCTACATAGGCCCAATACCATTCGTTTTCAACCTACGCGGATAACGAACAACATATACCCTAAGGATGTGTACAATGCTATTGGAAAAGAATTGAATACAAACAAAGCGGCACGATGTATAGCACGACTGAACAACGGATGGTGGAATGTGACGTTTGCAGATCAAGCCAACTGTGACAGGGTAGTAACAAGAGGATTGACAATAAAGGGCACGTACATCTTTTGTGAACATGCTAATGTTTTCAACTCCACTGTGATTTACGTGAAAGTACCGTATGAAATGCGGGATCAGGTTATAACGAACGTTTTCATGCAATTTGGCACGGTGGTCAATATCAGAAGGCAAACCCATGATTTTGATAGGGATGTGGAAACTGGTGCGAGGAGTCTACTCATAAAAAATGTGAAAAAACAAATACCTAGCTATGTTAGAGTCGGAGCTTTCACTCTTCCTGTCAGGTATAGAGGGCAACAAAAAACATGTCGAATTTGTGAAAAAGTCGGACACTTTGCGAGGGATTGTCCAATGAAGGGGCGTTGTCTGGTGTGTGGCGACAGAAGTCATAAGGCCGAAGATCATAAGGCCGAAGATAATAGATTGCTAAACGACACAGTGGATACATCAGAAGAAGAAATGAGGGAAAGCCAAGAAGACAACAGCGGGGATTCGGAAAATCAGGAAGACGACAGTGGGGATAATGAATCAACGACTAGTGAGGTAACTTACACCTGGGCTGACAGAGTGCGGCTACATGGCACACAGGATAGTTATTTTAAAAGAGACAGCGATTGGGGCACACAAGAAAGTACACATGACTCGGATAAAGACACAAAGGGGAATACAGAACCGGACGCTAAGCGTCAGAAGCAACATAGACACAGGAAAAGTGAAACAACAAGGAAGACGACACAAGACATTCCGCTCGATGACGCACCGCGAGGTGGCACACCGTGGAGTGGCACACTGCCGAGTGACGCGCCACCGGGGGATGCGCCGCTGGACGACACGCCGTTGGGCGACACGCTGCTGGACGACACGCCACTGGATGACACGCAGCAGGATGATGGACCGTGGGATGAAGCGACACAGGGCGACGCGCCGCGAGGTGACACACCGCGGGGTGATGCGCTGCGGGATGACGCGCCACAGAGCGACGCACCACAAGATGACGCATTGCTGGGCGATACACAGCAGAACAACACGCCTTTGAACAACACACAGCAGGATGATGGGCCGTGGGATGATAAGCTGCGGGGTGACGCACCGCGGGGTGACGCACCGCGGGGTGAAGCACCGCGGAGTGACGCACAGCGGAGCAGGAAGCCATCCAGCAGCAAACCGCGGGACGACAAGTCGCGGGACGACAAGTCGCGGGACGACAAGTCGCGGGACGACAAGTCGCGGGACGGCAAGTCGCGGGACGACAAGTCGGGGAACGACAAGTCGGGGAACGACAAGTCGGGGAACGACAAGTCGGGGAACGACAAGTCGGGGAACGACAAGTCGGGGAACGACAAGTCGCGGAACGACAAGTCGCGGAACGACAAGTCGCGGAACGACAAGTCGCGGAACGACAAGTCGCGGAACGACAAGCCGCGGAACGACAAGCGGCAGAACGACAAGTCGCAGAACGATATGCCGCAGGACAATACACCGCAGAGTGCTAGTGATGCACGGCCAAGTAGCGTAATACAAAAAGATGCACCGCCAAGTGATACGCCGCTAGGTGGCGCTTCGCAAGATGGCACGCTACGGACTAATACATCTCGAGATGAGTTCAGTAACGTGCAAATGGATACGGATGCACCAGAGACTGCAGACGCGCCAATGGATGTGCAAGCGACGCGGAAAAGGGAAGTGACGCGGGAAAAAGTCGAAACGTTGGGAATTGGTGTAAAGGAAACAAAGAACGCGACACGGAAAAAGACGTCGGAAATAGGAAAAGAAAACAAACAAACAACCTCAACGAATACAGGACACCAGGAGCCGAAAAATAGCCAGGAGCAGTCCTTGAAAGACACAAAGGGAAAAGGAAAGACCCTATTACGAAAACAGGACAAAGGACCATCTTATTGGGATGAAGCGGTAGCAAAGGGAATAACTGGGAAAGAGACCGGAAAAGAGACAGAAAAGGGTGGAACATACCCGAGTCATCAGTACAGTGATGATGAAGAGGAAAGTATGGACGAGGAATCAACGCCGGGCACGTCTAAAGATAGTCGCGGAAACGACGAGGACAATATGGTTCCTTACATGAGGCGAGGAACCATAAGATATCGACGTAAAAGGGGGACTGGGGCTGTTGCTCAACACAGAATAGAACGGACTCATAACGTTAAACCGCAGCTTGTGACAAAAACAGGAATAGGCAGAGGAAGAGGAAGAGGAAAGAGAGATTGATCGTAATGTCTAATTTGTGATTTGACGAGTTTTTTTTGTTTTTTGCCATGTTCAATTGTCGTATTTTTTTCTCTATTTTTATGGTATCTATTGCTACATTAAATGTCAATGGTTTACGGGACGCGACAAAATGTGATGTTGTTTTTGATTACCTTACAAGGAAAAAAATTACAATCGCCTGCCTCCAAGAAACTCATAGTCAAAAAATCGATGAAGATTTGTGGAGGAAAAAATGGGGCGGAAAAATTGCCTTTAGCCATGGAGAACCTAATAGCAGAGGGGTTGCGATACTTTTATCCAAAAACTGTAGTTGTGATCTAACCAATATCACTAGAGACGACGAAGGCAGATGGGTCAAAGCAGACTTTATTTGGAACGAAACTACAACCAGTATTTTTTCCATTTACTCGCCAAATATAGCATCAAATCGAAAACGTTTTTTTGTTAATTTAGGTCAGATTATAAATGCCACGAATTGTCATGTCCCGTGTATAATTGCAGGTGACCTTAACTGCAACATCGATTCGTATAAATATGACGCAAGCAAAAATGATCTTTTAAATATCATACAGGTGAATAATTTGATAGATACGTGGAAGCTCGTGAATTATTTGCCTGGTCATACTCATTATAATAAAATAATAAAAAAGGCAAGTCGCATTGACTATATTTTCGTTGCAGAAACTTTGAGTTGTTACGTAACAGAAACAGTTGTTGATTCTCCTTGTTTTTCAGATCACAGTGCAGTCATCACAAAATTAAATGACAATTCTATTGCTACGGGTAAAGGTAGATGGATATGCAATAATGAGATTTTGAAGGAGAAGGATTGCATAAATAGAGTGGAAACTTTTTGGTCATACTGGAGAACACAAAAATGTAAATATAAATGTATTTTAGACTGGTGGGACTCTGGGAAAACTCGGGTCCGAGAAATTTTAAAAGATTATGATAGTGAAAAGAAACACGAGCAGGACTGTCAAAGGAGAAAACTGCAGAAAAAATACAATCGCTTAATATCTAGTTCACGTGACCTGGCTGAAATAGAAGAGGTTGAAAGTCAGCTAAAATATTACGAAAAAAGAGAATGGGAAAAAGCTAAAATCAAACTGCATGCTGTTCACAAAATTGATGGGGAAAAACCTAGCAAGTATTTCTTCTCGGCCGAAAAGCAACAAAGAATGAATAACAAGATAAAAGAGATTAAAAAATGCAAAAGGTAAAATAGAGAATAATCCAACAAATATGCTCCAAAGTATCCGAGATTTCTACATGAGACTTTTTACGTCAGAAGGTACAATCAATTTTTTTATGCAAAAAATCCTAAACACTGTTAAAACCCATATTTTTTCGAGTGACGCAATAGACATTTCAGAAAAAAACATGGAGGAAGGTGAATTATTTCAAGCTCTTAATGCTATGAATAAGAACAAGGCTCCGGGTTTGGACGGACTTACAGTGGAGTTCTATTTGACCTTTTGGAATGTTTTAAAAACCGATTTTGTAGAAGTTGTAAATTATTGTAATGTACATGAACAATTATCACATTCCATGAGTATTGCAATGATTCGCTTATTATTTAAAGGGAGGGGGGAACGAAATGACTTGAAAAATTGGAGACCTATAAGTCTATTAAATGTAGATTATAAAATAATTTCTAAAGTGTTAACAAATCGGTTGAGTACGTTCATGCCACATATTATAAACGAAGATCAAACGTGCGGGGTTAAAGGTAGGAGTATTCATAACAATCTCATGATTCTAAGGGATCTCACGGACTACATTAATTCACGTAATAAAGGTGCCGCCATTGTTAGCATTGATCAAGAAAAGGCATTTGATAGAATAGAGTGGAGGTATATGCAAGCTATGTTAGAAAAAATGGGAATACCTCTTGGACTTAGAAGATGGATAAAACTGTTATACAAGACTCCACAGGTCACTATCAACGTTAATAATTTTTTGACTGCTCCTTTTGTAGCCTCAAGAGGCATACGACAAGGGTGCCCCTTGTCGCCTTTATTATATGCTATTTGTGTGGAAGGGCTAGCAAATTTAATTAGAGGGGAAATAGGGATTAAAGGTATATATCTAGATGACAAAAATGTAAACTATAAACTCGTGCAACATGCAGACGACACTAGTGTTTTTATTTCAGAGGATAGTGATTTCGACAAATTTGAACGAATTTTTCACACGTATGGGGAAGGCTCGGGGTCGAAAATAAATACTCAAAAAACCTGCGGGGTATGGCTGGGGGCATGGAAGCAGAGAAAGGACAAACCGGTGAATTTTAATTGGACTAACGATAAGTTGAAGATCCTAGGAATATATTTCGGTAACAATGTTACTCCTGAGGATAACTGGGGCGAAAAAATAAACAAACTGGAATACATTTTGAATAGATGGAAGGGCCGGTCCCTAACCTTAAAGGGGCGTGCTGTAGCAGTTAATAGCCTTGTGGGTAGTAGCGTAGCGTTTTATGGGTCGGTCTTACCTTGTCCAGAATATATGGTGAAAAGGTTAGATGACGTCATATGGAATTTTTACTGGTCCGGGAAACCGGACAAGATTAAACGATGTACTATATGTGGACCACCGCAGTTAGGAGGAACAGGCCTTTTAAATTTAAATTTGAAGTTGAAAGCCTTAAAACTCCAGTGGTTGAAAAAATGTATGAACAACAGGGGGAAATGGTTTGATATTTTCGAATATTGGATTAATAGAGCCAGTGGTGATAGAAAATTTGGTTGGTTTATTTTTGACAATGGCAAACACATCCATCCATGTACCCCATTGTTTTACCGGGAATTATTTGTTGCTTTTAATGTTCTGAAAGGACAGATGTCCTGCCAATTCAGTTGCCTGAACGAGGTACGTGAGATCCCATTATGGGACAACAAGGTTATTAGTGAAGGAAATAAAGGCAGAGATTCTAAGGTTTTGAAACCCCAAGGTATAGTTAAATTAAAGCACATCCTTAGTGAAAACAATGAACTCATTTCTTTGAATGATCTGGCAGAAAAATGTAATATTAAAAAAATAAATGCCGGCAGAATACGTGCAGCATTACAAAGAAACATATCGCCCAATTTTTTGAACGAAAATAGAGAAGGCCCACGAAATCAGTTTTGTAATTACCTTGTTGTAGAAATTGATGGGGTCTCTTGTCCACTGTCCAAATTAGTAGTTAAGGACACGTATAGTAGTATGATTAAAGATGCATTTATTCCAAGTAAAGCCGAGGAGAAGTGGCAAAAAGTACTGAACCTATCAAATCCTTTACGTTGGGAAGAAATATGGCAAAAATCATTCAGTAAAATATTGGATCACGACGATAAGGATTTATGGTATAAAATAAGACACAGGATTTTGCCAACTAAGGATATTTTGTATAAGATGAACAAAAGGGTCGAGATTAAATGTAGTCTCTGTAAATCTTCCCTGGAAACGATAGAACACGTTTTCATTTATTGTATTAAAACACACCCAGCATGGGTTTTCGCTGAATATATTATGCGAATTTATTCTGGAAACAAATATTTTTATCTAAATGATAGTAACAGAATACTTGGATATGGAAAACAAATGAATGATTTTTGTCTTTTTGTGACGTCAAAGTTATTACGAACTATCTGGATAACAAGGTGTAAGGTAATTGATAATGAGATACCTATTGATAATCAAATGATTTTGAAAATGTACAAAACGGCTTTAAAGGCCTGCTTGGTGATGGAAAAGAAAAGATTGGGCATAGAAAAGTTTGTTATGCTGTACAATAAGAATACTGCTTTGTGTAAGGTAAATGATGACAAAATATGCTTCTCGTTTTGAAAAGTATTATTGTGTTTTGGTATTGTTTTAATGTGTACAAATGGTAGTTGTTTTTTGTCCTCTTGTTTATTTTTTTTGCATGTGATGTATTTGTACGAGTAATTTTGTGAATCGTGTTTTGGAAATGTAATAAACGGAGCCATCTGGCTCCACTTGACCGAAAAAAAAAAAAAAAAAAAAAATAATTGTATAATTTGCAATGACCAAAACAATTCACTATTGTGAGTTGACGAAGAAAAAACGCGGTCAAAATTTTGATAGCTATATGGTAAAAAAACCCACCACAATACTCTCTGTATAGGAAATTAAACAACCTTACTTAACATGAAATTGGTTGGAAAAATGCTTGAAATTTCTGCCATTGTTGAATTCAAGTCCATTTCTAGATCTGTATCACTAATTCCATGATGAATCATCGCATGCGGTTATATGGTTAGCATGGCCATTTTAGCGTTCATATAGATTTTGCTCAACTTGGACAATTTCCATGCAAGGACTGAAATATTTTACCGAGGGAAACTCGAATTAAAACCTCCATCGTGTATTTAAGGAGCATGACCAAACCACTTTTTGTGACCACCGCCTACCTCATGAGTGATGAGATTTTAATACAATATTTTAATATGTCATAATTTTCTCATTACCATTCTGAAATTTCGCGCTCCCAATCCGTATATTTTCGAGGATATCTTTAAAAACCACTGATGTTTTGTAAACTAATTTATCCGTTCGAAAAACAAGTGCAGTGAATACACCAACCTTTTTGCTTCCACACCAAATTGGAGATTGCAAATTTGCCCTGTTTTCTTTTCATGGATGGTATTTTGGGGAGGTATTTTATATGAATGTTGGGTTAGAACGAAATCCATTTTCTGGAAAAAATCTGAACTCCTTTAAAAGCAGGTACATATGTAATATGAATAATAGTGCCAACCATCTAAATAGACATTCGAATGGGCATCGTGTCCTCTTCAATTGATTATTACCTGTCCTTCGCTGGAAATAGCATGTACAATGCATGATTCTGGCCTGGATAGCAATCCTAAGTAATGGCCATAAACCCAAATTATTCCCGACCGCTGAAATACGAGTACAAGATTCAAGATGTAATATTGCTTGTCGAATTCTCGAACACCGTACCGCGGTAATAATGCTTCATATAGGCCTAGGTCTGCGTTCGCACTCCCCTTGCGTCCAGATTATAGGCTTCTTTTGTGTGGCAAGGATGCGAGTTTCTAAAGGCAGAATCCTTCGGCAAATATTGCTTCCTCCACCGCGCCTCTCCCGGAGGGTTTAGTGGGTAGAAATTATCACTCGGCCCCGGGTGAAAACACCCTTGCAACAAGATCCGTTGTCCTTGCAACGGGCGTTTTTTTCCCCTCTTTCTCAGTAATTCTTGTACTCGTTCGGCCACAGATTATTTGTCGTGTATACGTCAATTATTAAAGAAAATTTTCAAAGAAAAAAATCTCCACGTTAGATTTTGTTTGGCGGGTCCCTGAAGTGTACGATTTTAATTTGGTTTCGATGGCCGGAATTCTGAAATAACGACTACCTTGCTTTTTAACAAAAACATGAAAACACGCCAACTTTATTAGATTATATGTTTTGTGGTTACCGACGTTTTCTCAACCTGGCAAATATAATGTTTTTATTAGCTTTGGCATATGAATGAATTTTTGCGACGAAAATGACGTTATTTCGGAGTAATTCACAACGGCATTCCGTTCCGAAATAAGAATTTTAGACTTAGGTTGTACATGCTATATCATACATTGACAAGGACATTTAAACGATTATTGGAGAAACTGTTTTTTACGAATTCCAGGAATACTTATGTAACAAAATTACATAACTAATAATGTTGATAAACTGCCTTGTACAAATTTCAGCCACATAGATGCAATACTACTTCAGAAAACCGTTTCTAAAACGATTTTAAAAGGTGGAACATGACAGGTATCTCGAAAAATTACAAATGTTCACATATTTACACATTATTTAAACATGATGACGGTAGAAAAATTCCCCTGAAATGGTTTTGTCTGAATTAAGTACTATATTCTTAGAGAAATAAGTAAAATAATAAATGTTTGTCTCGTGAGACGAAAATTCACTTCGCCCCAAACGCCACTTGGACCAAAAGCCACTTCGCCCAAAAGCCACTTCGCCCAAACGCCACTTCCCCCAAACGCCACTTCGCCCAAATGCCACTTCGCCCAAAGTCACTTCGTGCACAGGCCGTGGTTCAGGGCGAGGTGGTATTTGGGCGAAGTGGTATTTGGGCGAAGTGACTGGAAAGCTTTTTTTGACTGTTTTCTCAAAAGTTAGACGGAGTACGGAGCTGGTTTTTGCTCAGGTTGGTTTTAATCATGCATATCTTTAATCGCACAGGGGGATAAAACTATTTGTAACGGTTTACCAATCATGTGTTCTACCTTTAAAGCCCCTTAAGTTTACAAGATCTCACACAAAGGTACATTAAATACGCAGGAAAATTCATGTGGTGTTTGTTACCATTGCTATCAACACTTTTAGTCGTTTTTTTCTAGTCAACTCATGAAGTAAAACATTTTGCCACTGCAAATGATGTATTGGGCTTTAAGAATGTTTACACACGTGATATCATCAAAGGCTGCCTCCACGTTGCTCAACGTGCAATTTTTAAATTTGTGTTTGCATTCCTTTATATAAGTAAACCATAAACCAACATGATTTTCCCCGTGACTCATTAAATTTACTGTCGTGTTGTATTTTTCCTAAATAGCCGATGCAAAACGCTACTCCTTTGCGGCATTCACTAAATCACGTTCGCGGTTAAAAGCGGCCATTAAACAATTTGGAAAGCATTCGAAACAAAATGTTTGTGTTATATCGTGTGTACTCTTTATTTGTAACAAGAAGTGCAGGGTGGACTAAAAACAAGTCTACTACCATAGGTCGATAAAGGAGCGTGTTCAGATTTTTGCAGAAATTTGAGAATGGTAAGTTAGAAAAATAAGACACATGATATGGTATCAAAATCTCAACACCCATGGGGAAAAATGGCGGGCTCAAAAATCTGGTCACATAAACAGCCTTTAATATTTTTTCGCCATCTTGAGAAAAAAAAGTGGGTTATGCACATACATTCACATAATGGTGGCTATTTGAAGTGTTTTCTGAACTTTAAAGAGGATAATTGTATTTGTTACAAGCAAAGTCACCGCGCAAATAGATTTTTATCTGGCATCGTCCAGGAGTCAAAGTTTGCCAGACGATCGAGTTACTCGCATCTCGAAGTCCGCAATCGGGGAAATTACCGTGAGCATGCACTCGATTTCTGCGCCGCGACAGCCCCACGACTTGAGTCAATATCCTTGGTGGTTGGAAACAACTCCGCGAAGTTGTCATTTTTGTAACATTTTAAGTTTTGTGTTGGTCTAAAATTTAAAGAAGCACATTTTGGACACTCCCTCCCGCTCCCCCATGCACCTTACCCCCTTCCCACATACCTCATGGGTATTGAGATTTTGATACCATATTATTTGTCATATTTTTGTCATCACCATTCTGAAATTGAATCGCGCTCTCGATCCGTACATTTTCAAAGATATTGTCACAAAACCACAGATGTTTTGTAAACTAATTTATCCGGTTCTATAAAGCAGTGCAGTGATTACATCAACCTTTTTGCTTCCACATCAAAATTGGAGATTGCAAATTTTCTGTTTACTCCCCATGGATAGTATTTGAATTCCTCACGTGCATGCAGTACTTAAAAACATAGCTTGTACACCTTGCAATGGTTCGGGTAGTCCTGTTTACCATTTTGGGTGATGATGGCAGTGGTGTAGCCTACACGTATGTATACTTCTGACTTCAACTGTATTTGGCTGATATGTCTAGTTTTGCCAACGTAGGCTTTCAATTAACCAGTGGAAATCACGCTGTTTTTAACATGTTACCAATCATGTTATATACGCAGTTGTATTTTTTCTTACGAAGATGCTCGTCACAAAACGTGGTAAGAAAAATCATACCCAAATAAAACTGCCCTCTCCGTTTGTTCCGCCATATTTCTATACAAGGTTTAACGCATTGTGTCGAGATAACCACAGTCTAAGTACGCCTACACCACGCGTCACGGACAAAGAAAACGTTCTATCTTCATTTTGTACGTGACACATGAAATAACCGAGCGGACAAATTCCAACTATAATTTATTAAGAAATGTAGATTGACTCTTTCTTTTTGCCGCGAAATGAAATCCCGGCGCATTGAATTCTCATCTGAGTCTGCATATATATGCATTTCATTCCGCAATTCATTTCCAGCCGTTCTGACGCGCCCTACATAGCTCGCGCAGCCCCCGTTAATTTCCGCTGCGGTACTCGCTATTCATCGCGCATCTGGTGGTTTAGGTAAATTTTTAAAGACACATTACATGATGGTTGGGGGGAAAATTAAAAACAAGAACAACAGCATTACATAACTAAACAATAATGTTGATAAACTGTCTTGTAGACATTTCAGCCACATGGATTTAGTAATAGGCTACTTTAGAAAACCTTAACAATCTATATCAAGCATGTTTTGTGTTAATTGAATGAATGGTTTTGCAATCTCCAATTTGGATACATAGGCATTTAACACATTTCGAAGTGCAATATTTCGCATTAGACACGAGTCTTAATCCTCGTAAGTGATCCCTTGTGAGGGAGGCTAAGTGATATGCCAGAACAGAAAATAGACAGCCGAAGTGTGACGTGTTGCCACGGTGATTGGCTCTAAACATCATGGCCGTCGGAAAAAGTACCATTGCACAGGGACACGGTTCAGTGATTTATGTAGAGCCATTGCCTAGGCAACTAACAAAAGATGACGTATTCACTTCGGCAGTCTATACTTTACATATTATATGTTTCAAGACATAGGCCTATGCAGCACGATATGTGGCAGAGGGTATCCCCCTACCATTGTTCCCCCATTGTGTCTCAAATTTCCAAGGAATTCCTTTTAGTTTTTAGAGGGGGTTGGTGCGTTAACAAAAGGGAAGAGTGTGTTGAGGTATAGGGGCGTTAGGGGGGGAGTCCCTTTTTCATATATCGTGCTGGGTATGTTTCAAGATCATACTACATTTTACCATGGGAACAATTTTGCAGAAAGGTTCATGGTACAGTCCGCGTGTGTCAAACAATTTAACCATGCACGCGCAATATCACATTGACTTCTGTCTATTTACACGGCAACGCGCGGCACTATGTCACACTAGACTTTTTCCAAGCATTTTTGTCAGGTTAAGTAAATACTCCGGTAAATATTAAAACAAAATATCAAAACCTACTTGAGGGCCCGGTTACAAATGGGATACTGGAGCGGCGCCTCCTTGAAATAAGACTGTTTATCATGTCAAGTGATGCGTTATTGAACCATGTCTCGGTTTGTTCTTCCAAACACTTGAACTTAGATCTTGGGATTGGTAACATGAAGAGTGTGTGAGGTGGAAACGATAGTATTTGTATAGGAGTTGGTGGATTAAATCGCCTTTTTAAAGGGTTAGTGTCAGTGGTTTTTCTTTTTGTGCCGGAGTCGGGAAAATGTAATTTTTGTGACCGCCATTTTATGAGTATTTCGCGGTAAACGTTTGGTATACATTAAGCGAGTTATCAAACTGCCTTTTGCGTGTACATTTGCATAATGGCTGGTGGCCTGATTCTTCACTTTCAAATGGAGGTGCAATTCAGAAAGTCACATACTATGTTGTTATTGCTATGTGGTGCACGCCATTGCCTAGGAATCAACAGTATGTTGCTTTATGCCATTCTATTCTACAGTTAACACGGTATTGATTATGCAATTCACACCTGCATGCCGCGTGCACCACATAGCAACAAACATTTTGTATGGTCGAGTGGATGTGTATTTATTGGTACTTTGTTAATGTTTCCAAGAACACAATTTGATGTAACCCACTTTAAAACAAAGACATTCTCTGCTAAGCAAACTTTTATGTTTATCAGTGCCACGAAATTGGCCTCGGAACTAAGCTAAGCAGTCGCCATTTCTGCTACGACCATTGCACGCGCGCGTTCACAAAACTCGAAACGCGCGCGTATACTGGCTACACTGAACTCTATTGGTCAATAGGTGCGTTCAGACGATCGGCGTTAACTTCCAATTCGTTGGTAGTGGGCGCTCGTGATGAGCTCGTAAGTAAGCTCGTAAGTATAGTGACCCTGTGGACGCACTTGTTAATTGTTAAGCTTACCAACGACGATTAACCCACAAGAAATATTATGAGTATCGCGCTATACATACAAGCAGCTGTCGTTGGTAAGGGCCGTGTGAACACTGTCGTAAGTAGCAATAGGGAGTTTTCGATTTGCACGACGGATGATTCTACGACGGATTAATTGCTATCCCGACTCATCTGCGCACGCGTCGACTTTGCCATGTCGTCGTCGTCTGATTTCTAGGACGGTAGTTGGGGCAAATCAACGTTGTGGCGGCGACGGCAACGTTTAGGTAACATTTGACCTTCAACAACACATTTTTGAATCTGCATGACTGATCTCAAGTCGTCGTGAAAATCGAAATGGATTAAAAGTAGGACAGGACGTTTTGTGCAACGACGTGTTCGCGGTCAGATTTTCCACCGTCGTGTTTCTCTCCGTCGTCCAATCGAAAGCTCACTAGTGACCTACCCATGACCGACCTCGTCATTTGTTTCCGGGTCCACTGCTTACCGATTGCAGAAGCTAACAAATTTGTTAATGAACTTGTTTATAAACTTGTTTTCGACATTTTCTGTAGTCAACAACTCGAAGAAATGGCCACGCTATACCTTCGTGGGTCACCCCGTGGGGGCGCTGCAATTTCCGGATATTTACCAACGACTGCCGCGGTGACTTCATGGGTAACTGCTTGCGCGCCGTTGGTATAGAGGGATAACATTCTTTCCGTCGTTGTTACATTTACTTTCGAAGGTATAGTGCCCGTCTCAACATATACTTCATGAGGTATTCGCCTGCTTGCACACTACCTGCACGCGCGCGTCAACAATACAATGCATATTTTGCGAATCTGTAATCGTGGCTTCTCCATCCCAAATTGGTACCTCTGTAACAAATCTAGCCGTTAAAGATCCGCCACGTGCACCTAAACAAACTCCCCGTCACAAATGCCTATAGATGTCTAGGAGACATTTTGTGCAAAGATTTGTACCGGGTTTCCGAAATTTAGATCGCATAACCGAATTCGATTTATCAACATGACAGAATCGGTAATGTAGATTTTCGGACTCGGCTGCTTGTTTTTCGTTGGATGATTTTGGGTGTAGATTTTAAAATCCGCATTTATATGAAAAAAACGATACTTGTAGATGTATAATAATGATCGGAGTGTATAGTTAGGTTTAAGGTTTTATGAAACTAGAAGCGATTTATTCGTTTTGTTGGAAATATGTCCACGACTTGAATACTATAGAGCAATATTACTCAACTAGCGCGGTATTGTGCCTTTGGGGCATTTTACGAAAATTTACGGAAAACCTCACATAGGCGCAGGCTTGCGAAAACACACGGAAATGCACAGGCAAAAAAACGATTCAAATATCCGTTTCCCCATTTTGGGTCAAAATTCACAAAACTCGTGTCGTGTTCACAAAGTGGGTGCATGATCATTTAAAAAGGCGTGTTTCGCATAACCATGTGACATATTCACAAAAGTGGTCGAAAGCTCACAAACTTCATGACCTACTCACAAAAGTGGTAAATTTACAAAAATTGCAGAGGCACGGCCGTGACATTGTGAACTTATACTTGTTTTCGTGCTCAGTCAACTTTGAAAATCAGTGAATTAGTGTCGGTATTTGGGCAGACGCCAAGCGGTTGCCGAACCAAAATGCTTAGATAAACATTATTACAACGTGATACCGAATAGAATGACTATAGTTATTTTAGTATTTTCCATCCATGTTCACGCCAAAATGAACAAGTTTAGTATCCATGTTATGACAGTATTATGTGAATTTTTTTTCACTCTGTGCTTTTTTTCCCCACGCCTGCGTTACTATACATGTTCGAAGGAAAAGCAATATTTAATGTTTGTAATTGAAGAAACATATAAACATAAGGCCGATTCGTTTGCAATGAAACGCAATATGACTTAATGAGTTGACAGGAAATACCTTACTCAAAGTGTTGATAGCAATGGTAACAAACACCACATGAATTTATTTCTGTGCAAGATGGTATATACTTGCCACCAAAAATTGTATTGACAAGAAAAACTGGAGTAAAAGTGTTGATGGCAATGGTTACAAACACCCCATGATTTTCCCCTTTGTGAGTTGTATCTTTGTCGGATAAATTACCAACTGAATGTGCCTTTTTAACAAATAAAATTTGCAGACAATTTTGTTTTACCATTCATTCAACTCAAAAACCAAGCATGGATTTCTGAAATATCACTCCATCTGCATATAAGCCTATGTAGCTAAAATACAAGGCAGTTTATCACATTATTTTTTAGTAATATAATGCTGTTGTTTTAAAAGTTTTCCGATATTGTAATCTGCTTTCATTTAAGATAAACGAGTGGATCTTAAATCTTACCTGACTGTATCCGGGATTTTCTTCAGCGTCCATTGGCATCGGGGGACCCTCGTCTGTTTCCCGGGCAGTTGGACCATAACCATCACGCCAGGCCAAAACTAAACCCGTAGAATGAACACAAATTAATACTGCTACTAGTCCGCACGTGTTCAATACGAGACTTGCAGGTCCACGAACCATAATGCCTAAAAGATGTGTAGTCTCAAACTTTAGCCAGGTATCGGTGTAAAATTGCCACAACAAATTTGGAAGACAAGAACTAAAACTAAGCGAGTTTTGCAGCGTAGAGTTAAAAGTGCTACTCCCATACTCGGTTCGCTTATATAGGTCCACGCCGACGCATTGTCATCCGACACGTGCGTACGAAGTGTTTGCCGAACGGTTTTGCCGAATTTTCGCCATCGGGAAAAAAAAGTATGCGCGATTTCAGCACAGTGGGCGTGTAACCTTCGGACAATGGTAGGTGATTTTTTGTTGCCTAGCAACGGTATCCGTGACAGAGATGCTGCTTATGGAAGCCTTGGAAATTTGTAGGAGGACTCGTTTCGTGCGAAGTAGCGGTGATGTTGAATGCTATTGGCATATGCGACAGCAGGCTATCGTGAATGATACGTGCCTATACTGCCGTGTAATACAGTCACGGCGATTTTATGCTTGAGTAACAGTCCACTATCCATTAAGGACGCAATCTGATTGGCCGAGATTGGCGAACAGTGCACGCATCGCACGTGGGCAGCGAATATTTATCCGCTCGTAACTGTTGGAAACGCAGTTCAAGAGAGCGTTACCAGATCACATTTTTAAGCCCCCATTTTTCCAATATGTTGATACTATTTCATGTGTCATATTTTTCTCATTACTATTATGAAATGTTGCGTTCTCAATCCGTATATTTCCGGGGATATAGTCAAAAAATATCCAATGTTTTGTAAGTAAATTTATATGGTTTTTGCTTCCACATCCAGATTGGAAATTTCATGTTTTCTTCCCATAGATAGTGTTCTTCCCATAGATATGTGTTTTGGGGAAGTATTTTACATGATTGTTATCCCCCCCCCCCACCACGCCCCTCCCCTCCAACAAATGTTACGTTTTCAACGTGATTAAACTTGTGTAGGATGAGCCGATGAACAGAAGCTCAGGGAGACACTTCAAGGTGGCGCATTCTGCCTCAGCGGTTCTTACACATTACTAACCGATAAAACATGTTACGTCTCTTGACCTCCTCGATCCTACGGTATAATTTGCGTTCCTTTTTGTTTAATCTGATTTTTTTTCATGATTTTCTGTTTTATCTGAAATGTGGTTTCTCCCTTCGTTCATTCATTGACATGCATTCAAAGCACGTACAAGACACAAGGATTAATTTTCCCCCGGTTTCCCCCCAAAATTGATGAAAATTTGACATTCTGATATTTTCCGGACAACAGTAATCCCGACCCGCCATCTTCACTCGACACCCGGCCCTTAGGACATTCCCCGGGCTTTAGGAGATTCCCCGGGCCTACCCCGGGAGAATTGAAGTGCTTTATTACGCTCCTTGGTGAAAATGTACTTTATGCATACGGTGCGAGAGATCGATTTTGTGGTATGCTCGTATTTCTTTTTTTTAATGGAAAAAAAAGGAAACAAAATCTTAGTTGTCATTTTTACGATAACGGCAGGTGTTGCGATTGTTTAATAAATTAAAGGTAATTTTCCCTACAATCGTCAAAATTATTATTATTTCTGGTACTGAAACCAAGGATTCCTCAAAAGCGCCCATTGCACTGTCGCTCGGAAGCGTGATAGCCAGAGACACCGGGGAATCCCGTTGCTTTTCACGAAAGAATCTTTAAAGTTCGTTACCCATACCTAACACACTGGACCAACGGCTTTACATCCCTTCCGAAGAATGGAGCAAGTGTGATTAAGTGTCTTGCTCAAGGGCACAGGTACCCGAGCCGGGGAAAGCTTCGAACCCGCAACCCCAAGTTTTCACCCGTGATTGTGAGTCAATGACCCAAACCACTCGGCCACGGTACTTCACGATATAGGAAAGTGGCTTTGCACAATTTCTTGAACACCTTTTCATTGTTTTCTTGGGACATAGATGAGGTACTGAGCTGACTTATACACAGGTTGGTTTTTATCATACACATCCTCAATAACACACGGAGATAACTGCATTTGTAACAGATTTCCAATCCTGTAAAATTTCTTTCAGATGAATTTTGTATAAAGCGATTGATAAATTGGATTGATTGTCAAACTTCACGTGAATTCATTTGAAACAAATTGAACATATTTTTACACGACACTGCTTCGATATTTTATCCAAAAAATCTAGTGAACTGCAATTCGAAACCATTTCCCCCCAAGTGCCACTTCTCCCTAAACCCTCGCAGAGGCGACAGATTCGTCAAATCGTCTGCAGGATTAAGATCTATTGTCGAGTTTTCGCGCTTTCTGACTTTATCAGGTTCAGACATAGTGACGACACATGCAGTACAAGAGAACAATCTCCATGCGATTCCATTCCAGATTTGTCTTGCATGCTCGATATTGATTGAGGAAAGATGCATTTGCATTTATACGATGGGTAAACATAATGTTTTAAAAGCCAATAGATATGGGAAACGCACGCGAGGTTATTCGCAAAAAAGCGAAACTGAAACTAGAGCAAGAGTGTCGAGAAGTCAAATAGGGCGTTTCAATTGACCTATATACAATAATATAGGGTGTGCACGAGTATGCAAGAATTGAAACAATGCGTCGGCCATCTTTGTTTACTCCATGTATAATATAATGGGTGAGGCCACAATTCTGTGTGTTACGTGTTAGTGTTATTAACAAATCCCCGACAGATCTGTTAACTTAACTCTGTGTATCCTGAGAATTATTTGAGATAAAACTATAGTCCGTGTAGGTACATGTAATTGTAAAAATCCAAGATCAAATTAGATCCACTAAGTCAACATTTAATCAACTTTTATTTAATATCGTTTTGGTTGTTTATAATAAATTACGTAATTAATTTGTGAAGCAAATAATACTTGGCATATTTTTGTGAATCTTACTGGGTCAAAGACATGCAGTCAATCCTTAATTGTAAAAATTACACCACCACTCACCTAACCGTGACATTAACGACACACAATCCACAGATTTTGGGGCGGAATATGCCTTTAAATGTTTTGTTTGTGGAGCATCAGAATAATGTCACGCAACAAGACTCAATGACAGATTACAACTAATCTCACGTCATGACAGCGAGGAAATATGATTAAGTCTGGACGCTAAATTCACCCCGGGGTGAAACTGAATTTTGTTCGAAAATACCGGCATAAAAGCAGTCCAATACATCCCCCAGCAGTTCGCCCTCATCCCAAATTAATTCATTTTCTTCGTGGAAGATTGGTCCGGAATCAGAAACGTGCATCCGCAATTTTGGGGAATCTAATTCCCTCGTGAATTATGTTGTTAATCTGTTTTTATCTCGGAGATGAGACGAATTTCATCGCGTTGAAATATCGTCCGTAGGTTCAGAAGTACATGGTGCCGGAGCAGAATTTAGTGACCATTGGCTCGAGAGAGTCTGGGTACCACACGTGACAGATATGGCCGTATTTCAATAATTTGTGGGTTTGCATTCTCAAACTGTGAAGATAAAAAAAGTAAATTTGCATTTGTGTCGTTATAGGGCATGATTTATTTTGGCCTTTTCTGATACGTCGAAGATACATGTTATGTGTAAATCTTTGAACATTTCTGATTTTCGAGATTACCAATGATGTGTTCTAACTTTAACACACGTTTGACAGTGCGATGTTACATCTTCGTTTTTGTAACAACCATATACGACCTTCCACTGACGCAAAAGTACTCTCTATATAAACCATTATTTTTGCATGATGGCGACTCAAATTATGGAACGCGACAGGGATGACCCAACTCCCTAATTGCGCCGTCAAATCATTTCTGAATTTTGAGTTTACCAATGATGTGTTCTAACTTTAACACACGTTTGACAGTGCGATGTTACATCTTCGCTTTTGTAACAACCATATACGACCTTTTACTGGCGCAAACGTACTATATGTAAACCATTATTTCTACATGACGAACGAGCCAAATTATGAAACGCGACAGGCGTGACCGAACTCCCTAATTGCGCCGTCAAATCTCGTTAGCGTCCCCGGTCGTTAGTCACCAAAATGCAGGGGCGCGTGGAAAAACCGGCGATCATGACCCAAACATTCCGCTAGTATACATCAAAAATGACATCTATGATCTCATTTGTTCCCTAATTGGCCTCTCGTGATAGAAATGGGGTTCTGGCAAATGAATTTCCGTGGTTCTTGTACTATACAAGCGATACGAAAATTTGATTGTTTTTTTTCCCTGGCTTCAAAATAAACGGTAACTTTTTGGACACCGTGCAGCGAGCTCTTAGGCCTAATGGAATTCTTTTTGTAATTACCTATTTCGGAAGGAAGTTGCCGTTATGTCCAGTAAAACCTCTCGATATTGTAATGAGCCTTATTAATTACCTGTTTTCCTTCGTAACTTTAATGAAAATCAGGTAATTAGGACTTTAAAAACGTGCACAAAAAAATCCAAGCGACATATTGCGCTGTGTATTATACATATACTCACAATATAAAGTTATAGGGTTATTGTAAGTTGTACGCAGATAATTTATTTGCATTCTGCTTGAATGATTTTTGTATATGATTATAGACAATTGTATCTACATGACAGACACACCTTGTCACAGGATAGGTAAAAACAGTCACGCATTTGAAGAAACAAAAATCAAATATTGAACCACACCAATATCCCTAACTTATTAGTGTATTTTTCGAATTTAAGTGCCAAGGTAAACGTACCTCGATATATATTAATAAGTCTTTGAGACTTGCATATTTACCTCAATAACAAGGTAAATATGTAAAGTCCCAATAATATAAGGAATAAGAATGATAAAGGACAGAGGATTGGAACCTAAATAATTTCATTACAAGCAAAATATTGTATTAAAGCTTAATACATAATTTGCAGTTACCCAACATTTTACTTCACGAGTTGACAGGACAAATCCGACTAAACGTGTTGCTGGCAATGGTAACAAACGCCACATTATTTTTCCCGTATAAAATCATGGTAGGCCTATGTGGGAGAAATTGCCAACTGAAAGTGCCTATTTATGATTACCGTTATTTTATTCAGGTTTTCTGAATGGAGTATTACTGCATCTATGCGGCTGAAATTTCCACAGGGCGCAGTTTATCAACATTATTCTTTAGTTATGTAATGCTGTTGTTCCTGTTTTTAAAAGTTTTTCAATCATGTAATGTGTCTTTAAAATGCCCTTATTGTCAAAGCTCGATTGTATAATTACTAAAATTAAGCACCTGTTTTGTCATATTAAAAGTGCATTTCCCCTCACAATTTTGACTGGATTTTTAAAAACAAATTTAACGTGGGACCTATAAAGCAATAATAGACCGCAAGAATGTTTTGATACAAACATCGATTTTGGTCAACAAAATGAACGGCCATTGACCAATGAAGGTCTTTAAAGGTCATTCCATCCCCCGCCTAATAACACATTCATTGATTCTTTGAACGCCTTATGCACTGCCTCACAAAATACCCCGCGTATAATAAACGTTTTGTATTCAGAGATTTTTAACGATTTCGATTAATACACAAGGTTGGAAAAATAATAGGGCACTCGATAAATACCCACAAGTGACTTTAGTTGCAGAGCCGTTATTAAAAACGGCATTAAAATAATGCCGCGTGTCCTGAATGTCATGGTAACACAGAGTATATTTTTGGTATTTTATTGATCGAATTTCCACTTCAGTTTTTCACTTGTTTTGTATTATTTTTAGATCAACAACTGTCGTTATTTTTGTTGTTATTTTTATGGCATCTTCGGCGACTAAAGCCGTGTCCGCACTGGACCTCTTTTTTGGAAGGTTTTACCGAGAGGATGGTATTCTTGGGTTTCACTTTCTTGACAACCGGTTGTTATCCGCCATTACTGTGTCCATACTATGGCACGCCAAAGCGAAAATAATTAAACACTGATAATTCAATGTTGACGCAAAAGTTGGCATGACTCTTAAATGTTGGACTGTTTGAAACTGGCATACCGTTTTTAAAAATGTTGAGACTTGTTTTTCAGGGTTGATGGCAAAATGATCAGTGTTGAATTATTTCCGCTTTGGCGTGCCATATGATAGTTGTTGACGTCACGTCAACAACTATCATATCCGCCATTACTGTGTCCATACTATATGGCACGCCAAAGCGGAAATAATTCAACACTGATAATTTGACATACAATTTGACATACAATTTTGACTTTATTTAACAATAAAGCTGGTAAAGCGCACTATTTACACAAGTTACAATCGTTGGTTCGACCAATGGTAGGCCCTGTCGCTACTGTCATTCGTTAAATCAGTTAAGTATAGAAGAAACATGTTTCTGGTTCTAAGCGCGAAAATATGTTCGAAGTGAATGTCGCCACTAAAGTTAGATTGGTTCCCGATCCCTATAGATTGGTTCGCTTATTGCGAAAATATAGGTTTCTCCTGTGTGGAATATGTGGACGGGAACCAGTCTACACTAAAGTCAGACTACATGTATCAAAGAGGGCGCTATTCAATTTCTTGGGATGCACCACAGATATATAAACGCATAGATCAACAGTCGTGCATTGAAAACCGTGATTTGGAAAAGTATGGGCAAATGACGACTGTAGGTGCAGTTTAGAAAGTGGACATTATTTGCTACGTTGTGCACGCCAATGCCTAGCAAACCAAAGTCTGGTTGCTTTATGCCATTCTCTCCTACGGTAAGCACGGTATTGATTCTGTATTTCACACCTGCCGCGTGCACCACATAGCAACAAAAATTCAGTCTGGTCATTTCGATACTAAGTGTGCATGTGATAGGAAGTACGTCAGTGCACCAGACGCTATTCACGTGAAACAGGCAAAAGGTTAATTGGCCCTATGTGAACCAATATATAACGATGGCACCGCACACCCGATTGTTTGTCAACACGCTGCGGGCGGAAAGCCATCAAAAACCCATTCTTGCCGGTAATTGGTTTTTCTCCAAGAAGGAAAACCGTCGGCAAGATAGCGAGAGGGCGAAAATTGAAGGCATCTATCAAGCTGTCAATTCGACTTTGGTATTTTCCTTAGCTTTTTTTCCTCCGAAGTTGTTTGAAGACAGAGGACGTGGGAGAAGACGGCGCGCCGCCTTAGCCCGTGAAAACCCTTCCCTTTTAGCCTCAATACGACATTTGCAGTGACCCACAATTTTACTTCACGATCGAGTTGACAAGAAAAATCCGTTAAAACATGTTGGTAGCAATGGTAACAAACACCGCATGCTTTTTTCCCTTGTATAACTGTACCTTTGTGGGATAAATTGCTAACTGAGGGTACTTTTAAAAGAAATTGTTTGCATAAATTGTTTACCATTCATTCAACACAAAAGCCATGCGTGGATTTTTCAGGTTTTCTAAACCTCGTCTACACTGGCAAACATTTCACATAAAACATGACCAAACGTCAAGTTTGGTCATGTTTTTCAGAAAAGTTTGCAGGTGTGGACGGCCATAAAACATTAGCAAACAACAGCAAACTTCACCAAACTGTTTTTGCTCGTGTTTGGACATACTGCTATTGGCAAACATTTGTTAGCTCATGTTTTATGTCTGAACCAATCGGGAACCAGTTTCAGGTCATGTGATTAGAGTCAACCAATCGTGATCACATGATTGTTCCAGAAGTTTGCTTCTGTTTGCCAATGTAGAGACACAGAAAAACATCGTGCAACCATGCATGTCCTCAAGGAACAAAGAAACTGCCCCACGAAATGGCGGCTATTCGATACGGTCTATACGTAGCACATCAACAGTCGTGACAATTAAATACATGTGTACATGTACATGTATAATGATAATCACACTGTATGTCGTTCATGTGCACACACGCACGTAGGTCCAATACACACAAGTGATTTTTGCATGACGCAATCGAGTATAGGCCTACTTGGGGATTTTCCCTGTTTTCCCCCGAATTGTACTTAATCCGGTTCGTCGCCCTTTTGGCCCTTTCGCACTCTCGTTTACGGTGCATTTTGACTGGTTTTGGTTCTTTTGTTGTTGTTTTCAGTTGTCATATTCAGTGCTTTTAAATTAAATGTTTTCCTACTTTCAACGTAGTTTTCTTCCAGTGTTGTTAAAAAAATGCAGGCGCGGTGCGGAGGTGCTCTGACTCAAAAAGAAAAATAATGTAATGTATTTTCTGTGTGTCTGCCTGTCCGCAACAAACTCCCCCAAATTAAAAAAAAAAAAATGGGGGGTGGGGGGCGGGGATGGGGGAGGAGGGGAAAAGAGAAAAAGAGAAGAGGGTACCCCACCCCCTCCCTCCTTTAGCGACTTTGTCGGCACTCGCACTGGCAAAACCCCTCCCTGGAAAATTCCTGGATCCGCCCTTGTAATGCTCGTATATACATGATAGAAGCGAGTCTATCTGTTCATGTTATAGGCCTATGTAAGACCGAGATGGTATTATTTTAGAAAATGATATAGTACTAAAGTACTGTGTGTTGCCATGGTTATTGGGTCTGTTTTCCTGCGCTTTACCAATGGGCGTTTCAGATTACCAGCGAACAAGTCATTTCTTGCGTACAAAGTAAAAAACTTAGCCACTTGCGAATTGAATACCGATTTTGGCTAAGTATTTTACTTTAGCCAAAAACTAAGTAAAATTCTTAAATATTTGGCTTAAGTACTGAATTGAATACCGCCCCTGGATTTTAATGTAATGCGCATTAATGAAATTTGCGCAATATAGGCCTAAACTTGATTACACATGTATGTATTATCAACATCAAAGCATTGTACTCGCATGTTTGTGGTTTCGTGATTACAACATTTGGGTTTTTTCCCGATTAGTTCACGTACAAACTTAAGGCGTTAATCAACAGTGCGTGGGAAGTCGCCACGACGCGTCATGCATGACGCCTTGAATATGAGATTCATTCGTTGTATGTGGAATATGTGGAGCGGAAACCAGTCTACTCGCGATTGGGTACGAGCATCTCGGAGCTCCGCACGAGTTCGTTTCAATGTCAGTTAAAAAATGGGTAATTAAGTATTTTTCTAGTCGAAATACTGATCCTGTGCATTTGGATATTTTGCATGGATCCTAGAGGTTCCAATGTGAATAGAACTATGCTACTGCTATTAGCACTATGAAATATAGTCGGAAAAGCCAACTTTAGTCGAGTCATGTCAGTCCGATTTCGATTTCGAGAAACAGTGAGATATCGATTCGTGTCACTACCTGCGATCAAGACGTTAACTTACTCTAAAAATTTCACCTTAATATTTTGTATTTTTTGTTTTCTTGTCGTAAATATTATTTTTGGGAGGTATTTTAGATCTAGATCAAATTTCCAGAAAATCTGGACACGCTCCTTTAAAGGCTAATCGCCATCCCATTCAATTTCATGGCGCTGCTTAGCACAACATTTTGCTTAGCACAGAATTTCTTTGCTTTATTTTGCAAAACTGGGTTGCCAGCCAAAATCGTAAGTGACGTGTATTTACTGATATTTTGCTCCTGTTCCTAAAAATACAATTTGACATACAATTTTGGCTGGTAACTCATTTTACAGAGGAAATTCTGTGCTAAACAAATTTTTGTGCTAAACAGCGCCATGAGATTGGCCCCTGGTCCCTAGCCTATTAATGCTTGAAGCGCATAACCAGACCGGGTACCAAGCATTTTCGGGGAAAATCCCATGGCCCAATGCGTGTAGCTTGCGCCATGCGATCGCGGTTAGGTTTTTCCCATTGTCTAAAAATAAACTACGGTTGCAACATCAAAGGCCTTGTTTTCCTTCCTCCATAGTACAACTGGTCATTTTGAATCTGAAAATGCTGAAGATCTTGGAACTGGTGACGTTTTCTGCGTTTTTAGACGATGACCAAGGCGAAATAGGCTACATGAACTTGAACACATAACATCATGTTGAAAGTTGAACATGTTGAACGGGTGCCTGTTTTCTTCGGTGCAACTAAACGTGTACGTACGTATACAGGGTTTACAGTCAAGTCGACCGTTTGCCAACTCGACTCCTACCAACTCGACCGTCGTACCAACTCGACCGTCGTACCAACTCGACCGTCGTACCAACTCGACCGTTGACCAACTCGACTTCACAGTCGAGTCAACTCGACCGTTGACCAACTCGACCGTCGTACCAACTCGACCGTCGTACCAACTCGACCGTCGTACCAACTCGACCGTCGTACCAACTCGACCGTCGGACCAACTCGACCGTCGGACCAACTCGACCGTCGGACCAACTCGACCGCTAGCCAACTCGACGTATCCGGCCCGCCGAGTACTACGCGAAAAACACACCAGTAGGGTTTTATTTTACACATCCTCAATTACCCCTAGAACTATGGGGGACTGTATCCCCCATAGGTTATGTTGTTTTTTTCCAATATGGCGGCGCCTGAACTTTAAGATCGGACCGATACGGTTTAAGCTAGCGCAATAATCCGCTCCCCAATCGCCACCAAACTCCGTCTGATAGTTCTTGAGACACTCACCTTGCGTGTGTCTACGGAATTTCGGTACCATTTGTCCATTAAATTCTCCGAAAATAATGTTGGAAAATGAACGGGAACATGTGCGATGCATGTGGATGCATGATCGAGGCATTCGGTGCGATGCATGTGGATGCATCGCACATGTTCCCGTTCATTTTCCAACATTATTTTCGGAGAATTTAATGGACAAATGGTACCGAAATTCCGTAGACACACGCAAGGTGAGTGTCTCAAGAACTATCAGACGGAGTTTGGTGGCGATTGGGGAGCGGATTATTGCGCTAGCTTAAACCGTATCGGTCCGATCTTAAAGTTCAGGCGCCGCCATATTGGAAAAAAACAACATAACCTATGGGGGATACAGTCCCCCATAGTTCTAGGGGTAATCCTCAATCACACGTTAAATAACATAATTGTAACAGTTTCTTATTCTTTAAGAATCATAATCGATGGTATTTTGTACACAGGCCTATTGAACAAAGATTTGCGACAAAAGTGCAAGTGGGAAGTATATCTTAAAATTACATTATCTTTTGATTCTAGGAGGTAATTTCCTCAAAATCTTTGTTCAATGTACCGGTATACGAAAAGAAAATATCGATCTTTAAAGGTGGGAAATTGAATTTGAATTATTAGTACATGCAGCCTATATAGGCCTAAACCAAAATCATCTGAGGTAGAAATTTGAGACATTCAATCCTGAATCGATCACGGGCTGTGCTGCTACGCTCACCGCCGTGAAAGCAGCGCCGTGCAAGACCGGCCGATCACGTTGTCCACCGGCCCGCCCACGCCGCGGCGGCGGCGACTAGTGCGTGTGGCGGTTATAATAACCCGTGTGGCTGTCCTTTTTTTGTTATACATTAGGGGGTACATTATGCTTATTTTCACGCCGGCTATGATGTACTAGTTCAGTGGGACACAACGGACGAGTTGACTTCTGCAGTTAAACGTACAACGGTTACAACGGTCGAGTTGGTAGGAGTCGAGTTGGTACGACGGTCGAGTTGACTCCTTCGGTCGAGCGCGCGACGGTCGAGTTGGTACGACGGTCGAGTTGGTACGACGGTCGAGTTGGTACGACGGTCGAGTTGGTAGGAGTCGAGTTGGTACGACGGTCGAGTTGACTCCTTCGGTCGAGCGCGCGACGGTCGAGTTGGTACGACGGTCGAGTTGGTACGACGGTCGAGTTGGTAGGAGTCGAGTTGGCAAACGGTCGACTTGACCTGACACCCTTATACAGTCAGTACTTAGCCGGGTTTACAGTCAACTCGACTCCCACCAACTCGACCGTCGTGCCAACTCGACCGTCGTGCCAACTCGACCGTTTTGTCGTTTGTCAACTCGACCGTCGAATTTGACATTAGATGTAGCACACTGTCTTTGATGAAAACAATCAAGTTCTATTTTCTAATCAAAATTTGGGGAATTCTACTTTGATTCTTTGAATTTTTGTGTGGTTCAAGAAAATCTGTTGACAAACACTAAAATCTAAATCATGCCACACCTGCATTTTCACCGTGCAAGGCCGATCACGTTGACCGGCCTGCACCGGCTAAAGTAGGGGACTGTGAAAATCTATTCTTTGGAACATTATTCAATGATCTACCGCAGCATTTTACATTCTATCGTGTAGATTATTCACACTTCTGCCTTGAAGTTGGAAGTTACAATTTCAGCCGAGTTTGAGGTTGAAAACGTCGCTGGATTGAGCGACGTCGCTCAGTTAAGCGACGCATCAACATATTTGTGAGGACACGTGGCACATATTGGCAGCCGGATGCAGCCATAGCGTCGCTCAATTGAGGGTTGGTCCCCTACTGTTTAGCAGCTGTCTTGTGGCACTGTCGTGTGGATTTCGTTTGGCCGTTTGGCCGATTCCATACTACACTGTAAATCGAGTGACAAATGGCTTGTGAAACCCATTGTCAATTCTCTTGATGTTTTGCTTGTCAGAATGCATCAGTTTTTAAAATCAAAGTGCCGCTGGATTTATTTCTGGGAAGACTCTTGAAGAGCCTGACGTACCGTATGCTAAACAACTGCAGTTTTGCAGCATCGTTTATACAGCTCGCAGGCAGTGGGCTTGCGGTTTTGTAACGTTAGCGGGCTAGCGGCACCTTCTGTTGTCAGTATTCTTGCACTCGATGAGTCACACATTCTGATTTGATGCAGTGGAAGCCGCGCCGGTGGGGTGGTAGGGGGTATTGAATAATATTAACTTTGGACGGCCCTTTAGTAGAAATAGACTGTTTTAGAAATAATGTAAGACAACTCGTTTTACAGCAAATTTTATAACACTTTTTATTTCTCTCCATTTAGGTTTCAATCCACGCTTGAGTAATCTACATGTAAACCTCATTTTATAAAGCAAGTCACCACAATTCATCCAGAAGCACCATGTCTGACGAAGAGCGTTCAGACTCGCTGCAGTCAGTGGAAATCCCAAGCGATATGTATCAGCAAGTCTATGTGAACAGTAACGGCACTGGGCATTCAGTGAACTTGACCGACGGTTTAACGAGCGACCTTCATCAACTGGAGGTCATGACTGGAATGAACCAGCAAACACTGAACGATCTGTCGGCACCGTGTCTTCGCATTATTGAGGAACCTAAACAGGTACAGTACGCACTCACTTCCCGGGGCGGGTTGGCGTAGCGGTTTCTTCCACCTCTGACGTCCCAGGTTCTATCCTGGGGTTTGTACCGTATGTGGATTGGGTTTGCAGTTCCTACTTGACCGCATGGGTTTCACCCAGGAGATTTTCCTGGGGGTTTTCCTCCCACTTCTAAAACTGCATCTCCTTCGTCATCTTGACGAGATTTTCACTCTATTTACAAAATGTTTAAAATTTGTGATTCTGTAATCTTTTAAATTTTGTAATTTTGACGTGCGAAACGGCTCGGTGTGAATCCACCCTTCAAACAAGTACATGTACAGCAGACGATTTCACGTAACATTTCTGCAATAATTGCACGCAAGTCTACATAATATGCCATTTTCAAAAGTTGCGAAAGCTACGCACCTTTTTGTGAAATCGGCTGCAGATTATGTACACGTCTGTGACAAATAAGCATATCCGGTCAATGTACATGTACATATATACTGTGTGGGTGACACAATAGAAAATGTACAAAACGGACAATGTCTTTCATTTGATTTTTTTGTGTATAAAAAGAGGAAATTGTGTTTTTAAAATCAAAACCTTGTTAGATTTGTACTTGCAAGTACCTGTATCAGTTCACATCAGCCAAAGAAATTTGTAACAGTTTATTAGGCAAAAAAAAAAACATTTGACTGTCTTTGTTCAGACAGAAGTTACGGAATTGATGCGCCGATGCGGGGCTCCCCCCCCCCCCCCCCCACCCCCACCCCCACCCCCCCCCCCCTCCATCACGTCAGACCGAAGTTCCGGAATTGATGCGGCGACGCGGGTTTTTTCCCTCCATTCAGACACGCTCTAATTCACAATCGCGATTCTTTGTTGTCGCGTGAGACCTAGCCGCTATTGTTGCAGCTGATTAAACAACCTCATACACTGTACTCACTATCATTTGTTCTCATTCGATATCAGCATTGTCCGATTCTATTGCCCCGAGTATGAGGTCGAGCTGCCCGGGAAAATACATATAGACTTGTTCCCATTCCCTACGTAGCGATCAGTCTAGAAAATGTGAAGCGGTGTGGCAATAGAGGGCGCTGTCTTAGCTGCCGAAAAAAGAAGAAGATTGACACGCATGTTTAAATTCGTCGCGCGTGCCGACCAGAGACCGAACATCTAATTTTTTTGCCTTATGAGCAGGAAGTTAAAAAAAAATAAAAAATACATTCAATTCTATTTTTTACCTTCGAGAGTGTAAAACCACTGTACGATTGTGCCCTGCTACACGTGTATGCAGAAGGGACTGTCCCTATAGTGACCTACATGTACTTTTGTATTGGTATACAAATAGGGCTTACATGTACTATAATAAGGCCAAGATGAGAGAGAAAGAGGGCAAACAAACTGTTTCCTGTTACTTGTACATGTATGTAGGGTGGGAAGGTGGTTTTGTCTCAGCCTACGGGAACATGGTCATTTATTTTTACCCCCTTGCACCTTTAAACAGTTAAAGACAATTACATGATTGGAAAACTTTACAAAATAGGAACAACAGCATCAGGGGTCGACCTAGAAAAAAAAAATTACATGCACTGGTGCATGTAGACTAAAACAGTTACATGCACAGAACAACTTTTACATGCACAAAAAAGTGAGCACGCAAATCATAACAAAAAGTATTATTTATATATTCGCTGTTTAATGGTGGTGTTTTGTTTTATTCAATAAAATGATTTGTTTTTGTACAGTCACTACTAGAACTCGCTGTTCGTTTATTTCATCAATGACAAAATAAAACTTCAGAGTGTGATACCCTCACCTGGTTTTAAAAGTCGCTATAGGATGATTCACAATATCGCGCACAAATTTACGTACATGTACATGTATGAATACAGCGCATTCATGATCCTCTGCGATCGCTAGACACAGTACAAGTCATGTACGTGTTTGTACATGTCCATGCACAACATACGTTTCAGCGGTCGCCAAGAGGGGTATATCCAATTGCTCAATTGCGGTACCCCCCCGAGTCTTTTTCCCGGTCGTTTTTATGCTACGCGCTCACGCGCTGTATTGCTCGGATGGTGAACTGCATGTAGCCGGAACGTATAGATGAAGGAAGTGTTTAGAAAACGGCCACACTACGTCTACGTCTACGCACAAAGCGGCATTATCGGTACTTTCTTGTGCTAGCGCTGGTCGGTCGGTCGATCATGCGTTGCGTGCACAATTAATGGAAAATTTGGTGCGCGTATTGTGACAAGTTGGTCTTCAACGTGGGAAAATATACCAGGTACGTAATTAGGCCTGAAAAAGTACGTGCACGGCGTGCACGTAAATACAAATCCTTACATGCACAGATCAAAAAGTACATGCACCAGTGCATGCGTGCACCCGTCTAAATCGAACGCTGAACAGCATTACATTTAAAGAATAATGCTGATAAACTGCGTAAGTGTAAAGATTTCAGCCACAATTTTAAAAAAAGCACCTTTATTTGGCAATTTATCCCACAAAGGTCTCATTTAATACATTGGAACAAATCATGTGTTTGTTACCATTGCTATCAACTTTTTAATCTAATTTTTCTTGTCAACTCGGATCATTAAGTAGAATTTTAGGTAACTGCAAATAATATATGGGTGCTTTAAAAACAAAGGCAATGTATACAAAAATTACGTTTAGGCACAATTTTTTTTAATTTTTAATTTTTATGTATGATTAGCATGCATACACTGTATGCTCCCACACTTGTGTAATATACACGTACACACATACTTAGTGCCTCAGCATGGCTTTGTCATTACTCATTTCTATTCAATGATATATTGTTCTCATCCATGCAGCGGGGATTTCGGTTTCGTTACGATTGCGAAGGTCCATCTCACGGAGGTCTCCCGGGCCAGCACAGCCAGAAGGGAAAACGCACTTACCCAACTGTAGAGGTAAGGGTAGATTCACACTAAACGTTTTCACGCATTACGTGCGTAAATTTAACATGCGTGGCTTTAAAAAAAGCGGGCTTGTACACTAGCGTAGTGCAGCCATAACGGGAGAAAGCTTGAGAAATTCAAGCGGGCTTGTACACTAGCATATTGCAATGTACACTGTATGTGGGTCTGTCCACAGTAATGGGGTACATTTGAAAAATAAGTCAATAATTCCTTTCAGATGTCTTTAGTTTATCTCAGAATTAAAGAAATGTCCTTGTTTTGTTCTCGGGAGATAACTTTTGCCCAAAAAGGTAACAAATTGCTGCCACAACATACATTTTTGAAAAGCAAGTGTACAAATTTTCCTATTACGTAGGTAACGTGGACAGACAATTTTGTGACATTTTTTTCTGTCTTTGTTACATGCGTAATAGGAAAATTTGTGCCTGAGGTTTTCACAAATGTATGTTGTAGGACTATTTTTCTTACTCCTTGGTGAAAAAGTTATTTCCTCAGTTTAACTTGATAATTTAAAGATAAAATTAAGACATTTGAAGTGAACTGGGACCTGAGATCTTGAATGTTACAGAAATGTACCCCATTACTGTGGACAGACCCACGTACATGCACATGTAGTCTTGTACCCACCTCCCACCGCGGACGTCCCATTGTTACTCTTTTGTTTGGACTTATTTGTTTTGTACACGATTCTAAATCGCGGACGTCTTTGGCAATCGCGGACCCTATTGTTCCTATTGTTAAACGTCCCCCATTTGAATACAGAAACCCGCACATTGTTCTTTACATACACATGTATGACCTTTGACTGCAACTTCTATCGCTGCGCTCAAGATCTAACGACGGATGTACATGTAAACGCAGCACTCCGACGCATTCTTATCAAGGGAATCAATCTTGATCCCGAGCTAAGTGGACCAAAGACCGAACATATTTTTTTTGGGCCTGGAAAATTCTGGTCAAGCTAATTTAAAACTGGCCAACCACAGTTTATTCCTTAAATGTTGCTAATTAAAACGTTATTTTTGTTCCACAAGATTTTGAACTATACGGGAGTTGCAAGAATTGTAGTGACATTAGTAACTAATGAAGACGTACCGAGACCACATGCCCATAGCATTGTGGGTAAAAACTGCAACGCTGGAATGTGCACCGTACAGCTTGGCCCAACAGAAATGACAGCAAGGTAAGACATACATGTGATACCCTGTTTACACCGAAATCCCGAGGGACTTGAGAGTGATTTACGAACAAAAATTGGTCAAAATGGCATTTCCTCAGAAGTTGGTCGGCAAGATCTTAAGTTCCTCCTATGTTACTTGTCAGAAGGTCGTAAGTTAGTCCTGAACACTCGCAATAACTCGGGGGGGAATCGCCATCGCTCGGCACAAGTTCCCCGACCGTATGGAACGGTTCAAAACGGTCGGGAAACTTTCTCGGTCGCCCCCTTGACAAAAGTTTCATGACCACTCACGAGTCCAAGAAATACAGAATTTTACAACTCGTAAGTCGACCTTAACTTGGTCGTGCTTCGGTGTAAACATAGCATAAGCCTGTGACGAGTATCCAGATAACAGACCCTCGAAATCAGAAAACGGTTCCACTTTGCCAAATACGGTATCTGCATGACATTTTTTAACGGGTTTAATGAACTACAAATCGCAACCCGTAGGCTGAATTGCATGAAGCTTACAAGTATGTTCAACCTAAACGACCAGAGACACCGGGGAATCCCTTTACTCTTCACAAAGGAGTGTGTTGTGCATTAAACAACCCACTGGATCAACGACTTTACATCCCTTCCAAAGGATGGTGCAAGTGTGTTTAAGTGTCTTGTAGTCTTGGGCGATTCCACGTCGGAGTTGAGTAGAATCGATTCTACTTTCGGAATCAAATCATGATTCCAGATTTTTGAGGAATCTTTTCCCAATAGGATTTGATCATCTCGATTTCATCTTGATTCGATTCCTAGCGATAACTTGCCAATTCCAGAAATTACCCAACAATAGACTGCCGAAGTGAATACGTCATCTTTTGTTGGTTGCCTAGGCAATGGCTCTACACTAAAAATCACTGAACCATGTGCTTTTGCAATGGTACTTTTTCCAACGGCCATGATGTTTAAAGCCAATTGCCATGGGGTACCCAAAATCACAACAGCAAAAATTAAACATTTCTGAAAACAGTGAATACTAAAAAAACAGCAGTTTAATGATTGTCCTGGTCCTGCTAAACGTTTGGTGGTCCAACATTGCTTTTCAAAATAGCACTTCCACCAATGTGGCCCTGGTTCGAATCCCGTCCGTGTTCGAATCCCGTCCGGGTCAGTATGTGGATTGGGTTCTCAGTCCCTGCTTGATTCCGTGGGTTTTCCCCCACACGTCGGTGTGTGGGGCTTTTCTCCCACCTCTTAAACTGAGAATTTCTTCCTGTTCTCTCGCACTTCGTGGCCAAGCTGAAGAACCCCCTAGGTGGCTACAGGGCAACGACTTGAGTCGGCTAATCTCAGCAACCAGATCCCTTTAGGGGATCATACGAAAGAAGAACCTGCAACAATCTTACCACCTCACCCCCACCCCCTCCATTACCCATTTTAAAGTTCATGGTAATTTTTACCCCTGAATATTAAATGTGAGCTTTCCTCTTTCTTCTTTAAAAAAAAAACAATTCAGCTTCCCCAATCTCGGCATTCTACATGTCACTCGGAAAAATGTCGAGAAAGTCCTCAAAGATCGTCTTCGAGACCAGCAAAACCTCTGCCACTCGGTCCTCCGCGACAAGGGCGTAATGGGCTCCCACGGATTACTGGACACTGACGAAGAACTGTCTAAGAAGGCTAAAGAAATGGCTAAAGAGATGGACTTGTCAGTTGTCAGACTTTGCTTTCAGGCCTACTTGCCCGATACCAACGGTCAGTTTGTTCAAATGCTGAATCCCGCCATAACGGTGCCCATCTATGACAGCAGTAAGTTTGATTTTAAAATTGTTCATATACCCCCACATGGTGCTGGCAAAATATATGTAAAGCACCAGCTGTGTCCGTTTTGAGTGTGTCCTCGGGAAGGCATCCTGAGATTTCAGGGTATTTACACTGTGCTAAGCACGTTACACGCAAAGCTTTGAAGTCAAACGTCTGTTACGCTTAGTGAATACTCACAAGTCCTTTTGATGTATTAAATTCAATCAATTTGGTCATGTTATGCTGGAAGTTTTTTTTATACTTTTCCTGAAATTGGATTGAGTTTTTGTTCTATATAACTATACCTTCCTATCAACATTTCCGGCGACAATTTTTGTTTACCCCACTGTTTTTCAAATTATTAAGAGGGATTCAAAATGACAAACGTACATGTAATGCAACTGTATGCAACTGTATGCCCCAGTAGGTTTCAGATATCAGCCAATCGCTGAGCACACAGAGCACGGACATGCACTGCGTTTACAATCTATGCTCGTGCAGTGAAATGTGACTGCCCAAAGTACTGCTAAGCATCCTGATTGGCCCAGAGCGGTGATGAAATTTCTTTCGTTGCTGCCACAAAGAAATACATGTAGGGAAAATTCCTTCAGGGGCTCGAGTACGCTCAATGACCAGGGGTGGTATTCAATTCAAAACTACTTATAAGTACACGTATAACTGGCTTTAGCAAAATTCCTAGCCAAAATCAGTATTCGATGAGCCCAATGACCAGGGATAGTAGTGCCTCGAGTATCCTCGCATTTCTTTTATCTCAGAGGCACCGGGAGCCACGACTCTCAAGATCTGCCGCATGGACAAAAGTTCCGGTTGCGTCACGGGAAACGAAGAGGTCTACCTACTCTGCGATAAGGTCCAGAAAGAAGACGTTTTTGTCAGGTTCTTTGAGATGAATAACCAGGGGGAAATCATCTGGGAAGCTCAGGGGGAGTTTGGGCCGACGGATGTCCACAGACAGGTAAGTTATCAAAGCAGAGCTAAATGCTGTTCTAGGGCCGTCCAAAGTTGTCAACATTTTCACAGTTCTACAGAGCATAGTATTTTTGGGGTGAAATGCTTCATGGCGAAGTGGGCCAGGTGGAGGTAGTTTTGGGGCGAAATGAATTTACGTCTCACAAGACGAACAATTATTGTTTTGCTAATTTCTCAAAGACTATAGCACTTCAGACAAAACCATTTCAGGGGAAGTTTTCTACCATCATTGTGTTTATATTGTGTAAGTTATGTGTAAATCTGTGAACATTTCTGATTCATCGAGATACCAATCATGTATTCTACCTTAACAACCTGTTACAGGGCATAAAATTGAAATTTAATTTCAATTTATTTTTAAACATCCCAATTATAAATTTACTGAAAAGCATGTTTACGATCATTGACGATTTGTAGTTTGTCATTGATGATAAGCTTCCAGTTATTGCCTGTGTGGGCTTCGACGAAACTTAGTTTAACATTACAAGATTTCTTTACGGTTAGCATAGTAAAGCTTCAAGTGACCGTAGTGTTGTAATATTGAACAAACTGACATCACATTACCCTTGTTATTTTTTTGCAGTTTGCGATAGTCTTCAAAACGCCACGATACAGGGACCTTTATATTCAGAAGCCAGTCTATGTCCAAGTGCAGCTAATGAGAAAAACTGACCGGGAGGTCAGTGACCCCAAGCCCTTCACATATCACCCTCAGCTCACAGGTAAGAGATTTTAGAACTCGGTAAAAAAGTCCTTGGACACTTAAGGCATAAAAAAAATATATGTTATGTTGGCGTAACCCGACCGACGCTAAAAATACGGCCGACCCTGGATATTTTTATTTTTTTCAAGGGAAGAAATTTAATGATTAATATCTATATGTTTCCATCAAGGGAAAATGTGGATCTGCGGTCATTTTCGATCGCTTAAAACTGATAAATTTGAGTCAACAGCTAAGGTTAATCGCCCAGAGCTGCGCCGATGATGTCAAGGTGGGGTACACGGTGCTGAAAATACAATCGTCTTAGGAAGAAGCGGGTCCATACAAAGATGTGGAATCAGATGAAACGGCCAGCATTTTGTCTGATTTTGGTTTCCACTTTTTCATGTCATTTTCGTTGCTGGGAGGAAAAAAAATTAAAAAAAAAAAAAAAAACAATCCCGACCTACCTACCCTATTTTTGGGGGCCCGTTACGCCAACATAACATTTTTTTTTTTTATGCCTAATAAAGGAACACACCGGCTTTGTTGGGCTATTTTGGGCTCGAAATAGACCCATACATGATTATAAATGTTTTTCCAGAATAAACTAAATAGATCCTGAAAAGAAGCCATCAAATTCGGCCGTTTTTTAGCATTTAAAAAAAAAAATCAAGGTCACATGATTTATCCGAACCAGATTTCTGGTTCGAATAAATCACATGTTCTTGCGAGTTAGTTTTATTTCCAGCCGTATAAAAGTTTGTTAGTGAAGTACTTGTATATACCAAATTCAGCTCTGATTTTGTTCAAAATATTCTTGAGTATTCGACAAAAGAAACTTTAAAAAATATCAATAACTATGAAAAATTGAACGTAAGATTTTGATTTAGTTAGTCCGTGTTCCATAGTGACAGCGTAGGGGCTAACGAAACATAAGCCCTGTGGCAAAAATCCCCTACAACTGGTGCCGTGGTTCGTGGGCTAGTAGGAGCAGGGAGCCAGACCATCAGGTCTGTTTCATCATTGGGTGTTTTAGTCTGTCAACACCAAACTTTCACAACAGCCAGTTGCTCAATGAGTGGTACGTACGTGAAGAAAATCCATGATGTCAACTCCTCCAAAAACGGGAAAGAACCTGTTCGGTGGACCGGGCCGTCCAGTGAAATCATTAGGAAAAAAACGTGAGACATCCAAAGCAAAAGGTGCCAGGAAAAGGGCGAATCGCTTAAAGGCCCAGTGTATCATTTGCAATGACCCCAAAAAGTTATCGACGAGTTTACAGGGGAAAAGTTCTGAAAGTAAAGATTGAATTACTAGCAACTACCCAATGAAAGGTTTTCCTTCAAAATTATATAATTTTACCAGAAAATAATCCGTTATTTAGATCGTTTGCAAATGATTTACTTATTTTTGGTTCGCATCTACATGTACGTGGTTCAAAATACATAGGCGCTGTGTACTGCATGCGTGTGCGTGTTCCAACGCGATGCATTTTTGTGGATCGCGCGCACATGCAGTATATGATGTGCGCCACAGAGTGCATGACACAAGCCATATAGTACCCGATCAACTTAGAACGAATATTTGAAACACCCCACCAAGACCAGGAAAACGCATATATGGATTTTCATGTTTTTTTTTAACGTGGTACATTTGACAATGCTGAAATTTCTTCGGATGAGTTTGTTGATGTCTTTCTATTAATTTATAATGGTTTTATTCGCAGAATCGCTCAAAAACAAATCCTCTATAGGGCCTTTAAGGACAAAGTCGTACGTACCGGTACATGTAGTCCTACATATTTAATGGGACATGTACATGTAGGTACTTTATATGGAGGCTTTTTAATATTTCATGACAAAAACATTGATAAGTACTACATTTGTATTTTGGGGAGAGGGGGTCAGAGGTGTCTTTCTGTATGACAGTTAAAATGTGACAACTTTGAACGGCGCCCCTAAACACTACTGCAAACGATTTGAGCATGCAAACCATGTATTTATGACATGTGTACATACATAGAACCTAATTATACTTTGTGTTGAGGATGTTCTAATTACAATCACTATATGCTGGTACATACCGTACATACATGTAATTCCAATATTTGTGAACCAGGAACTACCATTGCACATGTCTATTAAGAGTTATTGTTTTCTGCGTCAGTGAATTTCCATTTTGGGAATTCCCAGACAAAACGTTCTCTATGATGCAAGTTTCAGTTTTGCTCATAACACCACTTGGGATTTGTCAGTGTGTATACCGTAACTACTTCTTGTGTAGAAAGTGTTTTTACAATTTCATTTTAAAGCCCCATTACATCATTTGCAATGACCCAAAATTTTACTTCACGAGTTGACAAGAAAAAACCTGACTAAAAGTGTTGATAGCAATGGTAACAAACACCACATGATTTTTTGTCCCCGTGTAAAATGGTACCTTTGTGGGAAAAATTGGCAACTGCCATGCATGATTTTTTTCAGTTTGTCTGAAGTATTACTGCATCTATGTGGCTGAAATTTCTACAAGACGGTTTATCAACATTATTCTTTAGTTATGTGATGCTGTTGTTCATGTTTGTTAAAGTTTTTGAATCATGTAATCTGTCTTTAAATATTAAGGACTCACACAGCGCCAGGAGCACCCCCGCAGGGGCGGTATTGTGCGCTATATAAGTATCGACCATTATTATTATTATTAAATATTTTTTACATTTAATCCACTTCAAATATGTTGCTTGAAACAGTTCCCCTTTCATTTTTTTATTTGTAAAAAAAATTCCCTGTTTTTCCATGCATTGTATTTTTAAGCGTGTTGTAACATGTTGTAACATGTCTCATGTTATTACGCGATCGGGGAATTCCCAATTTCTCAGTAGTCATTTATAAACTTGAAATTTCATCAAAACTGCCCAGTCGGTCTATCGCTTGCATTATATTCACATACACACGACACGTAGTATGTATGCTGGTATGTAGAGTTTAACTTTGAAATTATTATTTGTGTACATGTATGTATTTAACATTGTCTTACAAATTGTTACTTTGTGGAATGTAAATTTTGAATTTTAACGTGTAGTCGGTAGTTTTGACCTTCAAAATTGGTACTGAACTCTGTACAGTTAGGTTCGTGCTTTGTGCATGGGCCAAACATTCGTCTAAGGCCGGTGTCAGACGAATTACGACAACCCAATTTATAATCCGTCTTTAAATCCCATTGTTATTGCAGACAAAGAGAGCATCATGCGCAAGAGAAAGAAACCCCTGCCGCCGTTTCAAGACCATTTCTTTGGTGGAAACAGCGGTGACAAAGGTGGATTTGGGGGTAACAGGGGCGGAGGAGGGGGCGGAAGGGGGTACCACTTCTCCCCTGATGCGCCCCTCAACATGAACTTCGGGGTTGGTGGAGGTGGGGGACCAACCAACAGTGTCCAGACAACTGCGGTTGGTGCTCAGAATAGAGTGCAAAGAGGTATGCGATTTTATTCGTCTATGACCCCGTTCTCAGTAGAGAAATCGCTTCGTTCGACGCAAATTCGACAATGATTCGACGAAGAGATTTGACGAAGAGATTTTCTGATGTGAACGCACTCCTCTTCATTCGATGATTAGAATCTCTTAGAAAGTCGCTTCATTTGACGAAGACATCGTTTCATCCGACGAAGCAAATTTCTAATGCGAACGCTCCCTTTGTTTGACGGAGCGATTGACACATTATGAGTGACCACCTTAATACGTATTTCCGGTATACACAGGGTCAGTGTCAATTTTAGTAGACTGGTTCCCTGTTCTCATATTTACTTCCCCTTCGCCGAGGCCGAGTCCAAAACTGTCAATTTATTTTCTTGCAGACCAACAACACCTCAACATAATGACACAACTTCAGCAGCAGCAACAGCAACAGCAACAGCAGCAGCAGCAGCAGCAGCAGAACCAACAGGGCGTCGTGTTCCAGAGTCGAGGCATCAGCAAGGGAAACCCAAACGTCATCAAGTCTGAACGGGTGGTTGTAGAAGCAGTCAAAGACACACAACCAGCTATCATATCCATGATGGATGCAGCGGTTTTGAACGAGGATGATGACGACAGTGATCTGGAAGTAGATTCGAGCCCAGTTGGTACGGTTTAGGCTAGATTTGGTTTGGTTAAAGCCCCAAATACATCCAGGGTTCACCCCACGTACAATAGTGCGTATCAGCCCGATACGCTGAAATTCAGCTCCCGATATGCACAACAAAAAATCAAAAATATCACACATGGTGCTGCTAAAGAATACAATAAAATTACCATACATGAATTTTTTCTCGTGAAAAAAGAACCACAGAGAATTAATGGCAAAAAATACTTCATTCTGATTCGCACGGCCGACCAAAAACAGCTCTCGATAATAAGCCCTTCAAGACCCCAGGATAGCTCTAAAATGCACCAGAAAGCTTGTAAAGTCACAAATTTTCAAATGCATATATGTCACAAATGCATTTATGTGGCTGAAATTTATACAAGGCAATATATTAACATTACTCTGTAGTAAAACAAATACACAACTTTGTACATTTTAATTTTCAAAACAGTGGACTTCAGTGATTCTATACTTCAAGAAAAAGAAATTCTACAGCGCGAGACAGTTGAATTGGTTGAACCAGCCAAAAACCTCATCAACAGCTGCGTACAGACGGGTGAGTATTTGTTTAGTCTAATTCTGCATATCTCTTGTTCTATTCTTGGGTTTCACCCACGTGACTGTTGCTATCCGACATTGCTGTGTCCATACTATTGCACGCCAAAGCAGAAATAATTCAACACTGATAATTTAACGTCAACTCTAAAAAAATAAGTCTTTTTTGTTTTCAACATTTTATATATTTACTATAAAAAATCATGGCCGGATATCGTATCAACACAATTTTCGTTTTGGTCGAGTTGACCTGGGACCGAGTTGACCTGGGACCGAGTTGACCTGCACCCGCATGAGTTTCGGGTCATGTGACGTGTGATAGATGCCACACGTGCGTGATGTGCCCGCGACTGGTCGCGTAAAATGTTGCCACATTTTTCAAAAATTGTTGCAAGGTATTTTTAAAAATGTTGACGCATATTTTCACAAATATATTTTCAAAAAAAAAAGTTGGCATGACTTTTAAAAGTGGTTTATTATTGCGGTCTGGTTATATTTGTGTGAGGGTTTGCCTTAAGATTTTCGTTTCTATTGTACAGATGACGCTCCAATGGACTACGACTCGCTGGCGTGGCGTCTCGCTGAACGCACGTCACGCGCAATGCACGACTTTGCGAGGACTGGTGACATGAAGATGATACTTGCAGTCCAGAGACATCTTACAGCCGTTGAGGACGATAATGGGGATACGTACGTCTCTTTGTTATTCTTCATTCCTATGATTCTTATACATTCAAAGTTGTATCGATAAAAAAAAAAATGTATTTCTTCAGGCTAAAAATCGTGATCAAGTAAAAGCGCTTTCGTATAAAGCCGAGTGCATGCTCAATAATGTGAACGTAACGTAACGTATCGCAACGTGCGCGTGCAGCATCTTCGAATACAAATTCGCTTGTGAGTATATTTTATGCATGTCCATGTGTGTGTATTGGCGCGCGCGACTGTCGACACCTAAATATTCCCGGATGTTCTACATCACGGAAATCAATCGATACTAAATCAATATATTTGACTCTCAATAACGTCAGTAATGTTCATTTATGCAATGCACAGCTGGAAATATTTTTACCTTTGTCGACCTGCTTACATGCTTGTAATTTAAAATAATTCTCAAATTTGTCTTTTTTTTCTTCTATCAACAGCCCTCTGCATTTGGCCATCATTCACAAGAAATACGACGTGGTCTTTGGTCTTCTTAATGTCATCGTCAGCATTCCTGGACAGACCATTCTCAATCAAACTAACAAACTTTATCAGGTAAATGTACTTCATGACGTAAATGTACTTGCGCGCGCGTGTGTACATTGTACACATACTACATGTATGTACATATGAGCGTACGCGCACATGTACAACATGTGAAGCCCGTTTTAAGAAAAAGGCTTGTATCTCCAATTGCCGACTGCAGACAACTCTTACAAATATGCACAAAACCATGCATGGATTTTTCAGGTTTTCTAAAGTATTACTGCATCTATGTAGCTGAAATTTCTACAAGGCAGTTTATCAACATTATTCTTTAGTTATGTAATGCTGTTGTTGTTTTTAAAAGTTTTCCAATCATGTAAATCTGTTTTTAAAATGAATTTGAATGTGATTTATTCTGTCCACAGACACCCTTGCACCTTGCAGTCGTGACCCAACAGGCCGACGTTGTAGACCTCGTGTTGCGCAGCGGGGCGGACCCTAACACCCTCGACCATGCTGGCAACATGCCAATTCACCTCGCTGCCCAGCTCGGACTGCACGAGGTCACATCGTTTCTTGCCGAAGCGTCAAAGCCGTCACCTCGCTACAAACGATCGGCAATTAACCCCGTCGAGACCGACTTAAACGCAAAGAATTTAGATGGTAAGGCTGGCTTTCCATGTTACAAACTTTAATGGGTTTAATGAGCTTCAATTTAGAGCACTGAATTGCATGAAGCTTACAAGTATGTTCCACCTAAACATCGAGATACATAGGTGGGTGGCGCCATTGGCAGCCGACGACCAGAGACACCGGGGAATCCCCTTACTCTTCACGAAGGAGTTCTCTGGGATCTTTTAAGTGCATTACACAACACAATAGACCAACAGCTTTACATCCCTTCTGAAGGATGGAGCATGTGTTTAAGTGCCTTGCTCAAGGGCACAGGTACCACAGCGGGGTATCGAGCCCGCAACCCCAAGTTTTCACCCGAGTGTTGCGATTCAATGACCCAAACCACTCGGCCACGGTACCCCACTAACACGAGGTGTAAAGTCTTTTAATGAATTCATAAAATGGACAAAAAATTAATTCTAGCACATGAGCCATTTTGCTTTAAACAATGAATAATAATGACCTCGTTGCCTCTGAATAACAGTTGATTATGTACTATGCACCTTATAAATGCTGTTATCTTCAATTCAGGTTTCACAGCAGCTCACATATCAGTCAGCCGTTGCGATCTTAAGAACTTGAAAGTTTTAGTCAAGAATGGAGCCGATGTCAACATACCAGTAAGTTTTTGTTTTAATAAAAATAATTTTTTTTTGATCGTCATGGTGACTCAGAGTTGTACAGGCTGAGGTCGAAATTCTCCTTGAAAGTCTGAGCAGTTCTGAGCAGCTAAGATGGCGGCACCCATAGTAAAATGCACTCACTTTTCCGTGGAGGACGTTTTTGAATATTTTTCAGATTCGGATAGTGAAAAAGATTGATATCACTCAATAAAACAATACCATCGATTCTAGAATCTATAAAAGAGCAATATACAACACGTTTGATGATTACAACTTATTTATAATTTTTTTTACAGAATTCCAAAGAATTACAAAAAAAAACCGAAAAGTCTGCCACTTTAGAGATAAATGTTGAAAAAACGCTGGCACCGAAAGAGTTAATAGTGTACTAAAGTGAAAACGTCATCCTTTGTGTGTTGCTAAGATTACTGGGTCTACACTAAAACCAGTGAACTGTTTCCCTGCACTTTATGGGTGTTTCAGATTACCAGTGAATGTTCAGACCCAGTTATTCTGGCAACTGATGTCACACTTTAGTAGTCTATACCCTTCTTTTTATTGACAACTATGCCACTTTCTTCACCAAATAGGACGGTAAAAGCGGTCGCACCCCCTTGCACTACGCCGTCGAGCAGGAGAACTTCTCGCTACTGAGTTACCTCATCGCGGATGCCGACGCTGATATCCATGCCCAGACATTCGCCGGAGATACTCCCCTTCACCTGGCCGCAAGCCTTGATTTTGTGGCTGTTGCGGCGGTTTTGGTTAGCGCAGGCGCGGACTCCATGATCGAGAACTTTGACACGACTACTGAGTTTCTTGTGGAAACGGGAGCGTCATCGGAAGACGAGCTCTTGGAGGAGTTTGGCGAGGAATACAGTGTGGGACAATTGACGGGAGAAAGAGATTTGACTGGGAAAACACCAATGAATCTGGCTCAATCCTTGAAGGTAAGATTTGCCGGAGGAAGAAATCTTTTTTGCGTGTAGTTTTGACCAGCTTAAAATGTTTGACAGTCCTACAAGGATACTGTTGGATGTGTTTTATGTTTTTCAGTGTTTCGCTTCATTCCAAATTCCCTTCACTGCCTTTTTTTTTCTTCTCACATTGACGCGCGTTGCAATGGCTCGAAAAGGCTCGGTGTGAAGCCACCCTAAAATGTTACATTTACTTGAGACCTAACGATTCAGACGTGGTGGTTTAGTGGATAGTGCATCGGACCTTTGGGTGATAGGTCCGTGGTTCAAAGCCTGGTCACTGCTATTGCGTTGTGTCCTTAGACAAGACACTTTACTCCACATTATCTCTCTCCACCCAGGTGTATAAATGGGTACCGGCAAATATTGCTGGGGGTAAACCTGCGATGGACTGGCATCCTTTCCAGGGGGAGCAGCAATGCTCCTAGTCACTCCATGCCATGGAAACTAACAACCTGTTGGGGAAACCCAACTAACTGCTGGGGGTAAACCTGTGATGGACTGGCATCCCATCCAGGAAGAGTAGCAATGCTCCTAGTCACTCCATGCCACAGAAACCGGCCGCATGACCCAGCTTGGCTCGTGAACAACTTTACCTTTACCTAACGATTCATTGGGATGAGAGAACCCATTTTGCTGTACTGTCATTGCATTTTAAACAAATGACGTTTGCTTCTGGGCAGAAAACACAATGTGATCCAGTTATAGAAACACGTAACTTTTTGATAAACAGGAAAGCTAAAAACAGTGGAAGATGAAGATGTAGCTTTTTAAGTTCATCATTGAAATGCAATTCTTCCTCTCGACAGATGGCCGCTATTTTGAAAGGCGAACCCTACATCCCAAATCTTTCCTCCTCAACCGGTAGCCAGAAAAGCCAATCCGTCTCCACGCGGGGTACCAGTGATTCTGCGTACCACTCAAGCCATCCGTCTGCCTACAGACCAAGCACCGGTTCCATTATACCGATTGGCGACATGAACCGACTCGACTCGCACGTCCGTCAAAAACTTGAGTTTCTCCTGGATGAAACGAAACCGTTTAAGGACTGGGTGTCCCTGGCCGATCGCCTCGGACTGGGAAATATGATTAACCAGCTTAAAATGTTTGACAGCCCTACAAGAATACTGTTGGATCAATATGAGGTATGTCCATTAACTGAAGATGTGAATTTTGAGCGTGCGTGTACAACGTGCGTACAAAGAGCCACCCTTACTGAACACAAGATCTGAAAGAGGATGAGTCAAGCTACGAGTACATGCGCAGCAACTGAGGGTGTTTGAAGAAACTTGAATTTCACTGAGTTAAACATGGAAGAAATACAGGGCGGTTTTGGGTGCTTTGAGGAGAAAGCTGCTTAAAACAGTACAGTGGGGACCTGGGTCCTATTTCATAAAGCTGTTTAGCATAAACGTTTGCTTAATCAAACATTTGTTTGCTTGATAAAAATGGGTTAATAGTCAAAAAGGTTATGTCAACTTGTGTTCTTGGCAAGAATAGCAGATATTCTTGTGAAAAACACAAATTTTTTATTAAGCAAACATTTCTGCTAAACAGCCTCATGAAATTAGCCCCTGGATGCTGATAATGGCCTTTATAAGTAATGAACAATACCTTTGTTTCTTATTATTAAAAATGTGTTGTAAAATAATAATTTTGACCATTGTTCACCAAACGTAAGAACATTATTTGTTTATCTTTGCTCACAGGCCATGGATGGCACCATTGCTGAGTTGACATCAGTGCTGAAAACGCTGAAACGAGAAGATGTGTTGAACGTTATCGCTGAGTTAGAACTGCCAACAAAGAAAGGTGAGACTGCCAACAAATATCTTTTGGGAATCTTTATTTCTATTGGCCTACAGTAGTGCATTACATTTATTTATTTATTTATTTATTCAGCACATCCAACAGCGGAAGGACCGCCAATTACAGGAATGGGATCAATTAACATAGATATTTGAATAACTATCAACTTCTAAGTTGAATTAGAAACGGCCAGAGACACCGGAGAATCCCTCCCCTTGCTCTTCACGAAAGAATGCTTTGGGATCTTTAAAGTGCGTTACCGAAACCTAACACACTGGACCAACGGCTTTACATCCCTTCCGAAGGACGGAACAAGTGTGATTAAGTGCCTTGCTCAAGAGCACAAGTGCCACAACCTGTCACGGCCCGGAATCGAACCCACATTCTAGTACTGTAGCACAGAAACTTGAATTTGATGCACTAGACCGCTCGGCCATAACACCCCTTAAAGGAGCGTGTCCAGATCACATTTTTGAACGCTGCATTTTTCTCATGGGTGTTGAGATTTTGATACCATATCATTTGTCATGTTTTTCTCATTACCATTCTGAAATGTTGTGATCCTACTCTGTATATTGTCAAAGATATTATTTGACAACTGATGTTTTAAAAAACACTGATGTTTTGTAAACTAGTTTATCTGGGGTCGATTTCACAAAGACTTGCGACGCATCGCAAGTACCATACCCGTCACAACTCACCGAACCCTTTGTAATTTTGCCATGGGTTTGGCGAGTTGTGATGGATTTGGTATTTGCGACGTGTCGTAAATCTTTGTGAAATCGACCCCTGGTTCCATAAAGCAGTGCAGTAATTACACCAACATTTTTGCTTCCACATCCAAATTGGAGATTGCAAATATTATACATGATTCTTGGGTTAAAACGAAATCCATTTTCTGGGGAAAATTTGAACAAGCACTTTAAAAGGTAGTATACATGATTGGTATCTCGAGGAATTAGAGATGTTCACAGATTTACACATAACTTACACAATATAAACATGATGACCGTAGAAAACCTCCCCTGAAATGGTTTTGTCTGAAGCGCTATAGTCTTTGAGAAATGAGCAAAACAATTATTTTTCGTCTCATGAGACATAAATTCATTTTGCCCCAAAACCACCTCAAACTCGACCACTTCACCCTGAAGCACTTCACTCAAAAGGCCATTTTGCCCCAAAACCACTTCGTCTAAACACTACCTTACCCAAATGCCACTTTGCTCCAAAACAACTCCATGATCAGGCCGTGGTTCAGGGCAAAGTGGTTTTGGGGCGAAGTGACTGTAAACCAAACGGCTAATTTTCAACTAGGAATAAATTATAATTCACTCCAACTTGGTTTTGCACAATACCAACACCAAAACTTGCAAAACGTTGTCCTAATATCGCGATTGATTTTGCTTTTTCGCAGGCCCTGCAGACGTGATCGGTAAAGACCTTGATCCAGCCAATCAGATTGACTCTGGTCTCGCATCGTCATTATGCTCGACGCACATCTCATCGAAGGCAGAACAGGCGGCCTTCCAAAAGGAACAGAGTGTTGGAGGTGGACTTTAGCAGTCAAGGTAGAGTACGTAAAGCCATATTTCACATCTGATAATTATACCGTGTAATATTTTGTCACCGAGATCAGGAAGTAACAACCAATTACAGTTTAGCTCTTTCAGTGCCAAGGACGTATGATCTCGATTTTATCTATTTTATTTCTCAAAAATGCCACCCTCCGTACATGTCCGGCTGGAAAATATTCCTAGAGGGTGTATTGATCTATAATAATATTGAATTTCATTCATGTGCGACCTCAGAGTTCCACAAGAGGATGTAAGGTCCGAGTTGTAACGAGACCGGTTGCTTCGTAAACCGCAGCAGCGTAGTCGCGAATGGACTGGGAACAAGTCTACCTCTAGTTACTGACTTGAGAAACCTGTCTGTCACTTTGTACACGGGTTATGGAGGACGTGTGGTCTAGTGGGTATGAAGCGGGACTCCCAGTCAGAGGTTGGGGGTTCGAGCCCCACTTCGACCAACGTGTCTGTGTCCCTGGGCAAGGCACTTAATCCCAGTTGCCTCGTCAACCCAAGCGATATATGGGAAGCTGTTATGGGGAATGCCACAATCTAACTGCTGATAGGATTGTGTGCCTTGGCCGGGTTGCACACCTAGTTGAAGCGAAATGGTTCTGGTGATTTCCTGATGGCAGCGGTAATAATGGCAACAGCCGCCTCGGAATATGTTTACATAGATAGATGGCGCTTTACAAATGCATGTGTTATTATTATTATTATTATTTATGGAGTTTGCTACCAGAATTAGACGTAGAGATCTGATTGGTCGAGACACGGGGCTTGATTAATATTCATGCAACATTTTCAAAAAATATGCTTGTGAATTAGATTTCCTCAAGTAGTGGACCTATCAATGTCCAGTACTCCTGAATTTCAAAATGAGACATAATCATAGTAATAATTCAAAAATCGTAGCAGACAATTCTCTTAATTGTGGGGGAGATTTTTTTATGTAGATGTATATTATTTTATTGTACAGTATAAATGCTCGTTACTCGCTAAAAGTTAAACGCAGTTCATCTGAAAATATTTTTACTGCATATTCATTTCAACAGCCGCCTGGTAAAAATGGACGCTACCACTGGTAGGTTCTTGCTATGGCAACAGCGTCAACGCGCTTTGAATCGTGAATATTGTCGCGCAATCGGGTTTCTCAAGTCGGTATACGAGTCGAGACCAAAATATATACTGCACATAAAAACGGCTATCGATTTCACTAGTAATCGCGTTTGCTTCTCTGTGGAAGAAGTTTGTGAATATTTTGTGGTTCGTTGTAATCTGGAAAAGGTAGCGCTGGTTTACCCACCCTATACACCAATCCGAGAGCTGAAGTCCTCTTCTTTGTACGTCTGCCATAGCTGGGGGCCATCCAGTGCCATGGGAAATGCCACAATCTAAGTGCTGATAGGGTTGTGCGCCTTGGCCAGGCTGCCACCTAGTTAGAGCGAAATGGTTCTGGTGATTTCCTGATGGAGCACCCCCGTGGGGCGGACATGTGCGCTATATAAGTATCCACCATCATTATTATTATTATTAACTGTGCGTTTTGTGTTGATGATAAGCGGTTACATTATGGTGTCACTTTGAACAATTCTGCGCGTTTATTGTATGCTTGCGAAGCGGGCACGTTCTGCGCTGTTCGATTTAACAACACAGAGCGGACGTGCAGGGAAGGAGTCATTAGCAACAGGATTCGTCTATAGAACCTGTAATTCAACAATTCAAATTACATTATGAGCGAAATTTATCGGTTTTAAAATGTCACACTTGTTTATTGAATCGTTCTCGTCATGTTTTGGGTATTATCAACAGGTAAAGATGTTGTTCGATTCACGAGGCCATATACTGTGTACATGTATATACTGATAGTAATTGTTTTTTAAAGCCTGGTAATTACAAAATATTAAAATATGTATATATATTTCTTTTTGGCGAGCTGCGAAGCAGAGACAAGCCTAAATACCGATGTCTGGGTGTCCGGCCGTCCGTTCAAAATGTTAAAGGTTTTTGGTTGAAATTTGTTTGTTAATGTGGTTGGGGTTGGCAAAGGCCAAGAGTACTCCTCTTCTATTGTTCCCCATTGAGCCTCAAACATCCAAGGAATTTTAAAGGAATTCCTTTGAGGTTTTATGAGGAGTTGGTGTGTTAACAAGAGGGAAGAGGGAAGAGTGTTGAGGTACGTGTATAGGTGCGTTTTGGGAGTCCCTTTGTAATATAGTGCTGAGTGTAGGGATTGGGGGTGATGGATTGGGGGAATTATGGTGGGGGTTTGGGGTGACGAGGTGAGGGTGATGGCAGGTAGGGGTGCGGGTTTTAATTCGTAGGAATTTAGGGTCGTCAGCAATGCAGGCATGCCAAATTCATGCCACGAAATACGCAAATCAGTGCCTATGCTATGGAGCTGCGCATTGTTGACGAGCCTGTGCCTTTAATGGAAGTAGTGAGCCATGGCTGCTTCGCCGTTCTAGTTTATGGAATGATTCAGTAACGAAAGAAACTGTTTGTTTGTCTTTATATACAAATTGTGTTTGCAGTCGCGTGTTATTGTCATTCTATCTTTTGTTCGACACTTGTGTACATTTTTTCCCTTTTTTGTGATACATGTACATGTACGTACCTACATGTACGTACATGTATTACTTTTTTTGATTATAAAATTATAGAGTTACATGTATATAGAACCATTTGAGGATTTCAGTTATAGATTTGCTGTTTACTACATGTACAGAATTTACATACATGTACTGTGTTTTATTGGAACTTAAAGGCACAGGCTCGTCAGCAATGTGCGCCCGCCAAATGTGTGCCACGCAATACGCAGCTCCATAGCAAAGGCATGGAGCACAAATTTGGCGGGCGCGCATTGCTGACGAGCCTGTGCCTTTAATGACTTACATTTTGCATTATGCATGTGGGCGTAACATACATATAGTATACACATTGCTTGAAAACTATTACGTGTAAAAAAAAAACATGTACTACTTTTGATCTTAAATAACTTTGTTCATTTTCTAACAGATTTAAACCAAAATTTCAGATCATGTAAACAAGGCCCGACAAATTTTATTGAGTGAGTTTCATCAGTTTTGAACAAGAGGTGAGATTTTATAGCTATACAAAAAAAAGGTGAATTTCAGAATACGCCACTTTCGACTTGGCCTCCTCCAATGTCAGTACATCGCTGGCGACTGGTGGAATGTGCATGCTACAGCCACAAGCTTCTAAAGGAATATAGGATCGCCCCTAGTGTTATTGCAAACCATCTTGATGGTTTCTCACAATTTATCAAGATGTGTAAAGGGACCTCAGACATAGACAATTTTCTTGACAATAATAAGTCGAAAGTGACAAATTCTGAAATTTAGGGTTTTATGCGTATGGCTTTTAAATCTCAACCCCTCGTCCAAAACTGATGAAACTGACACTAGGGCCTTTTTCCAAATCTCGACTTGGGCTCAAGCTCCGTCTCCATGTAAACCCGACGGAGACGAAGACGAAGACGAGATTTGGAAAAGCCCCTAAATAAAATTTGTCATGCCTTGTTTACATGATCTGAAATTTTGGTTTAAATCTGTTAGAAAATGAACAAAGTTATTTAAGATCAAAAGTAAATGTAGGACGGTTTTTTTTTGACACGTACATTTAGTATTAATGTTTTGAATTACATGTATATTTTTTATAATCTTTGAAATGACATGTACAGAAGCTGTTTGCTAATTCTGCAGCTAGACAACGCAGGACTTGAACAAATTATTAACCTGGTAAAGTCGGGTCTATGTTTAGCATTGGCGCGCGCGTCACTTTCAACCCCGCGCGTCTAAGGTTTTTAAACTTAGACACGCACCATTTGTTGAGTGTTTCAATTAAAAACATGCCTGTTGGATTCATGCTGACTTGACTTTATTGCTTGAAATCCACTTACCCAAAAAAAAGCGGGAAAAAAACTGCGTCACCGCATCATTTAGGGAGACTTTAACTGACGCTAAACCTATTTCTTTTTCTTTTGGGCCTAATATCCAAACTGGATTTTTAACTTTTCCACAATCCTTATAGAAAGGGGTTTGTTTTTGTTATGATTTTTTTCTTCTTTTCCCAGGCAAAGCACAGAACTTTTAATATTCTTTTTTTGTATTGGAGTAGAAAAGAATAAAATAAAATGTCAACTCCCACGTGTCACGATCTTGATTTTTAAAATAATTTATTGAAACATTTCTTATGTGTTACGTGCCGTGGTTTTGGGTCAGTGCATGGCTCGCAACACTCGGGTGAAAACTTGGGGTTGCGGGTTCGATACCCAGCCCGTGATACCTGTGCCTTGAATAAGGCACTTGCTCCATCCTTCAGAAGGGATGTAAAGCTATTGTGTAACGCACATAAGATCCCAGAGCACTCTTTCATGAATAGTAAGATTCCCCGGTGTCTCTGGTCACCAATGGCGCCACCCACTCATATGTACATGTATCTCAGTGTTTTGGAAGACGCTTACCATCATAAGACCCATATTTATATGGATCGTGAGCTATAAAAATGTAATTATTAATAATTAATAAGACAAAATTACTTTATTGCACTCAATACTGTGATTCTGATCACTGTCACGAACTTAAGTTGGAAATATCTTGAAGTTCGGTGTTTGAAACCACTTGTACATGCTTCTTGTGAAAAACTTACAGTAAGCATAAATACACGTGTACATTGTAGACTTAGCCACTCGACGCTTTCCATGGTTGACGTGTAAACACATCCATTCATTTGTACACACTGTTTTTAACTTGATGGCTGTGGACAGTTTGTCTGTGTAGCAAATCTCGCTCCGTGGCAGCCACCTCGGAGTGTTACAAAGTATTATTTTTTGGTGAGAAGATTCATACATGTACAATGAATGTACATGTGTAGAAATAACTCAAGAGTCGGTATTTGTAGTGCTTGACCTGGTCCTAACTTTTGGCCAGTCACATTTGCCTTTTAAAAATATTTGTATTTTTGGCCAAATAAATTCCGGGCGTCAAATGGTTTTAATAAAAGGCTCTTAATATTGTACAGATGGTTTGTGTTTGTTTGTGAAATTAGGAATTTATGGTGTCCTAAAATATTAGCTTAATCATAGATGTTTGAAAAATAAAAGAATGGAACATTAACATACAATATCTGTGTCATGGCTGTTATATCTCGAGAACCATGATAGATATTTAAATAATTCTTTCACAGCATGATAGGTCTCAATGAACCAAACAAATCATACATTAACATGACCCCTGTGTAACCCCAACTTCGAAAATGTGCCATTTTTTAGCAATTTAAATGCAAATAGAGCCAAAGTGGTAGGGAATTTGACCATAGTTCTACGGAACAGAACGTTCCCACACATGTGGGAGACGTAATGGTCTAGTGGATAGCGCGTCGGACGTTCAGATGGTAAGAAGCCTGGGGGCCAATTTCATGGCGCTGTTTAGCACAGAATTTCTTTGCTTTATTTTACAAAACTGGGTTGCCAGCCAAAATCGTATGTGACGTGTATTTACTGATATTTTGCTCCTGTTCCTAAAAATACAATTTGACATACAATTTTGGCTGGTAACCCATTTTACAGAGCAAAGTAATTCTGTGCTTAACAAATGTTTGTGCTAAACAGCGCCATGAAATTGGCCCATGGTCCTTGTACTGCGTTGTGTCCTTGGACAAGACACTTCACTCCACCCAGGTGTATAAATAGGTACCAGCAAATACGGAAACTCAACCAATTGCAGAGAGTAGACCTGTGATGGACTGGCATTCCATACAGGAAGAGTAGCAATTAATGCTCCTAGTCTTTCCATGCCACAGAAACCGGGTATGAGTTTGTAAATGACCTACTTATCTTGTAGTATGGACGATACCATTTTGCCAAAAAATTGGGCAAGGAATGACGTTTTTGCTTGTTTTTGTGTATTGCCAAAGAACAAATAAAACAAGACACAATGGGTGTTTGACTTTTGTAAAATGTTTTCGTGTTACTATGAACTAAACACTTCATTTTAACAACAAATTGAAAGACAGTATACGACAGATGTACCTTGTTGGTAATAATGCAAGACACCAATGCCACAGTACCCAAGTTTACTAATAAATTTTGGCTACCAGTGTTGGAGGACTCGAGGCTGATTTTCATGGCCTCGGCTACAACACTGTTGGCTACCCATGGAAATTGTTTCTGAGCACTCTGTCAGAAAAACACTGTTTATAGAAATATTATAATGCGAACATATGGCAGAGCAGTTTGGTGCATTGAAATCAAGAGCGTGTCTAATTCCACGTTCGTGGGTTCGATTCCCGGCTGTTACCATGGTGTGTGTGCCCTTGGGTAAGACACTTTGCCATAAGTTGCCTCTCTCCACCCAGGAGTAAATGGTTACCTGCAAGGGTTGCAGCCTTTGAGCGCTTGTGTCAGGCTGCTGGGGCTGCATACTCCCCAGGGAGTTGTGCCCAATGACATGATATTATAAAGCACCATGAGTATCCCGCAGAATAGATACGTGCGCTATATAAGATGTCATCATTATTAAAAGTACTGTGTGCTGAAGGAATGTTTCTAATGCAACATTAGCAAAAATATAGCATTAACAATAGTATACCTTTTTATTTACATTTTATTGCTTTTCTTGAGAATAAAAAGTTTTTACGAGCCGAGCTGCCTCATGCAGCCGGCAATATACTAGTTGCTTGATAGATTTGCATAAATCCTAGACTCCCGCTATCGCGCTTGCATGCGAGTGAGTCAGACTACCTGGCAAATAGGGCCGTTTCCAAGGGGTGCAAGCTGGTACATACATGTAGTAACCAGTGAAAAGTCTGTGCGGTACCTGGAATACCTCGCACATTACTCTATGCATTTGTAAGCTGGACCATCCGAAATTACATGTTAAAATGAACATGTTAAAATGAACATGTTAAAACATGTAGTCACCGTGAATTTTCGTAACAATAACAAAATAGAAATTGTTTTTATGTGACTGGTTTGAAGTTGCTGATCAACATGTTCAATCAACATGGTCCAGCTTAAAAATAAGTAATGTGCGAGGTATTCCAGGTACCGCGCGGTTACCATGCACCAGCGTGCACCACCTGGAAACAGCCTGATTTGCCAGGTATAGAATGGCGATTGACTCACTTGTACACGAGCGCCAAATAGCGCGAAGGCGTGACTCCAGCATTTATGCAAATCTATCACGCAACTAGTCTATTCAACATGTTTAAAGACACCAAGAGAAACTCATAGTGGAAGACAGAAGATCGCAAAAACCACGCTTAAAGCGAAACCCAGTGATTTAAAAAACCATAGTCAAATTTTAATTGCAGTAAAAGAAAGCAGTTTAGTCCAGTTTTCATCAAAGTTCTTTCTTTGTTCGATTGTCATCTTGTTGAAGTCGGCAGTCACATGCAACCTTTTGGGCATCGAGGTAAGCTTGGCATCCTAACTCCATAACGGCCATATACATTAACTGTACTGTCATCGTGCAACCTAAAAAAAAAAAACACAAATCAGTTAGGTTTTATTTGTATATTGAATGATACTGGGGAATCCGGTTGGTGTAGCGGTTCTTTCCACCTCTATGGCCCTGGTTCGAATCCCGTCCAGGTCAGTACATGTGGATTGGGTTCTCAGTCCCTGCTTGATTTTGTGGGTTTCCCCTATAGACCGTATCTAATAGCCGCCATTTCGTGGGACACCTTTTGTTACTTAAACCGTTCAACAATGGAAGCATATTATGTGCAACCATGCATGTCCTCAAGGAACAAAGAAACTGCCCCACAAAATGGTGGCTATTTGATACGGTCTATACATAATTGTTAAGGGTTTTAAAACTGAGCATTCATCATCTTCCACCCGAGATGATATAATTTTACCAGAAAACAATCCACGAAGATAAAATGATTTAGATCATTTGCAAACGATTTACTTAGTTGGTTCGCGTGGTCCTAAATGGGCGCTGTGTACAGGCTGCACGATTCAGCTTTGCACACTTTCCGTAGGCAGTTAGGCTGTGCATGTGCACTGGACTGGTCGCACACATAACCAGTATGAAGCGAGCCACAGAGGGAATATACGTACGTGACCGACTGAGAACAAAGACGAATTTAGAATAAGTCATTTTGAAACTCCTTGTCAAGAGCGGCAAAATGCACATGGATGTTTAATGTTTTTGGAAAACGTGGTATATGTACTTGACGGAGCTGAAATATCGTCAGATTTTTTTTTTTGTATGTCCTTCTTTTGATCTAAAATTGTTTTGTTCCCAGAATCGCTCAAAAACTATCCATAGAGCTTCTGCACCAGCGGCCATGACGGGGGGCAGGTTTTCTTATTTAAATGATGTAACAATAAGAACCACAAAGCAGCTACTCATGCATGACACACAGTGACAATGTGACTGCCCCCTGTCATGGCCGCCATGCAAAGGCTCTATAGGGACACCCTTTATACCTTCCGATTCTTCATCGTTGAGTCCCATTGTTCGCAGCAGTTTAGTGCAGACTTTTTCAAGGCATTGTGCAAATCTTAGGTCGCACGCTTCTTTTTCTGTTCCACATTTGCCATAACATTGGTCATGCTTTGAGCAGCATCGCTCTATATCTGGAAGCTTAGATAGGTCGACCTTGGGAGAAATGTGGGCAATAGCAGTGAATACATTTTTTATCTGATTGCATCATCGATTATAATTGCATCATCCTTCATCAGCTTCTTGTCACTTTTTAAAGGAGCTTGCACAGATTTTCCAAGAAAGTGGAATTCATTCTAACCTAGCAATAAAATACCTCCCCAAAATACTATACATGGGATGAAAACGAGAAACTTCCAATTTGGGTAGAAGCAGAAATGTTGGTGTAATGGAACGGATAAATTAGTTTACAAAACATCAGTGTTTTTTTACGATATCCTGAAAAATATATGGATTGAGAGCGCGAAATTTCAGAATGGTAATGAGAAAAATATGAGAAATGATATGGTATCAAAATCTCAACACCCATTGTCTTCAAACTCATGCTTCTGGTCAACAAGGCTCCCTACTACATTAAGGAACTACTACATGAATATTCTCCAGCAAGAACTCTTAGATCAAGTAACCAGCAACTTCTCAAGGAACCAAATTCTAAACGATCTGGGGCGCCAGATCTTTTTCTGTTGCAGCTCGACTTTGGAATTCAAACTCAGATCATGCCACTGTACAACTAGGTTCAAATCACATCTTAAGATGTACTTGATGTCGCAGATTTTCAAGAATTAATTACTTGTTGTTTACAGCGCCTTGAGCACCCTGCAGGGTGGATATGTGCGCTTTACAAAAACTCTGTTTGCTAGGATAGGGCGACAATTTGTGTGTAAAAAAGCTATATTAGGGCGACACGCTCAATAGGGCGACTATTTGGTGTCGCCCTAATATTTTTTAGGTCAAAAACAATTTTTATTAGGACTCAAACCGTTTCTCTTAGGTCTGGAACAATTTATGAAAGCTTTGGGTAAAAAAATAAGGTGTCATTTTGAGTGATTATTGCCAAAATTTGTGGTCCCCGGGGAAAGGCTTCCCGAATTGTCGCCCTATTGCTGCATCCAGAGTTATTACAAATCTCATTATTATTATAATGTACATTAAAGATCCCAGAGCACTCGCGAAAAGTAACGACAATGAATGAGGAAAAACAACGAGTCAAATACCTTGAGTCCATAAGAGCCACAGCCGTTACTCTCAGGCACGTAACCAAGTTTATGTCTTGGAGTAGCACCTTTGTAAATGACAAAAAAGCAGTCAATATTTACGTGCTCCAATCTATAGTGTAGACTACTCGCAATAAGTTAGGGATATTGTGGGGTGTATGCAGATATTTTATTGAGGGAATGCATTCCGCTTGAATGATTTTGTATATGATTATACAATTGTAGATCTGCATGACAGACACACCTTGTCACAGGAATAGGTGAAAACAGTCTTTTAAAGAAAAAAATCCCAAATTGGCAACTGTACATGTACTAATTTTGAGTACTAGTGTACTTGAGTTTGTATATCTTCCAAAAAGGGAACACAAATATTAAAATATTAATTATTCTTGGCAAGAACAGAAGTTTGTAGAATGCCTTGAACTTGTGGATAACTTTTAGTTTTAACCCCTAAAAAACCTTCCAAGTAAGGTTTTATGACTGTAAATGATTGGAATAAGCCTACACTACCCCTAGAACTATGGGGGATATAGTATCCCCCATAGGTTATGTTGTTTTTTTCCAATATGGCGGCGCCTGAACTTTAAGATCGGACCGATACGGTTTAAGCTAGCGCAATAATCCGCTCCCCAATCGCCACCAAACTCCGTCTGATAGTTCTTGAGACACTCACCTTGCGTGTGTCTACGGAATTTCGGTACCATTTGTCCACTAAATTCTCCGAAAAAAATGTTGGGAAATGAACGGGAACATGTGCGATGCATCCACATGCATGATTGAGGCATTCGGTAAAATGCATGTGGATGCATCACACATGTTCCCGTTCATTTCCCAACATTATTTTCGGAGAATTTAGTGGACGAATGGTACCGAAATTCTGTAGACACACGCAAGGTGAGTGTCTCAAGAACTATCAGACGGAGTTTGGTGGCGATTGGGGAGCGGATTATTGCGCTAGCTTAAACCGTATCGGTCCGATCTTAAAGTTCAGGCGCCGCCATATTGGAAAAAAACAACATAACCTATGGGGGATACTATATCCCCCATAGTTCTAGGGGTAAGCCTACACTGTAGTTGCAAATCTTCCTCCATGGTTGCATCGCATGCGGTAATACTATTTAAACACCCAAAAACATACTAACACTATGAGCAACTAACAATAGAAATTGAGCAACTAACAATAGAAATTGGGCACAAACCATTGTTAATAACAATGGTTTGTGCCCAATTTCTATTGTTAGTTGCTCATAGTGTAAACACCCAAAAACACGAAAAACAACCCCAAAACATACAAAAAAACAAGCAAAAACATACAGGAAAACACCCCAAAACACCGGAAAACATATAAAACGCTAAAAAACACTGAAAAACACCCAAAAACATACAGGGAAAACACAGAAAAACAGTAATTTTGGGTGTTTTCCGTACGTTTTGGGGTGTTTTCCAGTATGTTTTTGTGCTTTCAGGTGTTTTCCAGTATTTTCCAGTAAATTGTGTGACACCCCATAGCTCGCATATAAAATGAGATATTTCATTGATAAAAGTACAATTTTATGGGTCCCTTAAGACTGTTACTTAGCCTCTTGGCCGGTGTAACTTTTACACTGTACCATTTCGACAAGTAAATCTACAGTCTTCCACGTCTTCCTGTCCAAATTCGACCTCCCCAGTTAGAAGTTTGGCCACTTTCCCCGCCGTTTTTAAACCACTTGCCAAACTCTGAACAACCTTTCCATACTCTTCGAGTTTTTCCCCGAAAGATCGGTCAGAATTTTGACCCGCAGATGCGCCCAGCCAGCTGCTGTAACTCAGAACAAGAAAAAGCCCGACCGTGGATCGGACTGGGGTAAAATTACTCAAAGAAAACATAATCATATGAAGAAAATCCACAATTTTTGCAAAAGTCATGAACATTCGCCTATTCGGAACCCGGAAATTGCTGAACCAGCGAACGGAAAGTAAAGGGCGCCCTCTCTAGTTTGAAATATATGTAACAGCTGTGAGCAAGTTCGGGCGGGCGACCATACGGGCGGCCGTGCGGGCGACATATTTAGAGCAAGTCGACTGTCTATAGTTAACTAGACGTGGAGCAAGCTCGGGCGGGCGACTATAGTTAACTAGACTAACCTATTCCCGGGGCTTAGTTCCTCTCCTCAGACTACCTAGTCAAACCACGCAGCGTTCGATGAGTGACATAGAGCATTGCAAGTTCGGGCGGGCGACTATAGTTAACTAGACTAACCATAGTCGATCTAGATGTCACTCGAACGCCGCGCTGGTTGGTTTGACTATAGCTAGTCTGACTAGAGGAAATTAAAGCCCCGGGGTAGGTTAGTCTAGTTAACTATAGTCGCCCGCACGAACTTGCTCCAGGCCATATCGACTATGGTTAAGTCTCGTCGCCCGCCCGAACTTGCTTTAAAGGCACAGGCTCGTCAGCAATGCGCGCCCGCCAAATTCGTGCTCGAAACACGCAGCTATCTCCATGCCTTTGCTATGGAGCTGCGTATTGCGTGGCACACATTTGGCGGGCGCGCATTGCTGACGACGGAGCCTTGCCTTTAACCTATACATGTACCCCCGCGGCGAGGCTTGTTCCTCTAGTCAAACCACGCAGCGTATACGAGTGACATCTAGATCGATGGTTAGTCTAGTTAAAAATTATTCGCCCGCCCGAACTTGCTCTCCGGTGTCACTCGAACGCTGCGTGGTTTGGGTTTGACCACTAGCTAGTCTGACTAGAGGAACCAAGCCCCGGGGGTAGGTAACTATAGTTGCCCGCCCGAACTTGCTCTGTGTAGTGTGTCACATCTTCAGATCTTGGTTCGTTGCGTTCAGAGTTTAATTTGTACGCAGCGCACAGTGGCTATAATTACGGTAACCGTAACGCGATAATGAATGGCTATAGTTACGGGATTGCAACAGCCACAGCAGATCATGCAGGAAGCTTGCAGATTTAAACTACTACAATGTGGAGCTCACTGGACGATATGATGCAAACAAGGTTTAAATTTGCTTTTTGATGCTATATTATGTAAAATGGGCATGTGTAATATTTTAAGGCACCCAGCCCCACCACTCGCCCGCCCCCACCCCCACCGCCCCCCCCCCCCCCCCCACCCAAGAAAAACAAAAATTTGTTTCAATTCGAGGGAGGGTTACCAGTCATATTTGTAGTTGTACCGGCTTGTTGCAGACACGCGGATCGATGCACATAATGCATTTACATAAAAAAAGAGTCGGAGCATCAGCGAGGGGGAGGTTTGACACCGCCCCCCACCCCCCGACCGCCCCCACCCCCACCCCCGACCGCGCCCCCGAACCCCACCGACCCTCCCCCACCCCGGACCACCCCGAACCCCACCCCGAACCCCCCGAACCACATCCCCCCCCCCGAACTCCCCCGAACCCCACCCCCGAAGACCCCCCGACCCCACAACCTCCCCGACCCCGAACAAAATATTCATGAGCTCGGTGCATGGATCTCTAGCTCTGCCTTTTTACTTCGTCGGTGCATCCTTTTGAGGGTATGAAATTTTTCTCTGCTTCTGATTGGTTCAAATAGATATGAATATGAATATTCTCTATACAGCGCCCTCAGGAGTTGTTAAAAAAGGAAGAAAATGAGTAGGTTTAGCGAGTTGATTGGTAGCTAGTCTAGTGGTAAAACGTAGGACTATCAATCAAGAGTTGCGAGTTCGAATCTGCTCTCGTACACAATTTTTGTCATTAAAGGCATAGGCTCGTCAGCAATTAATGCGCGCGCGCCAAATTCGTGCCACGAAATACGCAGCTCTACGCCTTTGCTATGGAGCTGCGTATTTCGTGGCACGAATTGGCGCCTAAGCACTTTCTAACTCTCGAAATACAGTGTTGTGTTAAGTGACAGCTATCAACAAATTACATGCTTTATGCAACACATACGCATGCAAGGGCGGATCCAGGATTTTGAAAAGGGGGGGGGGGGCGTGACATTTTTAAGCATGAAATGCTGATGAAAATGAAATAGCGAGCGCGTAGCGCGAAGCCCTAACGGCTTCTAGATGGATTCTAGATGCTCTGTGGTGCGATCTGCCAACCACTTTAATTAAGCAGGAAAATTGAAAACAGGAAATTTGAGAACGCACAACCACCCCCCCCCCCCCCCCCCCCCCCCCCCCCCCCCCCCCCGCCCCCCTCCCCCCTCCCCCTGGATCCGCCCCTGGCATGTGGTTACTGGTTTGGCCAATCAGGAGCACGATGTGCCCTCAACCCTCTAAGGAAAAAAAGCGCTGGCCGGAAGGGGCACGCAAAGAATATTGTGGGTTTTTTTAGACGTGGGATAATAATACGTGGACTTGAAACCAGTCTGATAGACGTCACTCGAAGTTGCTAGAGATGTTTTCGGAACTCTATTTTCCACATTTAAAAAAACAATTGTGTACAGTGTACATGTATATGAGGCCTGGAAACCAGTCTAAACTCTTAATCTTGAGGGCGCTGAACAAAATCGACCAGCTGCACTCACTCAGTCTTGCTCAAGTTGTGTAAACAAACGCACGTGTTTGTTCTCTTTGCTTTTTTAGACTTTGAACAAGATTATCGTCTGCTAACACCAACGACAACAATTACAACGACGTCGCGTTCCGACTCTCCAGGATAAAGTCGGCGACTGTCATGCATGTGCACTGCAGTTTCGCAGCTTAGCGGGTACGTGTCTAGTCAGAATCAGATACATTGTCGTTGATGTTATTTTTATACACGGAAAGAATTAAGAAGTTGATCATGGATTCAGACCTTGTGCACAAAACATATGGGATTGGCTGAAGTTTTCCCGAGTGCTTTTTAAAAAGAATTTCATTTTCCCCACTCCGAAATAAATTAGTTTTTTTTCTATCAAATCTGCACTTAACTGGTGCTTGATCATGTTGATAAGTAATTTTAAAGTCATGATCAACTTCTCAAGTCTTGCCATCATTTTAAGGAGGAAATAGTGATGTCCAACTTAGACATTTTTACCCACATTTGGAGAAAAAAAATGGCCAGCATGCTCATCATTCAGTTCACCTCACGTATTAAAGTTATTAGATTTTAAACACGTATCTAATGTTCTTCAGTAAGGGCCATCAAAAGTTGTCAACATTTTCACAACATTCCCTCCCCCCAAAATACTACTTACTAACATTTTTTGTCACTACCATGAAATGTAAACATTTTACAGTGCGTGTATTGTAAAGTCATACATAGCTGCCCTCGACCTCCCCCCTCCCCCTTTCCCCCTTTCTATGCTTTGTAGAACCGTAAAAATTTTGGCAACTTTGGAAGGCACACCCTTGATGAAAGTTTAATTAAGGAAAATATTGACACTATTCTCAATAAGTGTGGGAGATTGTATAGGAAAACCACCTCATGCACCAAAAATAACAAGGGCTGAAAGGGAAACTTGTCAGCTGTGAGGTTGACAAACAAATCGCCTCTTGTGTCTCTACATATGGAACGGGCAAATGCAGTAAAGTTGTTTTTAAGAAACACATACATGTATATAGTGATCATGAAAAACAAAACAATAAAACAACAAATTCTTCCATAATAATAACAATGATCTGTTTCTTTATTTGACAGGTCGAATGCACCCCCAGGATTTGTGCCAAGACGAAGAAGGGACTGAATATAACGGGAGGGAGGTATGAGCGACAGTTTTACTTTTGTAGATCAATGTTTTAGCCAGAGCGGTGTCTGGGTAGTATGCATTTCTGACACACATTAACTAAGAAAGCGTTGACTTATGCATCATGTTTAAAGTAGCCCAGAGGTATTCAAAGTAGCCAAGGGGTTGTCAAAAGTAATCAGAGGCTGTCCAAAGTAGCCCAGGCTTTTAATGGAAGACACACAAATCTAACCGCTACATGACAGCGGTACCACTAAAAATAATAGCGGTAACAGTCAAAATAACAGCAGTACCGCTTTCATTACCGGCTTTTATTTTTGTGTGTCTTCCCTAAAGTAACCCAGTGAGTGTCCAAAGTAGACGAGGTGATGTCCAAAGTATCCCAGGTGGTGTCCAAAGTATCCCAGGGGGTGTCCAAAGTGGCCCAGGGGATGTTCAAAGTAGCCCACGGGGTGTCTAAAGTGTCTCATGGGGTGTCCAATGTAGCCCAGGAGGTCTCAAAAGTAGCCCAAGGGTGTCTAAAATAGCCAGGGGGTGTCCAAAGTAGCTCACGGAGTGTCCAAAGTAGCTCACGAGGTGTCCAAAATATATATATATAAACATATTTTGTTACTTTTTAAACTGTTTATACTAGTAACCACTTGATGCCTGGATTATTTTTGGCAAAAAATACCACTTGTTTGAAGAAAAAAAAGGCAAATGTGATTGGCCAGAAGTTAAGACCAGATCAAGTGCCACAAATACTGACTCTTGAGAGTCATTTCTGCATTTATTGTATGAATCTTCTCACCAAAAGATTATACTTTTCCAACACTCCGAGGTGGCCGCAATGAAGCGAGAATTGCTAAGCTGACAGGCCGTCCACAGCTGTCAAATTCAAATTAAAAACACGGTGTATACAATTGAATGGTGGACAATTATATAGGTTTACATGTCAACCTTGGAAGACGGTGGCCAAGCTGGTATTTTAACTCTTCAACCACCCCTGTGACTATACATTGCCAAAATGACACATCCTCCTGCATCAAGTGGTTAATGTGAAACTTTATTTTTAAATCAGAAGGCCTTGACTGAATCTTGATGTTTGATTCATTCTGTGAAATTTGAATACACTGACAGTCAATGAAAATGCATTATTTGTTTTGAAATAAATATGCCTCGGCAATTTTGTGATGTAAAAAGTATAATGCATTCAGCTGTATTCATTGAGTCTTAACACAATAGTCTGAGTACTCAGACCAGTGAATGTCCTGCTTAATTTCTGTTCACAACATTTATTAAAATATCTTCGAATCTTAAGGGTAATTCGTTTTTATTGACTGTCTGCAGTGTACATGTGCATCAATCATAGGCCAAAAAACACATTAAAGCACGTGGCATTGTTTTTTTTAAAAAGAAATTGGCAGCCTTCCAGCGGAATGTTGTTATAGCCAACATCATGGCATCGACAACAAGTGTTGCAGCTCACCCCACACAGGTCATTCAGGTTGATGACCAAACAAACTTGCCTTTCTGAGAGCCCTTGACAATAGGATTCTCCCAGAAACAGAAAATGGCACATTTTATTACTGTGGGAACCGGTAAAGTTGTTCAACCAGGTCTCCTTGGACCTGAAAGAAATCACTGAAACGGAACAGTGTTGATTCCAAAGTGCCTTACTAGTGCCTGTCATCCACAAGTTCTCTTTGTATTCAATAGACCTGTTCTGATCAAAATTTCTGTTAAAATGTTTCTTTTGGTTATACATGTAGTTGGAAGTCATAATGAGAGATGTTTACTTTTGCAGAATGTTTCTTATCATGGTGTTCGTTATATCAATTTTCCACTGTAATGTGTTTGAAAAAGTGTTAATTTTTAGAGTAGATCTTTAATTAAAGATACATTCTGCCTCAACATTTTTCGAAATTGTGTAAAATTAACTACTGAAATGCATAATCTCTGTGATAAATTCATTTGATTGTATTTGTATTGACGTAATGTTGTCAACATTTTGCTTTTTTACGGAGCTCATAAGGGACTCAATTCCAAAAACACGTTTTGTGCCGTTGAAATAGGTTTTGTTCCCTCAAAATAACTATTTGGAGGGAACGAAGTAATATTTCGAGGAAACGAAAAGGATTTCGAGAGAACAAAATTTATTTCGATCATGGAATGAAATAATAAATGTTTTTGGAATTGAGTCCCCTTACGGGATCTGCACTTTTAGCTCTTTTTTACATTTCTATTTGTAATTTTTAGTCTATGTATTGTCATTTTGTAATTGTTAGCCTTTTGAGCCCATTTATTGTAATTTTGTTATTTTGGTGCCCCATCATTTATTTTGTAATTTTTAGCGTTTTTAGCCCATTTATTTTAATTTTGTCATTTTGGCGCCCCATCATTTATTGTAATTTTGTCATTTTTAGCTCATCTATTGTAGTTTTTTCATTTTTAGCATTTTTAGATATTTTGAAATTTTGTGGTTTTGGCGCTCCATAATTTGTGTCATTGTAGTTGGGCGTATTATGCGGTGCATGTGTGAGACCGTTAACTTGGCCCACATGCGCCAAAAAAATAAAAAATATGGTGCACGAAAAATACAAATTCTGCTGCCCCCCCAAAAAAATATTTGTCCTCCCCTCCATACTCTCTCCCTCCTCTGTCTCCCCCCTTGCTGCCTCCTCCACGTGTCGTCTCCTCTGCGTTGTCTTCTCCGCTGTCTTTATTCATGGGGTTAGTGGTTAGTACATATTATACACATCAATCATGGGGTTAGTATATCAATCATGGGGTTAGTATATCAATCATGGGGTTAGTACATGCTCGCCGCGGGAGTTGAACCGGGGTCCTCTGATCTCGAGTCCTCTGCTCTCGCCACTAGACCACCGCGGTGACCACACCAGCATAAGAATTTTGGACCTGATGAATATTAGAACGAGAACTTAGCATTAACTACACCCGTAAAGGGAGCCCCGTAAAGGGCGCCCTCTCGTGATATGAAGAGCGCCCTCTTGTGACGTAAAGGAAAACAATCATAGTGGAAAAGAAAAAAAATGACTCGGGAGGATTCGAACCCGCAATCTTTCGATTGATAGTCCCACGTCTTAACCACTAAATTATTTTTCTATATTCACCAATCAGAAACCTCGATGAAAATCCATAGCAACTAAAGGACGACCTAAAGGTACCTTACAAAAATTGTCAACGTCCCGGACCGGGCTTTAAAATTTATTTAGTCCTCCAACAAGTTAATCCTGGAAAAAACAAGCGGCACTGTGTACAGCTCAAAACATTCCTGTATGGCAAACCTAAAGAGATTAACAAACGGAGCGAGAAAATAACTTTCATATCAGCTATGTTGAATTTTGTTTCTACTTCCAACAACCCTGGAACATTTGTTACCGGTTAAAATCCAAGGCCGGTAGTCTAGTCACAAGTACAACGTAATGGCTATGGTTTGTGTAGTGCAAACGTTGAGAGACGCCTGTAGCCAATCAACTAGCCGAATGTTGGCGCATGCGCACTAAGCGTTACTTTTAACTCGGCCAAAGAGAAATTGCTGGAGTAACCCCTTATGAATTTTGTAACTTTGGCCAAATCTTTTTATGATTCAGACTTCTTGAAAATGTGGTAATAGAGCGCAGAGCTGACACTCTATCCTTGATTTTGACTGCTCACCCAACACACTACAAAAAGCTCGGGTGTTAAATTCACCACCCTTTGATATCCATAATGTACAGATAGTCTAGCCACAAATACAACGTTGTGTCTATGGTTTGTGTGTGCAAACGTTGAGAAACGGAAATTCACCACTCTCTTTCGATATCCATAATGTATAGATAGAAGAAAACCCTGTACAGATAGTCTAGCCACAAATACAACGTTGTGTCTATGGTTTGTGTTTGCAAGTAGCTGAATTTTGGCGTACGGACGCTGCAATTGGAACAATTGCTGCAACTGGAACAATTGCTGCAACTGGAACAATTGCTGCAACAATTGCTGCAACTGGAACAATTGCTGCAATTAGTGCGCATGCGCCAAAATCCGGCTAGTTGATTGGCTACAGGCGTCTCTCAACGTTTGCATCGCACAAACCATAGACACAACGTTGTATTTGTGGCTAGACTATCTGTACAGGGTTTTCGTTTATCTATACATTATGGATATCGAAAAAGAGTGGTAAAATTAACAGCCAAGGTTTTTGTAGTGTAGCTCTGGGCTCTATAACCACAATTTGTGCAGTTTTGAAGATAGTCTGAATCATAAAAAGATTTGGCCAAAGTTAAAAAATTCATAAGATGTTAGTCCAGCAATTTCTCTCAGAAAGTGGCCGAGTTAAAAAGTAACGCTTAGTGCGCATGCGCCAAAATCCGGCTAGTTGATTGGCTACAGGCGTCTCTCAACGTTTGCATCGCACAAACCATAGCCATTACGTTGTATTTGTGACTAGACTACCGGCCCTGAATTTTAACCGATAACAAATGTTAGAGGGCTGTTGGAAGTTGAAACAAAGTTAAACATAGCTGATATGAAAGTTATATTCCAACTCCGTTTGTTAATCTCTTTAGCTTTGCCATAGAGGCACATTGCTAATCTGTACTGTTTTGATGAGCTGTACACGTACAGTGCCGCTTGTTCTTTCCATGTTAAACTTGTTACAGAACTAAATGAAATTTAAATCCCGGGCCAGTCCGCGATATTTCTTTCCGCAACACACAGTTGCTATGGATTTTCATCGAGGTTTCTGATTGGTGAATATTCATACTCTCTCTATATATATAGAAAAAAAATTAGGGTTCGAGTCGCTTGGTAGTCTAGTGGTTAAGACGTGGGACTATCAATCGAAAGATTGCAGGTTCGAATCCTCTTTGAGTCATATATTCTTTTTTTTTTCACTATGATTGTTTTCCTTTACGTCACAAGAGGGCGCACTTCATATCACGAGAGGGCGCCCTTTACGGGGCTCCCACACGGGTGTAGTCAATGCTAAATTCTCGTTCTAATATTCATCAGGTCCAAAATTCTTAACCTGGTGTGGTCACCGCGGTGGTCTAGTGGAGAGAGCAGAGGACTCGAGACCAGAGGACCCCGGTTCAACTCCCGCGGCGAGCATGTACTAACCCCATGATTGATATACTAACCCAATGATTGATGTGTATAATATGTACTAACCACTAACCCCATGAATAAAGACAGCGGAGGAGACAACGCAGAGGAGACGATACGGGGAGGAGGCAGCAAGGGGAGGAGACAGAGGTGGGAGGGATAGAAGGGGGGAGGACAAATATTTTTTAGGGGAGGGTGCAGATTTTGTATTTTTCGTGCACCATATTTATTTATTTTGTTGGCGCATGTTGGCCAAGTTAACGGTCTCACACATGCACCGCATAATACGCTCAACTGCAGTAGCGAGTACAAATGATGGAGCGCCAAAGAGACAAAATTTCAAAATATCGGATGAAAAGGCTAAAAACGAAAAAACTACAATAGATGAGCTAAAAATGAAAAAATTACAATAAATGATGGGGCGCCAAAATTACAAAATTAAAATAAATGGGCTAAAAACGCTAAAAATTACAAAATAAATGATGGGGCACCAAAATTACAAAATTACAATAAATGGGCTGAAAAGGCTAATAATTACAAAATTACAATAAATTCGCTATTAAAGGGCGAAGGATGAAAAGAAAATTACAATACATAGACTAAAAATGACAAATAGAAATGTAAAAAAGAGCTAAAAGTGCAGATCCCGTAAGCGGACTCAATTCCAAAAACATTTATTATTTCATTCCCTGATCGAAATAAATTTTGTTCTATCGAAATAAATTTTGTTCTCTCGAAATACTTTTCGTTTTTTCGAAATATTACTTCGTTCCCTCAAAATATTATTTCGTTCCCTCCAAATAGTTATTTTGAGGGAACAAAACCTATTTCGACAGCACAAAGCGTATTTTGAGGAAACCAAATAAAAAATGTTTTTGGAATTGAGTCTCCTTATGAGCTCCGTAAAAAAGCAAAATGTTGACAAAATTACAATACAAATACAATCAAATGAGCCAACATGGCAAGCAATAACACAATTGTGACAGAAACACAATTTATAATGGGGCAAAAAGACCATACATGATAAAATAAAAACTTTTAAAGGTGCATTCTGCCAGAGATGAAGCCAAACAAAGACCTTAAAAGGTATTCAATGTGAAAATATGGTCCAAAAGTAAGCAGGATAAATTTATCACAGAGATTATATGCATTTCAGTAGTTGGGTCATTCCGTGTCAACTCAGCCACCCATGTATATGACACCTCTCAGATTTTACTGAAACTTTTTTTCAAAAATACCGTAGGTTACCAAACGAAGGAATCCCAAGTTTTAGCTCGATATCTTTAACGGTTTTTGCAGGACAACCTTTTGAAATTCGAGTGTCAGGCCCTTTTTGACAAATGTGAATTGCTCAATGCAGTTTGTAGCATCTTTGAAGCCCCATAACTTATTTTCTAATAGTGCTAGGGAGCTAAAACTGTGTTTGCCTGTAGACTTCTGCCCGGATTGCAAGATTCTCTTGTCTGAATCATCAAGTTGTATTATTAGAGAGAGAGGTGGACCTCAAAAGTCCTAATTTATGTAGGGGCGCTGACTAATTTTCAATTTTTGGAGGTCCCTAGGTCTGAGTGCAACTACTTTTTCTGGTTGGAATGTGGTTTTTCTTGGTATTTGGGAGCTTTTCCACCACCAAAATGGTTTTCAGGGCTATAGTGCCACTGGTGGTGAAATTGTGGGGGTCTGAAAACCACGTCAGATCAAATTTACCCCTACTGACCCCCAAATTCAGACTCCCAGATGACCAAGTGGGCACTTGATGACGATTATGAGACTTTCACCAGACAAACATACACATTCATTCATTCATAAAATGAAATAAAAAGTTTGATTATCAGCCTCCTTCATTATAAACATAATTTTTAAAAATATGCAATCTCGGACGTTTTATACATGTAATTCAACAGTATAGAGAAACTAGGTCAAGTAGGATTAGGTGACAATCGGCCTTTTGCGTGTTTCCTGTGAATAGTGTCTGTTGTATTGATGTATTTCCTTTCAAATACAGACCAGACTAAATGTTTGTTGCTATGTCATGCACGTGGCAGGTATGAAGTACATGTACTTCTGTTACTTTTAAATAAATGTCTGGTCAGTAGCTTAATGCTTACAACTGTTCCCCCCGCCCCCCTTTACCCTTACTCCTCCCCCACCCCTTTCCAGACTATCGTGCCTAAGAGGTGGGATTGATACTTTTTAAAGACAGATTACATGATTGAAAAAAACCCTTAAAAACAGAAAACAGCATTACATACATAACTTTAAAAATGGTTGATAAACTGCCTTAGTTGCAGAAATTTCAGCCACATAGATGCAGTAATATTTTAGAAAAACAGTAAAAATCCATGCATGGTTTTAGTGTTAAATGAATGGTAAAACAAATCAGCAGATTTCAGTTTGGCAATTCAGTTGGCAATTTCTCCCACGAAAGTAAAATTTTACATGGGAAACAATCATGTGGCATTTGTCAATTCGTAAATCAACATTTTTGGTAACTGCAAATAAGTATTGGGGCTTTTAGTGAGAAACTTAACAAGTGCCTAACCCTAGGGAAAAATTTAGGTGAACAAATCCCCACCCATTGGTGCAAAACATGTATGTTTTGCTCCCATGTGCGCTGATTTTGATGTGATTATTATGCTATTCTCTCCTACGGTAAACACAGTATTGATTATGTACTTCACATCTGCTGCGTGCACCACATAGCAACAAAAAATTAGTCTCGTCAAGTGGATACTATGTGTGCATTCTTTAGTTATGTAATGCTGTTGTTCCTGTTTTAAAAGGTTTTCCAATCATGTAATCTGTCCTTAAATACAATACAACCTCTTAGGAAGGGTATAGTCCAGGAAGAGGGGTGTGGCGGTTGGGGGGGGGGGGGGGGGGGGGGGGCTGGTGGTGGAAGAAAGAGAAAGGGGTGAGGGGGAACAGTTGTATGCATTTAGCTAATTGAACATTTATTCAAAAGTAATAAAAGTTCATGCACCACATAGCAACATAAATTTAGTCAGGTCTGTATGTGAAAGGGAATACATAAATACAACAGACGCTATTCACGGGAAACACGCAAAAGGCCGATTGTCACCTAATCCTACTTGACCTAGTTTCTCTATACTGTTGAATTACATGTATCGGTATAAAGGGTCCGAGAATGCATATTTTCAAACATTATGTACATGTATATAATGAAGGAGGCTGATAATCAAACTTTTTATTTCATTTTATGAATGAATGAAAGTGTATGTTTGTCTGGTGAAAGTCTCATCATCGTCATCAAGTGCCCACATGATCATCTGGGAGCCTGAATTTGGGGGTCGGAAAGGGTAATTTTGGTCTGACGTGGTTTTCAGACCCCAACAATTTCCCCACCAGTGGCACGTGCCCACGTAGTCCTGAAAACCATTTTGGTGGTGGAAAAGCTCCCAAATACCAAGAAAAACCACATTCCAACCAGAAAAAAGTAGTTGCACTCAGACCTAGAGACCTCCAAAAATTGAAAATTAGTCAGCGCCCCTACAGAAATAAGGATTTTTTTGGGTTCACCTCTCTCTCTAATAATACAACTTGATGATTCAGACAAGTGAATCTTGCAATCCGGGCAGGAGTCTACAAGCAAACAACATTTTAGCTCCCTATCACTATTAGAAAAGAAGTTATGGGGCTTCAAAGATGCTACGAACTGCATTGAGCAATTCACATTTGTCAAAAAGGACCTGACACTCGAATTTTAAAAGGTTGTCTTGCAAAAACCGTTAAAGATATTGAGCTAAAACTTGGGATTCCTTCGTTTGGTAACCTAAAGTATTTTTGAAAAAAGTTTCAGCAAAATCTGAGAGGTGTCATATACGAGATATCTGGATATTGGCTGTTTTGACACGGAATGACTCAGTTAATTTTACACAATTTCGAAAAATTTTAAGGCAGAATGTATCTTTAATTGAAGATCTTCTTTAAAATTAACACTTTTTTCAAACACATTACAGTGGAAAATTGATATAACGAACACCATAATAAGAAACATTCTGCAAAAGTAAACATCTCTCATCTCTATATATCTCAAAAGTTAAATGTTAACAGAAAGTTTGATCAAAACAGGTCTATTGAATACAAAGAGAGCTTGTGGATGACAGGCACTAGTAAGGCACTTTGGAATCAACACTGTTCCGTTTCAGTGATTTCTTTCAGGTTCAAGGAGACCTGGTTGAACAACTTTAACGGTTCCCACAGAAATAAAATGTGTCATTTTCTGTTTCTGGGAGAATCCTATTGTCAAGGGCTCTCAGAAAGGCAAGTTTGTTTGGTCATCAACCTGAATGGCCTGTGTGGGGTGAGCTGCAACACTTGTTGTCGATGCCATGATGTTAGCTATAACAACTTTCCGCTGGAAGACTACCAACTTCTTAAAAAAAACAAAACAATGCCACGTGCTTTAATGTGGTTTGTTTGCCTATGATTGATGCACATGTATACTGACAGTCAATGAAAACGAATTACCCCTAAGATTTGAAAATATTTTAATAAATGTTGTGAAAAGAGTACTCAGACTATTGTTTCAAGACTCAATGAATACAGCTGAATCCATTATACATCACAAAATTGAAGAGGCATATTTATTTCAAAACAAATAAGGGTGATGCATTTTCATTGACTGTCAGTGTATTCAAATTTCACAGAATGATTCAAACATCAAGAATCAGTCAGGGGGATTTCTGATTTAAAAATAAAGTTTCACATTAACCACTTGATGCAGGAGGATGTGTCATTTTGGCAATGTATAGTCACAGGGGTGGTTGACGAGTTAAAATGCCAGCTTTGCCACCGTCTTCCAAGGTTGACGTGTAAACCTATTGCCCACCATTCAGTTGTATACACCGTGTTTTTAATTTGAATTTGACAGCTGTGGACGGCCTGTCAGTTTAGCAAATCTCGCTTCATTGCGGCCACCTCGGAGTGTTGCAAAGTATAATCTTTTGGTGAGAAGATTCATACAATAAATGCAGAAATGACTCTCAAGAGTCAGTATTTGTGGCACTTGACCTGGTCTTAACTTCTGGCCAATCACATTTGCCTTTTTTTCTTCAAACAAGTGGTACTTTTGCCAAAAATAATCCCGGCGTCAAGTGGTTACTAGTATAAACAGTTTAAAAGTAACAAAATAATTGTTTTATATAAACTCCTCAAAAAAAGTTCGGAAAGTCAAGTTTGACCAACGATTTCTCTCTTGTTACTAAATTATTTTCCTTGAATTTGGTATCATTGGAAAGCCCTTATTCCTCTTTACAGTGATGTGTCATTTGTTATGATTAATCAATTGGGGGATGTGCAGTATAGCGGAATACAGGGGTGGATGGAAAGTGAAATGTCACAAAATTCACTGCTATTGTCATGCAGTGCATTCCCCTTTTGCTTGGAGGATGGGAATGTGTCAATGCACTTTTTGACAATAGCAATGCATTTTGTGATATTTCACTTTACACCCGCCCCCGTATTCAGCTGTGCTGCACATCCCCCAATTGCTTAATCAGAACAAAAGACACATCATCGTAAAGAGGAATAACAGGGCTTTCCAATCATATAAAATTCAAGGAAATTTATTTTGCAACAAGAGAGAAATCGTCAGTCAAACTTGACTTTCCGAACTTTTTTTGAGGAGTTTATATATTAACCCTGTAGCTAACACCAGGCTAATGTTACAACTACAGCCAATAGTTTTAGCCAGTTGTGTGTTTGGATATTATAGAATATAGGTGCATATGAGGTAAATAACAAACCCATTGAATTGTTTTGCATCTAGACTTCTCTATCAATTAACTGGGGTACTTGAAACATTCCCTTAGCTACTTTTCGACATCTCGTGGTGTGTCCTTAGCTACTTTGGATAACCCCTAGGCTACTTTGGACACCCCTTTTGTTATTTGGGACATCATCTGGGGTACTTTGGACACACCTGCTTCTGTTAATTGGGACATCATATGGGCTACTTTAGACACCCCCTGGGCTACTTTAGACACCCTGTGATGAGCTACTTAATTTGGACACCCCGTGAGCTACTTTGGACATTCCCTGGGCTACTTTGGACACCCCCTTGACTACTTTGGACATCCCCTGGGCTACTTTACGACACCCCATGGGCTACATTGGAAACCCCCTTGGCTACTTTGGACACCCTGTGAGCTACTTTGGACATCCCATGGGCTACTTTTGACACTTTCTGGGCTACTTTTGACACCTCCTGGGCTTCATTGGACACCCCATGAGCTACTTTGGACATCCCCTGGGCTGCTTTGGACACACCATTGGGCTACTTATTTTGACACCTCCTGGGCTACTTTTGACACCTGGGCTACATACACCCCATGAGCTACTTTGGACACCCACAGGGCTACTTTATAGACACCCAGTGAGCTACTTTGGAAACCCTTTCAGTTACTTTGGACACCCCCTGGAATACTTTGGACATCACCTCGTCTACTTTGGACACCCACTGGGCTACTTTAGGGAAGACACACAAATCTAACCGCCGGTAATGAAAGTGGTACCGCTGTTATTTTGAGTGGTACCGCTGTCATTACCAGTGGTCAGATTTGTGTGTCTTCCATTAAACACCGCCTGGGCTACTTTGGACAGCCTCAGATTACTTTGGACAACCCCTTGGCTACTTTGAACACCTCTGGGCTACTTTAAACACCATAAGTCAATGCTTTCTCAGTTAATGTATGTCGGAAATGCATACTAGACACCTCTCTGGCTAAAACATATTGGTCTACAAAAGTAAAACTGTCGCTCATACCTCCCTCCCGTTATATTCAGTCCCTTCTTTTCGTCTTGATCATGCATGGCACAAATCCTGGGGTGCATTCGACCTGTCAAATAAAGAAACAGATAATTGTTATTATTTTGGAAGAATCTGTTATTTTATTGTTTTGTTTTTCATGATCACTATATACATGTATGTGTTTCCTAAAAACAACATTACTGCATTTTCCCGTTCCATATGTAGAAACACTAGAGGCGATTTGTTTGTAGTTGACACGTTTCCCTTTCAGCCCTTGTTATTTTTGGTGCATGAGGTGGTTTCCCTATACTTGAAAACTTCTGCAATCTTCCACACTGATTGAGAATAGCATCAATCCTTTTCTGAATTAATCAAGGATGTGCCTTCCAACGTTGCCAACATTTTTATGGTTCTACAAAGCATACAAAGAGGGAGGGGGGTTGGGGGGGAGGCGTCGATGGCAGTGTATTACTTTACAATACATGCACTGTAAAATGTTGACATTTCATGGTAGGCACAAAACATGTTGATAAGTAGTATATTTCGGGGGGAGGGAATGTTGTGAAAATGCTTACAACTTTTGACGGCCCCATACTGAAGAACATTAGATACGTGTTTAAAATCTAATAACTTTAATATGTGAGGTGAACTAAATGGGCATGCTGGCCATTTTTTTTCTCCAAATGTGGGTAAGAATGTCCAAGTTGGACATCACTATTTTCTCCTTAAAATGACGGTAAGAATTGAGAAGTTGATCATGACTTTAAAATTACTTTTCAAGCACCAGTTTATACACATGTTGTAAGTGCACTGCAGATTTGATAGGAAAAATGAAAGATTTTCTTAAAAAGCACTCGGAAAATTTCAGCCAATCCCATATGTTTTGTGCACAAGGTCTGAATCCATGATCAACTTCTTAATTTTGTCCGTGTATAAACATAACATCAACATGATCAACGTACGTATCTGATTCTGACTACTGTAGACACTCGGCTAGGCTGCGAAACTGCAGTGCACAGGCGCCGACTTTATCCTGGAGAGTATAGGAACGCGCCGTCGACGTTGACGAAGATGAACGAATGGAAGCAAAATCGATCGTGCCAACTTGTTGTTGTCTTTTGGTGTTAGCATGCAGACAAGAATCTTGTTCAAAATCCAAAAAAGCAAAGAGAACAAACACGTGCGTTTGTTTACACAACTTGATCAAGACTGAGTGAGTGCAGCTTTTTACTGGTCGATTTTGTTCAGCGCCCTCAAGATTAAGAGTTTAGACTGGTTTCCGGACCTCATATACATATGTACACTGTACACACAGAGTTTACGGCTTATACAACTCTATGACTGTACACAATCGGTGTTTAATGTGGAATATGAGTTCCGGAAACATCTCTAGCAACTTCGAGTCAGACTGGTTTCAAGTCCACGTATTATTATATCACAGTTTTAAAAAAACCGGACCACAATGTTCTTTGCGTGCCCCTTCCGGCCAGCGGAAGATAAACTGAAAATAATGTCTTAAAAGCACGAACAATCACACCCGTGAACACGTCGACACATTTACAAATACCACAACTAAATTGAGATTCCTAGTTTACGGCGTAACAAATTTGTAAATTTGGAGATTCCTAATCGCTTTGCAACATAAGCATCTCGAACGCCTGTACAAAATCGTTCTGCTGTTGCAATCCCGTGCCATTCACGGTAACACGTGATGATCGCGAAAATTTTACAAGATGGCGGTACCCGTGGAACGGCTTCGAAATTAACGTTATAATTTATTAGTTTTTGTAATGAGGCAAAGCGTGTATAGAAAGAGGCAAGTTATATTATTAAATTAAACTGGAATAGTTTCAACCTATATAAAGCACATATGACCATGCTGACTGGACATGCTGGAGTACTCGGACGAGCATGATGACGGTACGAGTGCACTGTCACTGACTGTCATGAGTGTACCCCTAGAACTATGGGGGATACAGTATCCCCCATAGGTTATGTTGTTTTTTTCCAATATGGCGGCGCCTGAACTTTAAGATCGGACCGATACGGTTTAAGCTAGCGCAATAATCCGCTCCCCAATCGCCACCAAACTCCGTCTGATAGTTCTTGAGACACTCACCTTGCGTGTGTCTACGGAATTTCGGTACCATTTGTCCACTAAATTCTCCGAAAATAATGTTGGGAAATGAACGGGAACATGTGCGATGCATCCACATGCATTTTACCGAATGCCTCAATCATGCATGTGGATGCATCGCACATGTTCCCGTTCATTTCCCAACATTATTTTCGGAGAATTTAGTGGACAAATGGTACCAAAATTCCGTAGACACACGCAAGGTGAGTGTCTCAAGAACTATCGGACGGAGTTTGGTGGCGATTGGGGAGCGGATTATAGCTCTAGCTTAAACCGTATCGGTCCGATCTTAAAGTTCAGGCGCCGCCATATTGGAAAAAAACAACATAACCTATGGGGGATACTGTATCCCCCATAGTTCTAGGGGTATCATGAGTGTAAGGACAGGTCAAGGGCATGAAGGGGCTGCAGGTCACCTCGACCGTTGTACCAGCTCGACCGACCGTTGTACCAGCTCGACCGACCTCTCAACTCTTACCGGGAAATAAAAATCTATTTCAAAAAGTGGTATTTTATAGTTGTTGTTGTTGTTGTATATTTTATGGCATCTTCGGCAACTAAGGCCCTTTATGCCATCAACTTTACGGTTTTAGCTTTAACTATACTATATTATCAACTTGAGATGACGAAGAAGGAGTTGCAGTTTTAGAAGTGGGAGGAAAACCCCCAGAGAAATGCCCCAGAGGCAGAGGAAAACCCACGCGGTCAAGTAGGGACTGCAAACCCAATCCACATACACGCCCCGGATTCGTACCCGGGACCCCAGAGGTGAAAGGCGAGGAAAGAACCCGTACGCCAACCCGACCGCCCCTATATTTTATAGTTTACTGTAGGTCACATTACGTAGCAAAAACAATTTAGTCTGGTCATCTGGATACTAAGTGTACATGTGAAGGGAAGTAAGTCAGGACATCAGATGCTTATTCGTGTGAAACATGCAAAAGGCGTTATGTTAATTCCAATTACAAATCTTGAAATTCACGGGTTGTCCTAAACTATAATATTAATTAAAAATACCATTTTTGTTTCTAATAGGCCCTTGAGGGTGATTCTACCAAACGAAAAAAGTGTCATTCACTGGACATCGGACGATGTCGCCGAATTCCTCCACCTGAACGGGATGGGCCAGTACTCGGAGCTGCTTTGTCAGCAAAACGAGGTCGATGGAGAAGTCCTACTTCTACTTCAGAACCTGGACTTACGGTTACCACCGATTGCCATTCCGGTCTTGGCACACATCAAACGCCTTTTGATGTTGATTGATCACCTTCGACAGCGAGAACTAACTCTAGAAAATGTAATTTTAGCCAATGGCATGGCGAAACAGTACGACAGTGGGTATCAATACTCGGATTTCACAGATAATAGCCAAGATTTAGGTCACATTAGTCAACAACTAAACGCCTTCAGTTTTAGCGACGATGAAGATTTTGGGTTCGTGCGTGATTCCAAACAACAATCGACCTCAAAGCAAAAATTCTACCCCGAAATTGCCAAAACGATGCTCAGTTTCATCTACGCAACGTTGGTGGCGCTCCTCACGGCTTTTACGATGACCATGGCCCACGATCGCGTTCCAGACATGGACAAGTTTCCGCCATTGCCTGATATTTTTCTTGACAATGTTCCGAGAATTGAGTGGGCGTTTGAGGCGTGCGAAGCTTGCGCCGTGATTCTGTCGACGATTCTATTTATCGTCATCCTTTTGCACAAACACAGGTGAGCAACGTAACTTAAGAAATCTATTTTAGATCCCATTCACATTTTGGAAATCACATCGTTGGACGAAGATTAAATGTTAGCGATTGTGGTTAAGTGCCTTGCTCAAGGGCACAGGTAGTACGACAAGGTGTTGAACCCGCAACACTAAATTTTCACCCGAGTGCTGCGAGTCAATGACCCAAACCACTCTGCGACTGCATGATTGGTCAAGTAAACTAACAAGCTATTGTGTTTTCATCCCACAGGTTTATTCTTCTACGAAGATTCTTTGCGCTGACCGGCTCCTGTTTTCTCCTGCGTTGTATCACCATGTTTGTCACGTCGCTGTCCGTTCCTGGGGTCCACTTGCAGTGCAGTGGCAAGGTACTGCTTCAGGGCATTTAGGCTGGATTCACACCAAGCTTTTTCATGTGTTAAGACACATAAATTTCATGCGTGTCGCTTTAAGAAGAAAACTTATCCGAGGAAACCCTGATCAAGGCGGCCTACACTATCATTACCCCTGATCATAGCGCTCCATTAAATCACTCCATATACCATCTCAGCTCCCTAGGGAGTATACAGCCCCTGCTACCTATCAGGTGCTCAATGGCTAATCAAACACATCAACATTCGCTACCCTCTCAGGTACCTATTTTTACCACTGGGTGGAGAGAGGCAATGCGTGGCAAAGTACCTTGCTGAGGGAGGGCACACGTACTGTGAATAGACTGGACCGGGATTTAAACCATCTACATTAGGTTTTGAATACGATCCACCAGACTGCACTAAAAAAAAGCGGTGTGGAAGGAATATGGAGTAAAATGACGCATTAAAAAATCACCAAAAAAAACCCACTTTCCGCCCGAATTGATTCTGTGGTTTGAAGTGCGTTGTTTCCACGCCACCTTTCTCAAATCGATGCATGTCAAATTTCTGCACGTTAATGCATGAAAAGGCTCTGTGTGAATCTGGCCTTATCTCTTGGCTGTTTAGACGCCCTCAATATTGCACCTAATTTTGTTGCTAAAAGGGCTTTTGCTGATTGTTTAGACTACTAAACTGTTCAACCTCTATCCTATACTAAATTTGTCTTTAGGTGTATGAGAGTTATTGGATTAAGATGCAGCGTGCTTTAGAGATAATGGCTGGCCTGGGTATGAGTATGACAGGAGTCCACACCTGCGGTGACTACATGTTCAGCGGACACACAATATGCTTGACGATGTTCAATTTCTTCATCACGGAATGTAAGTTTAGGCTGCCCGTTTGCTCGTAAATGCGATGTGGGACGCTTTGAGAAAAAGCGGTTTGGTGAGTGAAACGACGCACCGAAAATCACAGAAACAACTTGGGCGGAAAGTGTTTTTTTGTGATTCTGTGATTTACAGTGCGTCATTTTCCTCCAAATTCCTTCCACGCCGCTTTTTCTTAAATCGACGCGTGTCGCATTTACCCGTGAAAAGATTTGGTGTGAAACCCCCCCTCCCCTGTTTTTCCTATGGGTGTTGAGATTTTGTCATATTTTTCTCATTACCATTCTGAAATTTCACACTCTCAATCTGTATATTTTTGAGGATATCGTAAAAAAAAACCTGATGTTTTGTAAATTAATTTATCCGTTCCATAAAGCAGTTCAGTGTTTACACAAGCCTTTTCGCTTCCACATCCAAACTGAAGACTGCAAATTTCCTGTTTTCTTCCCATGGATAGTATTTTGGGGAGGTATTTTATATGATTGTTAGGTTAAAACAAAATCATTTTTCTGGAAAAAAACACGCTCCTTTAAAGGACAAAAAAAATTTTGAGGTGCTGTTAGTGCCTGGAAAAAAATTCCCCAATTACTCGGTAATTACAGAGAATTTTGGAAAACGGCAAGATTTTATTTTTACTATTATTCTTGACTACCACAGACACCCCCCGCAGCATGACGCTCCTACACACTGCCTCGTGGGTACTCAACCTTTTCGGTGCCTTCTTCATCCTGGCCGCACACGAGCATTACTCCATCGATGTCGTAATCGCGTTCTGCATCACGTCGCGTCTTTTCCTCTACTACCACACGCTGGCCAACACGCGCGCTCTTCACGAAAAACGAGAGAACAGGACCCGGATCTGGTTCCCCATGTTCTCGTACTTTGAGGCCAAGGTGGAAGGCGTGGTGCCTAACGAGTACGAGTGGCCGTTTTGTCGTCCGGCGTTCCTTACTGGTGATTGGGGGCGAGCGAGAAAGGTTGCAGAAAACTGAATCAAAGGTATTAACCAGATAACGCCAAAATTACTTCAAACATAGCTGTATGTAGACACGGGTTTAGCTTTAGTTGAAACCCTCATTAACCGTGCATGGTAAAGTATTGTTGTTATATCTGTGCAAACCAGGGTTGTAGTCGAGTCCATCACGAGTCTACATCCCTTCCAAAGGATGGAGCTGTGATTAAGTGCCTTGCTCAAGGGCACTGGTACATGTTCCACGATTGGGTGTCGAACCTGCTTCACCAAATGTTCACCCAAGGCCAAAATCATTCGTCCACTGTACCCCACAACTACCTGCAGAGCATGCGTCCCTGGCTGCCTGTTAGATGCTTGTGAGCTCGTCAAACAAAGGTACATGTACCCAAAGTTTACTACCCTTGCACACAACATGGATTTGAACCTACAACCTGTACAAATAAACAGGTATCGAGTATCCAGGCTGCTTGGCCACAGTACTCTAAATTAATACTCATTGGTATTTCAGTACAAAGTGTTTTTGGTAAACATACATTTAATCTTTGAATCTGCTTAAAGGTAGAGTACATGATTGGTAAACTGTTACAAAGGGTGTTATTTTCACGCGTGAATAAACGCCTATGTTGATAAAACTGCCCTGTAGACATTTCAGTCATATAGAGGGAGTAATACATTCATGGTTTTTGTGTTGAGTTGAATGGTAAAAAAGGCTTTTTGCAAAATACTTTTTTAGAAAACCATCTTTAGTTGTTAATTTCTTACACAAGATACCATTTTGGACAGAAAAAACATTCATGTGGCGTTTGGTACCATTGTTATTAACTCTTTTAGTAAGGTTGTTCTTGTCACTTCGTGAACAAAAAAAGGTGTCACTGCAAATGTGTGTATATTCCGTTGTATGCTAAATGTGTTGCCGAGGCTGATAAATGTGACTTAGTAAAAAACAGTATGCCGATTATTAATTAGAGTACTGTTAGTACAATATCTTCCTTATAACAAGGACAAATTTAAGCACCAAGCCAATTGTTTGTTTTGGATACTGTTAATACAAGGCTCCTTATAACGAAAGAAAGTCACAAATAATCATGTTAAAAAGTGTATAACTGGAGTACATTTAAAGGAGATTAGGAACATTCCGATTGTATGAAGTGTGTGTAAATATAAATAAACTCCTCAAAAAAAGTTTTGAATACGGGGGGCGGGGTGTAAAGTAAAATGTCACAAAATGCATTCCTATTGTCAACAAGTGCATTGACACATTCCCATCCTCCAAGCAAAAGGGGAATGCACTGCATGACAATAGCAGTGAATTTTGTGACATTTCACTTTCCACCCATCCCTGTATTCCGTTCACAGATATACTGCACATCCCCCAATTGATTAATCATAACAAATGACACATCACTGTAAAGAGGTATAACAGGGCTTTCCAATGATAGCAAAATCAAGGGAAATGATTTAGCAACAAGAGAGAAATCGTCAGTCAAACTTGACTTTCCAAACTTTTTTTGAGGAGTTTATATATCAACGTGCCATTTGTTAAATTTGACTATTTAAGACGACAGTATTAATTTATGGCCATCGCTATATCAGTACGTATTAAAACATTATACCGAAAAGTAAATCGGTACAGCAGTTATTACAAAATTATTGTTGCGACTACTGCATGATTCAACTTTGTTGCTTATTAAATTGCTAAAAATATAATCATGTTACTAAAGCCAAAAATAGGAACTATGTTTAACGTAAGTTGAAGTCTCCTAAAATGATGCGGTGACACAGCTTTTTTCCCGCTTGTTTTTTGTAAGTGGATTCCAAGCAATAAAGTCAAGTTGACAGGAAGCCAACAGGCATGTTTTTAATCGAAACACTCAACGAAAAAAAAAAAACCTTTGACGCGCAGGATTGAAAGTAGGATTGGACGTTTAACCGGTTGCAGCTAGCTCATAAACGTTAATACATTCCAAAGTGCGCTGCGCTACGGCCCGAGTTTTCGTAACCGCAGCCAGTATTAATAATCCTTTTCAAAGTTGTATGTCATATCTGGCCAATAAGATTTTAATCTAACATAATGACGTATGTACCGTGTCAAAGTCTGATATGATAAAGTATCAGATGACTTCTTCGAGCTTCCACATAGCTCCATGCACATACCAAACAATATCAAATCCAAACCTTGCCACCGGATGACGCCTTTTTTGCCGCGGCCTTGCACTTGAACTTGCCTACAGAATACCGTGTGTTGGACCAATTTCCAGCAAGGGGTTAAATAAAATTCAGCGGCGCCATGCCCATTTTGCCAGTCTCAAATCAAATGACGAATTGCTGTATTTCCGGAAATATTTGGTAATCAGGTGACAGACTTCAAGATGAGCTCAAAAATAGTAGGAATATTTTGGTTTTAAATGTCATTAGTCTCATTTCCAACAATTTTGGGCTCGTTTCTCGGCGACCAATCGTTTGACGAAGAGCTCGAACAGAGTACCTTTTGTGTGTTACCATGGTTATCGGGTCTACATTAAAACCAGCGAACCTCTTTCCCTGCGCTTTAACAGCAATGGACGTTTCAGTTTACCAGCGAATGTTTAGACCCAACTACCATGGCAACTAACGTCATTTTTTATAAGGACGCTCGTAAAACCTTATTGCACCATCCTATATGTTTGGCAGCCCCAGATATCCCATAGGGATGGAATTTGACCTGACATGACGTGCATGACCTTCGACGTGCGTAAATCGTCCAGCTGATTGTTGCAATAAAGGTGACTTCGTGATGAAAGATATATTTAATACATGATTGCAAAACTGTTACAAAAGGCGTTATCTCAATGTGTGATTGAGGATGTTGATGAAAACAACCTGTGTACCCGTTTCACACTGGCGCACCCATATGCAGCACGATATGTGGCAGAGGGTATCCCCCCTACCATTGTTCCCCATTGTGTCTCAAACATCCAAGGAATTCCTTTAAGTTTTTAGGGGCAGTTGGTGTGTTAACAAAAGGGAAGAGTGTGTTGAGGTATAGGGGCGTTAGGGGGAGTCCCTTTGCCACATATCGTGCTGGGTATAGGCACACCAGAGTCGCGCCGAACAAAATTATCCCAGAAATGTGAATTAAGTTCGACGTATAAAACAATTTGGAGCGACTTGGTTCGCCAGAAGTCGAAAGATCGACTGTTCCAGTCGGTCAGAACGACTGAAGAGCGACTTGGTTTCAGACATCGATCTTTAGTGTGCGCACGGCTCGCATTAAGAACGCCTGTCTGAAACCAAATTTTAATCGGAGCGACTTAAGTCGCTCTTAATACAATTAGTTTGGCGCGACTCTGGTGCGCCTGTATGAAACGGGTAGGCCTATATAAGTCAACTCAGTACCACTACGTTGAATAATGTTGATAAACTGCCTTGTAAAAAAAAAAACACATTCAGTTGGCAATTTCTCCTACAGAGGTACCATTTTACACTGGGGAAAAATCATGTGGCGTTTGTTACCATTGCTGTCAACAATTTTAACCATTTTATTTTCTTGTCAACTTGTGAAGTAAAATTTTTGGTAACTGCAAATGTATTAGAGCTTTAACGAAAACTTAATATAAGACTTAACCTAAAAGCAAACCCATCTTCCACGAGCAGTTTGCGACCCGGTACCCCTTCCAACACGTGCAAATACGCCATTTTGGGAGTCAAATAATGCTGAGTCATTGTGGAAGCGATGTGCGCGCGCGTTGTGTGTGTCTCTGGTGGGCGTAACGCAGTTTAATTCACCAATGAGAGCCTTAGCATTGCGCGTTACGCGTGCTATGGACACACACAACGCGCACGCACATTGCTTCCACAACGACGCGGCATTATTTGACTCCCAAAATGACGTCATTGGCACGAGCTCAATACTAGTCTGTGATGACCACAGATATATAGATATCTGGGCCTTTTTTCTAATCTCGGCTCCGTCTCCGGTTCCGTCTCCATAGGGTTTACATGGAGCCGGAGCCTGAGCCTGAGCCCAAGTCGAGATTTGGAAAAAGGCCCTGTGGTGATGACTGACCCGAGTGAGCCACGTGATGATTGACGTCATCGATATAAACGAATGACGCACCGGCCCTAAGAACGACGTACATACAGGCTGGAAACGAGACTACCATGTCAAATGTTTTCGAAATCACTCATTCGGCGTCAGGCAATTGCAATATTCCGTCTTCGTCTGTGTGCTGTTTACTTGTCCCGTTAGTTTAAAATATGCCAAACTCTGGTGAAAGTTCAAGTAGTATTTATACTGCCAGATGTTTCTTTAGCCGTTTATTCACCAAGTCTGAACTGGGGACGAAGTTGGTTGTTTCGAAAACGGTTTCATGCCACGAATCAATGTCCCGCCTAGTCTTTGCGAAAGACGGTCTAACGTTGCTTGGTTCGTATACGTGCGCGCGGTTTATGCGCTAGCTGGGTGCATAAACTAGTTCCCTGTCCACACGGTGCAATATCTAGTCTGGTTCCCGGTCCAAAAAAATCGATCACTAGACTGATTTTAAGGTCAGGCAACCGCTAGTATACATGTTAGTCCGCCATATTGAAACAGGAGGAATTATATACCCAGCACGATATGTGGCAGAGGGACTCCCCCCCCCCCCCCCCCCCTCCCCCCTAACGCTCCTATACCTCAACACATCTTCCCTTTTGTTAACACACCAATCCCCCCTAAAAACTGAAAGGAATTCCTTGGAAATTCCTTGGATGTTTGAGACACAATAGGGGAACAGTGGTAGGGGGGAGTCCGTTTGCCACATATTGTGCTGCATATGAGGAATTCCTCCTTTTTCCGAAGGTTCCTGAAGTTACCCGAATGCACGTCCGGACGTTATCGTTAATCGTCGGGTACGATTCGTCATTGTTTCGAGAATTTGAGTTGACGTCGCGTGCACGTACGTACGTACGCGCGCATGCGTGCCGCCGCGCCGCTAGGCTGCGTGTGTATTTATGGTGATGCCACGGATTTAAAACTACGCAGTGGCTATAGTTACGGTAACTGTAACGCGATAATGAATGACTATAGTTACGGTATTGCAACAGCAGATTAAAACTACAATATGAAGCTCACTGTGTGCATGTGATGCAGACAAGGTTTGAATTTGCTTTTTGATGCTACATGTATATTAAAATGGGAATGTGTAATATTTTAAGGTTAATATATTAATTTTGTATTGGTCAAATATGGAATAATCCCTTTCAAATTGTTATACACTCGTGCCGTAGCGCGCAGCGCGCTTTGAAAATGAACGGTTATGTGCTCCTAAAAATAAATGCATGACGTATTGCTTAGTGCTATTTTAAACAGTACGGTTGCCGGTCCTCATATTCAGTCGTTGTATGTGGAATAGGTGGAGCGGGAACCAGTCTATGCAATATCGACCGCGCGCACGTACACGAACCAAGCAACGTCTTTCACAAAGACTACGCCCCGCCCAGGCCCTGACTGATTGGCAACAAGCCGGCCATATGTGTACACAGTATACGTACGCCGCTCCCACACACACAATTTATGCGAACGACAACGGTACTGTACTGTGCTAGGGTAAAATGTTGATGTGACAGCTTCCAGATCCGACATGACAGAAATGGAACTTGGTAGCGGAACCACAACTGTGATCGACCTAGACGATCAGGGTGACCATCTCCACCGAGACAATGGATTTTTACTGGCCGAAAGTCTCCCAAATGGCGTGTATTCCGGACGCTTCAAACCCGACTCGGCCATCCAAAAAATTGCAATCGAAATCGCCGAGGCCTCGGCATCCCAGGCGGCCCAGCCCCCTAAACTCGAACCTGAGCGCTTCAAGACATTCCTAGCCGTCGTTTTCTGCATGTGTGTCAATTTTGTGTCTGTCTTTACCCAAACCTACTCGCACGATCGGACCCCGGTTTCGAGTGTTTCGCCGCCCCTTCCCGATGTTGTATTCGATCTCGTACCGAGGGTGGAGTGGGCTTTTCCCGCGTGTGAAGTCGGAATGATGCTCATGACTGCCGCAAATATAGTTAATTTAGCATTTCACAAACACAGGTAAGATGGATCATGTTTTTTTTCCTCTGAAATCTGACTCTTGACAGTTACAGATTATGAACAAAATCACAGGGCTGAAAAGTTGAAAGGGGTGTTTTCTTAAGGCCCAACACACTTCAGACTACGACGTCACAAAAGTTCAAAGAGGCCTTGCAAATATACAATAAATACATCAGCCTAAGGCAAGCATGCTAAGCCTCGGGTCATGCAGGTCCAGCTAGCTGCACATGATGCATGCACTAACATTTTCTGTAGACACACGGCATGTATTCGTAATCCTATATAGGCCTAAAGTAGGGACATGCTTAAGCCTGAGCCTGAGGTTTTAAGAGGAAAAAATCGGTGAAAATCCTACGTTGATACATTTACAGGCATGACAGGGCGTGATTTATTATATATATTTTTTATAGCCTAGCAATTTGCTGTTGATTAACACTATTAATGTACCCTTTTAAGCATTTTCTTAATGAATATCATTAAATTATTATGTAATTTGAGAGTGCATGGAAATAACCATGATACTGTCTAGGCCTAAATAAATGCTAAAACTTGTTTTGCATCACTTCAGCATTTTGTTTTACTATCCTCGTAAAACGTTTAGCTATTAATACAAAAGCCCTGGGCAACACATTATTTGCAGTTATCCAACTTTGTTGTACACAAGTTGACAAGAAAAATACAGACTAAAGTAAAAGTGTTGATAAACAAACATCACATGATTTTATTTTTGTAAAATGGTAGGCCTACATTTTAAAGGAGAAATTGCCAACTATAAAAGGTGTTCGTTTTTCAGTTCATACACAAAAAACATCTATAGATTTGTCAGATTTTCGGAAGTATCACTGCATCTACATGTATGTGGCTGAAATTTATACAAGGTAGTTTATCGACATTATTATGTTATGCTGTTAGTCATATTTTTTAAGGTTTTCCAATCATGTAATCTGCCCTATGTCATACATGTTAGTTGGTGATACGCAGGTGGTACGGTACGCGTGCGCCACGCGCACGCCACGCGCACGCCACGCGCACGAGAAACAAAAAGATACATTTATGCAAATTACAAAATCCAATACACGTACATTATGTAATACATGTAATACTAGTCTTCAAAACATTCGGAGACTGTGCAATACTGATTGAGGAAGTCCATTAATTATAACATTGTACGACATGCTTAATTTTTAAGGAAGAAACTAGAAGGTTAACTGATATTTCCTGCCATAAATTATAAGTTCTCCACAAATGTAGAGTTTATACTTTTCCAGTTTAAAAATAAAAAATAAAAAATTCCTTTTCAAAAATCCCCAATTCCGTTTCAGGCGACGTACGAAAATTCCTCTTCACGTATACTTTTACAACGCAAAACAAACTACAGACTTGTGTTTTCATTGATTCATTCAAACTTCCCGTCAAAAAAAACAAAAAACGACCGATAAATGTGTTAAAATATTTCTACAAGTTGAAAAACAAAATCGGTAAACATGGTAAATGTTTACTATAATACAAGTTTACAACGATAGTGCACTATATGCATCAGTACTAGGCCTATAGCGCGCGCGGCGGGCATGTGCTAGCACTGAAATGATCTCGTATTATTTTTGGCAATACAAATCAACTTTAAAAAATATATACATGGCAATTATATCATCTTCATCAAGGAAAATGTACTGTTATAAAATCGAGGGAAAGAAAACAATAAAATTTAAATGAGATTGAAAACATTTTACATAACTCCTTCCGTGTTGAATATGGATTCCCTTTTTAAGCGTTGGAATCAGTTTCAGGGGTCAGATTCCAAAAATTCCGTCTGTAAAACTAGCTCCATCTAGCACAGGGGAGGTCCTATCGTGCCTGGTGCGTTTATTGCCTGTCTCAAACTTAAAGGGGCGTATCCAGATCACTCAGAGCCCCCATTTTCCCCATGGGTGTTGAGATTTTGATACCATATCATTTGTCATGTTTTCCTCATTACCATGTAGTTTCAAGGATATGGTCAAAGGTCACTAATGTTTTGTGAAGTAATATCCGTGGATAGGCCCTAGTATTTTGGGGAGGTGTTTTATTTTTTAGAGGGAAATCCGTTTTCCGGCAAAAATTGAACAAGAGTCCTTTAACATGTCGGTTTGAAATAAAACAGCTGTTTTTTGCATAAAATAACTAGGGATTTAGGGAAGTACTAAATGAGAAAGACCTAACCAGGGTTATTACACATTGTACATGTACATCATTTGTTCTGCTAAACGCAGCGGGCAAAATGTGCGAAATTTTAGGTCAGCGGTACGGCATCATGACCTTTAACAATAGCCTATTTGGAACGCAGCCATTTAGGCATATGCAGCACGATATGTGGCAGAGAGACTCTCCCCTACCATTGTTCCCCCATTGTGTCTCAAACATCCAAGGATTTTCCAAGGAATTCTTTTCAGTTTTTAGGGGAGTGGGGGGAGTGGTGGTTGGTGCGTTAACAATAGGGAAGAGTGTGTTGAGTCACTATATAGGGGTGTTAGGGAGTCCTTGGGCCACATATCGTGCTGTGTATAGAAATTCCAAACGGTTTGGCGCCAAATCCCACGCAAATGCCGAAGTCGAATAACTCGTACCAAACTCGCCCCACACTCCCAGGTGACTCGCAGAAAGCTCGGAAAGCTCGTAGAAAACTCGTAAAATTCATAGTACACAGCGCGTTTCAAATCCGTAACAGATTCGTACCTAACTCGTAGTATACGTCTAGACATTGTGACGCCAATTAAGGGTTTTACCAAGAGTTTCCCTAAATTCGCCAACTTTTGAAGCTCGCGCCCGAGATTTGTCCGTGTGTGAGTGCACCTTAAAGAAGCGTATCCAGATCACATGTTTGACACCGCGCCTCCCACCCCTCCCCCATTTTCCCCATGGATGTGTAGATGTTGATATCGTGTCATTCGTCATATTTTTTTCTCATTATACCAATGATGACATTCTGCGCTCTCAATAGGTATTTTCAAGGATATCGTTTTGCAAATTTATTTATCCATTCCATAAAGCACCAACCTTTTTGCTTCCACATCTAAATTGGAGATTGCAAATTTCCTGTTTTTTTCCCCCATGGATAGTATTTTGGGAAGATATTTTAAATGATTGTTAGGTTAGAGCGAAATCCATTTCCAGGAAAAATATGATCAAGCTCCTTAATATTAGTGACAGAGGTTGCCCTACAAGATGGCAGCTATTCAGTGCGGTCTATTGGCCGTGTACAATAACATGGTAGCAAGTTTGATGTGAAAATGCCAACATATGGCGCAAGTCTTGTTCCCCATAGTGTTGGGTATGATCAGTGTGCGATAGTGCGTATCTTCCATCGGGAATCACTGTCCACGCAGCGCGCTCTCTTGGGCTGCTTTCGAGCGCTCGTCCCTGGTGCTCCCAGGTGGTGGAAACGTTACGTCACACACATGCTTACACACGCTTTCGGGCGAGCACCATGGAGCACCATGGAGCACCTGGTGGCAGGTGGCCTCTTTATAAAGGTGGCCTTAATAGTAGGTTTCACTGTAATATTTTGTGTAGAATTTAGTGTGAAAGTTGCACCTGTTGTGGTTCGAATCATTTTACTGCGACAAAATACTTTCTGCACATTTGTGAATGGCGTGAATTGTAGTTTTGATTTCGTATTTCCTGGGATAAAACATAAATTATCAATCGGTATAGGCCTATATACCAGTACATGTATATAGACCGTCCTTGAGGACAGTATGCGCGATTGCACATATTGTGCTTCCATTGTTGAACGGTACGGTACGGTATAACAAAAGGTGCCCCAAGAAATGACGGCCATTCGATACAGTCTACATGTATATACCGGCAAGTGCGTCAAAGGTGTTTCGACTTTCGACCCTTGCACAAGAACACTGCTATAAATAACGTTTGTAAAGTCGTTTTCATTGTTATCATGTTATCCATTTGACCCCAATCGGGAAAGGCTCTTGAGTTTAGACGTTGTACCCGGCATGGCAAAACGTGGCAACGACGTGAATTGCAACTATTTGCATTTCGCAAAAGGACCCGCATAACAATTAGTTCATAATTGTTGTGTATAACGGGGCGAATCGGGGGAGCTGCTCGAACGCACCTTGCGTTTCGAAGCGTGCGAAATGATTTCCTTGACAAAAGACTAGACTACAGGGGCTTTGGCGCAAAGAAGAAAAGAGATTATATAGACATGTCATAAGAGATTGCGCTGTACGCTATACGCATTACAGACCAAACACGAAAAGTAAGACTTGGGCAAGCCTATAGGTAAGGCGCAAAAACGGCCGTATAAAATTTTCACAGGGTTGCCGATGTCTAAAATACAAAGTACATGTATGATGTTTTTTTCTCGTTAAAATAAAGTAAATATACTTTTAAAATTCGTTCGGAGAAAGAAAGAAAAAATCGAATTTGCTGAGAACCACGGACAAATTGAATACGTGACGCATTGAATACAATCCCTCAGGAACCTGTGAAACGTATGTTTGATTTTCTGGCAAACATCGAGACAAACGCGAACGTGTTTCATTCTGAGCATTTCTATGGCAGGTGTAACATGGCCTTGCAGCCAAGAAAATATAATTATTAACATTATATATTATTATTTCGGTAGCCGGCGTGCGCGTGCATGTGTATTATATTGTACCCGTTGACGTACATGTTCAGGTCCAATAAACGTATGCAAATTTTGGGGAAAACTGTTACACCCATTTTAAAGGAGCGAGTTCACATCACAAAATAGACCAGTTGCCTGATAGATTTGCATAAATCCTAGAGTCACGCCTTATATTTGCATAAATGCTAGAGTCCCGCCTTCGCGCTATACGGCGCTCGCGTACGAGTGAGTCAAGCACCATGCTATGCCTGGCAAACCGTGCTGTTTCCAGGCGGTGAACGCTGGTGCATGGTAACCGCGCGGTACCTGGAATACCTCGCACATTACTCTATGTATTTTTAAGCTGGACCATGCTGATTGAATATGTTGATCGGCAACTTCAAACCAGTCACATAATCGTTTCTCCACTTTCTTTAATGTATCATTTCAGTTTGGAAACGTTCCAGCTTTCAAAGTTGACATCGATTTCAAGTTAAAAACACGTGCTATTTTGACGAAAATTCACGATGAGCAACCACCCCACTTACCCCATGAATTTATCCGATTCCAAAGCAGTGCAGTGATTACACCAACCTTTTTGCTTCCTTATCCAAATTGGAGATTGCAAATTTACTGTTTTCTCTCTATGGATAGTATTTTGGGAGGCTTTTTTTTATTTTTATAAATAATGATTGTTGGGTTATATATTAGAAGGAAATCCATTTTGTGGAAAAATCGGAACAATTCCTTTAAAATACATAAAGTGTCTGAAGCTGTTCCGGAAACTGTGTCTTAAGTATATTTTAAAACATCTGTTTCTTTTACATGTATTTATTTATTTGTTACGCTGATACCCCGGCAAATATGTTGGAGAGACTTTCCGTTTCCGAGTTAGTCGTATAAGCAGAATAGTCAGAATTCCTTCCCTGTCGTATAGGCCTATGTCCTGCTGTGTTCATGAATAGAATCAAGATACTCAGACCTGCCTTATACTTCACATAGCAGTTTGTTTCGATTGCTGTTTCGAACATTGTCATAGCACATGTTATTTACATACAGGTCGCATTAAATTAGTATTTTTGGGTAGGCCTGTGCCTTTTGCAAGATCAAGAACATATAATACGAGCATTTGTAAGTGCGCTGTATTTTACCGTGGTGTAAAAATGGGACATCGCAAATCGCAAATATCTTTGCAAATATTTGCGATGTCAGTAGTGCACCTGGTCACTATAGTCAGTCCGCCCCTCCATCTCGCCCCATATGTTTACGTGCATTTCGGGGGTGAGCGGATAAGGAGGGAATGATGAATACGGTTCAGTGATCACGGGTCTTCCTTTGTTTCCGTTTCCTAGGGTACCTAGATTGGCCGGTAAATCGCAAAGGTGCAAGGTGTGGGGCGGGCTTAATTAGGCATGTCAAGTATGCAACAATTGCGAAAAAAATATCTTTGGTATGCGATGTCCCCTGTACGCCGCCATATAGTATTTTCACAAAAAGAGGATATTTTATTGCACAAAAACGTGTAAAAAAAATGTCCTACTCAACGGATTTAAACCAACATTTCACATCATGTAAACAAGGCCTGACAAATTTCCTTGCGTGAGTTTCATCAGTTTTGTCCAAGAGGTTTAGATTTAAACGCCATACGAAAACAAAACCACCTAAATTTGAGAATTTGCCTTTGATTCGAGTATTTGCCTTCGCCATTGTCAAGGAAATTGTACCTTTGCACCTCTTGAATTGCGCGAAATGATCGAGATGATGATCAGCACACACATTCCATCACCGTCTCCAGCCTAGCGACGTATGGACATTGAAGGAGGCCATGTCGAAGGTGGCGAATTCTGAAATTGACTTTTGTTTCGTATGGCGTTTAAATCTGAACACCTGTTGCACAAAACTGATGAAAATCACTCAATAACATTTATCAGGCCTCATTTATATGTTGTGAAATTTTGGTTTAAATCCGTTGAAAAATGACAAAGTTATTTAAGATTAAAAGTAGGACATGTATACAGGTTTGACACGTATACAACCTCTAAAATTGGTATAACAGAGTTTGTCTTCATAACATACATTAGGCATGTACGCCCTTTGGACTTTACAACGGTCGTACATGCAATACCGTGCTAGTCATGCTCACGAGGTATTTTATTACTGCGTGCCAATTGCGCCCAAGCCCTTAAAGGCCACCATTTGCATTACATAACTAAATAATAATGTTGATAAACTGCCTTGTAGAAATTTCAGCCACATATAGATGCAGTGATACCCCCTCATTTTATATACACAGACAAAAAAACAATGTGGTGCTTTTGTTACCATTGCTATCAACACTTTAGTCAGTTTTTTTCTTGTCAACTCGTGAAGTACAATTTTGGGTCACTGCAAATGATGTACTGGGCCTTTAATTGGGTTGCGTTAATTGCCATTTCCAAATGTAAGAGTAAAGCACGTTCGCTTTCGTTTCGATGTTTACACGTTTAAATTGGTTTGTATAAAGTAAGGGCAATAATGAAATTAAAGGCACAGGCTCGTCAGCAATGAAAACTTATATATTTTGACCTATGTTTGACCCATTCTTGGCTCTTGCGCTATTAATCTTGCAGGTTCCAAGTACTAATACCAGATGTTTCATAAGTATATATACATCATATCTGTATTGCCATGTGCCCATGTCGTAGTACAGTTGACTTTCGTTTTATATAAGAACTGCCCTCTGTAACATTTTGCCGAATTTTATGGTTTATGTGGAGTGCTGTGGCGGAGCGGTCTATGTGGATCGTATTCAAAACCTGGGTCAGTTCCAAAGGTTGTGGGTTCGAATCCCGCGGTCCGGTCCGTCCATGGTGCGTATACCCTGGCTTGAGCAAGGTACTGAAGGTATTGCTTTTCCCCAGGAGCAAAATGGGTACCGAAAGTTGATGTTTGATTAGCCGTTGAGCACCTAAGGCAGCCGGGGCTGTATACTCCCCAGGGAGCTGAGATTGTATATGGAGTGATTTAATGGGACCCTATGATCAGGGGTAATTATAGTGTAGGCGCTTTGATGGTGTTTCTCCTGATAAGTGCGCGGTACAAATCGAATATCATTTTATCCACATAACCCAACTTATCGGGGTTGGCTGACGTTGGCTGAAGTATTGTATAACCATGGAGGATTCTTTCCTTCCTTCCTGGTATAACTGTTTTCGCATAAAGGACCCAACAATCAACATGTGTATATGCAGCATGGTTTATTTCGGAAAAAAAAGACGCCGTTTATACAAACGCCATATGTACCAACGCCGTTTGTACAAAGATAGCAGTTTTCTAAATCCGGTAATGTATAGTATTTTTGGGAGGTATTTTATGATTTTTAGGTTAGAACGGAATCAATTTTCTGGGGGAAAAAAATGAATAGACTCCTTTAACACTATTTATTGTTGAAATTGCCATGCACCAGTTTATTATCGTGGACCCACACGGCCGGTTTTTGTGCACTCATCGTACAACCAATCTGTCGTCGTTAACATCACAGTTCGCATGCAACCCGCTATTCATTATTCGGCTAGTCTTTTTCCACATACCCATTAGCCTTATCATGCCTGTACGCGTAGTACGCGTAGTACGCAAGTCCCTTGCCTTTATAGACTGACGGCTGCATATAATTTAAATCCCAATACATCATCTGCAGTGACCCAGAATTATACGTCATGAGTTGATCGACAAGAAAGAGCTTACTAAAAGTGTTGATAGCAATGGTAACAAACACCACATAATTTTCCCGTGTATAAAATGGTACCTTTGTGGGAGAAATTGCCAACTGAATTTAATAGGTGTTTTTTAATCGTTTGCAAACTATTTTTTTTTTACCATGATTAATTTCTTCCTCCATGACTCATTCAACACAAAAACCGTGCCTGAAATTGTAAGGTTGTCTGAAGTATTACCGCATCTATGTGGCTCAACTTTCTACAAGGCAGTTTTATATCAACAATTCAACGTTATTCTTTATGTAATGCTGATATTTTTGGAACTCCCACGTTTCGACCCTATAACAGTATCTTTTTCAAAGGCGAAATGCACTAGGACATACAGAAAACAGCACACTAAAACACGATGCTAAGGTAAACACAAAGGGAGGCAATCGTGCAGAAAGAGGGGTGAGTTAACAAAGCTGAGGCGTATTCAACAGCACAATACCAAAATTAGACTGGTTCCCGTCCACATATTCCACACAGGAGAATATAAGGACAGGTAAAGGGTGCTTCATCTTGATCTGTAATTGGTCGTCTTTGCGCGTGCGCATTGTGTTTTTTATATTTAAAAATTGGCCAAGACCTTTGCTTTTAGGCAATGTACTTTATTTACATAATTGGATATGTTCGACACGCACGGCCAAGTTACAAATGTCAATGCAAAATCTGCGCACTTACTAAACCAAAAATAATAATAATAACCACGTGACGGGCAGAATTCTGCCCGTCATGGCTGCCCTTTACCGATCCCTATATTTTCGCAATAAGCGAACCAATCTATAGGGATCGGGAACCAATCTATACCAAAATACGCATGGCAGCGTCGGCATGCTGCAACCGAAACGGCTTGTTGAACGACTGCATCCCAAAACGTATGATCAAACATGGCTACTGTAGGCAACGCGGTTTGCAAGGCACTACGGCTGCACGCTTACTGCGAAGATTCTGACAATTAAATTGCAAATCAAAACTGCTAACTCAACCGGTAGTGGTCTTCCACAGTCAAAGAATAAACACTTGACACGCTGCATCATGCCTGCGTGGGATAGAAAGCTAGGGAATTCCTAGACATTTCTTTGATCATGGTTGAGCTCTCGGCGCATTCAACTATAAGTATAAGGACTTAAAAAGCAACTAACTGTTTTAAGATTATTTTATTAAATTGTTGTTTTAAGATTGTTTTATTACTATGCTTTCGATGTGAAGATCAACATATCAAGAGTTGGACACACGGAAGTCTCAAAAAATGACGTCAAAAACAAGATGGTTGCCCCCTGAGCAGAAGATGGCAACATTTTATTTATTGAAACAAAAGATTTTAAGGTGCCTTTCCATTTATTGGTGTTTAGGCGCTTACAAATGCGATACGGTGATAATTAAAGATAGTATACATGATTGGTAAACTGTTACAAATAGTTTTATCCCCCTGTGTGATTGAAGATATGCATGATTAAAACCAACCTGAGCAAAAACCAGCTCCGTACTTTGTCTAACTTTTGAGAAAATAGTCAAAAAAGGTGTTGCAGTAATTTCGCCCCAAAACCACGTCACCCTGAACCATTTTGCCCTGAACCACGGCCTGTGCACGAAGTGGTTTTGGGGCGATGTAGTGTTTGGACGAAGTGATTTGGGGCGAAATGGCACTCGGGCGAAGTGGTTTGGGCCTTGGGGGCGATCGAAATGGCACTTGGGCGAAATGGTTTTGGGGCAAATCTCATGAGATGAAAAATAATTGTTTTACTAATTTCTCAAAGACTATAGCACTTCAGACAAAACCATTTCAGGGAAAGTTTTCTACGGTCATCATTTTTATATTGTGTAATCTGTGAACTTGACATTTCTGATTTTCGAGATACCAATCATGTATACAGCCTTTAAAACCATTACCATTCCGTGACTGGTTTCCGGAAGTTTGACCCGCCGCGAGAGTACACGGTCTATTTCGGTATCATTTTCGAGAGTCACGTGAAAAACGCGAACATCGTTTGACAAAATAATATGACTAGCAGTCATTACACAACATCAAATGAAAGTCAATACTATATAATCTAACGTTTAAAACGGACTAAAGCTAATAAAACACATTTGAAATTCGAAACCTCGTGACAATGAACATACATCAGGGGGATTTTTCGTCTCCGTCTCCATGTGGTTTACATGGAGCCGGAGCCTGAGCCCAAGTCGAGATTTGGAAAAAGGCCCATGTATGAGTCATTTTCAACCACGTTTCTGCCGCACTTGTTTTTATCATGAGGCAACATATGTTGATTGGAAAAGGCAAACCAGTTCTTTATACAGGTGGCTGAGTCATCATTTAATACATATAATTTACCACGGTGACCATGATAGATAAATGAATGACACAAAACAAACATTTTTCCTGGCAATTATTTTCTCTAAATATTTCGATACCAACATTTACACGCTGTCGTTTCACCGGTATCGGAGCCGTGTATAGGGAGTTGCGACAATGAACGTTTAGAACGCCATTTTGTGTCCAACGCGCAGTTGTGTAAGCATATGGACATGTATACATTGTGCGTGCGTAAATCTTTTTGCATTATCGTGGGGAAATTCTAGTTTAATCATTAGTGTAATGCTCTGTACACATTCTTTATCAAATGTCGATTAAAATGATGGTAATATTTTTGAGATAGGCCTACATTCCTCCAAAAATTAAAACAAAATTCAATTCAAAACTGCGTATAGTAGGCATTGTCTGGTCGCTTTCCAGTCTGATGATTCTGGCTTGCCATATTTTTCTACTCGTTTTATTTGCTGGAAATCGAAACATCAGAGTTGTTTCTGATCGTTTTGTACACCCCAAGCGCTGCACCAAGTCATCTTGCCAGCAGAGGAACACCATGCATGCTGCACGCGGCCGCATGCACAAATTGTATACTTTAATTGCACGAAGTGATGCCGACGGACACAAAATGGCGTCCCGTGCCCCCAAAAGTTGGGACCTCATTGTCGCAACTCTCTCTATAGGGGCGTTCGAGATGCTTACACCGTGTAACACCAACTTACACCGGAGCGTTAGCCATCACGTGATACACGAGTCGGCAGCCACCACTGCTCGAGCTCGCGGGCGGGTCGCGTAATTTTGTTTTTACAAATCACGATTTTCAATGCACGATCGTTGGTCTATAGGTCTATATGTCTGTGTAATACGGCTCTGACCGGTATCTTTGACTAGCGCCCTCTTGCGTTCAGGTTTATCTAGCTTTATGATCTGTTTTCGAAATGGCTGTCTTCATTTCCGGCTTAGGTCTGGTGCATCTCGGAAATATGCTTGCTTTTAAAGAAATATGCTTCAATACCATGTTGAACTTTTACCCCTGCTGATCGTATTTATGTAAACCAAGAAGTAGCAAGTAAACCACGCACTGATAAGACACACTAAACAAACAACCGCAAAGACCGCGCCTAAAGCCGAATACCACAATTTCGAAAACGGCTATATTTTCACCAATCACACTGACTGGCGCCCTCTTGCGTTCAAATTTGTCCAGTTTTATGGTCCGTTTTCAAAATGACTGACTTGTCTTCCGATGTGTAAAACCTAAAATTCATGCTGGTCAGAACATGGATATGGAGGCCAGAAGGACCAGTAGATTAGAGAACTCTACTGGTCCTGCTGAAAATATATACTGGTTAATGTCAGATTTATTTCTGAGAGCTGTGAGTGTCAGAAGCATTGTCCACCGGTGCTTTTAAAAATGGCACCGAGATACTGCGACACTTTCTAGTTTAAAGTCATTGAGTGCAGGATGGATGGGATTGCTTTTTGATCCAACGCTACGCTGGGGCATGGCTGGAGAGATCGGAGAAAGAAATGTAGTTTAATATCTGAAAATGTCTAAAGCGATCAGGAATTGTTTGTGGTAACCAGGAATACTTCGCATTGAGTAAGAAATGTTTACTGGGCATTAGAGAATGTTTCCATGAGTCAGTAAATGTTTTTACTGGTCCATCGGACCAACGTCTTTGACAGATCTAGTGGTCCTTCTGATTTTTGTTTACTGGTCTCGGACCACAGGACCAGTGTTAATTTCAACCCCTGTGAAGTGGTATTCTCCCCTGCTATAAAAAAAACTTTTAGTCTCATAATGAACATTAAACCATTAAAATCTGTCAAAGGGAATTAATCAGATTAAATTATAAAGCCGGATGTCAAAACATCGAGCGCGCTGTCACTCAAATATTCAGGTTAATGAACTAGGACTATAATGAGGATCATGTGACTTTCATAAGTACAGCATCGTCGACAACAGCAGATATTATTGGTCTGAAAATGAGAAATTCCATAAAGAGCGAAACATCTTTTATTTGTGTCCTGATTTTTATCTCACAACTTCTGTTTTTAGTCGCATAAACCTTTAAATGCACAATGACTTTTCAGCAATGTGCGCGTGACAAATTCGTGAAATACGCAGCTCCATAGCAAAGGCATGGAGCTGTGTATTTCGTGGCACGAATTTGGCGCGCGCGCATTGCTAATGAGCCTCTGCCTTTAAAGGAACGTGTCCAGATCAAATTTGAGCCCCACATTTTTCCCATCGGTGTTTAGATCTTGATCATACCGTATCATTTGTCATATTTTTCTCATTACCATTCTGAAATTTGGCGCTCTCACTCCGTATATTTTAAAGGATATCGTAAAATAAATACTGATGTTTTGTGTAGTAATTACCTAGTTTCATAATACAGTGCAGTGATGATTACATCATGGAGCTATTTTTGCTTCCGCATCCAAATTGGGGATTTCAAATTTCATGTTTTCTCCCCATGGATAGTATTTTAGGAAGGTATTTTATATGAATGTTGGGTTGGAACGAAATATATTTTCTGGAAAAATCTGAACAAGCTCCATTAATTTTTTGTATTTTGTCTTTGTGTGTTGCAGGTTAATCATCGTAAGACGATATCTCTTAATAATAGGAATGGCCTACGCTATGCGCTGCGTGACTATGACGGTGACGTCGCTGCCCATACCAAGCACTGAGCTACACTGCGGCAAAAGGGTAAGATAGGCTGTTATGCCCAACTTGTGATTTGTCCCAGGTCTGGATGATGACAAATACTCCCTCGGGTTTCCCCAAGACCTCTGCCACACCGGGCAGATGCTCTACCAGCTGAGCTATGAGGCACAGTGGTATACTCCCTCAGGTTTTCCCAAAGACCTCTGCCACACCGTGCAGATGCTCTACCAGCTGAGCTATGAGGCATAGTGGTATACTCCCTCAGGTTTTCCCCCAAGAATTCCCCAGGAATTCTGTAATTTTTGCATCCACGAACTTCCAGAATGACCGGATAATTCCTAGAATTTCTTTAAAAGATGGAATTATGATTTCAATTTCTTACCTGACTTGGATTCGACTAAAGTGATGTGAAAATAAAGTTCCTTTCCACTCCAAATCCTTTTACAGATGTTCGACAGTGTTTGGAGCAAGCTAGGCCGTGCAATAGGTCCAACTATAGGTTTTGGAATGGCTGTGGTTGGACAGAGAGGAGACTTGTGTGGAGACTATATGTACAGCGGACACACGATATCCATTATGAACCTATGCTTGTTCTTCACAGAATGTAAGTTGTTTGTTCTATGTGTAAACAAAAAAAGATTTTTGATCGTTCTCACTTTGTTCGACGATGATTCGACGAAGAGATTTCCTGATGTAAACGCACGCCTCTTCATTTGACGAAGATAAGAATCTCTTTGTTCGATGAAGAGATCGCTTTATTCAACGAAGCAAATTTGTAATGTGAATGCTCACCCTTCGTTTAATGAAGCGATTTGGCAGGCCTAGTTGCACAAGCGCGTCGTGCGTTGTTTTTGATGCTTCACTCAAAAACCACACGGCCCTGAAGCTCGACGCTTGAAGCTCAATGCTTGGCGCTTGATGCATCCCACAGCTTCATTCAATCTTCGTTAGCAGTCGCCTAATGTGAACGGTACCGCTCTTCATTCGATCTCCGTTTGATCTTAGTTAAGCGAGATGTGAATGCACGCTTCATTAAAGGACATCTTTAGTCAAATGATTTAGTTGGCAGATTTCCTATAAAAATCATATTTCCCTACCTATCCCCACTCAAATCAGAAGATGTAAATGCGTCGATCCTCTGTAAAAATGCAAAATAGTGCGCGTAGAAGCATCGCATGGGCGCCGCCATCTTGCATTGTCCTATTTTGATCAACCAATCAAATCACTTTGTGAAACTGATGACGTCACACTGCGCAACTGCCTGAATCACCAGCAAGCAAAATGCCGAAATTTGCGGCTTTCGTACGTGGAAATAATTTCGGGCATTCTCAATTACGGGAACAGGATGAAACTTGGGATGAGAACAGGATGTTTTGCAATTATAAGCGCCAAATGTTATGAAAAAGCCAGGGAATCTAAAGTCCAACTACAGCTAAATCCCAGGAAAATTTCTCACAGCCAAGTTGATCAGCCACGCGCACTGTGATTCCAATTTATGCGCATGCGATGCCACACGCGATGCCGCAGGTTCTCCATGCCGCGTGGCACGCGATATGGCCCGTGCTCGGCCACACTCGTCTACGCGCACTGCGCGCACACATTTTTCACAACTCGCGTGCGCGCAGTCGAGCCTGTGGCACAAACCAAGTTGCGCAGTGTGACGTCATCTCCGACTGGAAAATGGCGGCTTACACGGTAAGTTAAAAAACTGCTCATTTCTTTTAAAAACCAAGTGCAGATGATGAAAACGTTTTATATAGATAAAGAAGTATGTCTTACGGTGGTATCTGCAAACTAACTCTCTTGACTGAAGATATCCTTTAACTAATGATGATACGAACGAACGAAGCGATTTCTCGTAATTTTTGTCCTCCGACCTGTCAATCAACCGAACCCGCCGACCAATCACAACAGAGCTAGCAGATGTCACCCACATAGGTTAAAGTGCACTGTACGTTCACAACAACATGATCACGCGATATGTTCTGCCGGCCCCATACAATTTGTACAGTGTTGTATGCGACGATCCGGGTGAATTTTTGGTTTCAAGGCCGGTGGTTTCGTTGTTCAAAGATACGAAGGCTATATTTCGTGATGATATGATATCCCTGTATTACTGGCCCTTACTCAGTGTGTTCTAAGATAACTGTTGACCCTGAAACATGAATACCTTTGAGTTTTCTTCAATGAATCTGTGCTTTCCGTTGAAAGTCCCATTGCTTTGTGCGTTGTGTGTCGCCATTTTTGACGATAGCGTGTGAGCCATAGCAACAATGTCCAAGGGGGCGGGGTTAAATGGGCAAAATCGGAACTATGCATTCTGATTTCCCTAAATGATTTGTGTCAATTCATTTCATTTCAGACACGCCAAGCAAATATCATCTATTACATTTCCTGATGTGTTTGGGAGCCGGTACTTGCCTAGTCCTGGTCGTCCTATCGCGAGAGCACTACACCGTCGACGTTCTAATTGCCATGATCATATGTAGTCTGCTGTTCATGTACTACCACAACATGGTAAACACAAGAATTCATCTGCAACGCGAAACCAACAGAGTCCGAGTCTGGTTCCCTTTCTTTTACTACATGGAAGGTAAAGTAGATGGTATGGTGCCAAATGAGTATGAGTGGCCATTTAGGTGTCCGTCTATTTCGTGGCTGCGGTGTCCCAAACTTTTGTTTCGAAGTAAGTCCGGGTTACTAGATTGACCACAGTTTTTCGCATTTAGGGTAGTTCGTCGCGTGCAGCGAGCTTTTAAGCCTCCCTCGGGTCGACCCGGGAATCCCTTGCGCCGCGACGGAACACTCGGCATCAAGACAAAAGTAACACTCAGGTCGCAAAACTGAACAAATCGTGTGAGTATCGCTGAACAAGCGGAAACTCGACGCAAAATAATCGCAACTATCCTCGTGTCACGCACGATGGCTTCTAATTGGCTTTTCTTTATAGAACTTGGCATTGACGATCAGTATCGTCATGTCGCAAAAGTTGAACATGTATAACTCTTGCGATTTGTTTGCGCCGCCTGATGCCAATTGTCGTAATGCCGTCAGAGCTACACACAGGTCTCAACTTAGAAAACAATCGACTATTTTGGGCATAGCTCAGGCACAGCTTGGTCCTAAAAAGTCAGTTGACGACTGTTTTGTTGTCAACTGACAAGGTCGACCTAAGGGGCGGCTTAAGAGGTCGTAAACTGAGATTTTCTGTCCGAATGCGAAATACAGATCCAAGGTACGACATGTATCAACCCTTTAAATATATTGTAAATATGTTGTTTGGTAAAATGTCGCTAGACGAAACCAGTGTGTAAGCTTGTGCTGACAAATTTTGCCATCTATATATCACAGAAAAAAATATTGCGGTATTCGATGTTACAGTAAACTCTCGTTATAACGCCCCCTGAGCTCTTCCCGATATAAAGCTTTTTCTTAGTCCTAAGCGTTATTCTCTTCATTGTTTATGCGTTGGTTATAGCGCTGTCTGGATATAAAGCTCTAATTATTGTGGTCCCTTGAAGAGCGCTATATTGTTGATGTCTCCTAACGTGGCGTATTTTACTTTTCAATCTCTCTTGGTGCAATAAACAATCTGATGCACTTGGCATTAAAAGGATATCAAGTTCTTAAGTACTTTCATAAATTCTAAAACTAAAATACGGAGACCGAGAAGAATCATTCATTTACGAGAAATTCACCAGAATCTGAAGGTAGCGGCATTCGCTTCAGGTTGACCTGACGTCATACATGTCATAATAGCTAGGCATTTCACGTAAATAAAATTGTGTCTATCGGCGTTGTGTTCTGTACGCACGGTGCGTGCATGCAAATGGTCGTCACGGGTCACCGTAGCATGGTTCTAAACATTTCAGCCAATCGGCGTCGACTGCGCCACGTTAGGGCACGCTCAGACGATTTTCCGTAAACCTTTGCAGCATCGGTCGCAGTTTTTCCATTATTTGTATCATTTGTACTTGGCCAAAATAAGTGAATGGCTGTTTTTCTGGAAGGGATATAATTCTGGATTAAGCTGTAAAAGCCTGAACCTCATATACTGATGGATTTTGCTGCAATGTGAATGGACTTCCAGTGAGTTGTCAAAGTGCGCCACGTTAGGGAACATCACTATGAGACTTTACTGTATTGCAATGATTTCACACCAAAAATACAATCTTTTGTTGCCCACTGCTGTTGTTGATATTATATTGTCTATCGGCACAAGCTTTGAGTGATTTTTGGTGGTCATTTCTTTATTTCTTGAGTGAAAGTAGTTAAAGTCTAGCGTACATGTACATCTACCTTGCAACTGGAAGCAACTACTGGCAAATGAGTTACTCATGTTCTACTTTCTGGCAACTAGTTGTATCCAGTTGCGGTCAGTTTTGTCAATGTACGCGTACTTGCAACTAGTTGCTGTCAGGTGCACACGTGCATCTGATCACGTGGGCGCACATCGACAGCAACTGATCAGCCGAGTTGCTTCCAGTTGCAAGGTCAATGTACTCTAGGGTTTACCGAGTTGCCGTATCGATGTGCGCACTCTGGAAATGTAGACATGGCTAGATGCTCCCAGTTGCCGCTAGTTGTGCAACTGATCAGTTGCTGTCGATGTGCATGCTATGCACACATCGACAGCAACTGATCAGTGGAGTTGCTTCCAGTTGTAAGGTCAGTGTACTCTAGGCTTTACCGAGTTGCCGTATCGATGTGCTCACTCTGGAAATGTAGACATGGCTAGATGCTCCCAGTTGCCACTAGTTGCGCAACTGATCAGTTGCTGTTGATGTGCATGCTACGCACACATCGACAGCAACTGATCAGTGGAGTTGCTTCCAGCTGCAAAGTCAATGTACGCTAGGCTTTACTGAGTTGCCGTGTCGATGTGCGCACTCTGGAAATGTTGACCTGGCTGGATGCTCCCAGTTGCCGCTAGTTGCGCAACTGACCAGTTGCTGTCGATGAGCGCGCTACGCACACATCGACAGCAACTGATCAGTTGAGTTGCAAAGTCAATGTACTCTAGGCTTTACCGAGTTGTCGTGTCGATGTGTGCACTCTGGAAATGTAGGCATGGCTGGATGCTCCCAGTTGCAGCTAGCTGCGCAACTGATCAGTTGCTGTCTATGAGTGTGCTACGCACACATCGACAGCAACTGATCAGTGTAGTTGCTTCCAGTTGTAAGGTCGATGTATGATGAAATGTAACAATAGACTAGATTACATGTATCCCATTGACTATATATCTTGCAATTATGTAGCCAATGGTATTAAACTGTGTACCTAGATAGGACCGTGCATTGTACACAAGTGGTACAAAGCATTTTGGGTCATATTTACAGTTGTGCATGCGTATGGACACTGCCCCGTTTGGTGCATTGTACCAAAATGTACCACGCCCCATTGGTTAAATAGACCGTATCGAATAGCCGCCATCTTGTAGGGCAACCTTTGATATTTAAATTGGTCAACAATGTAAGCACAAAATGTGCAACCATGCATGTCTTCACGGACCAAAGAAACTGACCTATCAGATGGCAGCTATTCGATACGGTCTGTTGAAATAATTTTGTGAAATGTGCTTGGGAGCCAAATTTAACAAGTTTAGGGGACCCAAGTTTCGGCCCAAGTTACATTATACAGTTTGAAGTGCATATGTGTACTGAAGTTATCTTGCCTTACAAGTTACATGTAGATTGAAGATGCTTGATTTCAAGCAAATTCCACGAAATGAATTCAAGGCAATAGAGCTGGCGTACATTTTGGTGCAAACAAAGCACATGACAGCCTGCGTAGTCGTTTTTCGCATGCGCGATTATTCCAAATGGGTATACAGGGCGTCCCAAAAAAATGGCCAGGATCTGTGTTTCCCCGGATCCTGATGGGGAAGAATCTTATAATTTATTGCATCAAAATCAGTCAAGTGAATCAAAAGTTGTCTCATTTTTGGTGCAGCAAAGTCACACGCTAGTTCATGAACCAGATCTGATTGGTTTAGGATTAGCCAATAGGCAGCCACTGTTAATTCGCTTGTTAATTCGCTTGACTGGTTTCGAGAAGTAAGGACTATTTGTTATGTAAGAAGATTCCCTATCGGGGGATCCGGGGAAACCTATATTCTCAGGTTGCCTGGTTTGATCTAGACATATTTGTTTTGGACACCCTGCATTGATTTTGCATAAATGTCGCATTTACTCTTCTCTTGAATGTACAGTGTAAATTGTATCATAATCTTAGATGTGTATTTACACAATCTTACAATCAATGTATGTATACTACCTCAATTAAAGGCACAGGCTCGTCAGCAATGCCGCGTGCCAAATTCGTGCCACGAAATACACAGCTCTATAGCAAAGGCATGGAGCTGCGTATTTCGTGGCACGAATTTGGCGCGTGTGCATTGCTGACGAGCCTGTGCCTTTAAGGTAATCGATGTAACAGTACAAAACTATATAATACATTAGACCCAGTAACTGGGTCGTTGGCTCCTTTTTTGACGATTTTGGTTTTTTCTTTTCATCTAATGACCCAGGGGTCGATTTCACCAAACTCTTCTTAAGTTAAGGTCCATAATAAGGCTTGCGATGGATCGTAGGGCTGCGATGGATCGTGGCTACGATGGGTGCTGCGGTGGATTTCACCAAACCTATCGTAAGCGTGATGCGTTCGATTATCGATTAAGGATATTTGCATATTTACTCTGAGGCTGTTTGCTGTGCTGAATTATGTTTTTAATAAAACGGTCGTTGGCTACACGAGTTCAAAAGGTCCCCGTGTCCGTTCTGCATAGTGCAAGCGCGCGCGTTAAATTTGGCGTGCAGATTGCGGGACGCGTAGCAATACATTTTGTGCAGTCACCAAGCGCGTGGGCGTTTTTTGTTTTTCGCGTTTTTAAGTCGCGCGTAGGACGCGTGTAGAACACGTTAGCATCATTCAAATTTGTATTCCATGTACACGTACACGATGTTGTGGCCGACGTAGACAATGGATGGCCAACAGCTAGCTGCAGCGCGCGGCAGCAGCCGCAGCATAGCTTCCGTGTTTTTGCATGCAGTAAAAACGTCGACACTGAACAGTTTTAAAGTTGTCACCTGCTAAAATCGTATATGTAGAATTTAAAAATGTTATCTCGTTTATTATCGCTTAACATATAATCTATCAAGGGTGACAATCAGTTTTTTGGGGAGCCAGAGTTCGTTTCGTCTTCCAAAAACGGCAAAAACCACGACCATCGTTGGTCAAAAAGTACGCTACGATGACCCATTGCCTCATCGTAGCTTACGGTGCGTTGCCATGGCAGATATGCATCGGTACACTCATCGCAAGTTTCTTGAAATTGATCTTAGGACGCAACACGAGTTACGGAGCGGTAACCCATCGCATCTTGAGTTACGAAGGATCGTAAACATTAGTTTCACTGACGCCAAGTTCTTAGAGTGGCGTGGTGTCGACATTGGCCAAAGACTTTGATCCAAGGACTTGAGTCTTACCTGCGAAGTGCATTTCTGGTGACTATTACATGAAGGACGGAAGAATGTGATTTGGCTTGCGTCGGAGAGAATAAATATTATTTAGGGTTTGCTTTGCCCCGCCGGACGTAACTTGATTAGCACTCTATACTCGTTGGTTCCCCGAGACACTATGAGAAAACCTTCATAGCATACTCTGGTAGGACTCGAACCTACAACCTCCTACATACTAGGCAGACATCTTGCAGGATGTTATAGGCTTGAGTCCCACTCGAGCACGCTATGAAGTTTATCTCATAGTATCTCGGGGAAGCAATGATGAGTATACAGTAATTAATCAAGTTACGTCGGGCAGGCCAAATTTGTGTCCACAATTTTGTTCACAACTAGGAATGCGCATGCTCGCAGCGCGTATGTGAGTAAAGAAATAACCAACAAACAAGTGCTTAAAAATAATTAATATGGCGACGTACAATGGAAAACACACGTGCACAACGTCCATGTTGGATGTATTAAGCTCGACTGGGAGTTTGCAATTAAATTCGACGTTTGAAGCCACTGCCGCGCTAACATCGTGCCGATGTCGTGCCAAGTTGAATTTAATTCGACACGGCATAAGCGCGACGTTCGAAGCGGGCCTTAGTCTTACAAAGAGGAACAGAGAATTTGTTGGAGTTTCTGAGATCCTTCTGATGGCCCTCACTTCGGGTTGGCGGGAGCCAACTGCTGAAGTGTTTGAATTCCAATTAGTTATTCAAAATTATTCAATTAGTTTTTCAAAATTATTCAATTAGTTATTCAAAATTTTGTCTCACAAATCTTGATATAATGAATGCAATCACCTATTATGAAACAACCAAACCTGGGATGAGAGAAAACCATATGGGCCTTTACCAGGATTCACACCTGAGACCTCTGACTCACCGGGCAGATGCTCTACCAGCTGAGCCATAAGGCACATTGGTATACTCTCTCAAGTTTCCCCCAAGACCTCCGACTCACCGGGCAGATGCTAAGCTGTGAGGCACAGTGGTATATTTTCTCAGGTTTCACCAAAGACCTCTGACACCCGGGACAGAGATGCTCTACCAGCTGAGCTATTAGGCACAGTGGTATACTCCCTCGGGTTTCCCCCCAAGACCTCTGACACACTAGGCAGATGCTCTACCAGCTGAGCTATGAGGCACAGTGATATACCCCCTCAGGTTTCCCTTAAGACCTCTGAAACAGCGGGCAGATGCTCTGCCAGCTGAGCTATGGGGCACAGTGGTATACTCCCTCAGGTTTCCCCCAAGACCTCTGACACACTAGGCAGATGCTCTACCAGCTGAGCTATATGAGGCACAGTGATAATACATGTACTCCCTCAGGTATTCACTATGCTTCCTCACGAATTAACTACGCAAAAACATAAACAAGTCCAGAAATTATATTTGATGTTTAAACATTTGTTTTAACGGTAACTGAGAGATTTCAAATTGTCTTAGAAAGTTTAGAAACCGTGTTTTCTTTTGTAGTAAAATGTGCAAAAGAAAAAGCATTACTCGGCGTAATAAAATGGCTCTAAAAGACGAGGTTTTACGTGCCAATTTAATCATAATTATAACCGAAGAAAGGTTATGGCGATAAACTAAAGGCAGTATACATGATTGGTATCTCGAAAATCAGAAATGTTCACAGATGTACGCCTAACTTACACATGATGACTGTAGAAAACTTCCCCTGAAATGGTTTTGTCTGAAGTGCTGTATAGTCTTTGAAAAATGAGTAAAACAATTAGTTTTCGTCTCATGAGACGAAAATTAAATTCGCCTCAAAACCATTTCGCCCAAGTGCCATTTCGCCCCAAATCACTTCGTCCAAACACTACATCGCCCAAATGCCACTTCGCTCCAAAACCACTTCGTGCACAGGGCGAAATGGTTCAGGGCGAAGTGGTTTTGGGGCGAAATTACTGCAAACCCTTTTTTGACTGTTTTCTCAAAAGTTAGACGACGTACGGAGCTGGTTTTTGCTCAGGTTGGTTTTAATCATGAATATCTTCAATCACACGGGGATAAAACTATTTGTAACAGTTTACCAATCATGTATACTATCTTCAATCACACAGGGGGATACAACTATTTGTAACAGTTTACCAATCATGTATACTATCTTCAATCACACGGGGGGGATACAATTATTTGTAACAGTTTACCAATCATGTATACTGTCTTTAAAACTCCTTAAAAATCTTTAACAAATAAGTTAAATGTCTTCAGCATGGCCGAGCGGTGTGGCGTGTTGAATCTACAGATCGTGGGTTCAAATCCCACCCCGGCTCGTCCATGGTGCGAATTGCCTCTCCCACCCAGGAGGAAATGGGTACCTGTGAGGGTAGTGAAAGCTGATGTGTTTGATTAGTCCTTAGGGAGTTGAGAAGGATTAAGGAATGATACTACTGAGCCCAATGACCAGGGGTAATAATGCAGAAAGCGCATTGAGAGTTCCGTCGGTTCTAAAATGTGCTATATAAGAACTGCCTATTATTAGTATTCCTTTTCTTGATCATAAATCACTAAAGTACTAAATTTTCTTGCTAATTCTGATAAACTTTTGTGCATGTTGAAATTGTGTGTATGATATGAACGTTGTTGAACATTGTACATTGAATGTTGGTAACCGTTTTCAGTGTTATAATATGCAGATTTTGAAGTTTAAATTGTTGTGTTTATACCGTCCATAATTTGTAAATGTTAATGATTTTACAAATGAATGTGACAAGAATTATAATATACTAAATGTCGGGTGGTACATGGTGTTGTGCCTTATTTTAGTGTATTTCGCATTTACGTTCGTATATCCCCAACCCCCAAATTATTGCTGGCACATTTTGGTCGTATCTAACGTTTCGTCCAGAAACGCATGGCTGGAGGGCTCACAGAGTGACGTCAGTTGCCATGGTAATTAAGTCGAAACATTCGCTGGTAATCTGAAGCGTCCATTGCTAAAACGCAGGGAAACAGTTCACTGGTTTTAGTGCAGATCTAGGCCTTTTTCCAAATCTCGGCTCAGGCTCAGGCTCCGGCTCCATGTGGGCCACATGGAGCCGGAGCCTGAGCCCAAGTCGAGATTTGGAAAAAGGGCCCTAGTAACCTTGGCAACACACAAACGGTGACGTTTTCACTTTATAATTAGTAGTGTATTCAGTTGCGGTTTTTATCTGACGCTTAAATTTGTCCTTAAATTTGCGAAACTTGCTTACTGTACCTCCATGGTTACACGTATATAGGCCCTTTAGCCGTTATGTAAATTGCTTTTAGTTCTCTGAGCGAGTGCAAAATAACTTGAATTGGTTCAAAATTGAAACCGAGAGCAAAAGCGCAGCGTTGATTTGGAAGGCGTTACATCAATAATTTACAAGAAGCTACATAAACAATGATTTACATGTAACAACTTGGTTCCATCTTTTGTGGGGGAATCGATTCCGAATCCACTTAAAAAAACGCGATTCCATCCGGATTCAATTTCATTTTCAAAACAGTTTTGAAACTAGGCACTAATCAGAAAAAATATATCGCAAACCCGATACAAAACACTGCCAACAAATATTCTGCAATTTTGTAATTTCTGTATCCGTTAACAATCAGAATCGCCGGTACTTCCCATCCTGAGATCTCGGGGAATTTCCACTCTGCTAAGCGACGTTACAATACCCTGAGGAAATCCACGCAAGTAAGCCGGCTGTTGTGTTCAGCAAACACACGACCGAGTCGATTTGATGTAATTTAATAAATTCGGTCATGTTATGCCGAAAAGAAACGATTTCTATACTTTCCAGAAATGTTATTGGGTTCTGTTCCTTATGACTGTCCCATTCCTATACATTTCCGGCGACGATCTTAATTTACCTCGCAGTTTTTCAAATTAATAACCGGGATGCATGCTGACCAACGTGAATGGAACGGATTTCCCTGTATGCTTTAAATAGCAGCCAATCGCCGACGCGAACAACGGGCCAGCATTACCGAGTACATGTATCACATGCATGCACGGTGTTTATTACACTCCTTTAGCAGTGCTTTGCGCGCGCCACTTTAGTTTGCCCGCTCCAACCACTGCTAAAGGAGTGTAGGTGTTTATAATCTGCGCGCATTAAATTTGAATGCCTGCAATGCACTGCCAAGCGTCCTGATTGGTCCAGAGAGGCGACAAGATTTCCATCGCTTGTTCCCCAGCGAAATAGCGCCGGTTTCAACAGGGCCTCGGTACGCACGATCGGGGAGTGCGTTAAAGGGGCACTGTTTTAAGAGGATGGATACTTCCTGGAAACGCCAAGATAATGGGAATCGATTCCTCCAAAAGATGGAACCGCGATTCCGATTCCTTGGAATCGATTCTAATCGACTCCAGAGAAGATTCACTCAAGCCACGTAACTGCTTTTCTGGAACTAATGAAAGTTTACTGATAAAACGTTTACTGATGCAGCAATGCAATCGTAACATCCCCACCAATAATGTTGTGATCCCCATTGTGGCTTTGGCGCTTCATGGGCGCACCTAGACTTGAAATCAATTCGGTATACGGTCGTGTTTTGTCCATCTAACGCCGTTTTACCGCGCACGATCGATAGCCGTTTTTATGTGCAGTATATATTTTGGTTTCGACTCGTATACCGACTTGAGAAACCTGATTGCGCAACAATATTCACGATTCAAAGCGCGTTGACGCTGTTGCCATAGCAAGAACCAATCACGGTAATCCACGCACCGCACTTCACGGTGTGGTAGCGTCCATTTTTACCAGGGGTGTGTTGAAATGAATATGCATGCTAAGAACATTTTTCAATAGATACGTATCTTTATTCAGATAAACAGTTTTTTAGCGAAATAAAATAATATACATGTATACAAAAAGAAATCTCCCCATAACAATTGAAAGAATTGTCGGCTACGATTTTTGAATTGATTTCTTAACCAAAACTTTGTCCAACGCAACGGAAAGGTCGAATTATTACTATGATTATAGGAAATTTATCATTTTAAAATTCAGGAGTAATATGGATATTGATAGGTCCACTTCTTGAGGAAATCTAATTCACAAGCACATTTTTATAAAAAAATGTGGCATGAATATAAATAAAGCCCCGTGTCTCGACCAATCAGATCTCTACGTCCAATTCTGGTAGCAAACTCTGAGCCCGTGTATAAAGTGAAGACAGGTTTCTCAAGTCGGTAACACGAGGTCGGCTAGACTTGTTCCCAGTCCATTCGCGACTACGCTGCTGTGGTTTACGAACCAACCGGTCATGTTCCCGACTTGACATCAAGTTTATGGCCCCAATACACCATTTGCTTTAATACATGTAGGCCTGTCATTATGCTGGGAGCGTCCAATTGGCTGTGTTTAGCGTGGGGTGCAGGAGCGACATTCCACGCATTTTTCTATTTAATTAGAGGTCGACAAACTTTTTTTTACTGCAGCACAATTTCCCGCAACCTTGAATTTTGAGGGGAAAATTCCAACCTCGTTCACTGGGCCTCCCAGAGATATGCGTCACATATCAACTTGTGGCATTTGTTTACAAATATGCATCCGGTGACCTACATATAGCGTATATACAATGGACGGATGCAGAAAATTATCCAAGAATTAAAGCAAGCATAGGCTATTTTCTCACAGAAAAGACAATACATGTACTTTGTCTAGATCGCTCCCCGGTCCACAAAATTCTTGTATTCAACTTAATTGACACATACTTGAGTAAAAACAGCGTAACTAATTTAGGCAAAGCATTGTTTTCTCTGGTGAAACATGGCGGATTGTTTCTTCAGTCAGGATCACTATCAATCCATTGTATTATACAGATCAGTGAATGCAGCATTTGGTCACGTGATACAAACTTTCCATAAAAGGGCATTCCATAAAAACGGGACAAAGTGTCCCCCCTTACGTCGTGACACTTCTAGAGTTGATTTTTTTTAAATTTCATAATTACCGGACTTCAGAGAACGATTACCTCGGCATATAAAGAATATGTGACCTCGTGAATCGAACACCACCTTTATCTGTTGATACTACCCAAAACATAACGAGAACGATTCAATAAACATGTGCGATCTTGTACATGCAAATGTGACATTTTGAAACTTTCATTAAAAAGTCAGCTCAGTACCTCATCTTCTTTCCGAGAAAACAATGAACAACTGTGTCCATGCTTTCATGAAATTGTGCGAAGCCTCTGTCCTATTTAGGCTAGTCCCCTGCATGGAAAACGGGGACATAATACAACCATGGAGGTAGGAAACCTCCATGATACAACGATAGACAGGGGTCTGGTTTCGGTCACACGAGGGCACGTGTGTGAATAAAATGCACACACATTTATATAATACAGATTACATGATTAGACAACTAAAAACAGGAACGACGGCATTACTGAAGAATAATGTTGATAAACTGCCTTGTAGAAATTTCAGCAACATAGATGCAGTAATACTTCAGAAAACCTGAAAAGTCCATGCATGTTTTTATGTTGAATGGTTAAAGAAAATTGTCTGCAGACAATTTTCTTAAAAAAACAAAAGCACCTTCAGTTGGCAATTTCTTCCACAAAGGTACCATTCTACACAGGGACAAATCATGTGATGTTATGTTGCTTTCAACACTTTAGCCGCTGCTGAAGCTCTATAGTTGGAACGCACCCACGTTTCTGCATAAATACAATTACACACGTTGTGTGGAGTTGCAGACGAAATGTTATATGGCACGCCAAATAACTCAACACTGATAATTTAACGTGAGAAAGTGCGCATGCGGGATGTTTTACATGTAATTCAATGGGGAAGTGCCCAAAACCATGCAAATGAGGTGCCCAAAACTATGCAAATGGTGCCCAAAACTATGCAAATGAGGTGCCCAAAACTATGCTAATGAAAGGTGCGGTTATGCGCGTCCTGGCTCCGAAGGAACAATTGATAGGTGCATAATTATTCTGTGGATGGATGGAACACGTGCGTGGTGTGCCCGCGACGGGTTACGTGAAATGTTACCACCTTTTTCCCCAATTTGTTGCAAGGAATTTTTTAAAATGTTGACGCATATTTTTGCAAGTGTTGCGCAAGAAAAAAAAGGGTTGGCATGTCATGTTGATAGGCTGTTTGAAACTAGCATGTCGTGCTTTTGTTGGCAAGTTTTTAAAAATGATAAGACTTGTTTTTTAGGGTTGGCGTTGAATTATCGTTTAATTTGGCGTGCCATAATGTTATGCATACTGGCCTTTTTCCAAATCTCGACTTGGGCTCAGGCTCCGTCTCCATGTGAACCACATGGAGATGGAGACAGAGATGGAGACGAAGCCGCCGTTGCATTTTGCAGTTTTCAGTTCGGGTTATCCCATTATAGCTAGAGAGACGGCTTATACAACTCTATGGTTCATCCCATCATTTCTTCCCGGCCCTTGGAAGGAAACGTATAACACATGCGGTTAGTGTGGGCCGCGCCGCCGTCCAAGATGGTTATCTCATACTTAGGAATGTCACTTTAGATTTTGTGTCGTAGAAAAGCCATGTTTACTCTGTCCATGTATTTCGACACCACGATGAAGTCTACGACGTACAGCAACGGTGTGGCAGAAAAAGAAATGGCCAACGGTACAGCTGTGATAGAAATATGCGAACAAAATCACCCAAATCATGGACACGAACATCAGCACCGTGGGAATGGATTTTTACTCAACGGGAGTTTGTCAAATGGAGTTGGAAAGCATGGAGTTCATAAGCAGATTAATGGAGTCATTCTTGACTCGGCCATCAAAAAAATCGCCATTGAAATCGCCGAGGCGTCGGCTCTGCAGGCCTCCCAACCACCCAAGCTCGAACCGGAGCCGCTTAAGACACTTTTGACCCTCGTTTTTTGCATGTTTGTGTCTTTCTTGTCCGCCTTTACGATGACTTACACGCACGACCGGACGCCTGACCCTAACAGTGCCCCACCCCTCCCCGATGTCGTCTTCGATCTTGTGCCGCGGTTGGAGTGGTCTTTTCTGGCCTGTGAAATCGGGATGCTGCTCATGATCGCCGCAAATTTTATGAATGTAGCGTTACACAAACACAGGTAAGAAGATTTTGAACTAAAAATTAATATTGAAGTCTCGGCAAAGAATCGAGAAGTTGATCATGGCTTCGGACCTCGTGTACAAAAACATACGAGACGGGCTGAATTTGTTTGGGAATTTTTTTTATGTATACATTGAACACGGATTTGGGTAAATTTATATGTTGGAATCGATAGCTTATTCAATTCTAAGATATACTTCCCACTGACACTTCCGTCGCAAATGTTGCATTTCTGAGATAAATAAATGATAAAATTACTGCATAAAGTAATGCACAAAATGACGTGGCGAGCGGTCTGTGCGTAAGTGCGACAACAGAGAGCGCTGCGCGCGCGCGTGAATGGTTATCTTGTGCACTAACTTACAGAAAAGCAACATTTGCGACAAAAGTGCAAGTGGGAAGTATATCTTAAAATTACATTAAATGTGTTGATTCCAGGAGGTAATTTCCTCAAAATCTTTGTTCAATGTATACGAAAAAAATACTTTTTTTTGTATTTCCTCACAAAATCTTAAATTTGTCTCACTCCTAAATGTGGGTTTTTCTATCAAATCTGCACTTAACATACTTGATGGGAAAATTCTGATAAACTTTCAAACTCTTACCGCCACGAAATCTACCGAACGCTACTCGGACAAGTTTCGGGGCATTAAATCTGCAATTATGATCACTAACTTTGACAATAGACCTCATCGCAAATACTGCTTGGGTGAGTTTGCACAAAAGCAAAACTGTATTTTGTGGCATTGTGGGAAGGAAAATGGGGCAAAGTCTGCCCCGATCACCTTCCCACAAACAATACATTGCTGCTTTTGTGAAAACTCACCCAAGTGGTATTTGCGATAAGGTCTATTGATTAGCCTACTTGACCATGGCTCAACTCTTTGAACCGTAAATGTCACATTTGTGACTTCCCCGTGAACAAGTAATAACCCGATGAGCCACTGTGACTTTTAAGTGATGTCTTCATAACTGTCTTGACAAAAGAGGGCCCTAAGCCAATCGAAGTGGCTGTAATACAGCAAGGTCATGGTGTCATTGTGCATACATAATTTAGGGTTCAAAGGGTCAAGACCTTGTGCACAAAACATATGAGAAATTATACAAAATTTGTATTCTCTAAGAAAACCTTTGATTTTTCCCATTCCTAAATTTTGGGATTCCTATCAAATTTGCCTTACTGATGCTTGATTAAATATTTAAAGAAAGATACACTATTATTATTATCAACCTCTCAATTCCTATTGCAGATTTCACGGAAACCCCAAATTTAGAAGTGAAAAAGTTGAAGGGTTTCTTATGAAACTAAGGTATTTTTTTGGTGTACATTGAACAAAGATTTGAATGAAATTACGTGTACCTCCTTGAATCAATAGATCATCCAATTCTAAGATATACTTCCCACTTGCACTTCTGTCGGAAATGTTGCATTTTTGAGATGAATAAATGATAAAATTACCGCATAAAGTAATGCAAACAATTACAGCGCGAGCGGTCCGTGCGTAAGTGCGACAACAGAGGGCGCTGCGCGCGCACGAATGGTTATCTTGCGCACTAACTGACTGCAAATGTTCCTTTTTCTACAGAAAAGGAACATTTGCGACAAAAGTGCAAGTGGGAAGTATCTTACAATTAGATTATCTGTTGATTTCAGGAGGTAATTTTTCTCATTACCATTCTGAATTTTTATACTCTCAATCCCTTTATTTTCTTGGATATTGTGAAAAACAACCGATGTTTTGTAAACTAATTTATCCATTCCATATACTTTTAGAAGGCTAAAAGTGTTGTTTTGGACGTTTTATATTGGGACGTTATCATTTTCTATATACACTTTTAGCCCCTTAACATTTTAACCCCCTTCGATCGTGTAGACCGATCTTACACGCCCTCAAGAGGCCAGATACACATGTGTAAATCCTTACCGTAAATTCCAAATCAGACATTTAAAAGCACACCATGAAGGTCCTTGTAATCTCAAGACTTCTGTACCCTTGTCGTTCATTGTCCATGATGACTCAAACATCAAAAAAGGATAAAAGAAAGCAAAATCTGGAGTAAAATCGACAAATTTGGACAGACGGGAGACTTGACCATGTCATGCATGCTGACTTCGCTACCCATGTGATCGCATCAAAAGGAAAGTAGTCCCACCCAAGCGGATGGAATTTGTTTAGCCTAGACCTGCACCCTGTCTATGTGCGCTACGCTGCTCTCGCTCATATACAACGCGTGGGGAAGTAAATATGTGGACAGGGGTCCAGTCTAGGCTAAACAAAATCCATCCGCGTTGGTTGGACTACTTTCCTTTTGACGCGTCTCAGCATGAAGTCTGTGTACCACGCTGGCTGAAAATTTTCGATTTTACTCCAGATTTTGCTTTCTTTTATCCTTTTTTGATGTTTGAGTCATCATGGACAATGAACGACAAGGGTACAGAAGTCTTGAGATTACAAGGACCTTCATGGTGTGCTTTTAAATGTCTGATTTGGAATTTACGGTAAGGATTTACACATGTGTATCTGGCCTCTTGAGGGCGTGTAAGATCGGTCTACACGATCGAAGGGGGTTAAAATGTTAAGGGGCTAAAAGTGTATATAGAAAATGATAACGTCCCAATATAAAACGTCCAAAACAACACTTTTAGCCTTCTAAAAGTACATTCCATAAAGCAGTGCAGTGATTACACTAACCTTTTTGGTTCGAAATTGAAGATTGCAAATGACCTGTTTTCTTTCCATGGATAGTATTTTGGGGAAGTATTTTATATGATTGTCGGGTTAAAAAGAAATCCATTTTCTGAGGAAAATTTGAACAAGCTCAAATAATATGTTAACAGCGTTTGCCCTTAACTTCTTTCCCAACTGGCCAACAGGGCCAGTTGGCTTAAAAGTCTTCACTGGCCCGTCTGCATTTCAAGTGGCCCTGTTAAAATTTCCGGTTGTTCTTTTTACACACAGTCGACCTTTAATGCTTGCAATAACCACATTTGAGTGAATAAATTAGGAAAATATTGTAGTCATAAGGTCCTCCCCAGTAACTTTATGTTTTAACTGGACAGCCGGACCATTTGGGGAGGCTTTCCAACTGGCCCGAGATGATTTCAACTGTCATTTGGCCAAAGGACCAGTGCTAATTCGAACGCCAAATCATTGTAATATTTGTAAATCTAGGGCATATTGTCCAAGCACAAATGCACAGCCAGCCATGCATGTCCCATTTAATTTATGATGGAGCCAAAGGTTATAAAAATATAGCATGCTCCATTACATGTATGCACCTGTCAATTGTAATCCTAGCCCTGGGGCACCCAGGACTTTGGAGAAAGTAGCAACATAGCCAGGGGATGTCCAAAAAAACGTGCCCCGCTAGCCGGGACAATAGACAATAGCGGGGACTTGGGCCCGCATGTCGGGGCCGGGATTGTGCGGGGACGTTGCGGGAGTATCACGCTGGGCCACTTGGACATCCCCGGCCCAGTCCCCGCTAATCCCAGATCCCCCATGGCCGGGATTACAATTGACTGTGCATTAACAATCACTTCTGACATAAAAAAGATAAATGGTTGTGTGGAACATGATCCTAAAAAGATAATAATTTTGAAGATAATACCCTGTCCCAAAACCACTTCGTGCACAGGCCGTGGTTCAGGGCGAAGTGGTTTTGGGGCGAAATGACTGCAAACCATTTTTTGACTGTTTTCTCAAAGGTTAGACGAAGTACGGAGCTGGTTTTTGCTCAGGTTGGTTTTAATCATGCATATCTTCAATCACACAGGGGGATAAAACTATTTGTAAAGGTTTACCAATCATGTATACTGTCTTTAGGCAGATGTCAATTTTAGAAAACATATGGGTACATTATTTATTAGCGTTGTGGGAAAACCTGAGTACTGTTTGTTTTTGTAGGTATTATAGCCCCAGTCACATGTTTGTTATCTGTCAAAAATACCACACCTGTGTCCACTTAAAGGAGTGTTTGAATTTTTCCACAGTCAATTTCTTTGACATACAAGATTTTAGGTCCAAGTTCATGTCAAGTGCCTTAATGTTATCTTTAAATTATCCAGCTAAACCGAGGAAATAACTTTTACCCCAAGGAGTAAGAAAATAGTTCTACAACATACATTTCTGAAAATCATGTGTACACATACAAATTTTCCCTTATACGTGCGTGTAACAAAGACAGAAAAAAATGTCACAATTGGTCTGTCCACGTTACATACATGTACGTATAAAGGGATATTTGTACACAAGTTTTTCAGAAATGTATGTTGTGGCAGCATTTTCTTACCTTTTTGGGCAAAAGTTATCTCCTGAGAATTATGTACAAGAAGAGATAAACTAAAGACATCTGAAATACTATGGGAAGAAAACGGGAAATTTGGAATCTCCTATTTGGATGTGGAACCAAAAAGGTTGGTGCAGGCCTAATCACTGCTTTCAGGGAACAGATAAATTAGTTTACAAAACATTGGTGTTTTTTTGACAATATTATCCTTGAAAATATATAGTTGGACAGCACAGAATTTCAGAATGGTAATGAGAAAAATATGACAAATGATATGGTATCAAAATCTCAACACCCATGGGGAAAATGAGGGGTCAAAAATGTGATCTGGACACGCTCCTTTTTTAAAAGTAGTGTATTTTATATGATTGTTAGATTAGAATGAAATCCATTTTCTGGGAAAATCTGAACACACTCCTGATCCTTTAACATGTTGTTGTGCACCTGCACAGTAGACCAAACAGTGCATGCTTATGGTGAAAGGGGTTAGCCTCCAGTACGAAGCAGAATTAGAGTCAAAAAGAATGGAACGTGTTTTTAGAGGATAGAATACATTTAGGCAGAATCGAATGCCTTTGTAAATGTGATGGTTTTTTAAAACGAAACGTATTTTTAATTACAACATGAATTTTTCAAACCGAATGAAATATTTGAGACCTAATCTTGTTTAGTTGGAATGAAATTTTACAGACCGAATGTTTTTTTAAGATTGGAATGAAATTTTACAGACCGAATGTTTTTTTAAGATTGGAATGAAATTTTAGAGACCGAATGTTTTTTTAAGATTGGAATGAAATTTTACAGACCGAATGTTTTCAAGATGCGAATATTATTTTACAGACCGAACTTTTTCCTAATTTGAATGCATTTGCGCCATCCGCAGGTTTCGAGTTCGGCGCACGCATTTCATCCGAATTTGGAAAGCATCCGAATCACGAAAGCATTCGAATTACAAAATCGTTCGCTCTTTTTGACTGACTACGTAGGCTTACCGGAAGTTGTGACCCTTTCTCGACGTTTCGGCTGTAGTCGGTAAGCGCGTGCGCAATCAAACCTTAGACTGGTTCCCGCTTTCTTTGGTTCCCTGTCGTCGCGATCATCGCAAGCTTGATCGCAGCATGCGTGCGTCACCAGCCGGAACCTAGCACGAAATTCGGGCCTGAATTTCGGCTGGCCGAATTTTGTACAAATTGCTATTTTCACGGCTTCCGGATTGATCGAAAGCTAGATGAAAAGTTAGGCATAAATGCCGCGTTTTTCAAATGATTTTGTACCATCGTTAATTGGAAAAATTCCCCATTTTTGTTCTTCTAATCGGTAAAGAACATCCTCAGGTTTATTTTATAAGCGCCCCGAAAGATTTGGTCAAGGTAAAACCTCAGCCCAATTAAATGTTTATAATGATAGATCGACAAAAAGGCACACATTCTCCATATTAACTTAGGCACAAATTATTCACCATACAATTGTATACGCATAAATGCCGCGCTTTTCAAATGATTTTGTACCATAGTAAAAAGGAAAAATTCCACATTTTTTATCTTCTAATCGGTAAAGAACATCCTCAAGTTTATTTTATAAGCGCCCCGAAAGATTTGGTCAAGGGAAAACCTCAGCCCAATTAAATTTTTTTCTAATGATAGATCGACAAATAGGCACAAATTCTCCTTACAGGTGTAGGCACACAAATTATTTTGTACCATCGTAAAAAGGAAAATTGCACAATTTTTTTCTTCTAATCGGTAAAGAATATCCTAAAGTTTATTTGCTTTTACTTTTAGCCTAAGTCTTGTTCGGAATGCATTTTCAGTTTGACCGTGCAGTCTTTAAAATTACAATACCCATCAGCCGTGAATTTAAATGTTGAATTACGTTTGGGATTTTTGGTTCTTACATAGTGTCATTTGAATTGTATGTTGCAGTACGGATATAACTTTTTTAAAGCCTTCGCAAACATTTCAACCCATCTTATTGGTAAACTGTTGCCTGATTGATTAACTCTGACCTCGGCCCATTTGCGATTATCTATTGTTAAAGTAACACTTTCTAGAGGGAGGGGAAATGGTGGGTCTGAATTTTTTGCTGGTCCGTGGATTTTGATATTTATAGTTCTTCTTGGTACACATATCCAAAAGAACCTTTCCTGGAATTATACTATCAGCAAATTCGCTACTACTATCCGACGATTGCATGAATTCTTCAATTGTATTTGTCTCATCGGATAACGACGTGTCTTTATTTTCCCCGATGGATACACCCGATTTGGTTTCGTCTGCAGAAGACCGATCGTCTGTGGAGCAAAACGACCGTTCGTTGAACATTCCAGCTGAAGAATGTTCATCGAGATCTTCAAATTGCAAATGTGATGCGTTTGATGAAATGTCGTCATCTTGTGGCTGGCAGGTGTTACTCTTTTGTTCAAATTTGTTTTCGTTTTTATTGGGATAAGTCCTGGTGTATATATGAACTGTTTTTTTCATGTTTTGGCAAGCTGTCTTTGAACATTTTTCGTGGGTGTTGTATTACACATTTTTTGATTTGCCACTTTCCGCTGTTACAGTGTCTTCTGAACGTCGAGATGATGCTTTGGAAAATTCAAAAATATGTTTTGATTTTTTTTGTTCATATCGTGGCGGTCACTTCTACATGATTCAACATGGTCATCCACATGGTCAGCGTCGTGCTCAAGTTTCAGAATGGCCATCGGTATCGCTATTGCGTATGTTTTCTTCGTTTTGAAAATAAGAGTCATCGTTCTCGATTTCCATCCTTTTCTCAGCAGAACTTTCAACGTCTTTTTCTTCTATTGTAGATTTTGTTTGCTTTTGTTTAACTTCAAGAAACACGTCCTGACGCGTTTCAGATGCATTACGAAATACAAGCTTTCCAGAATTACACCCGTTAACTCCACAAAAAAACGCGAATTCATCCATAAATGATTCATTTTCACTATCTGGTTCCAGATTTAGACAAGAATAATGATACCAACTGCAACACTTGTCACAGGCTACCATACTTCTGTTGTGATCATAAGGCTGATTGCATGTACTGTACAGATCAGCACTCTCCAGATCAGCATTCTCCAGTATACAATTATTTGGAGAATCTGTGCCTATTTGTCGATCTATCATTAGAAAAAAATTTAATTGTGCTGGGGTTTTCCCTTGACCAAATCTTTCGGGGCGCTTATAAAATAAACTTGAGGATGTTCTTTACCGATTAGAAGATAAAAAATGTGGAATTTTTCCTTTTTACTATGGTACAAAATCATTTGAAAAGCGCGGCATTTATGCCTAACATTTCATCTAGCTTTCGATCAATCCGGAAGCCGTGAAAATAGCAATTTGTACAAAATTCGGCCAGCCGAAATTCAGGCCCGAATTTCGTGCTAGGTTCCGGCTGGTGACGCGCGCACGCATGCTGCAAGCTTGCGATGATCGCGACGACAGGGAACCAAAGAAAGCGGGAACCAGTCTAAGGTTTGATTGCGCACGCGCTTACCGACTACAGCCGAAACGTCGAGAAAGGGTCACAACTTCCGGTAAGCCTCTGTAGTCAGTCAAAAAGAGCGAATGATTTTGTAATTCGAATGCTTTCGTGATTCGGATGCTTTCCAAATTCGGATGAAATGCGTGCGCCGAACTCGAAACCTGCGGACGGCGCAAATGCATTCAAATTAGGAAAAAGTTCGGTCTGTAAAATAATATTCGCATCTTGAAAACATTCGGTCTGTAAAATTTCATTGCAATCTTAAAAACGTCCGGTCTGTAAAATTGTTTTCGCATCTTGAAAACAATCATTCTCCAAAATTTAATTCCAATCTCGAAAAGGTTCGGACTGTAAAATTTCATTCCAATCTTAAAAAAAACATTCGGTCTGTAAAATTTCATTCCAATCTTAAAAAAACATTCGGTCTCTAAAATTTCATTCCAATCTTAAAAAAACATTCGGTCTCTAAAATTTCATTCCAATCTTAAAAAAACATTCGGTCTGTAAAATTTCATTCCAACTAAACAAGATTAGGTCTCAAATATTTCATTCGGTTTGAAAAATTCATGTTGTAATTAAAAATACGTTTCGTTTTAAAAAACCATCACATTTACAAAGGCATTCGATTCTGCCTAAATGTATTCTATTCTCTAAAAACACGTTCCATTCTTTTTGACTCTAATTCTGCTTCGTACTCCAGGTGTTTTCGTGACTCACCCGGGCATGTTTTGCCCTGTCTGGCTGTAAGCCTGCATGAATTCGGATAGTAAGACCTTATTATGAATGGAAAAATAATCCGCACAATTGTACAACAGCTGTGCTTTGGTATATCAGCACTGTGTACGGTAGGTTTTCTCATGAGGATATTATTATTTGCGTAATTGTAGTGCGTTGCCCTACGGTAGCCACATGAAATACGGATTACATGTACAAGATCGAAAAACTGGTACAAACGCTGTTATCTCCATAGGCGTGTTTCTATTGAGACTCATTTACCGGAAAAGACGGAAAATGTGCTCAGTAGAAACAGGTCTTAAGCGTTATTTTCCGGTAAAAGGCGGGGAGAATTTTCCCCGGCAAATTTCCTTCACGAGGAAGAAAAATGCGTGGGTTTCCATGGGTAAAAATTTTCAAAATGGTTTCGCATACAGAAAAATCGTTCTTTATAACTTTATAGAATGACCCATACGTGTATGTGTCCGTTTTTAATACTGGAGAGACCTTTTCCTTCAGGATTATATCTCTGTACAATGTCATTCATCTTCTCTCAAAACAAAAGAAATATCTTAAGATAAATTTAAGGAGATTACTTCAGCTAAAAAACTGCAACGAATAGTGCCACAACATACCTTCCTGAAACTGAAAGCCCTGTGTGCAAATTTTCAATATACCGTATGGTATGTTACATACGTTAAATAGGAAATTTGTACAAGGGGTTTTCAGAAAGGTACAATGTATGTTGTCGCACTATTTGTTGCTTAAGTTATCTTCTTAGATCTGTCTTAAGATATTTCTTTTGTTTTGAGAGAAGATAACTGCCATTGCAGTGTTATGATTCTGGTGAAAAAGTCTCTCCAGTATTGAAAACAGACTTATATGCGAATTGTCACGCCCCACTAACTAAAATTGCATGGCCGTGCTAATGAAAATATGCATAAAATATTCATGACCAAGGTCACGATGTCACAAGAGGCAAACACAGGAAAATCACATTCAACTGTGCACAAAAGATTCCACTTTTTTCGAAATTTTCCTGAAACTTTTGTAATCCATGGCTGTTTGAGTTTGTTTTACATGTTGCCTGCTGTAAGCCATGACAAAACTAGGGGTAGAAACTGCAGCAATTTGCCACAAGTCCAACTTGAAGTCTTATGTTTTTTCTTAACTTTTCCCTTCTGTCTTCCTTAAATGTGATGCACTCAAAACAGCGCCCTCTGTCTGTGATTTATTGCAATGAAATCTTCAAAGTTGAAAAAGGCCACCTTTTATTGATTTTACATCCAAACGAACAATAGTATGTCTTGCTGAACAAGTAATCCGTCATTATGAAGCAAAGCTTAGGCACAAAGTTGTTTAGCATGTCACAGGCCCTTTAAGTATCACAAAACAAGGTCAGGGACTGTTCAGTTGAAGTACATATGAAATGACTCATTTGAATTTCATTTTGATTTATCCTCAAGTGGCCTGTACATATCAAAGTGGAGTAGCCAAATGACTATTTTATACAAGGTCATATTTAATCCTGACGTAAATACAGATTACATGATTGTGAAACCTTTAAAAACGGGAACAGCAGCATTAAGGCTTGTTTACACTCGATTCGCCTTTGCCGAATCGAACTCCGCAATTTCCAAAAAGGGGAGTTGATTGGCCGGGTAGGCGCTTAGTGTAAACGCAAAAGGTGAATTGAAAAAGGCGCATCAGACCCGGGTCTGATTCGCCCTTTTCAAGTCACCTTTGGGGTAGGGTTGAACCCCACAATCGTCAAGGTCGCTTGTACCGGTAGTGTAAACGCTACCCGAATACAGATTCGGCAATTTGAGTGTCCTTGGGGCGGTACCCGCCGTGTAGCAGATTTAATTGACCAATCTGGCACTAGTGCCATAATGTCCTAACATAAAGGCTCACGCATGCGCTGCAGTTACTGGTACAACTACATGTAGTGGTGACGTTTGGGGTGTAGTGTAAACGCGGCAAATGTTCAGTTTTGCAGTCGCGATAAAAATGCATGGCTTTTGTGTTGAGTTGAATAGCAAAAGTCTTTTGCAAAAGACATTTTATAGAAAACCACCATTAGTTGTTAATTTCTCGCACAAAATACCATTTTGGACAGAAATAAATTCATGTGGTATCATAATTACATACTACATAACTCTAAAAGGGGTAAGATTTTTATTGTCAACTCATGAACAAAATTGGGGTCACTGCAAATGACGTACCATTAGGCCTACTCCACTACTTAACCATGTTAACAGGAAATGATTTTATTGCGGAGATATATGTACGCCAGAACTTCCTTCATACGTTGGCATGGTATTAAACTTTGCTTACAGTGAAATTATACAAAACAGGAAACTTCTATTGGGTCATTGTGAGTCAGTGATACCCGGTACGTGTACATGTAGATACGGAGCGTGATCCAATTCCGTCCGGACGGAAATCAAGAGACAAATTATGCCTTTCCTTAGTCGACAACAAATGAAAACTAAAGTGAACCAGTTTGTTTACCTGCTACTGAAGTTAATACACACAACCCAGTTTATCATATGTTGAAATTGACTTTACAGTTTTATGCGGAGGTTGTTTTTATGCGTGAGGGACAGATAATCAATAAAATTGACCACAAATGCCATTTTTTACATGCATTTTCAATTAGTGTGAAAGGCTTACATGTATTATAATAGTAGGCCTGTAAAATATTTAAAATAATTTACAAACAGTTCCACATTTTGGTAACACATAGTTTTTGAATATATTCTTTAAAAAAATGTTTATCAACGTACGTGGGAAACAATGCAAGTTTCACAAACCTTTATACGATTAGATTTCAAGTTATTATGACCATTTTATTTCTGGTAATGTATAGTTTTGCTCACCCTCTTTAACCTAACTATAGGCCTACATGTGATTAATTCAAACATTTTACATTTATACCGGTACAGTTGAAAATTCAATAAATAGCGTTTATTGTTTACTTAGCATTGATTTATTTCTTAAAATGCTCTCACCTACCGGTATAATTCTGACGTCTGTCGCAATTATATTGATAAAACCCCTTGACATGCTTGAGCTGACAAGAAAAACCTGTGTTAATAGCATATGGTAGCAGCACCACATGATTTTATGGTATACCTTTGTGGGAGAAATTGCCTACCGTATGCAGCTTCGTATAGTTCCAAAAATTCCCTGAGAAAATATATACATGTAATAAAACCATGTTGCTTGACTTTCAGGTCTAAAATATTTACATGTGGGTCGATCATTCTATAAATTTGGGGTCCAACGTGTGACATTTGTCTGTCCCCGTTACACGACATACTGCTATTTGCCATACAAGTATCATAAATAATGCCTTCAAAACATGTTTTTATGAATTGTACTTTAAGTAATCACTCTTTGAAATAGAGAGCATTTAAAGAATATGTCCTGAATTTACAAACTACAACATTTTACAAGATGTCAGATGTAACAGGGACAGAACAATTTGACCCCAAATTTGTAGAATGACCCATGTACGTTCTGTTCGTCATATATCACACATACTGAGTATACACTAATCATCATAATACATGTATTTGCAGGGGTAGTCCGACTGATCCGAAATATATTACCGGTACACGTAGCAAGAAAAGCCTGCCCTTTTGCCAGGTTTGCTGTGACATTTGAGATTCAGTGTGCGTGTACATGTATTAACATGTATATCCCCTGAGAACCCAGACATACTGCATTTCACAAAGAACACATGCACTGTGATCAATTTATTTGCATAACTACGTATAAATTATGTCACGCCCTGTTAAATCTAAACAAACATTCACTTTCTTGTCCTTTTTTGGTTGTATTCTACAGTGCGAGTATACGTGTATAGCTTTTAAAAGTACTGTTTTAGTGTACCAATATTTATATGAGATGTTTTGACATGTATTTTTGATAAATTCTCCTGTGTCTTTTGCACCTTGTTTACACTCGAATCCGCAAAGGTGGATACAGATCCAACATTTTTATTGCGACCACAAAACTGAACATTTGCCGCGTTTACACTACACCCCAAATCGCTTAAACTCGCTTCAGAAACCGCAAAAGTCACCACTAAATGTAACTGCAGCGCATGCGTGAGCTGTTACTGTTGCTGCACTATAGTGCACCGCCCCAAGGACACTCAAATTGCCGAATCTGTATTCGGGTAGCGTTTACACTACAAGCGACCTTGACGATTGCAGGGTTCAACCCCGCAATTGTGGGGTTCAACCCTACCCCAAAGGTGATTTGAAAAAGGCGAATCAGACCCGGGTCTGATCCGCCTTTTTCAATTCACCTTTTGCGTTTACACTTAGTGCCTACCCGGCTTCAACTCCCCTTTTTGGAAATTGCGGAGTTCGATTCGGCAAAGGCGAATCGAGTGTAAACGGGGTGTAAGTAGCAGTAGAATGTTTCATGCATGACCGCACATGAGGCAAATAAGGGTGTAAGGTGGAACACGATTTGTCTAATTCAGTATGGCTTGGAAAAAGAAAAGGATTTGAACCAGTGACTTGGTTGTTAAGAATCAACAGAGCCCCGTTGAATATACACTGTACGTACAATGAAACATCTTGTGGGCTATTCTTCATCTTAAAACATGGCTCGTCCTCGGCTCACACCTCAGCAAAGGGCCTACTTGGTAAGCGATTTCCACCGCACACAAAGTGCCACGGCAAGCTTTCGCCAGCAATTTCCTAATGCAAGATGTCCAACTCTGCCACCGTTTACTCAAATGTTCGTAAATACCAAGCCACAGGGACAAGCCACAACCTAACAAAGGCAAGTTTTGGGGGAGTTGTTATTTTCGCGGATGGAAATTAAGGATCGCCACAATTGTTGCAAACAATATTTTCGCGGGTTGTTATTTTCGCGGGCTCTGTCTGGTGCGCGAAATGCGCGAAAATAAAACCACCGCGAATATTTCAGCTTTTACAGTAGTTTTTTTTCACTCGCACTGTATAGAAAAAGTGACATTTAAAGACCAATGTACATACGTATAATACATGGTTTCTGTGCTAAATGTATGGACCGGATTACTTTTTACAACATCTGGCATGCATGGTGCCTGATCACCATTGAAATGAAACGACCAAACTTGGGATTAGAGAAAAATCGTCAGGCACCATGCCAGATGTTGTGTTTGTTACTTTGCCCAGTTGCGCTACCGTGCAACACCGAGAAAGGAATTGGGTCTATATGGAAAACCTGAGGGGGTATACCAACTGTGCCTTATACTTTTTTATAGCTCAGCTGGTAGAGTGTCTGCCTAGAGATTTTTCTCTCAACCCAAGTTTGGATGTGAAAGGAAACTGTACGTATACATGTATATGTTAGTACACTAGACGCTATTCACGTGGAACATGCGAAGGCTAATTAATTGGATATGCATGAACTGCCCTAGGCCTGACTGTCACACTCATGACACTAAACACAACGTTTAATTCACTTCACGCACCAGTGATAGGCATAAATTAAAGCCCTGCTACATCATTTGCAGTTACCTAAAATTTTACTTCACAAGTTGACAAGAAAACCCCAAGTGTTAATAACAATGGTAACAAACACCGCACGATTTTTGTTCACGTGTAAAATGGTACCATTGTGGGAGAAATTGCAAACTGAAAGTGGTTTCTTTTTTTTTAAAGTCAGCAGACAACCTTTTTACAATGAATGCATTCATACACAAAAACCCATGAATGGATTTTTCAGTGTTACTGCATCTATGCGGCTGAAATGTCTCTTGTAGGGCAGTTTGTCTACATTATTCTTGAGTAAATATAATGCTGTTGTTCCTGTTGCACTGTTTCATCTGGTCACCTGTCCACCCGTCTTTTGGACGGGCAGTGTGTGAGTTTAGACAGGCACTTTGCGAAATGGACAATAAAACATGACGGGTAGAATTTGTCCTGTGGGCATTAAAAATGACAGGTGGATTTTTGGTTTAAAATTTATACATAAATTGCATTTTTGTTTAGAATGAAAACACAAAAGTACCTCGTAATCTGTGCAGCAGGCCGCCGCGACCTGCTGGCCAGCCGGCCGACCGGCCGTGATGTGCTCACGAGTTGCGACTTTTCTTTTACATGTTGTACACGTATGTGTGCCCTACGTGACCACATGAGCACATCACTTGTATCACGATTTCCAACTTGCCCAGTGTTGGTAACCGCTTTATAAATGCATTTGTGCACACTTGTATGTAACTGTACCTAAGTGTACCTAAGTTGGACAGGCAGTTTTGGAAATCCTAGATGAAACCCTGTCCTTAAATGTTTTCCAATCAGTTAATCGGTCTTTAATGCAATGCCATTTAGAAAGCATTAGCGCATTTTTTTCATGAGGTACATTTGTAATTTTGCAAATTGTGCATTTGCAAATGCACTATCAATTCTCCTTACTTCGCCCGTACGTTTCTTGCTAATAATACCATACATGTGTAGATACGTAGTTTCGCGTGGGCGTATAACCAATAGACTTATTACATAATGACATCACGGTTGACATGTACTTTTCTATAACCCTGCAAACAGTATGGTTCCTCGAAGGGCTCCCATAGAAAAATGCACATGTAAACAATTTACAAAGCTCAACTCATAATGCACTGGGCTATACACAAAAATGTAGACTACTAAAGTGCGACTGTGATGTCACTTGCCGGGGTGACTGGGTCCAAACATTCACTGGTAATCTGAAACGCACACAGAGTACTAATGTAAACTACTGGTACTGAAGTGAAAACGTCACCCTTTGTGTGTTGCCAATGTTACTGGGTCTACACTAAAACCAGTGAACTGTTTCCCTGCGCTTTAGCAATGGACGTTTCAGATTACCAGGGAATGTTCAGACCCAGTAACCCTGGCAACTAACGTCACACTTTAGTCTGTAACGGTGCATTCAGGGTGCACCCCACTAAATCAGACTCCCATAGGAAACAACGCTGAATGTCCATATGCATTTTGCTTAGAACTCTCGGGACAACAACTAAAGTACTCATTGAAGTCTCATCTTTTCAATTCTGTTAAATTTTATAGGGGAATAAGTCCGTCACTGTTATTCACTAATTTCCACTTGACCTCTGCAAGATCGAAAATTGCCAAACAGACCAGCGTCCATTTTGGGAAAAGTCCCATACCCCGGTACGTTACTGGGCAAAATAGGGCCACTTTTAGGAGCTAATTTGTCAAAATTACAGTTAGTGCTGTAACAAAGATGGGCTTGGTTTGTTTGGTTTGGTTTAGCAGAAGTTCGAAAACAAATTCCCGAACATTGATTAGGTTCGGCATTTATTACCTTTTAATGTTACCAAAAACACAACTCGGGGTTTTGCAATCATCACTGGCAGGTTCTTTTCTCCTTTTTTTCTGACTATTTGCAACTAAATTTGACGAATTTCTTCCACAAACAAGTTGGCGTTTTCTTATTAACCAGCAAAGAATTAACAGCCATTGATTGGAGTGTTTTGTGACCACTTTTGTGATGCATTCACGTCTTGTACCTCGCTGACATCCAATTATTACCTCGCCGATAATGGTTCATTGAACTTTCACTGGTCTCCGGTCATTAATGATTGTTGTTGTTTCACATGCCATACAAGTTTTTTTTCCCACTCCAATGTTCAGTTCAATGCCCCACCCTCGCCAGATCATTACTTGCATCGAGTCTTTCCATGGTAAAGGGGGATTTTGGCAACACAGACCATATAATTGTCATGAAATAAGTTTGTTGTTCTGAAGAGATAACTTACATATTATTATTATTTCTTTCTGGTATTCATACCAAGGATTCCTCAATAGTGCTCATTGCACTGTCACTCGTAAGCGTGAGGAAACCCATGAAGAATTAGAATTTAGAAATGGCCAGAGACACCGGGGAATCCCCTTGCTCTTCACGAAAGAATGCTCTGGGATCTTTAGAGTGCGTTACCATTACCATTACCAAACACACTGGACCAACGGCTTTACATCCCTTCCGAAGGATGGAGCAAGTGTGGTCGAGTGCCTTGCCCAAGGGCACAGGTACCGCAGCCGGATTCGAACCAGCAACCCCAAGTTTTCACCCATGATTGCGAGTCAATGGCCCTAACCACTCGGCCACGGTACCCCACTAACCACTCGGCCACGGTACATATACATGTAGGCCCCAAAAGGGTTTCAAATAGTGTGATAACATGCCTTTCTAAAAATCCTGTGTACAATTTTCAAATATACGCTCGTAAAAATACATGTAAAAATTGAGGGCATACAAAATATTCATGAGCTTGCACAAGATCTCTTCCTGCAATTAGCACCCTTTAATGAGACTTTCCAGAATTTCCCTCGACCATTGACTCATTCATTCCGTGGAACACTGCGGGGGATTTGGCAAAGTTTGTCGACCTTGCGTTGTGAGGTGGCTGACCGCCATGCATGTCCTGTCTGGCTGTGAGAACCACACTAAATGAAATGCCACTAGTAATTGGTAATTGGACCAAACTCTTTGCAATGTCACACTCTTTTGTTTTTTGGCAAATGTCTTTGCAAATGTTTCCGATGTCACACATTTTTTTAGCAGTTTTCTTTGGAAACATTTGTAATATCGCAAATTTTGTGACAAATCTTTGCAAATATTTTAGATGTCATACTGTACGTATCTTTGCAAATATCTTTGCAAGTACATATGTACATGTATGTACCGGTATGTATTTGTGATGTCGTACATTTTGTCGCATCCTTTGTTGTATGCTTGGCATACATAGCAAAACAAATGTGCGACATCGCAAATTTGCAAAGATATCTGTGATGTGCGATGCCCCTTGTACGCGACCACAGATCAGTTAGACTGATCTGATGAAATTTCGCTTCAGGCTGTCTACTATTCACATACATGCATGTATGTATTATATACAGTTGGGTGCAACAAACCCTAGCACAATAGCAGGCCAGGGCCTAGGTGAATTGCTAACGTTAAAACCCTTTTGGCGTTTTCAATAGTTAGCTTTCACCAAAACTGTCAACTTGGTGCAAAATTCTCTTTATTTCATGTACTTCATTGTTAGTCTTACTTCCTTGTTAGTTTTTCGATGCTAGATTTATACAATAAACACATTTACAATCATTTAGAAACTAACATATTTATCCAGTTCCATTAAAGGGCCCCTTATTTGGGATTTTTATCGATGAAATCTATGCTATAAAACCAATATACTCAGTTAAATTCATAAAAATCCTATTTGAAGCTTGTTTTGGGGGTTAAAACAAAGGTTTTTAGTTTTTATGCTAATGTGAATATGCATATTCATGACCAAGGTCATGATGTCACAAGAGGCAAACACATCCCCTGACGGAACAAGCCTTGTTTATTCATCAGTTCCTTCATCAGGATTTGTATTTCCTGGACATTAATTTACATACAATACATTCCAGGTTTCTTAAAGCTTTGCCAAAAGTCCCATGTCTATGACTCTGTGTGAAAAGTGCCCAAAGGAATGGGTTTCATGAAATACATGTAGATTGTCACGTACTGTACCGGTATACTAAAGACAAATTTTGAGAAACTGCTTAGAAACCCCAAAACCATTTGCATGATGCAATGATCGAAAGTCTACCCACTTGCAGTTATGAAAGAAAATTGCTTGTTTGTTTTCGTAACATTCCCATGAAATCGCGATAACTGTTTTATTTGAGATAATCTCTTAGTCTTAAGGTGCTCAACAACAGCCTGACCTCAGACAATATATATTTTAAAGTTTTCTATACAAAAATAGATGACAATCAAACTCCTGGCAAGATTGTTTTTTTACAATTTTAAAGGTGAGTCTCATGAAAACGGGACAATATTCTCCTTACAAGGGGGTAAGGGGGAGGGGGAGCACATGCTCCCCCACATTTCCAATGCTACACCCCCCCCCCCCCCCAATCCCCCACGAAAAAAGGGATTTTTGAAAATGATATACCTAGCTGTAAATGACTGGATGTTTGGTAAGGGAGTTTATGCCCTGATTATACATTCATGCTTATAAATCTTGATGACGGCCGTGTGCACGAGTGTCAGCACCCATACTGAACAAACATAGCCGTTTTCTGATCATATTTTTATTTTTTTTTAAGGTTGGGCAAAACGTCTACTATTAAGGTTCTGTCTTTTTGTGTTGCAGATTAATTGTCATACGACGATTTCTCTTCATTATCGGCATTGCCTATTCCATGCGATGCCTTACAATGATCGTCACGTCTCTATCGCTAACGGGCTATCACGTTCACTGTGGCAAAAAGGTAAGTTGTATTTATAACATGAACATCTGCAAAATTCCGTACATTCTCTCGTCATGAGTCAGATCATTATTTTTCAGCGTGTGAGCAGATTTGCAGTTCACAAGATTTGACACAAAGATTATGCATCCAAAGTAAAAAATACACTGCATTTCAATCGGGACTTGCTCTTAAAGACTTGGGACTTGAATTGAGGCTTGCTCTCAAAGATTTGGGACTTGAATCGAGACTTGTCCTTGAAGACTTGGGACTTGAATTGAGACTTGCTCATAAAAACTTGGGAATTGAATCAAGATTTTCTCTTAAAGACTTGGATCGAGATTTGCCTTTAAATACTTGAGACTTTGAGGCTTGCTCTTAAAGACTTGAGACTTTGAGGCTTGCTCTTAAAGACTTGAGACTTTGAGGCTTGCTCTTAAAGACTTGGGACTTGAATCGAGACTTGATCATAGACTTGGGACTTGAATTGAGACTTGATCTTAAAGACTTGGGACTTGAACTGAGACTTGATCTTAAAGACTTGGGACTTGAATTGAGACTTGCTCTTAAAGATTAGGACTTGTATTTGGGCTTACTCTTAAAGACGCATCACATTAATCTCCCTGTTTTTCGTAACATTGTTCAGGAAAAAATCGTTCAAAATTGTGTTACAGATGTTTGACAGCGTTTGGAGCAAACTAGGCCGCGCTGTGGCCCCATCAATTGGTCTAGGGATGACGGTAACAGGACAAAGGAACGACATGTGCGGAGACTACATGTACAGTGGACACACGGTCTCCATAATGAGTCTGTGCCTTTTCTTCACCGAGTGTAAGTTACATCATTTTCACTGAAGACGTGCAGTTAAAGGCACCCTTGTTTTGTATACTAAAACAGACCGTCTGGGTTTGGAAAATCTAGGTCTATTCGCTGGCAGAGTGTGACGTCATTTTCCGCGTGGACGCGCTCACTTCTTTCACAACGGTTTACGCTACTTGCGTGGCAATGCGTTTCTCCATTCGTTTTGCACAGGAGCCATAAAGGGAACATTTTCTGTTGAGTTTTTCTGTTACAAACATCACAAAATAAAACGGTATAGTAGCGTATCACTATGAGAGTAGGTATGAGCAAACCATTGCAAGTCATTATGGTAATTATTTTTTAATATTTTCTTCCAAAAGAATAATAGTAAAATACACTGTGCGCAAACACAATGGATGTAAAACGTGAGCGTTAACCAGTAACCATAGTTACGGTCCAGCGCCCGCAATGTGACGTCACGACTCTAACAGCGAATCTTTTTCTTGGTGCTTAAAGCTGCGCCAGCCTTGTTTTTTGGCTTTATTTTGAAACAGAAATTTGTGGTTTAAAAAATGTTGGCTACAAAACGTAATGGTAATTTTTCTTGTACGCAAACATATGGGGTCTGTCAAACAATATGGGTTTGCCTTGAAAAACCTGGGTCCAGCTTTTGCCCGCACTTAAAGGTGCACCCACCATGTTTTTTGTCTTTGTCTGAAAGAACTTGTGGAGTTCGAAAATTTGTGGCCCAAAAAACTGAATGTTATTTGTTTTGCATACAAACACATGGGGACCTGCCAGACAATCTGGGCTTGACTTACTAGTAGGAAAAATGGGTCAAAAATTCACTGGGGGCTTAAAGGTGCACTGACCTTGTTTTTTGGCTCTATTTAAAAGGGGAATTTGTGCAGTTAAGAAAAAAAGGGGGGGGGGGAAATGGCATTCTTTCTGTACACAGACACATGGGGGCCAGCCAGACCGTCTGGACTTGCCTTGGAAAATCTGGCTAAGTTTTCACAGGGGCTTTAAAGGTACCTGTACGCCAACATTTTGTTGTTGTCTGTCTGAACAGGGAACTTGTGGAGTAATTGAAACTTCTAGAGTAATTAAAACAGTGCATCAGTGCAGCGTTAATAATTCTCTGCTTGTCTAACGATAAATTGTGCGCACTTATCATTCCAGACACGCCCAGTAGATGCCGTCTACTACACTTCGTGATGTGGCTAACGGCCGGAGCGTCACTTTTCTTCATCATCGCTGCGCATGAGCACTACACGGTCGACGTTTTGATCGCAATGATCGTGACGAGTCTAATTTTTCTGTACTACCACACGCTGGCCAACACAAGGGCGCATGTACACCGTGACGTAAACAGAGTCCGAGTCTGGTTCCCTTTCTTTTACTACATGGAATGCAAAGTAGACGGTGTGGTGCCAAACGAATACGAGTGGCCGCTTCGGTGCCCGACTATCACGTGGTCGCGGTGTCCCAAGCTGGCGTATCGAAGTAAGTCCGGGCTGGTTGATTGACAACACGCTTTTTGGTGTAAAATAGTTTACTGTGTGTACCTAGTATTAAGAGGTTGTAAGCGAAAAAAGAGGTTTTATATTAAAGTATAAACATTAAAGGGCCCCTGAAATGGTATCAGTAAAATTACTAAATTAGGCTCATTATTTGCAATATGGGGCCGTCCATAAAGTACGTACACACGCATGAAGGAGAGGAAGTGGTGGTGGAACCAATACGTACCGTACACCCAACGTTAAAGCACACACATTTTGCGTACAGGGGGAGAGGGTGGGGGGTCCAAAAAGTCGGCGTTTCGTGCGTACGTACTTTATGGATGGCCCCTACACATGCATGTGCATAGTTATTATTGGACATGAAAACAACCTTTGTTACATTATCATTTTTCTTGGCCAAGAGAGGGTGCTGTCTGGGCAAAGAGAGAGCGCTGTCTGGGCCAAGAGAGGGAGCTATTTGTGTGATGTAACTTAAAGAACCAACCAGTCGAAAGTGTAAAAGGAAAACAAGTTGGAATTAAACGGGTTGTGGCAAACTGCTGCAGTTTTTATCCTCAGTTTTTTTCTTGACTGAGAACAGGGTTCAAATAATACTCGAAATAACAAAAAAGAGTCTTAAAAACTGGTAAAAACAGGATCTTTTCCCTACAAACCAATGAAAAATGTGACATCACAACTTCGCTCACGAATATGAAAATTCACATTCGCACAAAAACCAAAATCGTGTAATTTAACCTTAAAATATGCCTACCAAGTTAGTTTTTATGATGACTATTAAGAGAAAAAACTATCTTGCGTAAATTTCAGGGGCTCTTTAACAACTGCCTTAAATCGTACAGAAACAAAAGTGGCTTATATCGCTCAATAAATCTTGGGGTTCGGTAAATGATGCTTAGACTAAATCACTGTTTAATATTCTAGATTTATTTAGTCGAAGCTGACAACTGCACCACATGATTTTAAAGGGAAAGTAAACTCTCATTATAGAGCTCTTTAATGGACCAAACTGAAGCAAGCCTTGAACCTAGAGTGCAATAAACAGTAGGGGACTAATGCTAGATTGAGCGACGCTTCTGTCTGCTCGATTGGGACACATTCGCCACTACATGTACCTTGCTTGTTAGAAAACATTTGATTGGCCGAATACTAGTCTGTTGTCAAGCCCATAGCCAATAGAAGTCCATGTTATATCCTAACCCTGTGAATTGTGCCTTGGGAATTGGAGAGTGCTGATTGAATCCAGTGATCGCCGATGTGTTGTGCTAATTAGCGGCGGATAATTGGACTTGGGATGAAAATAAAAGATGTGCTAAAGTAGGGGACTGTGAAAATCTATTCTTTGGAACATTATTCAACGATCTACCGCAGCATTTTACATTCTATCATGTAGATTATTCACACTTCTGCCTTGAAGTTGAAAGGTACGATTTCAGCCGAGTTTGAGGTCGAAAGCGTCGCTGGATTGAGCGACGTCGCTCAGTTCAGCGACGCATTAACATATTTATGCAGCCATTGCGTCGCTCAATTGAGGGTTGGTCCCCTACTGATAAAGACCAGACTTAACAAAAAAATAGAGCCTTATATCAGGAGCATATAATGACAGTTTACTGTAGCAATTATAGAACATATTTGAAATATTTGAAAATGGACAGATTTTGTGTTTTTGTGCTCGTAGAAGTCTTGTCACAAAACTTGACCATTATATTTTCGGATTTTTGCAAAATATATATAATACGGTATATTTAAATTACTAACAACTCTGCACAATGCATTTTGGGATTGTTGAGGCTATGAAGTTTAACATTACTTTTAGAGATTTTCTGACGCCATAGTTTGGCTGTGATTGGAATCAAAGTAATGTTAAATCGGAGCTTTCTTCCCTAATGTACCGTAATTTTCGGAATATAAGCCGCCCGGGGTATAAGCCGCGACGCCCGAAAATTCCAGAAACAAGATTCACCGTCGGTGTATAAGCCGCCCGGCTTATTAGCCGCACCATTTTGTCGGCCACAGATCGATCACAAAGAACTGCCGCCGTAAGTGCCTCATCGCGGGCCACGTGCGCGCGACCACGCACTGCAGTAGTCACACTCTCTGTCGGCACGGCATATCGCCTCAAAGAGAGCTTTGTGGTCCAGGTTGTTTTGATGACGGCACACTCAAGAGAAAACCTTATTGAAATCAAGAAGTGGCTTTATCGGAAAAGGCGTTACCTGATTATAATAAGTTATAGCAAGGTGCAATGCACTAAAAGTAGGCTAATCTTGTTTCAGTTTGTTTTGTAAATAGATAAAGTACATGTAACTTGACATATTTTAAAAATGCCTTGGAATGTGCATAATAAGAAATCTCCAAAAAATAAAGGAGAGTAGAAAACATCGATGACGAAGGCCGCAAGCCATCAAGATGTTCGCTGGATTCTCCGACGGCGGCGGCACGGCAGTGCACCAGGCCATGCACAAACACGGTAAGTGAAAGCAAGGCTTCGTTCCAAATACGCGCACATTGTTAAACGTTTGCAACGTTCGCCAACAACATAGTATACCCAGCTTGTACGCATATGCACAAGATCAAAGAGCACTGTAACCAGAGGCGAACGTTGCCAACGTTCGCATGATGAGTGGAACGCAGCCCACGTGTACAAATTGTACACTGCTTTCGCCCGGGCCCGACGCATGTGCTATGCATGTACGATAATAGCCGGCCGAGTTTCTCCATTACGCGCACCGCGATTGGCTATTTTCGTTGCACATGGTGACTTGGCGATTTTGATCTCGCCGGCCAAAATAAAATATGCCAAACATTTTATGTTTGATTGCTTCCGTATTGTCTGCCACTACATTGCATTTGTCATGCGTTTGGGTCCATCACGATTAAACTAAAAACGCAAAGGACAGTGACAAAGAATTGGACATTGTACTGGACCAGATGGACGGGGGTTTAGACCGAAGCTGCAACATCAATAATTGGACGGTTCATGGGGCCTCTCCATTTTTGCAAAAAGAGTTTATAAATATAAGAAAACCAGCTTCACGGTGGTTCTTGCCTGCACGGCCAGCGGCAAAAAACTGAAGCCGATGGTCATCAATGGGCGTCTTTAGCGGAGTATATACTAAGGCTGTGCAAACGCTATGCCTTCTTTTTTTCCGAATTCGGTTATCTCAATAGATCATTCTATGTTGATTCACTATACATCATTAAAAATTACTTGAAAAAGAAGATTGCAACTGACACAAAGGGGTTTCATGGGGATTGGGTGATATTAATATTTGTAATTCAGCGGAAAAAGAATGCTACATAGATCTATCGTCTTTTAATTGCTTGGTACCGGTATTCCCGATGATTTCTCGCATTTGCGTCCGCCCCATATTTTTGTGCACGACGCCGCTAGTTCATTCACCCCATTGTATCAATGGCGGTGAATGAACTATGGTGGCGTCGTGTTCCGAATTTACCTTGACCTCGCCACCGCGCGCAAGATACCAAAAAGGCTTATTAAAATAGGGGACAGTTTGCCTACCTGCGGACGTACGTACGTACACGTATGCCGCTTGGGCAAAATGGCTTTTGGGCGAAGGAGCTCAAGTTGGACAAAGTGACTGTACATCGTTGGAAAAACATCGTTAATTAAAATTACTTGTAATGATTTTCCATCTAAAACACACATTTTCACAGACATTGACAAACACAGAACTCTTTGGATTTTAAAACAACGCCAACTAAAAGTAAAGAATTGAAGAAAACACAGAAGGAACAGACGCACCAAACGATTTGTTTGGCGTTGGACGAGTACTCACGACCGATGGCATGGTCCGATGGCGAACTGGTTGCCTGCGCTTGTGCAGTGTCACATCGATGTGGGTCACCAACGAAGATCGGTACACTAGCTCTAGTCTGCACCTGGGAAAATTGCACACTTTTTCGTGCGCGTGCGACGGCCGTCAACATCGTTTTTTGCCAATAAAAAATTCCCATAAAAGATTGATAGAATTATTTCAGGAACTACATTACATAATGTATATGAGCATATCATGATTTTTATCTTTAGAGCTCGGCGTATAAGCCGCCCGGTTTATAAGCCGCCGGGAACCTTTTTTTTGGCAAAATCAACGTATAAGCCGCGGCTTATATTCCGAAAATTACGGTACATGTATTACAAACTTCCGCACAGCACATTTAATAGTATAGTGCATTTAGTGCATAACAAAACTGTGTACCATGTTAATTCACGTGCTTATAAATAAATGTACTGCAACATAAGATATATTTGTCAATTACGCTTTATGAAATTATGCAACAGCAAAAAATGTAAATTGGTTTGCTGAATTCTAGTGGTGCTTGAATCATAAAGGTGTTGGATTCCTGACGTCATATATGTGGACACATTTACAAAATGTGTTTTGGCCGAATGTTCAAATCTGCCATGTTTTGTTTTTCACATGTTAAACTTGTCAGACATGTAACATGTCTACCTTAGATCAAATAAAAGTGTTAGTTTCTCGTCCCTATTTGTAAAAGTTATATTTTTCTTTTGTTTTCTTTTTGGCTATTCCGACACAGTCGGAACAAACGGCCTTTGTTTTCGTTTTGATTTAATTTTTAAATTTTTTTAATTTTTGTCCTGCCTATTTTTTCAGACGCTTTTTCGGGCACTTGCGCAATGACAATTGACTTTAAACTTCACATGCACATTGGTCACTACATGGTCTAGTACACAGTACTAATGATGCCACGATGATGTCATCAGGTGTCGGATTAAAGGGCATGGAATTAAATAAATTCAATATTAAAAATTTGACGAGAAACTAGTACTTTGCACTATAACAAAAAAAAATCTATATTTTGGAATTCTTTGTGATTGCTTTGAAGTTGCGAAAATGTACCACATGTGGCGATTTTCGATATGAGCATAGCATTTTATAAAACAAAAACTAAATCTGCGTGAATGATCATGTTGATTGTTGAGACGAAATTTTGGTAATTTTGTCAAATGTTATGAAACGAACACGCAGATTTTCTTATTTATTGTAAAGTTTAGAAAAGATCCCGTGTATCAGTATGTGGATCATAATCAGTATGCTACATGTAGCACGGCACGCCCACAATTTTTTTCTCCAAACGACATACATGTAGCATAGTCAATAATTTGTTGCTTTCTGATTGGTACATTATTAGATATGAATATTCATACTCTGTATATAGCGCCCTCAAGGTGTTGTTTAAACCAAAAATCAAAGGCTTTGGACAATGGACTTCATCCGAGTGAGGTTATACCAAAAAACATTTCAGTATTTAAGGAAAAACTTTTAAAGTTCGGTTTGAAGACGACATGCCATAACGTTTGGAAATAAAAAGAAAAGAAAAGGTTGCGACATTCAGCGAACAGACGAACAAAATTACTTTTATATTTTTAAGTAGATTAATTATTCCGAATGTTATTTTTTGTACGGTTTTTGGTAATAGTTGTAATTGTGTAAACACAAATTGTGTATAACCGTTTGCCTGTTGTGTGTTTGTATATGCCTCCAATCATGGACCTTCATTGGAATACACACCTTCAAACCGTGGACCTTCGACGGTTGTAAAACTGGTTCCCAAAACTATATAGGTTTGAGAACCAATTATAGGAAAAGATTTCTTTAATGACACCTAACTTAATTTTACCTTTATAAATAGGTTTCACAAACCGTTATAGGTTAGGTCACAAACCATTTACGTTTAAATTTCATCTCTCTAGCTTTAGGTAAAATGAAGTTAGGTGTCATTAAATAAATTCTTCCCTACAGAGGTCCATGATTGCCAGCAAAAAATTACAAGTATGGGTGCGTTTGTTTGTATCACAATGTATAGTTTACGTGCACTGCATGAATATTTCAACATATACATTGTACACAGGCCATGATTTTGGCTCGTTACGTATACATCCGATTGTATCCGGTTATTGTTGGACAATAACCACTTTTGGTATCGATACTATCCAAAATAAACACCGACACAGTTTTGGTATCGAAATATTGGTTATTTCTATAAAGTCCTTGCGGTTGGTTTAAAGGAGAGATGTACTCAAGAAACAAGAGACATTGTGTTATAACAAGTGCAACTCGATCGTCGATACGAGACAAAGAACAAGAAATTTGACCCACTGAAAAACAGATATATATACTTCACAAAGAATGGCTTATGGGCGCCGCCATTTTGTCCGAATACTGCGGGGCAAAGAACGACGGTTTTGCGTACGACTTTTTCGTGTATTGCCATTGAAAAAAATGAAGAATGATTGGTCAACTGTTACAAAGGGTGTTACATGTATTTCCACTCGTGATTAAAACCCCATGTTGATAAAACTGCTGTGTAAAAATGTCAGCAACATATAGAGGCAGTAATACTAGATTATGTTTTTCATAATCTATTAAAAACATTCCATTGTTTGGGGTGTGGGTGGATGATTATGTCTCTGGGGGTAGGGGGTGGGGGGCGGGAAGAGGGTAATTCCTTTTTCTTTGAGAATTACACGTATTGATCCTAAAGCTCCATGCTTTAAAGGCTTAACAAATATGTAAAGACTACCATTTAAAGGGAGGTAGTATACTTATTTGGTAAAGTGTTAAAAACGGCATGATTTCTACTGGTAATTGAAAGCATAGGTCGAGAAAACTACCTTGCAGAAATTTCAGCCACATAGATGCAGTAATACTTCAGAAAACCTGAAAAAAATCCAAGTACGGTTTTTGTGCATCTTTGGAGATTCGAATAGTTTTGTCATTTTTGTCATGAATGGGGGCATTTTAGACGAAATAATTTCACAGGATGATTTAGTGTTTAGGAATTATTTAACCAAGAAAAATACATTTGAAGGACGTAAGTATTTCTGGTTTACTGTTTGTAAACTTCCAAAAAGTTCCAATATTGTGCGTGTTTTTTGACATTCCAACTTGGGCCAAAATCGATTAGATGCGCATCAATTTATAGGCTGAACTGATTCGGGTGGTTCGAAATACAGTACGTATGGGCGGGGCTAGCGGCATATTTTGGCGCACGATATGTGATAGATATGTGTCAAATATACAAGGTATTTTCAATATTGCCTCGCTTTCTAAATAGTTTACTTGAACCTCCAAATTTGTTTAATCTTTTCAAATTCCAATCTGAATGTTGTGTATAAATGAACGCACGTTCCAATGTTGAAATACTAATAATAAAACGCGCGATTTAACTTAATAATTTTCAAGGCAGTTTTGCCTCATCTTTAATTTAATCTCTGTAAAAGAGGCTGAATATGTTTTTAAAACGGCTGGCTGTACTATAAAAAAAAATCGCAAAGAACTAATTTTTTTTTTTTAATTCATCATCGTCTACTAAATATAGTTTATATACCGGTAAAATGCTATCTTGCCAATGTACATTGAATTTAAAAAAGGCTGAAAACAAACAGATGATTTGATTGGCTCAAAGTTGTGCCGATGCCTCTTCGTTCACGCGCTATTATTAGCCAATCAGAGGATATGTTAGACTACTCTGGCTGAATTTTTCTATTGGTGCCATTGTTAAAATTATTTGTAAATATTCTTACATTTCTGTCGGTATTTATGGAGTATTTTTGTTCACATTCAGACTGACACTACTTTGGTGCACTTAATTAGTGGTTATTATGTTTGGATATTGGAATATTGTTAATCTATATGATTATTTGTAAATATTAAATTACTTCCCGTCATGACATACTGTGGCTGTTTCACGCGTCGGCCATCTTAGTACTCCCAATGCCTTGCCTAGACTGCTCCCCTGTCCATACGAGCGCTTGCATATCCCACATGTAGACTAGCATGACTAGTGACGATACTGTAATCAGTCTAGTCAACTTTTATTAGGGTATTTTTTTCGTATACATTGAACAAAGATTTTAAGGAAATTACCTCCTGGAATCAACACATAATGTAATTTTAAGATATACTTCCCACTTGCACTTTTGTCGCAAATGTTGCTTTTCTGTAGAAAAATCACGTTTTCTTCCTCAAAAATTGCCTTCAGTTAGTGCACAAGATAACCATTCACGCGCGCGCACAGCGCCCTCTGTTGTCGCGTTTACGCACAGACCGCGCGCCACGTCATTTTGTGCATTACTTTATGCAGTAATTTTATCATTTATTTATCTCAGAAATGCAACATTTGCGACGGAAGTGTCAGTGGGAAGTATATCTTAGAATTGAATAAGCTATCGATTCCAACATATAAATTTACCCTAATCCGTGTTCAATGTATATGAAAAAAATACCTTTATTAGATATACACAGTAAAGGGGCCTTTGCTTTGGTCCGTTTTTATCCGTTTTGCGTGCGTTGCGTAGGCGCTGCGCTCGTCCGTCTGTAATCGGTCTATGGAGCGATTCATACGCAAACGCAACGTACACATGAGATGGATGAAAAACAGACCCTTATTAGGTTTAATAGGTGCATTATATGTAAATCGCGTGCGGACCAAACTTAAGGAGCCCTTTTAAACAGTTGTCGTCAGGTCAACATATGTCGGCAAAAGTAATGTTGGATCATGTTTGCAAAAACAAAAACTGCAAGTTTCAAATGTAATGATGTATCATGTTTATTATGTAAAATATATAGCGGAAAATGGGTACAGTGAGCGTGATCCAATTGCGTCCCTCACGCCGGAAATCAAGAGACAAATGCTTTTTCTTAGTCAACAACAAATGAAAACTAAAGTGAACCGGTTTGTTTACCTTCTACTGATGTTAATACACACACCCAGTTTATCACATGTTAAAATTGACTTTACAGTTTTATGCGGAGGTTGTTTTTATGCGTGAGGGACAGATAATCGATAAAAATTGACAAAAAAGGCAATTTTTACATGCATTTTCAACTATTTCTTGAAAATGTGATGGCACAGTGTGCCCAGTCAAATTTATTCTTTTAATTTTTGTAATATGATTGTAAAATATGGACATTTCTTTACAGATCGAAGTATTATTTTGATTAATTTAAGAAATTCTGCAATCTTCATCCAGTGTTTACCAGTTTTGAATCACGCTCTAGTATTTTGTATTGTACATGTAGTTCGTTTTTGTAAGTTATTGTAAGTTATTGTTTGTTATATATACATAAAACTGCACGCAGTGCACAAGAGTCTTTACCATTTCGATATATGTAACTTTGCGCATAACGCGTGTCTGGAAAACATTCCAGGCTATATAGACCCTACATGTATGCACGGGCGGCCATGACGGAGGCCAGTCACATAGTCACCATGCATCGTTCATAGGCACTTTATGAATGTATTGGCACATCATTTTAGATATAAAAACCTGCCCCCTGTCATGGCCACCGATGCAACGGGTCTATTAAACTAAAAGTATTATGAATCAGTATTACGGTATTAATAAAAATCGGTACAAAATCATTTCGTTTGTCCATTGTGGTTATTTTATAACGAGTAACTATAGACCGTGTAAGTCTCGTGGTGGGTTAGACTTCCGGGGACCAGTTTAGAGAATGAGAAGAATGATAAGTGAATAAGAATAATTTCACCAAAAACACTTAATCAGGATTCCCTAAAGACCTTTAACTACTTCACTTAAGATACCATGACAAACCTAACTCGCCCAGTCAAAGACTTTGGGAAAGGATTGGAACGAACGGTAAATGTCAACATTCACATGATGATAGGACAGAATAACAAAACTGGTAACTGTAAAGAGCGCCACCAAGTGATTCCACCAGTAATTTGATAGAGCGCCCTCTCTTTCTGAAATTCAGATTCAACACTTCTCATTCATCCTTCTCATTCACTTCTCATTCTTCTCATTCACTTCTCATTCTTCTAAAGAGCGCCACCAAGTGATTCCACCAGTAATCTGATAGAGCGCCCTCTCTTTCTGAAATTCAGATTCAACACTTCTCATTCATCCTTCTCATTCACTTCTCATTCTTCTCATTCACTTCTCATTCTTCTCATTCACAGAGAAGTGTTGAATCTGAATTTCAGAAAGAGAGGGCGCTCTATCAGATTACTGGTGGAATCACTTGGTGGCGCTCTTTAGAAGAATGAGAAGTGAATGAGAAGGGCCAAGTTCGATCAAGCGACTATAGTTCACTATAGTCGACTAGAGTCCCTCGAACAACGGAAATGACTCGAACGAATCCGTCGTTCGAGGGACTCTAGTCGACTATAGTTAACTATAGTCGCTTGATCGAACTTGGCTAAGGATGAATGAGAAGTGTTGAATCTGAATTTCAGAAAGAGAGGGCGCTATATCAAATTACTGGTGGAATCTTCTTTAGACTGGTTCCCGTCCACATATTCCACACATGAGAATATAAGGACAGGTAAAGTGCGCTTTATCTTGATCTGTAATTGGTCGTCTTTGCGCGTGCGCATTGTGTTTTTTATATTTAAAAATTGGCCAAGCCCTTTGTTTTAGGCAATGTACTTTATTTACAAAAAATAAATAATAATAACCACGTGACGGGCAGAATTCTGCCCGTCATGGCTGCCCTTTACCGATCCCTATATTTTCGCAATAAGCGAACAAATCTATAGGGATCGGGAACCAATCTACACACGTACGTACGTACACAGACGACGACGACGGAAAATCTTAAAAACTCAACCTAAACTTTAAAGCCGAAACAAGTAATTTCGAAAACGGCGTGAACGTCTGTTAGCAATAGCGCCACCAAGAGTTGAAATCTTGAAAGTCTGTAAATGTAATAGATCATGGCCGGTTCGTTTGTGAAAACTGCGAGGATTTTATCAAGTAGAATTCTGCCGTGTGTTTCAAGGGTCGCTGTTCCTCTACAAGGTGTCCATGCAAGACAACAGGGCACGTATGTTGATATCGATGACAACATTTCGGGGTTAAATGACGATCAGAGACAGGTAAACTAGAGTGCCCAGTTTCCGGACGTACAGTAACTTAACGTGGCAGTCTGTGAAAGTCGGACCCTCCGGATCTTCCGGATCTTTGTTAAAAATTGATATTTAACGGACAGAAAGTACCTAGTTTGACTTCTAAATACGCTTACATACCTTTTATTACCATGTATTGCACTAATTTGTAATCATATACCACATCGCGACTATCCACAAAGTGAAATTTTCGAAGAAATAGGCGTAGGAAGTGCAGGACACTAAGAAAAAAGAAATTGTTTTTTTTCCACGCCGGATCTTTAAAAATAAGGCCTGTACATGGCGGTAAAAGGTATGGAAGCGTATTAAGAAGTCAAACTAGGCACTTTCTGTTCATTAAATAGCCATTTTTGAAAAAGATCCGGAAGATCCGGAAGGATCCGGAGGGTCCGTTTTTCACCCACACCCACTTAACGTTGACTACCCCCATGTGGCCAAATACTACACGGGCTCCGTATGCTTGGCCACAGGGGCGTGTATAAACCATTCGCGAACAACTCCGACCACGATTGCTTTTAAATCAGACAGTTTCAGAAGCCATAACTCACATTTAGTCTTAGTTCAACACGCCGTCACATTTTGTGCTAAACTAAACTCGATGACGTCACAAATTTCCAAGTCCCTAGCTTTGTAGAACCGTAAAAATGTTGACAGTTTTGGACAGCCCCTTCACCGATGTTTGATGAGTCATTTAAAAAAATAAAAATCCAATTAACTTTCAACTCTTACCAGATGTTGATCATTAAAAATTATTTTTCTTTAAAATGACTTATCAAGCGTCAGCTGATCAGAAAGTGCAGATTTGATAGAAAAACTCAAGGAAAGATTTTACTTTCGTACACTTTTAATCCTATGAATAAAGGGCTATGGACCTGGTCTAAAAATGTTTTTATTGGACTCTTCACAGCTTCGTGAAACAGTCTTCCGGTTCTTTCAAGATGAACTCGCTCCAAAGGCTGCTGAGATTGACGCCAAGAACACATTTGATGGCCAAAGGGTAAACAAAAAACCGCTTTAAAGGTCCTATGTATCATTTGCAAGATAAAACTTTTTACAGATTGGTGAAATAAGACTTTTAGAGTGTAACATATCTAAGGAAGAATGTTGGTAAACTAGCCTCAAGACATTTTAACTACTTGCATGTAGATGCATTAATGCTTCAGAAAACCTTGAAAATGGATTGTGTACAAGTGAACAGTAAAAAGTCCCGTGCATGGGACTTTTTTAGAAAACCACCTTCGGTTGTCAATTTCCAGCATGAAAAACCATTTTGGGAGGAAAACATTCATGTGGTGTTTGTTACCATTGCTATCAACACTTTGAGTAAGGTATTTCTTGTCAACTCATGAAAAACAAAATTCAGTTATTGAAAATGATACAAAGTCTGTAGAGCAATCCCAATAATTAGTAACGTTACATATTCAGCAATTTACTGGAGTTCTATCCTCTGTTATATCAACACGCAAGCCTGTCAGTTCTCTATTTTGGTACCATCAATGCATCTCACCAACATCTACTGGACAGTAATAAATAAAATCAGTTACCCCCATTTTGTGAATTGTAATAAATATTTTAATCTTGGTTAGTAACGTCACACAAAAAGGTCATGGAAAAATGCATGTCTTGAAACAAAGCGTTTCCTCAAATGGGACACAACTGAAACAAACCGTTATATTTCTTTCATTGCTTATTTTATACTGGCGTGTGTTTCTGTAATTGCCAAGTCACACTAGACAGAATGATTCTGTCTCTACGGGATTTCCCGTAGGGACAGAAGGAACCCCTTTCATAAAGTGGATTGTTGTCATTATGCCTCAATTAGAATCACACCCAAACATTTCAAGCTGGTTGTGTCCTGTAGTGGTTTTATATATTCTTGATTAGAAGACAAATAAAAATGTACACTCAATGACCTTAAACTATAATGTGTTGTCAGTGCCATTTTGAAAAGCACCAGTGGACCACCACGTTTTCAGTAGAGTTCTTTAATCTACTGGTTCGTCTGACCAGCGTGAAATTCAGGTTAATTTTGACCCCTGTTTGTATATGTTTTGTTGTTATGACAGCTAGGAGTAAAACAAACCCAAATTAATTGGCATTTTAAAGTACAAGTATATTAAAATTTCCCAACAGGAATTCTGGAAAAGAATGGGTGAAATGGGTCTGCTTGGGTTGACTGTTCCAGGTACGTCAATTAGCTAGAAAATGTTCGTAGTAAAAGGGGTCAATAGTCTGTAATTTTATTTTGACGAATTGTCACTATATTTTGGGTCTGTGTGCATATATTGCGTATATTACCATTACAGAGGACTATGGTGGAACAGGAGGCACGTATCTAGACCATTGCATCATTATGGAAGAGATGTCTAGGGCATCGGGTGCAGTTGCACTAAGCTACGGTGCTCATTCCAATCTCTGCATCAACCAGCTGGTACGCAATGGCACTGAAGAACAGAAACGTAAATACCTTCCAAAGGTAAATGGGGGTCTGTGTTCTCATCAAAATACAGTAAAATTTCGTTAAATCAAAACTGGATACCTCGAAACTCTTGTTTACCTCGAAGTAATGGCACATTTCCGACATAAGAAAAGGCTTTTGTGCACGCAAATACCTCCATAACTCAAAATTCCTGTATGAGTGTCTCCGTTTACCTCAACGTTTTTTGTACCTGGGAAAAAGGCTTACAAAATTGGGGGTGGGGTGGGGTGGGGGTGGGGGTGGGGGGTGGGGAAGATATTGGAATATATTTTATACCAAGTCGAAAGTGGCAGATTCTGGAAGATATTTTTCGTTACACAGACACGTAAGGTTTTTAAATTCGTTCACTTATGTAAATTAATTTGTTAATCCTTTCACCCAAACACGGACAGTGCAACTTTAAGTCAAGTTTCTCACTGTGTTTGCATTACCAGCTAATTACAGGTGAACATATGGGTGCCCTGGCCATGAGTGAAGCCAACAGTGGTTCTGATGTTGTGTCTATGAAACTCAAAGCAGAACTCAAAGGTAATCAAACTGTTTTTAAAATGTCTTAAAGCAGTTGGTCCAGATCCCATTTTTAACTCAACCCCCCACCTCCCTCATTTTTCCCTATGGGTGTTGATATTTTGATGCCATATCATTTGTATATTTTCAAGGATCTCGCGTAAAAAAAACACCTATGAAACTAATTTATCTGGTTCCATAAAGCCTTTTTGCTTCCACATCCAAATTCCCTGGCAGAGTGTGACGTCAATTTCCGTGCGGACAAGTGCCATTTCGTCCCCAAACCACTTCGCTCGAGTGCCATTTCGCCCCAAATCACTTCGTCCAAACACTACATCGCCCAAATGCTATTTCGCCCCAAAACCACTTCGTGCACAGGCTGTTGTTCAGGGCGAAATGGTTCAGGGCGAAATGGTTCAGGACGAAGTGCTTTTTAGGCGAAATTACTGCAAACCCTTTTTTGACTGTTTTCTCAAAAGTTAGACGAAGTACGGAGCTGGTTTTTGCTCAGGTTGGTTTTAATCATGCATATCTTCAATCACACAGGGGGATAAAACTATTTGTAACAGTTTACTAATCATGTATACTATCTTTAAGTATGCAAAGTTTGGAAATGTTTGTGTTTACCATGTTTGTTTTACTTATTTGTTTTTTGTTTACGTCTGGTGCAGGGGACCATTATGTGCTGAACGGTACCAAGTTCTGGATTACCAATGGTCCAGATGCTGATGTACTGATTGTCTATGCCAAGACGGATTTCACAGCCGAGAGCAAACACGGAATTACAACATTTATCATCGAAAAGGTAAGGGACCCGTACCAAGTTGTCAACATTTTCACGGATTTTGAACTAATTTGAGACCTTTAAAGATGAATTATCAGTTGCTACATCGAGTTTTCAGTTTGCCACATTATATACCTCAAGGTCACCACATTTGAACATTATTTGTGCAGTACAGTGTATTAAACACATGTGTCCCACTCTCACAAACGGCGTAAACCTACAGCATACAGTACCGGCCAAAAGTTTGAGTACAATTGTTGAAAACTATGTATTTGCAATTTGTCTGTAAGATTGACACTCATTACGTAGAGTAATCACAGCTTGCACTTTTCTTTACTCAACTAGGGTCCTTTTGCCATTTTACTACAGTTGTGTATGCAAGAAAGGCAAATATAGATAGGTATCTGATAGTGGTCAAGAACTGACTGGTGCCAATACTGTGCATTTAGCTAGTACAAAGTGATTTTGGACACGCTCTAGGGACCTCAGAAAATCATAATAATACAATATTGTATTCATTGTATACTTCTTAAAACTTTTGTGACCTTCAGAGGCTACTTTTTTTTAATATGAAGCCAGAGGTTGCTATTTTGAGGAATGAAAGATAAAGAGACATTTCTGAAGTTTCAAGGACATTTCTATGACATGCATTCAATATATTGGTTGCATAATGTGTTTTTTGTACTGGGCATAAAATGCTGTAAAATTTTACTAAACATAGTTTCCAACTTTTGGCCGGTACTGTATATATTGTAGAAATCATTATAGTAATCATTATTTCATGTAAGTAAAAAAATGCACACCAATAAATAAATTTATCGTTTAATGTTCAGGATTTTGAGGGGTTCAGCGCATCCCCCAAGTTGGATAAACTAGGCATGCGTGGCTCCAATACAGGCGAGTTGGTGTTCGACAACTGCAAAGTACCAGGTATGCTGTAACAGACAGATTAATTAGAGGCTGTTTACACTTGCGACTTCTAACCCCGGGTCACATTTAACTGAAGTACAAATTACCAATGTTAATGGCCTGAGCCAAATTTGTATTTACTCCGCAGTTTTTCAAATTAATAACAGGGATGCATGATGACAAACGTGAATAACGGATTCCCCTATGCTTTAAATACATGTAGCTGCCAATTGCCGAAGCGGACACAGCGAGCGCTACCGAGTATTACACTGTACTGGGTCTTTCTATAAATTAAGGGTCCCCCGTTACACCTGATATGTTATTTTTGGTACAAAAATCATTAAAGTGGCTTTTAAACAATTTTGTATGAATTGTACTTTATGTACTCACTCTTTGAGATGGAAAGTCTTTTAAAAATGGGTCCTGAATTTACAAAAACAAGATGTAAAATGTAACGGGGGGACACCAACATTGGACCCCTAATTTATAGAAACTCTACTGTGTTAACTTACATGCACATTCTGCGTGCATGTATTTGAACGCCCGCAATGTACTGCCAAGTGTCCTAAAAACATCAACCGGCCCTAGTAAAACATTCCTTTGCGTGACTCGACTACAACCCTGCTCTGGATCCACGCATCTCTCAAATAGCCATAACCTATGCAAAGCTCAGGGAGGCACTTCAGGCAGAGTGGCACACCCTGCCCCGGGGGCTCTTACAGAGGCTGGTGTAGTCAGCCTTGCCAAAAGAGATAGACGCACTGGTTACTGACCAATACAATGTTACGTCTCTCAGCCTCATCGATCTTTTGGTGTCAGTATATTTTGGCATTTCCTTCTTTGGACCATATATTTTCTCGTGCTGAATCAACTCATACATTCAACAAGACACATCTTTTTATTCAGTATTACCAGACTTGATGCTCTTGATGATGCTCTTTGGTTTTAACGTATCTTTGTAATATCTATGTACATGTATATGTATGTTATCGCTTTGGTTTATGTTTTTATACTGTAAAGCGCCTAGAGGCCCTGGCATTTGGCGCTATATAAGATTGCTATTATTACTATTATTATTAAAACTATGAATTGTAGGATAGGGCGACAAATCGTGTGTAAAAAAAGTATATTAGGGCGACGTGCTCAATAGGGCGACATTTTGGTGTCGCCCTAATATTTTTGAGTTTAAAATTAATTTTTTTAGGTCAAAAACCATTTTTTTAAAATCGAGAACCATTTTTATTAGGTCTGGAACTGTCTCTCTTAGGTCTGTGACCATCTCTGGAAGCTTCGGGTAAAAAAATGTGTCATTTTGAGTGATTCTTGCCGAAATTTCGGTGGTCCCCGGCGAGAGTCTTCCCGAAATGTCGCCCTATTGCGTCATTCAGCGTTCTTATTATTATTATTATTATTCTTAATGTTTCTTTTTGTTACATGTAGTTGAGAATGTTATGGGGCCTTTGAACAAGGGAGTGTACATTTTGATGAGTGGTCTGGACATCGAGAGATTAGTACTGTCGGGCGGACCAGTTGGGTAAGTGTAGGAGGTACAGGAAATTTATCACTAACAGACGAATCCACTAATTGTAGACTCTTTCGCAAAGTACGGGGAGGGGGGAGGGGGGAGGGATTGCATAGTTCCGATTTTGCCAAGTTAACCCCGTTTTTATTTAGCGGTGTCTTCCTTCGTGCAGGCAGTACCGCAAAAAAAACCGCCGGTACCGCTTTCAGTACTGGCAGTTACATTTATGTGTCTTCCCTTAATCACTCGAATGGCGGGTTGAATAGTCATGCAGTGGGTGACTGAGGAAACTATTGTCGGTCCAATGTGGAGTAAAGTGTCTTGTCCAAGGACACAACACAGTTGCAGTGGTCTTGTACCAATTAATTAATTAATTAATTGATATATTACCTCATTTTGTTCAGGTTGATGCAGGCATGCATGGATGTTGCCATTCCCTACTTAATGACCAGAACGGCTTTTGGAAAGCCCATTGGGGAATTTCAGGTAAATAATTATCTAATATGTTCATATTGAGACCTGTATTTTGCAAAATTTGTAAAAAAGGGAAATAACTTTAGGTGAATGATACCCTGAAACATGGATGGCATCAGGATTGAATGTTCAGCACGCCCTGAAGTATTATAAATTTGTTGTGACTTGACTCATGCCCTCTTGAATTCGAGCACCGATTTGCAAAACATAGCGACTTGCATGTTAAGGGCCTTATCGTGAGGGCCTTATCTAGATTTGAACCTAATACCTCACCGGGCAGACGTTCTACCAGCTGAGCTATAAGGCTTTTTTTCTCGTCCCAAGTTTGGTGAACAGGCACCATGCCAAATTTTGTATTTGTTAATTGCCAAGTTGCGCACCCATGCAACACAATTGGGTTCACAGGGAACCCTGAGGGAGTATACCACTGTGCCTTATAGCTCAGCTGGTAGAGCATCTGCCTGATGAATCAGAGGTCTCGGGTTTGAATCACAGGTCTCGATTTTTCTCTTGTCCCAAGTTTGGCTTTTTCTTTAAGAAAGGCCAGGGCTAAGTCTAGTATTTTTCTTTATTTTACCTTTCAGTTGATGCAGGGCAAAATGGCCGACATGTACACGCGGCTCAACGTCTGCCGATCGTACTTATACAACGTGGCCAGGGCAGCCGATAAGGGATTCATCAGTGCCAAGGACTGTGCGGCCGTCATCCTGTACACGGCCGAGAATGCTACACAAATGGCGTTGGATGCTTTACAATGCTTGGGTGAGGAAACATTGCTTATCTGGGGCTTTCTATAAATTAGGGGTCCAAAAGTGTGACATTTAGTGTCCCCCATTACACCTGACGGTTATTTTTTGTACAAAAATCATTAAAATGGCTTTTAAACCATTTTGTATGAATTGTACTTTATGCACTCACTTTTTGAGATGGAAAATATTTAAAGAATGTGTCCTGAATTTACAAAGCAAGATGTAAAATGTAACGGGGGACACCAACACTGGACCCCTAATTTATAGAAAGACCCATCTACACTGGTACCCGAACCAGATAAACTTAAATATGAGGACTGGTACTGGAAGCCATTTTTTAGTCAGAAACATGCCTAATCCAATTTTGCTGATGGTTCCTGCTACTGGTGTCGGGGATCGTTGGTGAAACGAAATGCATTGCAATGCACGGTTGAGGAGTGCTGTCGGTGTTCGCCCGTTATCTGGAAATGATTGAATCCACAAGACCGAATTGAGAAGTGGGAAAGAATGCTCTGGGATCTTTAGAGTGCGTTACCAATTACCTAACACACTAACCAACGGCTTTACATCCCTTCCGAAGGATGGAGCAAGTGTGGTTGAGTGCCTTGCCCAAGGGCACGGGTCAGGACCAATTTGTGTCTCAAAATCAGTCCAAAGACCAAATTGACATGGTCTGCCTCTTGGGCACTTGTTATCACTTGTTAAAAACATCTATTCCTTTGGACGCGATAATATTTATGAGATGCACCAAGCCCGAGTTAAAGACAAAGCTATCCGTTTTGGAAACAGCTGTGGGCTTAGACCTACTTGTCTTGTTTCCAGACTTGATCTCAGTCTTAGCCATTCATGGCATTTTGGCTCCTGAAGACCATTTTAGTCTCGGTGGATAAAATGCAAACTCCGAAAATAATTTGTGTTCAGAAATGGAAATTCTACTTAATGTTTTTAAATTGCTCTTTACTTTTTACTCATTTTTGCTTTTAGGCGGAAACGGTTACATCAACGACTACCCAACTGGCCGGCTTTTAAGAGATGCTAAACTGTACGAGATTGGGGCGGGGACCAGTGAAATTAGAAGGCTTGTTATTGGTCGAGCATTGAATGAAGAGTATAAGTAACAATGAATATTTATAATATGCAAATTATACTATAAATATTCATTGGCACTAATGTGGATGTGTATTCAACTTGGACCGAGTTAGGGGCCGTCCAATAGTTATCAACATTTTCACAGAGCGTAGTATTTTTCAAGACCACCCTCCCTCCACCGAAATACTACTTATCAACATGTTTTTGTCACTACCATGAAACGTCAACATTTTACGCTTTGTAGAACTGTGAAAATGTTGATAACTTTGGGCAGCCCCTTAACAGAAAAGTTTTATTTTTCAAAACATTTTGTCAGCAAGCTAGCTAGCTACTCACCAGACACAATGGGTGAGGTCACAATTCTGTGTGTGTTACATGTTAGTGTTAACAGATCTGTTACCTTAATCGGAATTGTGACCCCAGAACAAACACCGTGTTAACAGGACATGTTAGTGTTAGTGTTGAAAGTCGTGTACAGAACCGCAACTCAAGTATATGAGTGAGGTCGCAATTCTCTGTGTTAGTGTTACACGTCCCAAACACCATGTTAACATCAAGTTAACACGGTGTTTGTTCTGAGGTCACAATTCTGATTAAGTGTACAGATCTGTTAACACTAACACGTAACACAGAATTATTACTTCGCCCTGTGTACAGTGTAGAGAAATAACATGGTGTTAACACCGTGTTAACAGATCTGTTAACATGGTGTTAACCTGGACATTCAGTTAGAGGTCGAGATTAATGCCGTGTTAACAGATCTGTTAAACTAACATGTAACACACACAAAATGTTGACCTCGCCCAATGGCAGATGATGCAACACTATAGTTTGGATGACGGAAACTTATGTGGTGTTTTATTAAACAAATAGGATTGTTTAAAATTCGTGCAATAGAACAAATAATTTCATTCGGCGGTAGGACATTACATTTATCACCTCATGAAATTATTCGTACTATTTCACTCATAAATATTCATTATTCGTACTATTTCACTCATAAATATTCATTATTTGTATACTATCCTCTCTCAAATCATGTTATATTTGTAAAATATTCGATTAAAATTTTAATAATGATTTTTAGGTTTGCACGATGCCATAGTACAGACAAGGTAATTATAGATATGATAGTTGTTGACGTCACGAGTATGGCACGTCAAAGCAAAAATAATTCAACACGGATAATTTTGCCATCAACCCTGAAAACAGTCAACATTTGTAAAAACTTGCCAACAAAAGCACGGTATGACAGTTTAAAACAGTCTACCAACATTTAACCGGTAACAAATGTTTCAGGGTTGTTGGAAGTTGAAACAAAATTAAACATATATGATATGAAAGTTATTTTCTCACTCCGTTTGTTATTCTCTTTAGGTTTGCCATAAAGGAATGTTTTGAGCTGTACACAGTGCCGCTTGTTCTTTCCATGATTAACTTGTTACAGGACTAAATAAAACACAGTTTCACAGTTTAAAACAGTTTACCAACATTTAAAAGTCGACCCTTTTTTTCTTGCGCAACATTTGCGAAAAAATGCGTCAACATTAAATTATCAGTGTTGAATTATTTTTAGCTTTGGCGTGCCATAGTATGGAAACAGTAATGGCGGATAGCAACTGTTGTCAAGCCAAGTGAAACCCAAGAATAATTTCATTTTTATATAATTTCAACACAATATGTGTGCTAGTCGTTGCAAGTGTATATAATTTAGGCAATGAATACATTTCACGGTTTACCCTTAAATATAGTCGCACGTGGTCACATTTTATACCCGAAATCCTGCTAGCGCTATCCCCCAGTCTCCCTAAAAAATGAAATCCATTTATGCAGTTTTCGAAGCTAATTTTTAGGCAAAATTGAAGTTCTGGCGAATATTTGTGAGCGTACTAGCAGTCGAGGTCAAATATTTAAGGAATATCATCTGTGGGTCCAAAGCAACATTTTCTGCAATCGTCGTTTGAAATTTTGGTAGGAATGGGACAGTCATAAGGAACAGAACCCAATACAATTTCTGGAAATTATAGAAATCGTTTCTTTTCGGCATAACATGACATAATTGATTTAACTACATCAAAATGACAGCCGGCTTACTCCACAGATTTGCCTGGATTTCCTCGGGGTATTGTAACGTCGCTTGGCAGAGTGGAAATTCCCTGAGATTTTAGGATACCTTTTGAGGGTGTTGAGAATTTTTCTCTGTTTCTGATTGGTTCAAATAAATATGAATATGAATATTCTCTATACAGCGCCCTCAGCTGGGAGTTGTTAAAAAAGGAAGAAAACGACTAGGTTTAGCGAGTTGATTGGTAGCTAGTCTAGTGGTAAAAGAGTTGCCAGTTCGAATCTGCTCGCGCTAGCTCTTACACAATTTTTGTCATAGGCCTAGGCTCGTCAGCAATGCGCGCCAAATTCGTGCCACGAAATACGCAGCTCCAGCCTTTGTTATGGATCTGCGTATTTCGTGGCACGAATTTGGCGCGCGCACATGCTGACGATCAGCTGGGCCTTTAAATGAGGACTGAAGACCTTAGCACTTTCTAACTCTCGAAACACAGCGTTGTGTTAAAGTTGCACTGCCCGTGTTTTGGCCGATTTGGGCGTTAAATTTTTTTTTTTTTTAAAAGAATAGAAAAAGTTATCAGCTTTCATTTGGTACCAAGAACGCAAAAATCCGTCAAGGATTAATGCCAGTCGATTAAAAACAAGAAATGATTAAAAGGCTGGCAGGTCATTTAATCGACAGGGTTATGACGTAAATGTACATGTGCGCGTACATGTGTACATTGTACACATACTATGTACATATGAGCGTATGCGCACATGTACAACATGTGAAGCACGTTTCAAGAAAAAGGCTTGTATCGCCAATTCCCGACGTCGGAAATTTAAGTTTTTTGATATTTTTCGTTACAGAGACACGTAAGCTTTCTAAATTCGTTCGCTTGTGTAAATTATTTTTTTAAATCCTTTCAACGAAACACGGGCAATGCAACTTTAAATGACGGCTATCAACAAATTATATGCTTTATGCAACACATACGCATGTGGATACTGGTTAGGCCAATCAGGAGCACGATGTGCCCTCGACTCTCCTTGTGAAAAAAAATATGCTGGCCGGAACGCAAGGGGCTAGACTGGTTCCCGTCCACATATTCCACACAGGAAAATATAAGGACAGGTAAAGGGCGCTTCATCTTGATCTGTAATTGGTCGACTTTGCGCGTGCGCATTGTGTTTTTTATATTTAAAAATTGGCCAAGCCCTTTGCTTTAGGCAATGTACTTTATTTACATAATTGGATATGTTCGACAAGCACGGCCAAGTTACAAATGTCAATGCAAAATCTGCGCACTTACTAAAAAAATAATAATAATAATAACCACGTGACGGGCAGAATTCTGCCCGTCATGGCCGCCCTTTACCGATCCCTATATTTTCGCAATAAGCGAACCAATCTATAGGGATCGGGAACCAATCTAGCAAGGGGCACGCAAAGAACATTGTGGGTTTTTTTTAGACGTGGGATAATAATACGTGGACTTGAAACCAGTCTGATAGACGTCACTCGAAGTTGCTAGAGATGTTTCCGGAACTTAAAGGAGCATGACCAGAGTTTCTGGAAAATAGTTTTCGATGTAACTTACCAATATTATCAAGTAACTCCCATACACACCTCCCATGTCCCAAAAACCCGAAAACATTCGCGATTTCCAGTAAAAAATTGAACAAAACTATCGTCGGTCTTCAGTGATAAACGTTGATACTGGAAAATTAGTTTACAAATAATCGGTGGATTTTCGACGGTATCCTCGGAAATATGCGGCCTAGAAGCGCGGGAGTTTCAGTTTCGTAATCAGAAAAATATAACGGATGTTATGATATAAAAATCTCATGACCCATAAGAAAAGTCCCGGGGAGTTATGGGTAAAAAAAAGTGATCTGGTCACACTCCTTTAAGTTAGGGCCTTTTTCAAAATCTCGGCTTCGTTTTCGTCTCCGGCTCCGTCTCCATTCCGCCATCTTGAAGCCGCATACCAAACTTCGGCTCGGCTTCAGGCTTTATTTTGAGGCTTCGTTTTGGGCCAAATGAGGCTCCAAAACGAAGTCAACTAAAGAGGTGACTTCGGTCGGCTTCGTGACGTCATGAACTGGAAAATCACGTGACAGCAACAGAAACTTTGTGAACTTTTGCAGGTTTGCCGCCGACAAAACTCGTCTGCTGGCGCTTAAAAAAAGTCGGTGAAAAAGCGTGGTAGGCCTACTACTAGGCCCGACTAGTGTTCCAAACGGTTTTTGGTTTGGCTTTGCTAAAGTGAACCCGGAGGCGGTTGGCGCCGGAGCCGCATGAAGCCGGAGCCTGAAGACGGAGTCGAGATTTAGAAAAGGGCCATTCCACATTTTAAAAAACAGTGCACATGTAGTCTGGTACCCGGACCAATATTGTTTCGACTCATAGAGTTGTATAAGGCCTTACGGCTTATACAACTCTATGTTTCGACAAGACTGATTTTAAGGTCCGGAACCGCCAATTCCGCCATTTTGAAACAGGAGGAATTCCTCCTTTTTTCGAAGGTTCCCGAAGTTACCCGAATGCACGTCCGGTCGTTATCGTTAATCGTCGGGTACGATTCATGGACAGTGTTTCGCCGCGTGTTTATTTTACGATGATGCAGACAAGGTTTGAATTTGAATTTTGATGATTTAATGGGCATGTGTTTTATTTGTTAAAAAAAATTAACGGTTATGCGCTCCCATTTGGGCTATTTTAATCACCACAGCAGCCGGTCCTCATATTCAGTCGTTGTATGTGAAATATGTAGAGCGGGAACCAGTCTAAGTTTACATGTATATGAGGTCCGGAAACCAGTCTAAACTCTTAATCTTGAGGGCGCTGAACAAAATCGACTAGTAAAAAGCTGCACTCAGTCACTGCACTCAGTCTTGATCAAGTGGTGTAAACAAACGCACGTGTTTGTTCTCTTTGCTTTTTTGGACTTTGAACAAGATTCTCAATCTCGTCTGCTAACACCAAAGACAACAACATTAAGTTGGCACGATCGATTTTGCTTCCATTCGTTCATCTTCGTCAACGACGTCGCGTTCCTACTCTCCAGGATAAAGTCGGCGCCTGTGCACTGCAGTTTCGCAGCCTAGTCTAGATCTAGTCAGAATCAGGTACGTTGTCGTTGATGTTATTTTTCAGACCTTGTGCACAAAACATATCGGTTTGAAATTTTCAAAGTGCTTTTTAAGAAAATCTTTCATTTTTCCCACTTCTACATTAATGTGTGTTTTTCTATCAAATCTGCACTTAACTGCATGGTACGTGCTTGATCATGTTGATAAGTTAAATTTTAAGGTCATGATCAACTTCTCAAGTCTTACCGTCATTTTAAGGAGGAAATAGTGATGTCCAACTTGGACATTTTTACCCACATTTGGAAAAAAAAATTTTGCCAGCATGCCCATCATTCAGTTCACCTCACGTATTAAAGTTATTATTAGATTTTAAACACGTATCTAATGTTCTTCAGTAAGGGGCCGTCAAAAGTTGTCAAAATTTTCACAACATTCCCTCCCCCCGAAATACTACTTATCAACATTTTTTGTCACTACCAAGTACCATGAAATGTCAACATTTTACAGTGCATGTCTTGTAAAGTCATACACTGCCCTCGACCCCCTCCCCCTTCTATGCTTTGTATAGAACCGCCAAAATTTTTGCAACTTTGGAAGGCACATCCTTGATGAAAGTTTAATTCAGGAAAAGATGACACTATTCTCAATAAGTGTGGAAGATTGCAGAAGTTTTCAAGTATAGGGAAGCCACCCCATGCACCAAAAATAACAAGGGCTGAAAGGGAAACTTGTCAACTAGCTGGGAGGTTGACAAACAAATTGCCTCTAGTGTCTCTACATATGGAACGAGCAAATGCAGTAAAGTTGTTTTTAAGAAACACATACATGTATAGTGATCATGAAAAACAAAACAATAAAATTACAATTTCTTCCATTATAATAACAATTATCTGTTTCTTTATTTGACAGGTCGAATGCACCCCCAGGATTTGTGCCATGCATGACCAAGACGAAGAAGGGACTGAATATAACGGGAAGGAGGTATGAGCAACAGTTTTACTTTTGTAGACCAATATGTTTTAGCCAGAGCGGTGTCTGTATGCATTTCTGACACACATTAACTAAGAAAGCATTGACTTATGCATCATGTTTAAAATAGCCCAGAGGTGTTCAAAGTAGCCAAGGGGTTGTCCAAAGTAATCAGAGGCTGTCCAATGTAGTCCAGGCTTTTAATGGAAGACACACAAGTCCAACGGCTACATGATGACAGCGGTACTTTAAAAATAATAGCGGTACCAGTCAAAATAACAGCGGTATCGCTTTCATTACCGGCTTTTATTTTTGTGTGTCTTCCCTAAAGTAGCCCATTGAGTGTCCAAAGTAGACAAGGTGATATCCAAAGTATCCCAGGGGGTGTCCAAAGTAACAGAAAGGGTGTCCAAAGTAGCTCACGGGGTGTCCAAAGTGGCCCAGAGGGTGTCCAAAGTAGCTCACGGGGTGTCCAAAGTAACAGAAAGGGTGTCCAAAGTAGCTCACGGGGTGTCCAAAGTGGCCCAGAGGGTGTCCAAAGTGGCCCACAGGGTGTCCAAAGTGGCCCACAGGGTGTCCAATGTAGCCCAGGAGGTTTCAAAAGTAGCCCAAGGGTGTCTAAAATAGCCAACTAGGGGTGTCCAAAGTAGCCCATGGGATGTCCAAAGTAGCTCACGGGGTGTCCAAAAAGTAGCTGACTGGGTGTCCAAAGTAGCTCACGAGGTATCTAAAATATATATAAAAATATTTTGTTACTTTCAAAATGGTTATACTAGTAACCACTTGATGCCTGGATTATTTTTGACAAAAAAATACCACTTGTTTGAAGAAAAAAAGGCAAATGTGATTGTCCAGAAGTTAACACTAGGTCAAGTGCCACAAATACTGACTCTTGAGAGTCATTTCTGCATTTATTGTATGAATCTTCTCACCAAAAGATTATACTTTTGCAACACTCCGAGGTGGCCGCAATGAAGTGAGATTTGCTAAACTGACAGGCCGTCTACAGCTGTCAAATTCAAATTAAAAACACGGTGTATACAATTGAATGGTGGGCAATAGGTTTACACGTCAACCTTGGAAGACGGTGGCAAAGCTGGCATTTTTAACTCGTCAACCACCCCTGTGACTATACATTGCCAAAATGACACATCCTCCTGCATCAAGTGGTTAATGTGAAACTTTTAAATCAGAAGGCCCTGACTGATTCTTAATGTTTGATTCATTTTGTAAAATTTGAATACACTGACAGTCAATGAAAATGCATCACCCTTATTTGTTTTGAAATGATGCCTCTGCAATTTTGTGATGTATAATGCATTCAGCTGTATTCATTGAGTCTTGACACATTAGTCTAAGTACTCTTTTCACAACATTTATTAAAATATTTTCAAATCTTAGGGGTAATTCGCTTTTATTGAATGTGCATCAATCATAGGGAAACAAAACACATTAAAGCACGTGGCATTGTTTTGTTTTTTTAAAGAAGTTGGCAGCTTTCCAGCGGAAAGTTGTTATAGCCAACATCATGGCATCGACAACAAGTGTTGCAGCTCACCCCACACAGGCCATTCAGTTTGATGACTAAACAAACTTGCCTTTCTGAGGAAAATGACACATTCTATTACTGTGGGAACTGTTAAAGTTGTTCAACCAGGTCTCCTTGGACCTGAAAGAAATCACTGAAACGGAACAGTGTTGATTCCAAAGTGCCTCTAGTGCCTGTCATCCACAAGTTATCTTTGTATTCAATAGACCTGCTTTGATCAAAATTTATGTTTATGTTTCTTTTGGTTATATATGATGGAAGTCATATGAGAGATGTTTACTTTTGCAGAATGTTCCTTATTATGGTGTTCGTTATAGCAATTTTCCACTGTAATGTGTTTGAAAAAGTGTTAATTTTAAAGTAGATCTTCAATTAAAAATACATTCTGCCTCAACATTTTTCTGCCTCAACTACTGAAATGCATAATCTCTGTGATAAATTTATCCTGCTAACTTTTGGACATCTTTTCACGTTGAATAATTTTTGAGGTCTTTTTTATGGCTTCATCTCTGGCAGAATGCACCTTTAAAAGTTTGTATTTTTTCATGTATGATCATTTGCCCCATTATAAATTGTGTTTTTATCACAATTGTGTTATTGCTTGCCATGTTGGCTCGTTTTATTGTATTGTAATTTTGTCAACATTTTGCTTTTTTTTTTTACAGAGCTCGTAAGGGGACTCAATTCCAGAAACATTTTTTATTTTGTTCCCTTAAAAATACGTTTGTGCCGTCGAAATAGGTTTTGTTTCCTCAAAATTTGGAGGGAACGAAGTAATATTTTGAGGAAACAAAAAGTATTTCGAGAGAACAAACTTTATTTCGATCAGGGAATGAAATAAAAAATGTTTTTGGAATTGAGTTCCCTGACGGGATCTGCACTTTTAGCTCTTTTTTACATTTCTATTTGTCATTTTTAGTCAATTTATTGTAATTTTCTTTTCATCCTTCGCCCTTTAATAGCCAATTTATTGTAATTTTGTAATTGTTAGCCTTTTGAGCCCATTTATTGTAATTTTGTAATTTTGGTGCCCCATCATTTATTTTGTAATTTTTAGCGTTTTTAGCCCATTTATTTTAATTTTGTCATTTTGGCGCCCCATCGTTTATGGTAATTTTGTCATTTTTAGCTCATCTGTTGTAGTTTTTTCATTTTTAGCATTTTTTCCGATATTTTGAAATTTTGTCTCTTTGGCGCGCCATCATTTGTACTCGCCATTATGTAGCTAAGTGTATTATGGTGCATGCGTGAGACCGTTAACTTGGTCCACATGCGCCAACAAAATAAAAAATATGGTGCACGAAAAAAACAAATTCTGCACCCTTCGCCCCCCAAAAAAACTTGTCCTCCCCCTCCCACTCTCTCCACCTCTGTCTCCTCCCCTTGCTGCCTCCTCCACGTGTCGTCTCCCCTGCGTTGTCTCCTCCGCTGTCTTTATTCATGGGGTTAGTGGTTAGTACATATTATTATACACATCAATCATGGGGTTAGTATATCAATCATGGGGTTAGTATATCAATCATGGGGTTAGTATATGCTCGCCGCGGGAGTTGAACCGGGGTCCTCTGGTCTCGAGTCCTCTGCTCTCTCCACTAGACCACCGCGGTGACCACACCAGGTTAAGAATTTTGGACCTGATGAATATTAGAACGAGAATTTAGCAATAACTACACTCAAACGGGAGCACCGTAAAGGGCGCCCTCTCGTGATATGAAGAGCGCCCTCTTGTGACGTAAAGGAAAACAATCATAGTGAAAAAAATAAAAATATGACTCAAAGAGGATTCGAACCCGCAATCTTTCTATTGATAGTCCCACGTCTTAACCACTAGACTACCAAGCGACCCTAATTTTTTTTCTATATATATATAGAGAGAGTATGAATATTCATTTATAATGTACCAATCAGAAACCTCGATGAAAATCCATAGCAACTAAAGGACGACCTAGGTACCTTTCAAAAATTGTCAACGTCCCGGACCGGGCTTTAAGATTTGTTTAGTCCTCCAACAAGTTAATCCTGAAAAAAAAACAAGCGGCACTGTGTACAGCTCAAAACATTCCTGTATGGCAAACCTAAAGAGATTAACAAACGGAGCGAGAAAATAACTTTCGTATCTATGTTGATTTTTGTTTCAACTTCAAACAACCCCCTAATTAGTATTATTTGTTATCGGTTAAAATCCAGGGCCGGTAGTCTAGTCACAAATACAATACAACGTAATGGCTATGGTTTGTGCGGTGCAAACGTTGAGAGACACCTGTAGCCAATCAACTAGCCGGATTTTGGCGCATGCGCACTAAACGTTACTCTTTAACTCGGCCACCTTTTTAGAGAAATTGCTGGACTTTGGCCAAATCTTTTTATGATTCAGACTTTCTTCAAAATTGCAGAAAATGTGGTTATAGAGCCCAGAGCTGACACTCTTATCCTTGATTTTGACTGTTCACCCAACTAACTAAACAAAACTTGGGTGTTAAATTCACCACTCGATATCCATGTACAGATAGTATAGCCACAAAAACAACGCTATGTCTATGGTTTGTGTATGCAAACGTTGAGAAACGGTAACAAACTCAACCAATCAAGTAGCTGATTTTTGGCGTACGGAGTGAGCAAATAACATTCATATCAGCTATATATGTTTAATTTTGTTTCAACCTCCAACAACCCTCAAACATTTGTTACCGGTTCAAATCCAGGGCCGGTAGTCCTAGTCACAAATACAACGTAATGGATATGGTTTGTGCGGTGCAATCGTTGAGAGACGACTGTAGCCAATCAACTAGCCGGATTTTGGCGCATGCGCACTAAGCGTTACTTTTTAACACGGCCACTTTTTGAGAGAAATTGCTGGATTTTTGGTAACCCTAGCGTTTTATGTAAAAGGGCTACGGTAACCCTAGCTTTTTGTAAATCATTTTTTGCCAAAAATCGCAATTGTTCCAGTTGCAGCAATTATTCCAGTTGCAGCAATTGTTCCAGTTGCAGCAATTGTTCCAGTTGCAGCAATTATTCCAGTTGCAGCAATTGTTCCAGTTGCGGCAATTGTTCCAGTTGCGGCAATTGTTCCAGTTGCGGCAATTGTTCCAGTTGCGGCAATTGTTCCAGTTGCGGCAATTGTTCCAGTTGCGGCAATTGTTCCAGTTGCGGCAATTGTTCCAGTTGCAGCAATTGTTCCAGTTGCATCAATTGTTCCAGTTGCATCAATTGTTCCAGTTGCAGCAATTGTTCCAGTCCAGCAATTTCTCTCAAAAAGTAACGCTTAGTGCGCATGCGCCAAAATCCGGCTAGTTGATTGGCTACAGTCGTCTCTCAACGATTGCACCGCACAAACCATATCCATTACGTTGTATTTGTGACTAGGACTACCGGCCCTGGATTTGAACCGGTAACAATTGTTTGAGTGTTGTTGGAAGTTGAAACAAAATTAAACATATATAGCTGATATGAAAGTTATTTGCTCACTCCGTACGCCAAAAATCAGCTACTTGATTGGTTGAGTTTCTTACCGTTTCTCAACGTTTGCATACACAAACCATAGACATAACGTTGTTTTTGTGGCTATACTATCTGTACATGGATATCGAGTGGTGAATTTAACACCCAAGTTTTGTTTAGTTAGTTGGGTGAACAGTCAAAATCAAGGATAAGAGTGTCAGCTCTGGGCTCTATAACCACATTTTCTGCAATTTTGAAGAAAGTCTGAATCATAAAAAGATTTGGCCAAAGTCCAGCAATTTCTCTAAAAAGGTGGCCGAGTTAAAGAGTAACGTTTAGTGCGCATGCGCCAAAATCCGGCTACTTGATTGGCTACAGGTGTCTCTCAACGTTTGCACCGCACAAACCATAGCCATTACGTTGTATTGTATTTGTGACTAGACTACCGGCCCTGGATTTTAACCGATAACAAATATTACTAATTAGGGGGTTGTTTGAAGTTGAAACAAAAATCAACATAGATATGAAAGTTATTTTCTCGCTCCGTTTGTTAATCTCTTTAGGTTTGCCATACAGGAATGCCGCTTGTTTTTTTTTCAGGATTAACTTGTTGGAGGAAAACAAATCTTAAAGCCCGGTCCGGGACGTTGACAATTTTGAAAGGTACCTAGGTCGTCCTTTAGTTGCTATGGATTTTCATCGAGGTTTCTGATTGGTACATTGTAAATGAATATTCATACTCTCTCTCTATATATATATATATATATATAAAATTAGGGTTTGTCGAGTCGCTTGGTAGTCTAGTGGTTAAGACGTGGGACTATCAATAGAAAGATTGCGGGTTCGAATCCTCTTTGAGTCATATTCTTTTTTTTTTCACTGATTGTTTTCCTTAACGTCACAAGAGGGCGCTCTTCATATCACGAGAGGGCGCCCTTTACGGTGCTCCCGTTTGGGTGTAGTTAATGCTAAATTCTCGTTCTAATATTCATCAGGTCCAAAATTCTTAACCTGGTGTGGTCACCGCGGTGGTCTAGTGGAGAGAGCAGAGGACTCGAGACCAGAGGACCCCGGTTCAACTCCCGCGGCGAGCATATACTAACCCCATGATTGATATACTAACCCCATGATTGATATACTAACCCCATGATTGATGTGTATAATAATATGTACTAACCACTAACCCCATGAATAAAGACAGCGGAGGAGACAACGCAGGGGAGACGACACGTGGAGGAGGCAGCAAGGGGAGGAGACAGAGGTGGAGAGAGTGGGAGGGGGAGGACAAGTTTTTTGGGGGGCGAAGGGTGCAGAATTTGTTTTTTTCGTGCACCATATTTTTTATTTTGTTGGCGCATGTGGACCAAGTTAACGGTCTCACGCATGCACCATAATACACTTAGCTACATAATGGCGAGTACAAATGATGGCGCGCCAAAGAGACAAAATTTCAAAATATCGGAAAAAATGCTAAAAATGAAAAAACTACCATAAACGATGGGGCGCCAAAATGACAAAATTAAAATAAATGGGCTAAAAACGCTAAAAATTACAAAATAAATGATGGGGCACCAAAATTACAAAATTACAATAAATGGGCTCAAAAGGCTAACAATTACAAAATTACAATAAATTGGCTATTAAAGGGCGAAGGATGAAAAGAAAATTACAATAAATTGACTAAAAATGACAAATAGAAATGTAAAGAAAGAGCTAAAAGTGCAGATCCCGTCAGGGAACTCAATTCCAAAAACATTTTTTTATTTCATTCCCTGATCGAAATAAAGTTTGTTCTCTCGAAATACTTTTTGTTTCCTCAAAATATTACTTCGTTAATAAAAAATGTTTTTGGAATTGAGTCCCCTTAATTACGAGCTCTGTAAAAAAAAAGCAAAATGTTGACAAAATTACAATACAATAAAATGAGCCAACATGGCAAGCAATAACACAATTGTGATAGAAACACAATTTATAATGGGGCAAAAGACTACACATGATAAAATAAAAACTTTTAAAGGTGCATTCTGCCAGAGATTAAGCCATAAAAAGGACCTCTAAATTGTTAAATGTGAAAAGATGGTCCAATCGTAAGCAGGAAATTTTGATCAGAACAGGTCTATTGAATACAAAGAGAACTTGTGGATGACAGGCACTAGTAAGGCACTTTGGAATCAACACTGTTCCGTTTTAGTGATTTCTTTCAGGTCCAAGGAGACCTGGTTGAACAACTTTACCGGTTCCCACAGTAATAAAATGTACCATTTTCTGTTTCTGGGAGAATCCTATTGTCAAGGGCCCTCAGAAAGGCAAGTTTGTTTGGTCATCCACCTGAATGACCTGTGTGGGGTGAGCTGCAACACTTGTTGTCGATGCCATGATGTTGGCTATAGCAACTTTCCGCTGGAAGGCTACCAACTTCTTTAAAGAAAACAAACAAACAATGCCACATGCTTTAATGTGGTTTTTTGCCTATGATTGATGCACATGTATACTGACAGTCAATGAAAATGAATTACCCTTAAGATTTGAAAATATTTTAATAAATGTTGTGAAAAGAAATAAGAAACAAAGTCATAAGAAGCATGACACTCACTGGTCTGAGTACTCAGAATATTGTGTCAAGACTCAATGAATACAGCTGAATGCATTATACATCACAAAATTGCCAAGGCATATTATTTCCAAACAAGTAAGGGTGATGCATTTTCATTGACTGTCAGTGTATTCAAATTTCACAGAATGATTCAAACATCAAGAATCAGTCAGGGCCTTCTGATTTAAAAGTTTCACATTAACCACTTGATGCAGGAGGATGTGTCATTTTGGCAATGTATAGTCACAGGGGTGGTTGACGAGTTAAAATGCCAGCTTTGCCACCGTCTTCCAGGGTTGACGTGTAAACCTATTGTCCACCATTCAATTGTATACACCGTGTTTTTAATTTGAATTTGACAGCTGTGGACGGCCTGTCAGTTTAGCAAATCTCACTTCATTGCGGCCACCTCGGAGTGTTGCAAAAGTATAATCTTTTGGTGAGAAGATTCATACAATAAATGCAGAAATGACTCTCAAGAGTCAGTATTTGTGGCTTTTGACCTGGTCTTAACTTCTGGCCAATCACATTTGCCTTTTTTTTCCAAACTAGTGGTACTTTTGCCAAAAATAATCTCGGCGTCAAGTGGTTACTAGTATAACCATTTTGAAAGTAACACTCGACCAAAGAAGTTCTGTCACCAGTAAGACATTTGTAGATATTTATTATGAAATTGGATTTAATGTAGGAAAATAATATACCAAATTTTAGCTGAACATATCACTCAAAGGAATAGAGCTCAACGGACTCCATGATGGCAAGCTTCACGGAACAGGAATGCAACAAAGGAGTGTGGGGTCAGAATGAAAAACACTAAAAAACAACGATGTCAACTTTATTGCACTCAAGCAAGGGGAGTTACAGTTCAGTATTTTGCTTCCACCATACCTAATGTAATGGCACGATTCAGATTGGACAATTTAACCATTTTGATTCGGATGTTTTTGACAAGACATTGATAAATCCAAACTCACTTAAAAATTTCCTAATTGTCTACACACAAATTGCCCAAATCACAAGTTGCATTGTTCTTTGGTGTTTTTCATTCTGACCTTACACTCCTTTGTTGCATTCCTGTTCAGTGAAGCTTGCAATCATGATCTCTCTCGAGCTCTATTCTTTTGAGTGATATGTTCAGCTAAAATTTGATATATTATTTTCCTACATTAGATCCAATTTAATAATAAATATCTATAGACCTGATGCATGGCGGCCATGACAGAGGGCAGGTTTTCATATTCAAATGATGTGACAATAGACCCACAAAGTGCCTACTCGTGCATGACGCACTGTGACAATGTGACTGCCCTTTATCATAGGGTCTATAAATGTCTTACTGGTGACAGAACTTTTTTGGTCGAGTGTATATCCTGTAGCTAACATCAGGCTAAGGTTACAACTACAGCCAATAGTTTTAGCCAGTTGTGTGTTTGGATATTATAGAATATAGTTGCATATGAGGTAAATTACAAACCCTTTGGACTGTTTTGCATCTAGTTTTCTTTGTCAACTGGGGTACTTGAAACATTCCCTTAGCTACCTTTCAACATCTTGAGTGGTATGTCGATCCTTAGCTACTTTTGATAACCCCTAAGCTACTTTTTGACACCCCTGCTTCTGTTAATTTGGACATCATCTGGGCTACTTTAGACACCCTGTGAGCTAATTTGGAAACCCTTTCTGTTACTTTGGACACTGGGCTACTTTAGGAAAGATACACAAATCTAACCGCCAGTAATGAAAGCGGTACCGCTGTTATTTTGACTGGTACCACTGTCATTACTAGTGGTTAGATTTGTGTGTCTTTCGTCATTAAACACCGTCTGGGCTACTTTGGACAGCCTCTGGGATACTTTAAACACCCCTTAAAGTCAATGCTTTTTTTAGTGAATGTGTCAGAAATGCATACTACCCAGACACCGCTCTGGCTAAAACATATTGGTCTACAAAAGTAAAACTGTTGCTCATACCTCCCTCCCGTTATATTCAGTCCCTTCTTCGTCTTGGTCATGCATGGCACAAATCCTGGGGGTGCATTCGACCTGTCAAATAAAGAAACAGATAATTGTTATTATTATGGAAGAATTTTATTGTTTTGTTTTTCATGATCACTATACATGTATGTGTTTCTTAAAAACAACTTTACTGCATTTGCTTGTTCCATATGTAGAGACACTAGAGGCAATTTGTTTGTCAACCTCACAGCTATTTGACAAGTTTCCCTTTCAGCCCTTATTATTTTTGGTGCATGAGGTGGTTTTCCTATACAATCTCCCACACTTATTGAGAATAGTGTCAATCTTTTCCTGAATTAAACTTTCATCAAGGATGTGCCTTCCAAAGTTGCCAACATTTTTACGGTTCTACAAAGCATAGAAGGGGGATGGGGGTCGAGGGCAGTGTATGACCTTACAATACATGCACTGTAAAATGTTGACATTTCATGGTAGTGACAAAAAATGTTGATAAGTAGTATTTCGGGGGAAGGGAATGTTGTGAAAATGTTGACAATTTTGACGGCCCCTTAAGAACATTTAATAGATACGTGTTTATAGTATATACTTTAATACGTGAGGTGAACTGAATGGGCATGCTAGCCATTTTTTTTCAAATGTGGGTAAGAATGTCTAAGTTGGACATTAATTTCCTCCTTAAAATGACGGTAAGAGTTGAGAAGTTGATCATGACTTTAAAATTACTTATCAAGCACCAGATTTGATAGAAAAACACAAATTTATTTAGGAGTGGGAAAAATGAAAGATTTTCTTAAAAAGCACTTGGAAAATTTCAGCCAATCTCATATGGTTTGTGCACAAGGTCTGAATCCATGATCAACTTCTCAATTTTTCCGTGTATAAAAATAACATCAACATGATCAACGTACCTGATTCTGACTAGACCTGTAAACACTCGGCTAGGCTGCGAAACTGCAGTGCACAGGCGCCGCGACTTTATCCTGGAGAGTAGGAACGCGACGTCGTTGACGAAGATGAACGAATTAAGGCAAAATCGATCGTGCCAATTTGTTGTTGTCCTTGGTGTTAGCAGACGAGAATCTTGTTCAAAGTCCAAAAAAGCAAAGAGAACAAACACGTGCGTTTGTTTACACCACTTGATCAAGACTGAGTGCAGTGACTGAGTGCAGCTTTTTACTAGTCGATTTTGTTCAGCGCCCTCAAGGTTAATAGTTTAGACTGGTTTCCGGACCTCATATACATGTACACAATATGGATGTGAAGTCTGGGGCCGGCTACTCAAATATTGCTCAGGTTTCACAGGACATTTTTGAAAAATTCGTATTGTAACTAAACCTAACAGTCTCTCTAACACAATGTATCGGCTTATGAGATCTTTATCTGACCAGAATATTGTTCAATCTAAGTGGATTACTTGCATGAAATCTCTAGTAGATGACACTGGTTTTTCAATGTTGAGGGAAGAAAATAACATTAACACTTGTTTTAAGAGTAGACTAAGTAAGTGCTTAAATTTATAGAAGACTTAAAGATATTGCCACTCATGACAGGCAGAGTGATATTGTAAATAATAGACTTTGTTCTTTCTATAAATCTGTTAAAACAAACTTAAATTTAGAAAATTATATTGTTAAACTGAATAACTCCTGTAGAACAACCCTAGCTCGTTTTCGTTGTGGACATCATCATCTACCTGCAACTGAATTCCGTTATATTTCATCCAACTCATCTAACAATGTCACTTTATTATGTCCTTTGTGTATGAAGTCCAGCTTTGTGATGAATTTCATTATGTTCTTGTTTGCACTGCACTTAGCCATGAGAGATCGAGTTTGATTAAGAATGTTTACTGGACTATGCCAAACAAAGAGAAATTGGGTTTGCTTTTTAACATAACCAGCTCCCATCAACTGTATATAACCTTGCAAAATTTATAAAGATTATTTTATCCAAGTTTCCATAATAACTTGTATTGTATTTACAGTCTTCTCTGGTTACTCCTCATTTAACTTATTTCGTTTATTTGTAAATATGTTTTTCTTATTAATTAACGTACTTATTGTCATGTTATTTATACTGGCTCTCGTACCCCTCTGGGGTCGCAGAGATAAATAAACCATTTAACCATTCAACCATTCAATCGTTTTTTTAATGTGGAATATGAGTTCCGGAAACATCTCTAGCAACTTCGAGTGACGTCTATTAGACTGGTTTCAAGTCTACGTATTATTATCTCACGTCTAAAAAAACCCACAATGTTCTTTGCGTGCGCCTTCCGGCCAGCGTAATTTTTTTCCCCAGGATGGTTAAGGGAAGATTGCTCCTGATTGGCCTAACCACATGCATATATTGCATACTGAAGTGTTTTGTTGATAGCTGTCACTTAACACAACTGCATGGGTTCGAGAGTTAGACCGTGCCTATAGGTCTTTCCTCAATCAATGAAGAAAAAAACTACGAGAGAGGAGATTCGAACCCGCAATCTCTCGATTAATAGTCCCACGTCTTAACCACTAGACTACCAAACGACTCAACAAACCCTTAAATTTTCTTTCTTAAACCCCTTTTATTTAATAACTCTTGAGGGCGCTATATAGAAAATATGAATATTCATTTACAATGCACCAATCAAAAGCAGAGAATATTCTCAATGGCCTTTACCATCCTGGGGAAAAAAATTACGCTTCCGGCGTGCGTATTTTTTCCCAAGGAGGGTCGAGGGCCGGGCACATCATGCTCCTGATTGGCCTAACTACTTGCGTATGTGTTCATTGTGTTGCATAAAGCATGTAATTTGTTGATAGCTGTCAATTAAAACAATACCATGCTGTGTTTCGAGAGTTAGAAAATGCTTAGGTCTTCCTCATTTAATGACAAAAATTCTGTACGAGAGCAGATTCGAACCCGCAACTCTTGATTGATAGTCCTACGTTTTACCACTAGACTAGCTACCAATCAACTCGCTAAACCTACTCGTTTTCTTTCTTTTTTAACAACTCATGAGGGCGCTGTATAGAGAATATTCAGATTCAGATTCATTTGAACCAATCAGGAGCAGAGACAATTCTCAATACCCTCAAAAGGGTGCACCCATGTAAATAGGCAGAGATCCGAGCGCCGAGCTCATTAATATTTTGTATGCCGGCAAATTATTTTTTATTAGAGAGAGTTGCGAGCTGAATGAGTCTGGTCTTGTGTAGAATATGCATGGCCATCGCCGTGATGTGGGGTATTTTTTCTTCCAACTATAAATATTTTGGACAATGTATTATGTAGCTCCTAAAAGTGGCCCTATTTTGCCCAGTAGCGTATGTGCCTTTGTTCCGAAAAGGACGCTGGTCTGTTTAGCAAATTTCACTGTTGCAGGGGTAGTTTTGTTTTAATTGGAAATTAGGGGGCCCGGGGGGGGGGGGGGGGGGTGGGGGGGGGGGTGGGGGGGGGGGGGGGTGGGGGGGCGGGGGGTTGCCCAGTGACCTCTTTTTGTTCCACCACATGTATAATCAGGGCTTAATCACTCTCAGCAAACATCAAGTCAGTAGCTCTAGGTATATATTGTTTTCTTTGTTTTCTTCCCTTTTTGCAACTTTTCCTTGCCTTTTTGCAGCGCAATAAAAAAAACAATGTATCGGGATTTTTACCCCATTTGGAACCCATTTTGGCAGTTTTCTTAAATTTTGAAAAAAATTCTATATTACATTTCCTGAGTGAGTAGTCTAGGTCATACGTAAATTTCAAGGATTATCATCTATGGGTTCGAAGCAACATTTCCTGCAATTATAAAGGAAATCTGAATCATAAACGTTTGGCTAAAATTGATAAATATTATAAGGGATTAGTCTAGTTAGTCCAGCAATCTTAGTTGGTCAAATATTTCCCTTTTTCTTTTAATTGAAGACAAAAAACCTCGGTGTCGCAACGGAATGGAACAGAACAAGAATTATCACAAAACGAGGCATGAAATCTTATTACACATCAACATTTAATTAAACTACGTACTTAAAGAGCCCTGAAATGGTATTTTAATAAATATATTCTATACTACTCCAATACTACTCCAGTCATAAAAACCCTACTTGTTGTTTTAGGGGTTAAATTCAAGTTTTTGATTTTTATGCTAATGCAATTAACATATTCATGAGCAAAGTTGTGACGTCACATTAGGCAAACACAGGAAAATCTCATTCAACTATACACAAAAGATTTCAGTATTTTCTCCAACTTGCTGAAACTTTTGTAACCCATGATTGTTTTGTGTTTTTGGTTTACATATTGCCTGCTGTAAGCCATGAAAAAAAAATAAGGCTGGAAACTGCAGCAATGTTCCACAATTCCAGTCTGAAGTTATGTTTTTTCTTTGCTTTTCTGCCGTGTTCCTAAAGTGACACGCCCCAAACAGCGCCCTCTTTCTTAGAGTTTCTGTGAAGAAATCTTAAAGGTTGAAGAAAAACGTCACCTTTTATTCATCCAAATCAACAGTAGTATTGTCTTTATAAACATTAAAGGCACAGGCTCGTCAGCAATGCGCGCCTGCCAAATGTGTGCCACGCAATACGCAGCTCCATAGCAAAGGCATGGAGCTGCGTGTTTCGAGCACGAATTTGGCGGGCGCGCATTGCTGACGAGCCTGTGCCTTTAAGTAATCCCTTATGTGCCGCAACAACATTACTATGCATAACATTATTTAGCATTTCAGGGGCCTTTTAAACAAACTACATAAACAATTAAAAGGGTATTTTTTCGTATACATTGAACAAAGATTTAAATGAAATTACCTCCTAGAATCAACAGATCATCGAATTATAAGATATACTTCCCACTTGCACTTCTGTCGCAAATGTTGCATTTCTGAGATAAATAAATGATAAATTACTGCATAAAATTACAACCTATTCAAGTACTATAATATAAGAAGAATTGGTATTGACAATTAGCCCGAATGCCTCTGGCCAAACACATCTTATGTGTGACGGCCAGAGCGGTATAGACTTTCCCCAGCGGCCGGACTTTTTTTGTTACATAATTTGTTACGAATTTGCTACATACTTTGAGCGAGATTTTCCTCTCACCCAGGACAGAGATTTCCAAAGTTAGGGTACCTACACATAGAGGAACTCATACCTTTCCCAAAACACGTTGTCTTATCCAGGAAATCTTTATCCGTCTGGCCAAGAGGCGACGATCAAGTTCCAGAAATACGTTCCTACACTGCCGTTTCAAAAATGGAGGCGGCCTTCTGGGCGTATAGACTGGTTCCCGTCCACATATTCAACACAGGAGAATATAAGGACAGGTAAAGGGCGCTTCATCTTGATCTGTAATTGGTCGTCTTTGCGCGTGCGCATTGTGTTTTTTATATTTAAAAATTGGCTAAGCCCTTTGCTTTAATAGGCAATGTACTTTATTTACATAATTGGATATGTTCGACACGCACGGCCAAGTTACAAATGTCAATGCAAAATCTGCGCACTTACTAAAAATAAAATAAATAATAATAACCACGTGACGGGCAGAATTCTGCCCGTCGTGGCTGCCCTTTACCGATCCCTATATTTTCGAAATAAGCGAACCAATCTATAGGGATCGGGAACCAATCTATTCTGGGCGCTGCATTGGGCGCGTAGCGCGCCCAATGCTACGCGACCAAAACATCGGGCCGCTGGGAAAGGTCTACCGCTTTGGCCGTCACACGTAAGAAGATGTGTGCGGCCAGAGGCAATCGGGCTAATTGACAATATACCTAACAAACAAAAGAAAATTGATTTCATTCACGAACTTAAAAGTCCAATGTATCATTTGCAAGGTGAAACTTTTGATTCCTGGATTAAGGCCATACCATAGGCCTATCTGAAGAATGTAGCTAAATTTAGCCTGCAGAAATTTCAGCTAAAGCAATGATTCAGTAATCTTCAAAATCCATGCATGGTTTTTGTGTAAATGCTAACAAATTAGTGTGCAAAATGAGTTTTTAATTTCCAACAAGAAAGTTCCGATTTGGAGTTTTACAGTACGATTGCTATCAACAATTTGATTTTTTTTATTTTTTTTTCTTATTTACGTACAATTGTGTCACTGCCAATGATACAATGGGTCTTTAAGAATAAATGTTAATTAATCACATTTCATACAAACCAACGCAATGTTTGGTGCTTTCCTGCTATGCGAAGTGGCATTTTGAAATAATGTCCACTTCTTTCATATGAGGAATAAAGGCACATAACTGCCAGCAACAATTAAAGATCAATTATACCTATCGTAAAAAGCGCAAAATTTGGTAAAAAGCAAAAATATAAAAGTTATAATCACAAAACATAAAATCGCAATAACAAATAAATAGACTTGTTAGAGCAATCAAAATTAATATTAAAAAAAAAAGCATAATAGACCGTACTGAATTATTGGGTTCACTGTGGGTTCAAAGGGTTGGCATGACTTTTAAATATTGATAGACTTTTTCAAACCGGCATACCGTGCTTTTGTTGGCGAGATTTTTAAAATGGTAGAACTATCAGTGTTGAATTATTTTCGCTTTGGCGTGCCATAGTATGGTCACGCGTATGGCACGCAAAAGCGAAAACTAAAGGGGAGTTTCAACACTAAAGGGGAGTTCACACTATCGCGGAAAAATCACACTGTTCCATTGGTTTGTACACAAACTGGTTTGCCGCTTGTGCGCGGCCTATCGCGATGCGCAAAACGTTTTGAGCTGGGTCAAAGTTCAAATTTGTTGAACTTTGACAGCGGTGCGCTGACCTTTCCAACGCGCAGCCAATGAGGTATCAGAGAAGCCCCAAGTTACCAGAGTGGAATTTTCTATTTTGGAATAATCGGCGATTGGGAGCTCATGCAATGCGGTGAGCGCAGCGCGAAAGTGTGATTTTTCCGTGATAGTGTGTATCCGCCTTGATAGTTCTACCATCAATCCTGAAAAACAAGTCTTAACATTTTTTTATAACTTGTCAACAAAAGCACGGTATGCCGATTTCAAACAGTCTATCAACATTTAAAAGTCATGCCAACTTTTTTTTTCTTGCGCAACATTTGCGAAAATATGCGTCAACATTTTTAAAAATATTATTTTCGCTTTGGCGTGGGGTGCCATAGTATGGACACAGTAATGGCGGATAGCAACCGGTTGACAAGCCAAGTGAAACCCAAGAATAGCTATTATCTGGTAAAGGGCAAATTTTGTTGTCTAACTTTGTCAACATTGTAAGCACAACATGCGCAACCATGCATGTCCTCACGAAATTAAGAAACTGCCCTACAAGACGGCAGCTATTCGATACGGTCTATAGCAGCCATTCCTATAAATGTATCTCTAAAAATTCAATTCCATTTAGACCTGAAACATAAAGACGCCACGCTTTGTTTACATACACATGTACATACTTTCCGATGGTCCTACATCGTCTGGTACCCTTAGACTCCCACGTATAATTGCACGCGAGTAAACAAACCATGCCGCCATTATGTGCCAGGTCTATTGTACACGTACGTGTACATGATTTAATCGATGGACAAAAATGTTAAAGTTGTAAAAACGTGCATCTATGCAAAGATTGAAATTTAAATGAATGAACCATGAATTATATAACAACTTATGTCATTGTGCAAAATGTGTGCATGTCCTGTAAGGTGTATACAATCATTACAATGCAGTTTCCGTGTCTACTGCGTGTTGAAAAACGGCTACCACCAAATAAAATATCATTTCCATTCGATTTGATTTATTTGCTGTTTAATTTACCCAGTGAATTCAAAAGCGTAAGCCTACCTCCCTTGTTTGTAGGAGCTCACGACGTAATTTGCAGGGTGACCTGCACGTGACTGGCTGTTTTTTGCTACCTAATTCGGTAGCGATTATAAAGAAAAACATAAGAATTGCCTCGAAGTTCGGAAAAGGCCAAGTGAATGAGACACTCGGCGTGTGTAGACTCTACTCAAGTCACCAAATCGCCCAAATTCACGAGGCCTTGTCAAAAGGCTATATACCGCGCCCAAAGATTTTACAAAGAGTAGGGAGGGAGGGAGCCGAAGGCCGCGTTGGACTTTACATGCACTGTAAAATGTTGACATTTTATGGAGCTGACCATAAGTGCTCTTTGACACTGATGTTGGATTAAGATTATTTCGATATATTATTGCGACATTTTTAAAGAAAGGTATGCCCACAACATGAATTGTCAGTAGTTTGGGATAATCAGGGTGGGAAATTTCTCTCAAATTGCCTAAGCAACTTGTTTCATAGAGTAATAAAAGGAGTTTTTCCAGTGCTTCCATTGTATACCTTGACCATTAATTACGGAACTCTGGTGGTAATATCTGCCATATTTTTCTTACAAACATTGAATGATAACGCTTAATGCTTGTTCTCAGACTTAAAATGCTTGCCTTATTTTCATGGTGCATTGCTTCATGGAGTAGTAATAGGTGTCTTTCCAGTAGCGCCATTGTATGCCTACAGCAAATTCCACCTCAGCCTGATGTTGATATACGCCATTGAGATGGGAGTTAAAGCAAGCGTGAAACCACCAAGCGCCCTTGTGCACAATTTATGTTATTTGCCAAATCATTATCATGGTCTTTTGTTGTGAACTCTTGTGCATGCATTTTGTCTTGCCATTGAATCTTCTGAACCAGCCGTACTAGCAGCATCATATAAACCAACGTGGAATGTGTAATTCTTTCCTGAGATGGCAAACTTACCGTACCTGGCCCAAGCTGTGTTTCCTTCCCAGTCCCACAAGTCCGCAAAGCAAAAAGCCCACTTTTCGTTCATAAAACGAATTCGACTATTTTTTTTTTTAACCATCTTTTCTTGCATCAGTTTTAAGGGTGTTTTTCATCATCCCAAATTTTCCCCAATTTTGGCTACTAATCCTAATCACTCCTCACCCCAACTTGCCTAAATTTCATTGTGCTTTGCTTCAAAGAGTGAGAATAACTCCATTTCCAGTCATACCACTGTATGCCTTGGGACTCAGCAACCTTACTGTGATAGTAATACTTGCCATTGAGGTGAGCTCTTGCACATCTCTTAAACCACCAGGCACCCTCCTTGTGTACTGCACAGTTTGCAGGTTTATATATGTCATTTTCACGATCCTTAGTGGTGAAATGGTATATGTCCTGTTCTGTCATTGAATCGCCAGCTGTACTGTCAGCTTTGTACCAGCCAACGTGGAGCCTGTACTTTTCTCCGGAGACGGCAAACTTACCGTACTTGGCCCAAGCTGTGTTTCCTTCCCAGTCCCACAAGTCCACTCGCAGCTGCCATTGTCCTGTCTGGGTCAGGATGCGCAGAGCTTCATTCCCAAGCCAGAACTCACCAGACAGATTGCCAAAGCCATGCTTGTATTCATCCCAGGTACGGTAGAAGTCAACCGAGCCATCTTTACGCCTCTGAAAGACGATCCATCCTCCCCCATCAGTCTTCATGTCACAGTAGACCTGTAAGCCATTGGTCAGTCCAGCAGGATATATGGTGTAGATGCCATTGTCACGGTGACCAGCTGTTAGCAGCTCCTGACAGCTGGTGTACTTTACAGAGTCTGCAACCGATAATAAAGGCCCTGTCACGATTAGATTATGGCAGTTTTATGGAGTCACACGGTCTACGATTTCATGCCAGGACGGATCCAGATGGAGATCTGCGCAGATCTAAGGTGAACTCGATCATTTCGTGCAGATACTGACCGATATCTGTGATATCTGGGATACCTCTCACGAGGTGGTTTAGCGGAAGATCCAAAACGAGGACGTAATTTTTGCAAAGACTTTCGGGTGAAGTAAATCTTGTCGTTTACATGCTCGGTGCTAACGCATAATACAAACGAATTGGGGCTGTTCATTTATTTACGATGAATTTCATGGGCATTTGGTTAAGAAATTTGACAAATTGAGGTATATGACGAGAAAAATAACTATGATCGTTTTTTATGTGAATAAGTGAATTGAATGTGCCATAGGGGTGGTGATTCATAAACGCATCAAACTAGAGTGATGCATTAACAAAGTAATGAATCCCACAATTTTAACTAAATGACACAAAAAATGACGTAAAGACAAATAAAAATGAAATTTCATTTTTATTTGTTTGTCAAACGACAAACGTAAAAACGTGCTTGTCCCAACAAAAATAAAACATTTCTTGAAAGCTACTGATAGGTATGTTCTTAGTCCCTGCCTGATTCCGTGGGTTTTCCCCGTACACGTTGGTGTGTGCAGGGCTTTCCTCCCACCTCTAAAACTGATAATTTCTTTCTGTTCTCTCGCATTTCGTGGCCAAGCTGAAGAACCTTCTAGGTGGCTACAGGGCAACGACTTAAGTCGGCTAACCTCAGCAACCAGATCCCTTTAGGGGAAAATACGAAAGAAAAAGAGGGTATACGTAACAAATGTGAAAACAAAAAATTGCAAGCGATTATTGGCCTACCTGGGCACGATAGAACACGGCGAACCTCTGGCGCGTCCAAGGATTTCACAAGGTTGTCGTGCCGACGTGATGCGCCGATTGGCCGGGCTACTTGGTGGGCGTTGAATCCGCCTAAGTGAAGCTCAGTGCATCGGCACGGTTCGCGAACTGGGACAACCCACTCAGTACCCGTGGCAGGAGCGAAATCCTGCCCCATGAAACAAATCGAGTCTTGTAGAGGAAATAATAAAATATAGCCCGTTGTCAAACTAAAGACTATACATGTAACACGATTTGAAAACTTTTACAAAACATTAAAGGAGCGTGACCAGATCACATTTTGACCCCCACATTTTCCCAATGGGTTTTTACATTTTGATACCATATGATTTGTCATATTTTTCCCACCATCATTCAAAAATTTCTAGCCCCCAATCCGTATACTTCTAGGGATATATTTTTTTTTAAAAATCCACCGACGTTTAGTAAGCTGTAGTAGTGATTAGCCTACACCAACCTTTTTGTTTCAGTTCCACATCGAAATTTGGGATTGCAAATTTCCTGTTTGCTTCCCATATATGGTATTTTGGGGATGTAATGTATTTTATATGACTGCTAGGTTAGAACAAAATCCATTTTTGGAAAAAAATCTGGTCACGCTCCTTTAAAGTTAGTATAGGCCTACATGATTGGTATCTCGAACATCAGAAATGTTCACAGATTTACGCCTAACTTACACAATATAAACATGATGACTGTAGAAAACTTCCCCTGAAATGGTTTTGTCTGAAGTGCTATAGTCTTTGAGAAATTGGTTAAATAATTATTTTTCGTCTGATGAGACGAAAATCAAATTCGCCCAAAAACCATTTCGCCCCCAAGCCACTTTACCCGAGTGTCATTTCGGCCCAAATCACTTCGTCCAAACACTTTGACCAAATTTTTGCCCCAGTTCTTTTATATGGATGTGAAGTCTGTGACTTAGGTATTACTGGTGGGGAGAGGGGAGGGGGTTGGTCTTGACATTTATAACATTGAAAAGAAAACTTACAACCTTATACAATATTGAAGGGTTAGCATATGGCTTAGATGTACATTGTGCCTCAACACTGAATAATGTTAGACTTTTTTGAAGAGTAATTTTCTTTGTTGTGGAAAAGGCAGCCATTCTGAAAAGAACATAGTGGATGTTCCTCTAGAATTTGAAGTAGATGACTCTACAACTATTCTTATACCTATCTTGTAAATTTGATCTCAATACAGGCCACTTTGATATCATTTTAATGGGATGGGTGGCCATTTGGACAAATGGTTGCCATGGCAACTGTATGATATTGGTATAATCCATATTTCTTGTGAGGCTATTGGATACCTCTGTATGAAATGTTGTCATTCTGTGACCTTTTGAACAATTCTAAAGCATTACAGCCACACCTGCACACTATAACAGAGCAATTGGTGCTTTTATTAGCAAAAAAAAAACACAATTTGGCGGCCAATTTGTTTTTGACTGATATAAAAATTGCTCAATGCTGACAGAGTAACAGTTTTCAGATTTTTCAAACAGAGGGTCTAGACTATCATAATCCGTTGAAAAAAAACTATAGACCCCAAAACAAGGTTAGGCCCAAAATCTGGGTTTGGCTGCCGGACTATAGGGGTGGTGGTTCATAAACGCATAAGATATTCTTCTAAAATAGAGTGATGCATTAACAAAGTAATGAATCCCACAATTTTAGCTAAATGACACTTAACAAAATGACGTAAAGACAAATAAAAATGAAATTTCATGCCCAAAAAAATGGGTAAAACGACAAACGTAAAAACGTGCTTGTCCCAACAAAAATAAAACATTTCTTGAAAGCTACTGATAGGTATGTTCTTAGTCCCTGCCTGATTCCGTGGGTTTTCCCCGTACACGTTGGTGTGTGCAGGGCTTTCCTCCCACCTCTAAAACTGATAATTTCTTTCTGTTCTCTCGCATTTCGTGGCCATGCTGAAGAACCTTCTAGGTGGCTACAGGGCAACGACTTAAGTCGGCTAACCTTAGCAACCAGATCCCTTTAGGGGAAAATACGAAAGAAAAAGAGGGTATACGTAACAAATGTGAAAAAAAAAGGCCGTGGTTCAGGGCAAAATGTTTCAGGGCAAAGTGGTTTTGGGGCGAACTGACTGCAAACACTTTTTTGACTGTTTTTTCAAGTACGGAGCTGGTTTTTGCTCAGGTTGGTTTTAATCATGCATATCTTAAATCACACAGGGGGATACAACTATTTGTAACAGTTTACCAATCATGTATACTATCTTTAACAGCACCATTACATTGTAGAAATTTAACAAAACTTACAAAAATACATATGCGTGGTTTTTGTGTTAAATGAATGGTAAAAACAACACGTTGCGTTGGCAATTTCGCCAACAAAGGTACATTTTACACGGGAAAACACCAGGTGGTGTTTGTTACCTTTGCTATGAACACGGAAAGAGCTAAGTTTAGTTGATCAGGGCTTCAGACCTTGTGTACAAAACATTATGAGACAGGCTGAAAATTTGTTCTCACAAAATCTTAAATTTTGTTAAGTAAAAAATATTAAGTGTTTCCATCAAATATTCACTTATGCTTGATGGGTCATTTTAAAGAAACAATCTCAGCAAACTTTCAACTCTTCCGCTTTAAGAATCGTTGGTGAGAACTTATAATCTTTGAAGAAAACGAACATGCACGAGTGTCTGTATTGAGCTTGTGCCAATGACGTCATTTTGGGAGTCAAATAATGAGCGCACGCACATCGCTTCCACAATGACTCAGCTTAATTTGACTCCCAAAATGGCGTAATCGCACGTGTTCGAAGGGGGTCAATAAATAGTGAAAGTAAATTAAATTATTACCTGAGAAAACTCCACACGACAGCACAGTAAGCAATACCGATGGTATGATGCAGCGATCGGTGAACATGTTGCCTTCGAACTCAATGTTTGGTAAAAGCCACAAAAAGCCAAACTCTCGGACAATGAGTGAATCGATTGCCCGAATCTGGATTTGAGATGGTACCGCCTGCGCTGCAAATGCTCTCCTTTCTATAACTAAAGCGTTCATATGCTCAGATGAAAAATGGGAAACTTAACGAAGGTTTGACGTAACCTTTATGGTTCCATGGCAATTGCCGTTGCTAACTAAAACACACCAACAGCAACACACGAAGCGGGCTTTTTCAGTGGTCGTTACTTTGACAAGTGAAGGACGAAAAATTCCCACTTAAACAAATGAAGTAAAGTTCAATGGGGAATCTACCGATCCATTACCGAAATGAGGAGTCACGTATTGTATGTATTGTTTGGTTATAGTAAGGAATGCCGCACATCCAAAGAATTAACAAAAAAAACACGCCGAGTACTGTCTAAAACTAACAAATTGCACTGGCTGTTGAACACACGGCAAGGAAAGCCATTTTTTGGTAAGGAGTCAAGAGACTTCAATTTCGATAATGATCAGAAGCAAACGGGTATAAGCACTTTCGAACCACCAAAATGACATCGCATTTGATATGCATGATCAATTCCAGATGTTATGTGAATTTGCATAACCGACTGGCGGTACAGTTTTTCCGTTTTTTCCCCACCGTGACGATGACTGCACGTGTTGTGCATAATTATGCACATGATCCCACCGATCTCCGTGCGAGGCGCGTACAAAAATTCCCTTGGATCTGGCATGCATGTTGCAAGATCTGGCGACGACAAATATTTTATGGGTCTACCACGACAAAATTTCGTACGATCCGTTGTGCCCGGGGCTTAATCTGTTAGTGTAAACACATTTATTACGCCGAGAAGTTTGCATGGTTTTGTTGGGTGTGGCAAGCAAGAATTAGCAATAAATTATGCAGGAAAATTTCTACTAAACTTAATTTGCACTCCCCTAATTTACCAAGTCCAACGTCACTTCATTAGTCAGGACACAACATATTTTTACATACTTCATGGCGTGTGGGAGTCGGGAAACAAGGCATCAATCTTGACGTCCTCAAAGCTATATCGTTGAATGGATGACGTCATCATCCCTTTCAAAATTTTAAATATGGCGCTGCAGCACATATAGTTGCATTAGTTGCAGAGTTTATCATCAAAATTAATTGGGTTGCGGACGTTGAAAACAGGATTCTCATGAAGGGTCATTCCGCGTCAAATCAACCAATTTTCTAAAAAGTTCCCAGGTGACCCTCTCAGATTTTGATGAAATTTCATAAGACTGATTGAGTGTGGCCCAAATGAACACATACAAAAAAAGTAAAATCATACTCCATGTCGTTTTCGAGATATGACCAGTTGAAATTTGGTCAAGAGGGCCATTTTGTGCTCGTGCGAGTCGCGAAAAGTGATTTTTTTTGATATTTTCCGACTTTGAAAGCTCATAGTTCAGTCTTTGTACCAGGTAGAGAGCTCAAATTTGGTATTATAGCTTACTTCTTGGCAAGATTCATGAATCTGCACTCAATTTAACTGTATCTGCGTATTTTTTTTGGTCAAATTTAATCGTTTTTACTGTAAAATCCAGATACTGAGGATCGAAACGAGGGTGAATGTGTTGGAAACCGCTCCCCTCTTATAATGTTAGTTATCTTATCTTACCATCCTATTTTTATCTTAAAAATTGTAGGTGTTTTTGTAATTTAAATTGTAATTTTTATTGAAATGTGTAAGTCTGTATAGTAGCTATCAGCTTTCAAACAATTTTATTGTAGATTAATATTAATATATCTTAGTATCTCGAATTTCTGTAAAGCGCTTTGAGGCATTGCATAAGGCGCTATATAAATGTTGTTATTATTATTATTATTATTATTTTTCTGGTTATGGTCACCCAAAGTAGGCACTTTATTCAGCCAAAAATGTTTTTTTGTGATTTTTGGGGTCACCCTGTGCCCACATGATGGGTCAAATAAATCCTATATTCCCTAGGTATTATCTATGGGTGCATGTCTATACCCATAAGCAATTATAAGCTCACCAATGCATTAATTAAGAAATGGCATGGGCCCAAAGTTGGCTCCAGCCAGAAAAAGGTCAAAAAGACCCCTCCTGTCTTGACCCTGGTTGACCCCGCGATCAATTGAATTTTTTTTAAAAATTTACACCACTTAAACATATATATTATATCTACTTGTACACTAAATTTCTGCTTTGGCACTCAACTCCTTCATGGTGTGGTGGCAATTTGAGAAATAGACGTTTTTCGCACCTTTTTCCTTGATTTGCAAAAATGCGTATTTGTCAAAATGCGTAATTGTTTATTTATTTGTAAGGAACATTTCTCATACTGATACGCTACCATACCGCCTTATTTTGTGATGTTTGTAACAGAAAAACTAAACAGAAAATGTTCCCTTTGTGGCTCCTGTGCAAAACGAATGGAGAAACGCGTTGCCATGCAAGTAGGGTGAACCGTTGTCAAAGAAGTGAACGCGTCCGCGCGGAAATTTACGCCCACTAAATCGGACCCCATATTGGAAACAATGCTTTAAAAATAGTTTTAAAATACTTAAAAAAATCAAACGGCGTCTCGGGGCAAAAGTCAAAATACTCATTAAAATCTCATCTTTTCATTTATTTTCAATTTTATGTGGATAGCCCGTCACCGTTATTCTGGAATTTCCACTTGGAAAAAAAGTTGAAATAAAACTACCCATGCAAGAGTGAAAATAGACCGATCCAGAAGCATTTAAGCACCGCCCCCGGAATTTCCACCAACCAATCGTTTTGAAGGACAGTGGTGATCCAACAAATATAATGATTCTGCGCACTTTGATGTTACGTTACTAGACGCGTTTCTACGTGGGCGGGGCTAACTGCATTGATCTGTTGCCAAACAAACAAAAAACCGTGCCATACGCTACTGGGCACAGTACTGCCATTTTCACGAGCTGGACTATCAAAAATTAATCAGTTGAAAAAAATTTAAAAAACCCACATCATGATTATGGGTTATTTCTACACCAGACCACACTCGTTCGGCTCTCATCAACTCTCTTTATAATAGAAAAATGTTGAGGGCATACAAAATATTAATGAGGTCGGCGCACCGATCTCTGCCTATTTAGTGGTGTGCACCCTAATAAACTACTATACCCTTCGTACCTGGGGCCAATTTCATAAAGCTGTTTAGCAGAAAACATTTCGCTTAATCCAAAATTTGTTTGCTTTATAAAAATGGGTTAATAGTCAAAATTGTATGTCAACTTATGTTTTCAGCAAGAATACGTGCCTTTATACGGTTCCCCCACAATTCACTGCGCGCTGAGCATGATGGGATACAAATCTAGTACACTTTCCCTCGGCGTTCAATCTTCTCGTGTAGAATCGAATGAGAATTGAGCTATATCTTCCGCTTCAAACTCGTAAAACGCGGCGAATTTGTGTTTTTGACACAAATGTTCGCTGGTAATATAGAGCTCAGATACAGATTCAACCCACTGTATATCTGTTTTGGGATTATATCGGCGCGCGTCTTGGGGTAGAATAATTTAGATGAATGTCAAAAACCCGTTGTTACGGTAATCCGTGAAGCCGAGCGAGTGCGTGACGCGAGTGCGTGACGCGAGTGCGTGACGCGAGTGCGTGACGCGAGTGCCGTGGGTACCGCGCGCGCTCCACGACAGAAATAAATTAATGTGGTGTTTGGTACCATTGTTATGAACTCTTTTAGTAAGGTGTTTCTTGTCAACTTATGAAAAAAAAATGGGGTAATGCAAATGATGTACTCGACCTTTAAGGATTGTGCACTTTGCCCGATGTCTTTATTGACTTGCGTATATGGGTGTTTCTATAAATTATAGGGGTCCAAAAGTGTGACATTTGGTGCCCCCCGTTACACCTAATATGTGTTATTTTTCGTAAAAAAAATCATTAAAACGGCTTTTAAACCATTTTGTATGAATTGTACTTTATGTACTCACTCTTTGAGATGGAAAGTATTTAAAGAATGTGTCCTGAATTTACAAAAACAAGATGTAAAATGTAACGGGGGACACCAACACTGGACCCCTAGTTTATAGAAAGACCCATATACGATTTAAAACATATATATATAAAACAAATACTGATCCTTGATTAGAACAGAAGTTGTTAAATACAGTGAATTTGTGGATAACAAGGCACTGATTGACCAATCACTTTGGAATCACTCTCAAGACTGTTCCGTTTCAGTGATTTCCTAAGATGGCCTGTTTGAAACTGATTCCCACAGTATTAAAATGCGACATTTGTTGTTTCTGGGAGAATCCTGCCGTTAAGGGCTATCAGAAAAGAAAAGAAACACCATTTGTTGGGTTTTCAACCTGATTGAATCTGCTGAACTCTAGAGCCACGCATCTCCCAAACAGCCCTATAAGTGCAGGAGTTCAGGAGGCACTTTAGCCAGAGTGGCGCACCCTGCCTAAGCGGCTCTTACAGAGTCAGCATTGCCACAAGAAGAGGCCATGTTACTGACCAATAAAAGTATATTGTATGTTGATATTAATCTAAATCATTCGGTCAAAGCGTATAACTTTATTAAGCGTATCTGCTGTGTATAATCAAAGTACTGAATGCATATGGTTGAATGTCTGTAACTCATTTGAGCATTGCCTGGAAATATTTGTTCTGATTTTCACTTTCCTTTTATAATTGTGATTTTAATAATTTGTGCTGTGAATTAAAATGCTACTTCCTGCTTTAACTTTCGGGCTATGTTTCCGCCTGTCCTTTAATTTCACTTCTTGCGGAACTAAAACGTGTTTAGATACTAATTGTAACACTATATTAAAGGCACAGGCTCGTCAGCAATGCGCGAGCGCCAAATTCGTCCAACATAATACGCAGCTCCGTGCCTCCTCTGCTACACGTGTAGCAGAGGCACGGAGCTGCGTATTTCGTGGCACGAATTTGGCGCGCGCACTGCTGACGAGCCCCTGCCTTTAAAGGCCGGGAGCTTGTTCACATTTTTCCAGAAAATGGATTTTGCTTTAACTCATGATAAGGTATCAAAATCTCAACATCATGAGGAAAATGTGGCCGTCAAAAATGTGATATGGACACGCTCCTTTAAGACCTGACCAATTTACCAAGGAGTTTGTGGTCGAGTCTCGCGCCACTTGGCTATCGTGGGGTTAGCCACAACACGGTCGAAGATGGCTTTTAGCTTGGAGAACTTCTCCAGTGAGTTTTGGAAGTAGAATTCAGTAAACTCCACCATGGAGACGAAATGCAGATCGGCCGCGGTCATCTGATGAAAAAAAAAACGCGATCAAAATGTTGGAATCGACGCTTAATGCGTTACACTATGCTGATCGTCGGTGCTGATATTCAATTTTTGGGGGAAACGCCGAGTATCGTCAGGATACGTGTTGGATTCGTGTTGGATTTTTTAAAGACAATCGGAGAGTATCTTGGAGGTTCGTAGATGTTCTATTGTGTCCGCCATACGTCTAGGCTGGTTCCCGGACCAAAATAATCCGGACTGATCTTTAGGTCTGGCAGCCGCCAGTATACATAGTCCGCCATATTGAAACAGGGGGAATTCCTCCTGTTTCCGAAGGTTTCCGAAGTTACCCGAATGCACGTCCGGACTTTATCGTTAATCGTCGGGTACGATTCGTCATTGTTTCGAGAATTGGCGTTGACGCCGCATGTTTATTTATGATGATGCAGACAAGGTTTGAATGTGATTTTTGATATATAATGGGTATGTGTAATATTTTACACATAGTGTAATATATTAATAGTGATATATTAAAATTTTATTGGCCAAATATGGAATAACCCCTTTCAAATTGTTATACACTCGTGCCTTAGCGCGCGCAGCGGGCTTTGAAAATTAACGGTTATGACGTCATACATGTACTACTATTTTAAACACTATGGCAGCCGGTCCTCATATTCATTCGTTGTATTTGGAATATGTGGAACGGGAACCAGTCTACCATATTTTAAAAAGGCCAATGGTGTAAAATACCTTGTTTCCAACGAAGTAGTGACCAGCGTTCATGTGTTTCAAGTCCCGTAGTCGCTCCAGACGCGTGTAGATCAGTGGCACAACGACCTCGCGGAAGTCCGTGGTGTATTTGGCCTAAGCATGCAGTTAACGAGAATTGGAGAAAAATTTAATAAGGGCGTATTGGAAACACTTGACCTGCGTGACACAAGAACGGCGTTCTTGGGTTGACAGTTACAAATGCAAAAGTGTGTATACTATGGTGTTCAGCACCTGCCGTCTCGCGTCTCGCGTCTCGCGTCTCGCGTCTCGCGTCTCGCGTCTCGCGTCTCGCGTCTCGCGTCTCGCGTCTCGCGTCTCGCGTCTCGCGTCTCGCGTCTCGCGTCTCGCGTCTCGCGTCTCGCGTCTCGCGTCTCGCGTCTCGCGTCTCGCGTCTCGAACGGCGTTCTTGGGTTGACAGTTACAAATGCAAAAGTGTGTATACCGAGTGTGTAGGTACATCATTCTTTGACCGCAGCTCAAAACGCATTGCGCGTCGCGATAGGCCTATAGTATGGTGTTCAGCACCTGCCATCTCGCATCTCGAATCTCGCATCTCGCATCTCGCACGGCGTTCTTGGGTTGACAGTTACAAATGCAAAAGTGTGTATACCGAGTGTGTAGGTACATCATTCTTTGATCGCGTCGCGATAGGCCTATAGTATGGTGTTCAGCACCTGCCAATTTTCCGCGATAATGTGAACGCCGCTTGAGCATTCTCGCGCGTAAATCATGATGGGACGTGCGTGGCTTTCAGAAAAAAAGCGGTGTGTAAGGAAATTGTACATTACGGAGCCCGGGAAGGGACAGGGCGAGTAAAAATCCACCATAAATACATGTACGCACCTTCTCGGCCTCATTTATTGCATAGTAAATCTTGTCCCATGGTGGTACGATATCGTCAACAGTATCGATAACCATATCGATACACAGCACTTCAATTTCATCGTTGCTCAAGTAACCTATTTTAAAATAATGTAACCTATTTTAATTTAATGTTGGATTCACCCACCAGTCAGGCCGACCCTTGGAAATCTGGGCCTCAAGCCAAGCCCCATTCATTTATGCACCTTGCATAATATAAGATATCAATCATCCTACCTCTGGCCCAGTGACACAATGTAAACACAACTGTTTGCAACTAATAGCCTGATAGAGCAATAGCCCCATCTAGGTACACTGTAAACAATTGTGTTGAGTCACAGGTGTTTTTCTGTTGAAAAAGTCCAAATCGAACAGTAACTTTTACTGTTTTTGGAATTTGTTGTTATTGCACAAACGTTCTTTCGTCTGTGTACATTTTAAAAATATTGTTCTGCTTGATTACAGACGATTTGCCGTTAAATTACAGGTTTGTTCAGGAACAAGACACTTTGAATCTTCATCTGTTAAAATACAGCCATGTTACCGTTTAGTAACAGAGGATCTTCTGTTATCCCATCGATGTTCCCTGGTATGCGGCAGAAATTACGCGGCGTTGATAGCGAGTACCAGTACGTTGCATGCTGGGAAACACTGCAGTAAATTTAACTGCGCAGTGCGCTTTTTGTAGTTGTGCCGTTCGTACGAAATGACAGCTTTTGGTCGGCGTTATATGTCGAAATATGTAGTGGAGACTGTTCAGTTTAGTGCCGACTTGCTGCTCTACATGTCGTGAAAGGCAAGTCGGCATTTTCGTACATTTGTTGGTTTTTATTTGCGTGTTATTTGCCGTGCAATACTGCCTGCAGTGGAGATATACGGGAGCATGTAACCTGCCTCAAAGTGCGGGAATACAATAGATTCAGGCGGAAATTTCCCCTGAATTTATCGTATTTCTGTATTTCAATGGGTCGGGTTACATTTTTGGTATACTGTACACCCTGTTGAAACTTCACTGCACCCCGGCATGCAAATAAAAACTAGGAAATTGAGAGAAACACGCCGACTTATTTTCCATGAAGTGTGGTGCATCTACAACACACAAAAGTGAACTGTAAATAAGGGCAACAAGAAACAGTCGTCAATAACCTGGACTGCTTTGTTCAGTTACATAGAATCGTTTCTGTACAGAAGGCTTTGTTAAAGAACAAAACCATGCACGAAACGAACACTTGGTCGTCTGTTGAAAAACAGAAGAATCGTCTGTAAGTTTACAATTCCAAATAACAGTAGAGTCTACTGTATGCCATCCTGAGATCTCAGGGAATTTCTACTCTGCAAAGCGACGTGACAATACCCTGAGGAAATACACGCAAATCTGTGGAGCGAGCCGGCTGTTGTCTTGAGCCAACTCACGCCCGAGTCATTTTGATGTAATTTTATAAATTCGGTCATGTTATGCCGAAAAGAAACAATTTCTATACTTTCCAGAAATTGTATTGGGTTCCGTTTCTTATGACTGTCCCATTCCTACCAAACCATCAAACGACGAACCTTATTTACTCCGCAGTTTTTCAAATTAATAACAGGGATGCATGCTGACGAATGTAATGGAACGGATTCCCCAATATGCTTTAAATAGCAGCCAATCGCCGACGCGGACAACGGCCAGCATTACCGAGTACAAGTATCACATGCATGCACAGTGTTTACAATTTGTGCGCGTAACATTTGAATGCCTGCAATCGTGCTGCAATGCACAGCAAGCGTCCTGATTGGTCCAGCAGAGGCGACAAGATTTCTGTCGCTAGTCCCACCGCCAAATGGGGCCTTTTTCAACAGGGCCACTGTACGCAGGAGTTAGGGAGTGCGTTAAAGGGGCACTGTTGCAAGAGGATGACTGTATGCAAACAGAGAAAACAAAAAAGTAGAATGTACTGTTCAAAAACAGTATACGCTATGTAATGCCAATTGAATGTACTGTAAATTTTGAGTCCCCATATAATTTTATGTGCGGTTCTCCTTACCGTATTTTCTAGCCAGGTACATGATGATCGCTTTGCGTGAACTGCATCCTGTCGATTTCAAGTATTGGTAGTTGGAAAGTTGGCATGGCTGCATGTCAAAGGTCAAAGGTCAAAGGGTGGAATTTGATTGGTTAGAAGTTAACGACATAATTATTTTAGTAAATTATGCAATACCCGTAATACGCGCCAGTATTACCCTGTGTATACAGTCTACGGGACATGACAGAAAGTATTTTCAAATAAAAACATGGAATATTTCTCGGTATAAAAGAGTTGAGAAGTTGATCAGATTTTTTTTCTTTAAAAGGACTCGTCAAGCGTCGGTAAGTGCAGATCGATTTGATGGAAACATTTTAAGATTTTGTAAGGAAACACGCGGAAATATGTTAGCCTGTCCCACATGTTTTGTACACAAAGACTGAAGCCATGATCAACTACTCAGGACTCATTTGGAAATAATTGACAAGTCGGACATCATATAAGCCCTCGTGCATTAAACCTATGGAACAACTAAGTAAAATCTTCATATGTTTCCCTCTCCAATTTGTTCCATTACATTGCAGGTTGGCGTAGCGGTCCTTTCCACGCCTTCAACCTCTGTGGCCCTGGTTCGAATCCTGGCCGGGTCAGTATGTGGATTGGGTTCTTACTTCTCAACCCCTGCTTGATAGACCTTATGCACGGCGGCCATGATAGAGGGTAGTCACATTGTCACAGTGCGTCATGCACGAGTAGGCACTTTGTGGGTCTATCGTCACATCATTTGAATATGAAAACCTGCCTTCTGTCATGGCCGCCATGCATAAGGTCTATTCCGTGGGTTTTCTCCACACGTTGGTGGGTGAGGTTTCCGTTCCAAGTCTAAAACTGAGAATTTCTTCCTGTTCTCTCGCACTTCGTGGCCAAGCTGAACAACCTCCTAGGTGGCTACAGGGCAACGACTTAAGACGGCTAATATAATCCCAGCAACCAGATCACTTTAGGGGATCATACGAAATAAGAAGTCATTCTAATGGAAACAAATAGTGATGTCCGAGTACTAAATTCTTACTCTCAATTCTTTCCGGGTTTTTTTTGATCACCTAAATGTTGCCCCAGGGGTGGTGATTTTGTAGCCTGGGGGGTAGGGGAGGAGTGGACAATAATAATTTAAGAGGTGGATAAAGCTAACAGTATACCGTATAGTTGAGGGCATAAAGGGCATTAGTTGCTAAAATGCCATAAAATAAAACAACCACCATGACAACTTACTTGGTTTAACAGCAGGCCATTCCTCCATCTCATACCGCTTGTCCTCAAACATTTCCCCAGCGAGGTTAAAGATATAACGAATTGTCTCGGCTCTCGCCATTCCATTGAAGTAAACCAACTTGTAGTTCGGCATGATTTCCTGGGTGTCCTTCGTTGAACTCATGTAGTAATACTTTAAAGAACGCTGAATGCCGCAATAGGGCGACATTTCGGCAAGACTCTCGCCGGAGACCACCGAAATTTCGGCAAGAGTCACTCAAAATGACACCTTATTTTTTTTAGCCAAAGCTTCCAAAAATGGTTGCAGACCGAAGAGAAACAGCTCCAATCCCGATAAAAATGGTTTTTGACCTAAAAAAATTAATTTTAAACTCAAAAATATTAGGGCGACACCAAAATGTCGCCCTATTGAGCAGGTCGCCCTAATATACCTTTTTTACACACGATTTGTCGCCCTAACCTACAATTCATAGTTTTTTGGGTTATTGTCAATGATATGACTTTAAGCTAACAGTGTCATCGTAGAAAGTACATGTATAGACCGTATCGAATAACTGATAATAGGGAAGTTTCAGTGAGGACATGCATGGTTGCACATTTTGTGCAACCATGCAAAAGGTACCCCACACGATGGCAGCTATTCGATACGGTCTATACTGGTACGACAGCCGTGTCACAACGCTTCCGTTTGGCTTGCATGCAACGCATTATGTTTATATGACTCCGTTTTCGACCAATCACATTGCTCATGAAAAATGCAGCACACACTCTTTAATTGCTAACAAGTTGAATGCGTTGAGAAATAGGATTGGCTAACGATAAAACAGTTAAACATGATTTTTTTTCCCTGACATTTTGGTGTCAGCTCATAGCTTTGTGTACAAATAGTTAGGGATCAAAGATCAAGAATTCCTTTCAAACAGAGATAAGAAATCTCAACATGTCATGCACGCTAATTTAGCCGTATGCTTAGTAACATTTGCGGGTATATTTTGAGGCCAGAAAAGATTAAAGGCACAGTCTCGTCAGCAATGCGCGCGCGCCAAATTCGTGCCACGAAATACGCAGCTCCATGCCTTTGCTATGGAGCTGCGTATTTCGTGGGACGAATTTGGCCTAACGCGCGCATTGACGAGCCTCTGCCTTTATTAATATAGATAACAGGGTTGGACAACTGTTACAAACGATATTTCGCGCACCCCCCACCCACCATAACTTCAGCTAAAGAACGGCAACGAAGAGTGCCACAACATACCTTCCTGAAAGCCCTGTGTGCAAATTTCCTATATACCGTATGTAACAAGGACAATGAAAAATGTCACAAAGTATGTGTCCTATGTTACATACGTTAAATAGGAAATTTGTACACAAGGTTTTCAGAAAGGTATTTTGTTGCACTATTTGTTGCTTAAGTTATCTTCTTAGATCTGTCTTAAGATATTTCTTTTGTTTTAAGAGAATATAACTGGCATTGCATAGAGTTATGATCCTGGTGAAAAAAGTCTCTCCAGTATTGAAAACAGACTTATATAGGCCTATATTTCTTTTTAAAACATAAAATAATCCACTCTATTAGCTCACCGCGGTTCGTTGACTGAGAAAACAGCAGTTTATTTTATTATAACACCGCACCATACTAAATAAAACTGCAAAAATCGAGCTACTATAAGAGAAACACTAAAAGTATCACAGCAACTAAAAGTTATCCCTATACGAATTCTCACACGGTGCTCCAAAAGTGTCATCGACTTTATTTGAAAATAGCGTGTCCAGATCGCATTTTGGAGCACCCCTCCCCCCATTTTTCCCTATATGGGTGTTGAGATTTTAATACCATATCATTTGTCATATTTTTCTCATTACCATTCTGAAATGTCACGCTCTCATTCCGTATATTTTTAAGGATATCGTAAGAAACCACTAATGTTTTGTAAACTAGTTTATCCGGTTCCATAAAGCAGTGCAGTGATTACACCTTTTTGCTTCCACATCCAAATTGGAGATTGCAAATTTCCCGTTTTCTCTCCATGTATGGATAGTATTTTGGGGAGGTATTTTATAAATGTGATTGTTAGCTCAGAACGAAAACCATTTTCTAGAAAAATCTGGACACGCTTCTTTCAATGAAGCGGTGGTTTAACTCGAGGGCCGCTGTCCAATCCGATGCGATCACCAAGGCGTAACTGGGCGGGACTTGCGCCACTTCGCTATGGCCGGGTTAGCCACAACGCGATCGAACACAGCTTTCAGTTTGGGAAACTTCGCCAAAGAGTTTGGAAAGTAGACATCGGCAGTCTCGGACATGGAAACGAAATGAATGTCGGCAGCCGTCAACTAAATGGAATAAGAACAATTAAGTACAGATAAGAGGCCATGTGTGATTGAGGATGTGTATGTGTAAAATCAACATGTGTGTACTGTAAGGGCCCTCTCACACACACGGAAAATTCTCCCCCGCGAGCGGCAGGAGCTCCTCGAGTTGGTGAATTCGGGAAACTCGGGAAAACTCGTGGGATAACTCGGGATGATTCGTGTACTAGTAACTCGGGCACAACTCGTAACAACTCGTATCAACTCGTAGCAGCGCGCAACTCATGGCGAAAATTTTAAACATGTTGGACCTAAACAAAACTATAAGTGGTTCCAAAGTGATTTCAAAGCGATTGGTCGATCAGTACCTTGTTATCCACAAGCTCACTGCATTCAACAAACTTCTGTTATGATTAAGAATTGATTTTTAAGAAAAATGTGGTTCTTGAAGAATATGTTTTATAATGATGTGGATATCTATCAAGCTCACATATCACATACATCATGGCGTTTCTGTTATTACCCCTGGCCATTGGGCTCTTTATAGCATTATTGTACATGTGTAATGCTCTGCTAAGTGCAAGTTGAAAGTGGTTATGTAAGCTGCGTGGGGAATGGGTACGCAGCTGTGCTCATGGTCGAGAGGTTTTGGGTTCGAGCCCCACTTGTGCCAATGTGTTTGTGTCCCTGGGCAAGACACTTAATTGCGTTTTCATTTTGGGAGGGCTATAATACCTTGTTCCCTACGAAATAGTCTCCGGCGTTCATGTGCTTCAATTCTCTCAGTCTCTCTAGACGTGAGTAAACCAGCGGTACCTCAACTTCTTGAAAGTTCTTGGTGTGTTTTGCCTATAATAACAAAAATGGACAAAAATTGGAAAACACAAATCACGATCGTCAACTTTTAACAGGACATTTTGCCCCCAAACGACGTACATGTAATTTTAAAGCCGTTTACAATATTTTGATTTATAATAGACCGTGTAAATGATGTATTACGAACCCTTTCTTCATCAGTAGTTGAAAAGAAGATCAGGTCAAACGGTGGTACCATGTCATCAGCAGTATCAACGACCATATCGATACGAAAAGCTTCAAGTTCATCGGTGCCATAGAAACCTACAATGTCATGCCATAAAAGCGAGTTTAGATACACGTAAAACGCAAATGTGAACGTGAAATGGCCTGAGCACTGATCATAATCTTTAGAAGGTTACAAAACCCAGGTTCGAATTTTGGTCACGGCGAAGAAGTTATCTTACCACGAAAGCCACATTTGTGGATTTTTGTTTTCGTCTGTTCTAAGATTTCCTCCAGGTAACGACTAAGTGTTCAAACATTTCGCGGTCAGTCTGAGCACCTACCTCCATGGTCTGAGCGTGGGAATTTGCAGTACACATGGCTTTATGCAGTCGTGTATAATAATGAAGCCGCTTTGCGAATATTTCGATGTCAATATAATTGTAAAAGAAATTTTCAAAATAATTTTGATTAAACTGAAAATTAGCGTTTCTTTTGTTGCTCGGTATATTTGCCTTTTGTTGAAGCGGGCCTCCCACTGCATGTGCGATTTTTTTCCAAGAATTTCCTACGAATTGGTACGATTACCAGAGACTGTCTATAGACTCTACACACAATCGTACTTAATCGTAGCTAATCGTAGGAAATTCGTGGCAAAAAACGCACAGTGGGAGGCCCGCTTTAAACAAAGGCAATTCGTATTGAAATCAAGAAATACCAATTATTGTTTGAAGTCAGAACAGTTTTGAGTAGTCCAAGTATATGAAACGTCTTCCTGTGTTGCCATGGTTATTGGGTCTACACTAAAACCAGTGAACATTTTCCTTGCACTTTAGCAATAGATTACTAAAGTGAAAACGTCACCCTTTGTGTGTTGCCATGGTTTTTGGGTCTACACTAAAACCAGTGAACTGTTTCCCTGCGCTATACCAATGGACGTTTCAGATTACCAGCGAATGTTTAGACCCAATTACCATGGCAACTGACATCACACTTTAGTAGTCTATGGACGTGTTAGATTACCAGCCAATGTTTAGGCCCAGTTGCCCAGTCAACCGACGTCACACTTTAGTAGTCTATTGTAGACATTATTCTCCTTACCGTATTTTTTGGCCAGATGCATGATGATCGCTTTACTCTGCAAGTACCGATTGCCATCAATTTCAAGCATCGGCAGTTGGAAAGTTGGTATGGCTGGAGGTCAAAGGTCAGATAATTATGCAATTTGATTGGTTAGAAGTTAGTGACAAAACCGCGGACATAGTCGGCTTTCAGACATAATGGATCGCACATAATATGCTTTCGGATACATTAATTTACCGATAATTAAATTATTTTGTTCTGTATAGATCATTTGGCCATGACAGAGGATAGGTTTTTATACAGGCATATTTTCATATTTATATTATGTCACAATAGATCCACAAAGTGCCTACTCGTGTATGACGCACTTTGACAATGTGACTGCTCCAAGTCAAACGGTCTATTTTGTATCGACTGCCGTGCACAATACCAATAAAGTATCGATTAATGGAATCGGATACAGTGCAGAATCGATTAAAACGCTTTCGTTCGCACGGGAAGGTCTTCGATTCAAAACTATTTTTGGGAGCCGCAACTATTCATAGGCTGAGGAAAAATACAGTGTGCGAACGAGAGCATTTTAATCGATATTGCACTGTTTTTGATTCCATTAACTGAAATAATCTGTATTTGGTATCGATTCTCGTGCACGATACCAAATACAGAAATAAAGTATCGATTAATGGAATCGAATATAGTGCAAAATCGACCTTGTGCACAAAACATATGAGACTGGCTGAAAATTTTCCCGTGTTTTCTAAGAAAATCTTTGATTTGAAACACTTAAATTTGAAATTTTCAATCAAATTGGCACTCACTAATGCTTGATAACTTATTTTAAAGAAAAATATCAATGATCAATCTCTCAATTCTTACCAACAAGTTTTATCTGCAAATTATACAATAGGCCTTTAAACATAACTACGACGTATAGGCCTAGACCGTATCGAATAGCCGCCATTTCGTTCCTTGAGGAAATGCATGGTTGCACATATTGTGCTTCCATTGTTGAACGGTTTAAGTGACAAAAGGTGCCCCACGAAATGGCGGCTATTCGATACGGTCTATAGCCAAAACTTACTCGGTTTAACAGCCGGCCATCCCTCCATCTCATACCGCTTGTCTTCAAACTTCTTCCCAGCCAGGTTAAAAATGTACCGAATTGACTCGGCTCTTCCTCGGCCGTTGAAGTAGGACAGCTTGTAATGCGACATGGTTGCTTCTCTTCGGCAGCCGAGAACTCAGAAGAATGTTTAATAACGAATTTTCAGGACCAACGCGGCGTGGCCCTGTACAGTGACTGTGCAGATTGTAAATAGCAAGTCACTGATCAAAGTTTATAATAGTGCATTCGTCTAGCCGGCTGTCCACAATACATGTAGTGTGCAGTATAGTACAGTACGTGGTCCTTGGTTTATTTTGTGTACTTACGGTATAGCGGACTTTGTTACGCCCCAAAAACCCAACAATAAGTTGGCGATGGCCTGACTATCTGAGGGCAGTCCAACTCATTGTTGGAAGATCGCTTATCAATAAGTTAAAGGAGCGTGACCAGATGTATTTTTCAAAAAAATGGTTTGTGTTCTATTAAAGGCCATTGTATCATTTGCAAAGTCCCGTGCACAGGACTTTTTTACCATTCACTTGTACACAAAACCCATACATAGATTTTCAAGGTTTTTTTAAGCATTGCTGCATCTATGTACATGTAGCTAAATTTTCTTGAGGCTACTTTACCAATATTCTTCCTTTATAGATATGTTCCCTCTTATTCCACGAATCTGTAAAAAGTTGTAGGCACTTAACCACAATTGCTCCATCCTTCGGAAGTTTTGAGAAATCCTGTCTGCAGCAAGCACGTATGAAACCCCGCCATCTTTTCCCTCCCAATTACCAAGTAATAATAGTATACTGTACTGGAATGACGGGTTGCTGATACTGTTCTTTCACGGGACTGTGTTGTAGAATGACGGTTGCCGAGGCTGTTAAAGTATATATAATAGTCTGTTATATTACCTTCACTGTCATTTTACAGGAAATTCCTGGCGTCCTGGCTGCCAGAAATTTCCTGTAAAAATACAATTGTTTTTTTGTTTTGTTTACAGTGTACCCCAATGCATGTATAATAATAGCAGAAAAGTGTCCAAGGCTGGGCCAGGGTCATGTACAAAAGTGGCTGGCTAGCGCTGTACATGCAAGATATAGACCATTCATGCGAAATCAATTAATTGTTTATGCGTGCAACATACGCATAAATGGCTGGTGTCAGGATTCTTCACTTTTATTATTATTTTATTTTATTTTATTTTATTTATCACATCCAACAGCGGAGGGACCGCCAATTACAGGAATGGGAGCAAGTGTGGTTAAGTGCCTTGCTCAAGGGCACAGGTGCCACAACCCGTCACGGCCAGGAATCGAACCTATACATTCTAGTACTAGCACAGGACTAGACGCACTAGACCGCTCGGCCATAACACCCCACATTATTATATAATACAGTTTAGAAAGTGACACTATTATACGCTGTTGTTATGTGGTGCACGCCAATACCTATAGCAACCACAGTCTAATAGTCTGGTTGCTTTATATGCCATTCTCTGCCACAGTGAACACGGTGTTGATTCTATACTTCACATCTGCCGCGTGCACCACATAGCAACAATAAATTAGTCTGGTCCAGTGAATACTGAGTGTGCATGTGAAAGAGGTACGTCAATACACCAGACGCTATCCATGCGATACTATTATAGTACGTTAAGGCACCATTTGTGCAAAAAAACTAGACGCGCCTCGTGTCTGTTTGACTTGCCTCTCGTACTGTGGCGAATAGTTACTAACAGCAACATCCGCAAGAGGCATGTCAAACAGACGCGAGGCGCAGGCGCGTCTAGTTTGCTTACTGAAATGGCGCATTGACGTATTACGGAACTCACAGTAGAGTGGCACTTACGGCGCTATAGAACGTATCGAATAGCTGCCTTAAATTTGTCAACAATTTGCAAGCACAAAATGTGCAACCATTCATATCCTCACTGAACAAAGAAACTGCCCTACAAGATGGCAGCTATTCGATCATCTTTGGCCCCCACCCCCTCCCCTGCCCTTGCCCCAATCTTGATATTGAAACTGGGGGCCAATGACACATCCGGACTCTGCCTTTCACCCCGCTAGCTTTAATTTAATTTCATCGAAGGTTTGCCGTGAACGTGTGAATCATTATGAGTTATGTTAACACCGGACACGCTGGGTGGATCTGTGTACGTGCATCGTACAGAGGTGTTAGGATGATAGTATACACTCACACTTAAAGGAGGTGTTCGGATTTTTTCAGAAAATATATTTCGTTTAAAATTTAAAAAATATAAAATACCTCCCCAAAATACTATCCATTTATGGAAAGAAAACAAGAAATTCGCAGTCTCTAATTGCGGAAGCAAAGGTGTTGGCGTAATCACAGCACTGTTTTATTAGAAACAGATAAATTAGTTTACAAAACATCAATGAATGTTAATCAGAAAAATATGACAGAGGATAATATAATATCAAAATCTCAACATCCATGGGAAAAAAGCTCCCTTTTTAACTTTAATACATGCCCCTATTGATCACGTTGAAATGACGTCACTTCCTACAAATCGCCACGTGCATCAGAATTTTTAGCGTATTTTCTTGTGATGCGCATACATTTCGAGCAACACGCGCGCGTGTTTGGAACATGTTCCACCGTGTGCGCGCGTGCGCGTACTTGATGGCGTGTAATACGCAGTAGCATTTTTTCCTACGAAGATGGGTCTGTGAACGTGATCAATTCGTGGTCAAATAAACTCTGATACTGCACAAAATCATCACACGGCTGTGAAAAAATGCCTTGCTCATGGGCACAGCCAGAACCTGCAATCAGTAAACCAACTTTATTGCTTTGCAAAATCACTAAATCCGGCAGGTTTTAATTGGGCCTTTAGTATAAACCTAACTGTGTCACGGTATTTGCTACAGGGAATGTGATTAGGCCATCATACACTAAGTTCCTTCCCATAAGGTTCCCGTGTAGTTTTAGCCATCGGCTGTAAGTCCCACTTGGGAATCAAATCGGTTACGAAACTTAGAGCAAATCCATGATTTACGTTGAGTGACTGGGTGCCTAATAGTTGTGGACTTATGCTTTTAAGTCCTCAACTTGTCTTGGTCCTTTTGCAAACTAATAAGACGTTCACGCCAGTTGATGCACTAGCTGTATGCATGTTATATAGTGCGAGTCAAAAAAATGTATATACACTTTTTAAATGACCTGTTGTGTTTTCGTGTACCAATACTTATATGAGATGTTTTGACATGTAGTTTGCATAAGTTCTCTTGTGTCCTTTGGTAGCAGTTTAATTAAATGATGTTTCTTGCATGACCGCATATGAGGCAAGTAAGGGTGTTAGGTGGAATGTTTTCCAATCGTGTATTCTGTCTTTAAGTAGAAAACATGTGCTTGTGGTATTTAAATTGAATCTGGCGAACTTGGGTTCCATATGTACGAAGCGACTGCTCAAGTCTAGTTTTTACCCCTCACCAACGGGAACTGGGGGCTTCTTTCCCTGTCAAAAAAAAAGGAAACGCTTCTAATGAGTTCTGAACCCGATAGGGAAGCTTTGCGTTAGTGCCCCTAGAAGACAAGCATCGCTTGCAACAAATTATAGGCAACTCTAGTAATTCACAGCACAATCTCGAAGCCCAACGTGATGGCATGCGGTTTGAACATTCCCGGAATGACACTGTTGTGGTTCGTTCTATGCAGCGCGGCGCTTCTGGTTCGTGTGCCGTACGCGTCTGGCTTCGAGCCCGGCCGAAATCGCTCGGGAAACCTCGGCGACGAAGAAACTTCGGCGAGGCCAAATGGTGCTGAATCCAGGGTGAGTAAATAATTGGTTTACAACTTTTGTGTAATGTTTAGTTTTGTCATGTTTGTTTCTGACATTATCTCAATCCCGTTGCAGATCTGGGGCTAATATCAATTTGCTGAGCATAGAATTTATTTGCTTTATGCAGGGTGTTCTAAAAATTGTCCAGATTAAACCTGGCAACCTCATAATCTATGTTACTCCGGATCCTGATAGGGAATCTCCTTACATTAATAACAGTCTTTATTGCATCAAAATCAGTCAAGCGAATCAAAACTTATGTCATTTTTGGTGCAGCAAGGTCAGCCCTCAACTAGGCGTGACTGCCTTCTGACTCATCCTAAACTGGGTGGCCAGTTCTTGTCGTAAAATAATCATCTGGGTTGCACCAACAAATTACATTTTGATGCAGTAAATTTCCTGTAAGAAGATTCCCTGTCAGGAGCAGGACTGTCCTGGACATTTTTCGAGACAGCCTTTATATTGCCAAATGGGTTTTCCGGCCCGAATCGTATGCCATGATTGTGTATATTTGTTAATATTCGGCTAATGTTTCTATTATAACAAAGCTGAGGAATTCTGTGCTAAGCAGATTTTTATGCTTAGCAGCGCCATGAAATTGGCCACTGGTATTCTGTGCCATCCGTTTTGCGCAGACATTGATCGCGATTGCAAATCCTATACAAACCCACTTGAAAAATGGCCAAAGACATGTTCCCAAGTTCCAATTAACATGATTTTTAAAGGCACAGGCTCGTCAGCAATGCGCGCGCGCCAAATTCGTGCCACGAAATACGCAGCTCCATAGCAAAGGCATGGAGCTGCGTATTTCGTGGCACGAAATTGGCGCGCGCCCATTGCTGACGAGCCTGTGCCTTTAACCCGAGTATATAAATACCATTTTAAGTCGGTGCATGCTATGTGGCGGAGGAAGTTCGTGGGAGGTTACGGAGGTACCCGCCCCCACAAAACGTGCCACCCCGGTTGCTCTGCCCTACTTGAAATTTGAAATGAATGAATGGTAAATCCCAAATTACAATGTCCCAATAATTGTTTGGCGTGTGTAAAGTAAGGCATAAAAAAAAAAATGTTATGTTGGCGTAACGGGCCCCAAAAAATAGGGTTGGTAGGTCGGGATTTTTTTTTTTAATTTATTTATTTTTTCCTCCCAGCAACGAAAATGACATGAAAAAGTGGAAACCAAAATCAGACAAAAAGCTGTTCACTCGAATTTATCCGTTTTAAGCGATCAAAAATGACCGCAGATCCACATTTTCCCTTGATGGAAACATATAAATATTAATCATTAAATTTCTTCCCTTGAAAAAAATAAAAATATCCAGGGTCGGCCGTATTTTTAGGGTCGGTCGGGTTACGCCAACATAACATATTTTTTTTTTATGCCTAAGTGGAGACGCGCCTCGCGTCATTATTCCTATCTTTATGGCAGTTACTAAGGCTTGGCAGCGTTCACTGACTGCAAACCAGTATCGAGGGCACTCACAACCAAAGCTGATCAAATGACTTGGAAACTATATAGAAAAGGCAGCTGTTTAAACCATGCGCTGCACTGAGTAAAAATCCATGTATCGTTGGCACCAAGGCGCTGTTTGCAACATATGAGGATTGGGGATGTACAAATATACATGTAATCATTTTGATACGCTTGGTGGCAGCAAACAGCCTTGTCATTTCCATTTTTACGTCACATCGAGCATGCGCACTATAGCTTAAACGTTACGTAAGCAATGGACAAGGACCGGTTTGTTTGCTGCCATCACGTGTTTCAAAAGTCCCCCATTGGGTGAGCACAGTCATTGTTGTGTCTACCAGAGGTCTCTTGCCATGGTCTTTTTATTTCTTATAGTAAAAGCCCCTGAATTGAATGACAAGCATTTGATGCATAATGGACAGTGTGTCTTGTATATACTGCCAGACAGTCTGTTTGCCCTGGTAAATCTGGGTCAAATTTTCACGATGTTTTAGGTTTTGTTGGTTTTGTCAAAGAGGAACTTGCCGAAAAACGTAAGAGTAATTAACAAACAAACAAGAGTGTTCAAAACGGTACGTCAGTGCAGCGCGGGGTTATAGAGGTCATTACATCATATACAAATAGAACATTTTTATGAACCTGAGGAACAACAGCATTACATAACTAAAGAATAACGTTGATAAAATGCCCTGTAGAAATTTCAGCCACATCGATGCAGTATATTACTTCAGAAACTCCATGCATGTTTTGTGTTGAATAAATGGTGATTTGTTTTTTAAAGAGACCTTCAGTTGGCAATTTCACCCACAAAGGTGTCATTTTACACGGGAAAAAATCATGTGCCTATTGAGCTCATGCCCATGACGTCATTTTGGGAGTCAAATAATGCCGCGTCGTTGTGGAAGCAATGTGCGTGCGCGTTGTGTGTGTCCATAGCGCGCGTAACGCGCTATACTGAGGCTCCCATTGGTGAACTAAACCGCGTTGCGCCCAGCAGAGACACACACAACGCGCACGCACATCGCTTCCACAATGACTCAGCATTATTTGACTCCCAAAATGGCATAATCGCACGTGTTCGAAGGGGGTCAATTAACACTTTTAGTCGGGTTTTTCTGGTCAGCTTGTGAAGAAAAGGTTTGGGTAACTGCAAACGATGTACTGGGGCCTTACTGATTGGTATCTCGAATAATATGAAATGTTCACAGATTTACACATAACTTACACGATATAAACATGATGACGGCAGAAAACCTCCCCTGAAATGGTTTCGTCTAAAGTGCTATAGTCTTTCAGAAATGAGCAAAACAATTATTTTTCGTCTCGCGAGACGTAAATTCAATTCGCCCCAAAACCATTTCGCCAAAGTGTCATTTCGCCCCCAAACCACTTCGCTATTTCAGCCCACATCACTTCGTCCGAACACTACCTCGCCCAAATGCCACCTCGCCCCAAAACCACTTCGTGCACAGGCCGTGATTCAGGGCGAAGTGGTTTTTTTTTTTTTTTACTGTTTTCTCAAAAGTTAGACGAAGTATGGAGCTGGTTTTTGCTCAGGTTGGTTTTAATCATGCATATCTTCAATCACACAGGGGGATAAAACTATTTTGTAACAGTTTACCAATCATGTATACTATCTTTAAGTCCGACAGTGCCCGTAGGTCCGCGGGTTACTTAAGTAGCTGCGATGGCTACTTTGAACATTTGGAGGAACTAATTCAGATGCGTGTCAGTCAAGACTTCCCGCGGAAGAACTTCGTTAGGGGCACGGGAAACGGGGAAGGGGAAATACAATCAGGGGAGACCAAGGGACTCCCGGGCCGGCAAAACGAATTACCCCCGGTGGGTGTGAAGTCGGAATAGTGATAAACGTTTGGAAGGAAATGGTGTGTGGGAGGATTTTTCCTTAAAATGCACATAGTAGAAAAAAAAAACATCAAATGTTGACGGCCTGATGGTGTTGATTACAGCACCAATACATCATTTGCAGTTGCCCACAATTTACTTCACGAGTTGACAAGAAAAAAACGACTAAAAGTGTTGATTGCAATGGTAACAAACTAACACCACACGGGTTTTTTATTTTGTCGTGTCAAGTGGACCTTTGGCGGAAAAATTGCCAAATAAATGTGATTTTTAAACAAATTGTCTGCAGACAACTTATGAAATTTCTTTTCGTTATCGAACGACATGTGCGCTCATTTGAGCATTGTATCTTCTCGGTGTGAGCATTGAAACCATAATTGATGCATGCATTTGGTATATGTGACACATTATGAAGGAGCCGCGATTTTACAGATTAATATACGGTGTCTTAGTAATAATATATATGGTAAACACTGTACACTATATTATATTAGATGGGCCTTGGCTGGAGGCCCAGATTTACCAGGGTAAATTTGGGCTTCGGAGGGGACAACGATAGGGTTCAGCGATAGGCCTATGGTTCAGAAAAAAATACATGTATTCACTTAGTACATGTATTCACGTGGGATTTACATTGGATTGTCACCGATTGAAAACGAAGCGAAAACTGCAACATTTGATTGACCAACAAATGGTTAATATTTAGCGTGCTGGAATCATAGAGTTGTGGCTTATACAACTCTATGGCTGGAATCTATTGATTGCTTTCGATGACGTAAACATCCGGGAATGTGTGGTGGGCAACAGTCACGCGCGTACACGCGCGCGCCAATAGACGCACATGAACACGCGTAAAAAAACGTGCTGGAATCTATAGTTTTTTTCATGCGGTCTACAGTAATTTGTTTTCGCCTGATTTCAAGTTACCGACTAAACATTTTGATGTAATGTCATCCCCCACCTTCCCCAGTTCTGTAACCAGCCAAGGATATTCGTTTTACAACTTTGAACCATTGGTGAACAAATTAAAAACGACAGATTGACCTGAAAGTTCCGTTCAATCTATCATTTTTCATTCCGAATGAAAAAGTAAACTCAACCCTTCCGCCATTGGACCTGTCAGTGTCTGTTACCCAAACAGACTCGTTAAGGTACTAACTGTTTACTGTAAATATCTCACGCATTCGATTGGACGTCCTGTAATTTGTTACATCCCTGCTTGACCTCCAGTTAACCCCGTTTGATTTTAAAGCCCAACTTCCGTTCGGTTGTCTCTTCTCGAGTCGTTATATGATTCTCCACAGAGTCTCAATACCAGAATTGTACTTATATGTCCTCAGGACGCACCTGGGGATATGACTGGTCGTACTGGGAAAGAGGCTAGCTATTTGGCATACGGGCTTAAAGAGACTCAACGTGAACTCCCTGAGGAAAGTACAGGAAAACTATTTCCGGGTAAGTTGGCCATAAATAGAAGATCTATGTTTCCTCCATCAAGCTAAAAACCCACCACACGTGGTATAACCACCTTTTTTTGAGCCCATTTCGGCAGTTTTCGAAGCCAATTCCTATGAAAAATTGACATTTTGACCAAACAATTAAGAATGTTATCAAAATCTGAAATTATCAAAATTTGAAATTTCATTTTCTAGGTGAGCAGTCAAGGTCAAATTCAAGAAATAACATCTACTGGGTCTAAGCAACATTTCCTGAAATTATGAGGAAAATCTGAATCATACAATTTTTGGCCAAAAATGATAAAAATCACCAGGGTTTTTTGTCAAAAATGGCAAAAAAATTCCTTTTTAACAATGTCTCATAAATGACTACTAACGAAAGTTGAGCCGGTTTCGGCAGTTTTCAAAGCCAATTCAAAGCCAAAATTGACATTTTGGCCAAATTTTTTTAAATGTTTATCAAAATTTTTATCAAAATCTGAAATTATCAAAATTTGAAATTTCATTTTCTAGGTGAGCAGTCAAGGTCAAATTCAAGAAATAACATCTATTGGGTCTAAGCAACATTTCCTGAAATTATGAGGAAAATCTGAGTCATACAATTTTTGGCCAAAATGGCCAAAAATTGCCTTTTTAAAAAATGTCTCATAAATGACTACTAACAAAAGTTGAGCTCATTTCGGCAGTTTTCGAAGCCAATTTCTATGAAAAATTGACATTTTGGCAAAACAAATTAAACTTTTAATCAAAATCTGAAATTATCAAAATTTGTAATTTCATTTTCTAGGTGAGCAGTCAAGGTCAAATTCAAGAAATAACATCTATTGGGTCTAAGCAACATTTCCTGAAATAATCAGGAAAATCTGAATCATACAATTTTTTTCAAAAATGGACAAAAATTGTCTTTTTAAAAAATGTCTCATACATGACTACTAACGAAAGTTGAGCCCATTTCGGCAGTTTTCGAAGCCAATTTCTATGAAAAATTGACATTTTGGCAAAAACAATAAAAAATGTTATCAAAATCTGAAATTATCAAAATTTGAAATTTCATTTTCTAGGTGGGCAGTTTTCGAAGCCAATACCGAACACTACCCTCATTCCCTAACCCTCATTCCCTAACCCTAACACTAACCCTCATTGACTAACCCTCATTCCTTAACTCTAACACTAACCCTCATTCCCTAACTCTATTTTCCAAAATAGCCGAAACTGACCATGTGTGGTATTTTCGGAATCAGCGTCGAAAGGCGAGTTCAAAAATACCACATTGGATACCGTCCGACCAAAACTGAATAGTGGTCAGTTTTTTTCCAAAATGGCCGAAACTGACCATGTGTGGTATTTTCGGAACCAGCGTCGAAAGGCGAGTTCAACAATACCACATTGGACACCGTCCGACCAAAACTGAATAGTGGTCAGTTTTTTTCCAAAATGGCCGAAACTGACCATGTGTGGTATTTTCGTAATCAGCGTCGACAGGCGAGTTCAAAAATACCACTTTGGACACCGTCCGACCAAAACTGAATAGTGGTAAGGTTTTTTTCAAAATGGCCGAAACTGACCATGTGTGGTATTTTCGAAACCAGCGTCGAAAGGCGAGTTCAAAAATACCACTTTGGACACCGTCCGACCAAAACTGAATAGTGGTAAGGTTTTTTTCAAAATGGCCGAAACTGACGATGTGTGGTATTTTCGGAACCAGCGTCGAAAGGCGAGTTCAAAAATACCACTTTGGACACCGTCCGACCAAAACTGAATAGTGGTCAGTTTTTTTTCCAAAATAGCCGAAACTGACCATGTGTGGTATTTTCGGAACCAGCGTCGAAAGGCGAGTTCAAAAATACCACTTTGGACACCGTCCGACCAAAACTGAATAGTGGTCAGTTTTTTTCCAAAATAGCCGAAACTGACGATGTGTGGTATTTTCGGAACCAGCGTCGAAAGGCGAGTTCAAAAATACCACAGTAATACAGTATACCACAGTAACACTAACCCTCATTCCTTAACCCTAACACTAACCCTCATTCCCTAACCCTCATTCCATAAAACGAACGACACAGGGTCTCGCTTTGAATTCTGGGAACACGTGGTCAAAGGTTGTACGCCGTTATCGTTTGACTCAGGATGAAAAATGAAGCCGGCGCCACGCACAAATAGTTGCCCTAAAGTACCCAAATAAACTTCGTCAATGCCCACAGACATCTACTGATTCAGCAAAATGTATTTACAGCTGTATTCCCTCCTATTTTGTGTCATAAATAAGTCTTTTTCTTTGTACTCACGTCGCGATTCCAAACTGTCCGCTATCGCGGTTACTAGGTGACGTCATTACACCTTGCTTTACACCACAGACCCGCCCGCGAGCTCGGGCAGTGGTGGCTGCCACCGGGGCAGTCTCGTGTAACACGTGATGGCTAAAAGAACGCTCCGGTGTAAGTTGGTGTTACCCGGTGTCAGCATCTCGAACGCCCCTCCTATAGATCGGTTCGCTTATTGCGAAAATATAGGGATCGGTAAAGGGCAGCCATGACGGGCAGAATTCTGCCCGTCACGTGGTTATTATTATTTATTTTTTGTAAATAAAGTACATTGCCTAAAACAAAGGGCTTGGCAAATTTTTAAATATAAAAAACACAATGCGCACGCACAAAGACGACCAATTACAGATCAAGATAAAGCGCACTTTACCTGTCCTTATATTCTCATGTGTGGAATATGTGGACGGGAACCAGTCTAAAGAAGATTCCACCAGTAATTTGATATAGCGCCCTCTCTTTCTGAAATTCAGATTCAACACTTCTCATTCATCTTTCTCATTCACTTCTCATTCTTCTCATTCACTTCTCATTCACCGCTCACCCTTCTCATTCACTTCTCATTCTTCTCATTCACTGATCCTTCTCATTCTTAATATACTTCTCATTCACTTTCATTCATGGTACTTTTAACTTTACAATGCTGGAGAAATTCTGGCAAAAGCAATATTATGCAAGTGTTTCATTTTCCTATAACTGATATGTAATAATACAAATATTATGTTCAATTACGAAGATTTCTCTTTCCCCATTTTTACAGATGTAGCTCCGTCGCCATACAACTACAAGCAGGGCCACTCTCCTTCAGCACAAGCCCTAGTCATTAGAAGCAAGCGTCAAAACCCTAAACTGCACCTCCAGGATGACCCACCCAAGGCCCGCCTACCAGGCACGCCCTGGCTAGGCGGCCGACGATGTGGCAGGCCGCCGACCAACCCCACTGTGGTGGCTGGTATCGTAGGGGGCGCTGTTGCCTTCTTTTTGGTCGTTGTACTGACCATCGTGTACTGCTCCTACCGGAACCACCCACCGGCTGACGTCAGAAAGAAAATGGCGGAGATTTATGCCTACATGAGGGGACTGGAGGAGGGGTGGGTGGGTGTGGCCAATTCCCAGGTGGGCGTGGCCACCTCACGGGTGGGCGTTACCAACCCTCGGGTTGGCGTGGCCAACCCCCTGGTGGGCGTGGTCAACTCTCGAGTGGGCGTGTCCAATCATCAGATGGGCGTGTCCAATCATCAGATGGGTGTTGTCAACTTTCAGGTCGGCGTGGCTAACACGAGGACGGCCATTGAAAAAGTTCGTTGCCACGATAATTTAAAGAAGATGGACAGAGACCAATCGTTATTTTAACACTAAACATTTATTTTATTGAAAATACATAATTTCTGAACATGATGCACTTATATAGTGACATTTCGGGGCAAGTTCGATTGACCACTATAGTTAACCATTGTTCGACTATTTCCAACTGAACGCAGTTTAGTCAACGATGGTTAGTCGTGTCTTCTCTGGTTGACCATTTGGATTGGAACCAGCCCACATGGCACGGTCGTGCTGGTCACTGGTACCCATCAGGTATTGAGTTGATGCAGTGAAGAGTGATTAGTTGATGCAGTTGACTAACCAAAGGCGTTCGCACTTGCACCTGCGCATGCGTGTTTCCAGGATGACGTTTGACCAGTGGTTAACTCTAGTCGTGACTCGAACTTTCTCTATGCCGACATTCGGCTTTGCTGTATTTCTAAATCAATGTGCCCTCTGACGTCACAACAAACCTAGCCTTTTGGCAAGGCCTTGTGGCTTTGGGGTTATATTGTTTGGTAAATGTGGGACAATTGAGCGCCTTGAGCGGAGTATATAAAGGCCGAGCGAACGAACGTTATGCACGTTGAACCTCTCGGCGTGTGTAGACTCTACTCAAGTCACCAAATCGCCTAAATTCCCGGCGTCATGCGCGCGCATCATGTTTTGCATCAATTTTATTTAGGAATGAGGACGCATGTCAAATCGTCTTTGAATGTTGTGACCTTTTGCATCATTACCAAACCAAATTTATGCAAAACTGGATGCGTGCGCATAAACGATGATATTTTTTTAAACAGAGGGCGCTGTAGATATAAACAAAGATCTTTTTAATACCACAGAATATACCACTACAACAAATATTGCAGCGTTTTGAGGACTGAGGAATCGATTCCCCTCAAAAGACGGTATCGCGATTCCCTTATAATATTGACTTGTCAGGTACTACCTATAGACCCTTTGCACATGCGGCCATGACAGGGGGCAGGTTTTCATATTTAAATGATGTGACAATACCTCCACAAAGTGGCTATGTAAATAGAAAGCCTACGTAGATGCAAGGGTCCATTACAAGTCTATCACAAGTCTAGAGCCGATCAAATCACAAGTCCGTCACAAGTCAAGCACAAGTCCAGTATAACAAGAAGCAAAGGATGGACACTCACAAAAAGAATGCCTTTAGTTGGAGTTCATTTGAATAGCTCGTGACTTGAATTAAGACCCAGAGACTTGCGGTTAACTTGTGGAGGCTTGTGAGGACTTGTGATGGACTCGACTACAACCATCATGCCATGCGAAAGAAGCACATTTGGGGAATCGGCCCAGCTCCTACACATGATTAACGGTGACAATGAAACTCGAACCCACTGTGACCTAGACACACAAAATGAGATCATTCCACTTTCTCTATACCTAGAAGCGTAATTGTTATTACCGTACTATTACTTGGTTAAACACTTAGAAGGATACCTAAATTATTGTTCATTGAGACACTCCACTAACAACTAAATTGGCATTGAATACACCACTGCCTAATATTGTTAAATTTTAACAGTTAAGGCTGACCGAATTATTATCCAATAAAACACTGAAGAAAAATCAAATGACTGTATTATGACTATATTATCCAATAACAGTGAAGGATACACGAAATACACTTTTTCCTTACAACACTGAAGGATAACCAATTAAATTAGTGTTAATATAACTCTGATTAACAATTAAACGCGAAGGACTGTGGGCAGCTATCCACAATTAAATTTGCAAAGGCTCACCTACAAAGCTTGATGATTTTTTGTTCTAAATCCTGAAAATTATGGGGTTTTTTTGTTGTTTTTTTACATAAACATTATTTTTTCCTTTAGAAAGCGGTGAAGTGCTCTAGTGGTAGTAGCGACCGTTAAGATCAGACAATGCTCAGCTATTAAACCGGCCACCAAGAACTTTCCCTTATTAGTGCACACTTTTTGTTTAGATTGCTATCACTATCCCGATCCTTTGTTGAAAAGTATTGTACATGGTATGTCATTGAATCGCCAGCTGTACTACGGTCATTAGAGCCAACGTAGCCTTTTGACAAGGCCTTATGGCTTTGGGGTTTGGGCGTCTTGAGCGGAGTATACGAAGGCTGTGCAAACGCTATGCCTTCTGTTTTGCCATAAGGCCTTTTTCGAACTGGCAACTGCTACATTATTCATTACATGCAAGCAGTTGACCCGAATGTGCAACGTCACAACATTACCCACGCCCCACTCTGCACGTAAAGATTTTGAAAACAGAAATCGAAAACAAACATTCAACTGAGCCAATGGGCGCTAGGAGCTTGTTTTGCACGCGCGCGTGTGATGCAAGTCACGTACAGTTCCCGCAGGACAAATTGACCAATCACATGGCTTGCGGCGTTATGGCCTCGTTCATTACCAACGTAGGTACGGCACTTATATTTACTTCGACACAAAACCATCGAGCTTCATGAAAATACGTTTATATTTGACATAAATTGTTTATTACATCAACATTTTATACGGAACTAATATAATTCCCATTTGATTTAATTTATTTGCCGTTTAATGTACCCAGTAAATTCAAAAGCGTAAGCCTACCTCCCTTGTTTGTAGGAGCTCCCTGCGTAATTTGCATGGAGTGACCTGCACGTGACTGGCTGATTTCTGCTACCACTTTTGGTAGCAAAAATAAAGAAAAACATAAGAATTGCCTGTCAGTTCGAAAAAGGCCAAGTGAGTAATTCACTCTGCGCGTATAGACTCTACTCAAGTCACCAAATCGCCCAAATTCACGAGGCCTTGACAAAAGGCTAGAGCCAACGTGGAGTGTGTACTCCTCTGAAAAAGCGTCGTACTCACCCCCGCCCACCCCCTCCCCTTTCCCCCGCCCACCCCCTCCCCTTTCCCCCCTCCCCCTTCCCCCACCCCATTTCTACAAAGCCTCTAAGGGGACATCCTCAAATGGTATAGTTTTAGGGGTGTGTTTTTACGGGCTCCGTAGATTCTCCATTGTCGTAATCAATGATCAAAAAGTTACTGCGACGTAAGGCCTGCGCTTGATTGAATGTAATATGTAATCAACCTTGATATTGGAAACGGACACCGGGCGTTCGTGTCAAGTTGGCTGTTGAAAAATATCGTGTAATAAACTAATTATAACGTGTTCACTGAAATGAATGAGGTTACCAGTTCCGAAACAAACAACTTAACCAATTGACCCCTTTCGAACACGTGCAAATATGCCATTTTGGGAGTCAATTAATGCTGAGTCATTGTGAAAGCAATGTGCGTGCGCGTTGTGTGTGTCTCTGGTTGGCGTAACGCGGTTTAGTTCACCAATGGGAGCCTCAGCATAGCGCGTTACGCGCGCTATGGGCACACACAACGCGCACGCACATTGCTTCCACAACGACGCGGCAGTTTTACTCTCAAAATGACGTCATTGACACGAGCTCAATAGAACTAATTGCAATAGAAATCATTCTAACATAAATCGAGGCCACAGCATTCAATAAACAACAAATGACAAATCGAATGGTTTATTCTGATGGTTACAGAAAAACCAAAGGTGTCAACATTTTCATGGTTTTACAAAGAGTACGAAGGGGAGATGAGAGGCGGTCGAAGGCTGCACGACATTACAAACGCTGTAAAATTTTGACATTGGTACTGACATAAAGATGTTGATAAGCAGTATTTCGGGTTGGGGTGGGGTCTTGAAAAATACTACTCTCTGCACAACTGTGAAAATGTTGACAAATTTAGACGGCCTCTTCCTGTATAATAACTCCACCACTTACATGTACCTAAATAGCCTGTCTTATTTTCATGCTGGACTTTTTCATAGAGTAAAAAATACCTTTCCAATCGAACCATAGCAAACCCTTAGTAGGCGGTGAGGGGTAGTAGCGGCCGTTTAGATCAGACAATGCACAGCTATAAAACCACCAAGAACTTTCCCTTATCAGTGCACAATTTTTTAGATTGCTATCATTATCCCGATCCTTTGTTGAGAAGTATTGTGCATTGTGGTATGTCATTGAATCGCCAGCTGTACTACGATCATTATAAGAGCCAACGTGAAGTGTGTACTTCTCGCCTGAGATGGCAAACTCACCGTACTCGGCCCAAGCTGTGTTTCCTTCCCAGTCCCACAAGTCCACTCGCAGCTGCCATTGTCCTGTCTGAGTCAGGATGCGTAGAGCTTCATTCCCAAGCCAGAACTCGCCAGACAAATCGCCAAAGCCACACTTGTATTCATCCCAGGTGCGGTAGAAGTCAACCGAGCCATCTTGACGCCTCTGAAGGACGATCCATCCTCTCCCATCAGTCTCCATGTCACAGTAGACCTGTAAGCCATTGGTCAGTCCAGTAGGATAGATGGTGTAGATGCCACTGTCATGATGACCAGCTGTTAGCAGCTCCTGACAGCTTGTGTACTCCGCAGAGTCTGCCGCTGATAAGAAAGGTGCGGGCCTGTCGCCATCATAGTAAGTGCTTCCCGACAGTTTTGCGAAGTCACATGGGCGCTGTCTTCGAGTGTTATTGTTCAACTCGCAAATGTTCCCATTTGTGTGATAGTTGAAGGACACACACTTTGCGACCATGGAGCATTCACGGCCGCAGATTACAGGAGAAGAGTCAGTTATTGTTTTGAATGCATGGTTTTGTAGAATGTAGTTGTCACCCAAGTAGAATACAGACGTGGTATACTTAGGACACTCGTTCTGACAGGAACATGTCACAACAACCATAAAAATGGCTGCAGTTATACCCGGCAGACAAGAAAACCCCATCATTTTATTCTGTAACATTTTTCAGGGTATCCGACTGATCAAGTAGTCAAAATTTCCATCAGTTTTACTCTAGAAGCGCGTGTGGTCTAGTGGGTATGAAGCGGGACTCCCAATCAGAGGTTGGGGGTTCGAGCCCAACTTCGACCAACGTGTCTGTGTCCCTGGGCAAGGCACTTAATCCCAGTTGCCTCGTCAACCCAAGCGATATATGGGAAGCTGTTATGGGGAGTGCCACAATCTAACTGCTGATAGGGTTGTGCGCCTTGGCCGGGTTGCCACCTATTTGAAGCGAAATGGTTCTGGTGATTTCCTGACGGCAGCGGTAATAATGGCAACAGCCGCCTCGGAATATGTCTAGATGGCGCTTTACAAATGCTTGTATTATTATTATTATATTTCTGAAAGAACATTTGAACTGCTAATTCGATGGACGAGATGGGAGGACGGCACACGGCGCGTGCTTCGTGTCGGCATTCTTCGCATTAAACTGTTTGGTATTTTTTATTACATGTCTACTCCTTTTTATTAGCTCGTGTTTAATATCAGCCACGACCTTCGATCATATTAGGGACCAAACGAAGGCAAGGCTTATATTCAGAAAGCGTAATGATGCATACACACAATTGCGTCGCTAGACCAGTTTGAATGGTGGGGGGTGGGAGGGGGAAGGGGAGGGGAAAGGGGAAGGGGAAGGAGGCGTGCTGGTGACAAGTTAAGCGCCCTCGCGCGCGGGACAACGCGTGCCGACATATTATAATGTATTGTAACATATTACCATCTTCGTAATAGCATGCATTGCCGATATAGCCGTGGAATTTTGATGAGCGGTGCTATATCACTTTAATTTCATACTATTTTGGGCAGACACCACCATGAATTTGCCGACAGTACCATGAATTTGCCGTCAACAATTAATAATGGGGGGGGGACACCCCTCCCCCTACCTCCAACCTCCTGGGGAGCAATTGGCCAAGAAAACGTAACCGCTGGACTTATATTTAAAGTTACTAAGAGGAAAACGTCTTAGGCTGTCCGCATTGGACTTAAAATGGGGAAGTACCCAGGTAAATTTCCGCCAAAAAATTCCAATGCGGACAGGGCCTTATATACTCGTTTTTTAGGTAACATTTTGGGTAACTGCAAATGTTGTAATGGGCTTTACATGTAGTACAAGCAATTGATGTGGGGCCAATTTCATAAAACTCTTTAGCAAAAAAATGGGCCGTATGAAATAGGGTTTATATTACATAAAATAATAGTAGAGGACGTGTTTTACACATTTCGGTTAATTTCAGAGAATTTGATAGTTGCGATTTGGTGTAATTGCACGTTTTCTTTTTTTATGTTAATGAAATTTCCATATTCATGAGCAAAGCCGTGATGTCATCTCAGGAAAAACAGAGGAATTCTCCATAGACTTGTGTACAAAAGTTAATGTCATTTTCAGTGGCTTCTTGATATCATGAACTATATAAGTTTACTGAGTTTGTTTAGTGTGTCATTTGCAACAATCCTAACAAGTTTGTTTGGGTCAAAAATGAATCAGTGGGCTACTGTTACTGTTTGAAATGTAATGTGCTTTCTTTGTTTTTCCACTGTGGGTTCCCTCCATGACCAGCAACAAACAGCGCCCTCGCCTGGCAAGACATTTTTGAAGTAGAGAAAATTTGAGTTTGCCCCTTTGTCTGCAACACTTTGATCTTTTGATATCTGTATAAAAACAGCTGGGTGATAATTTTCACCTCTCAAAACCTTTTATCAAAAATGTGTGTGCTTTATAAAAGTGGGTTAATAATACTATTAAAATTGTATGTCAACTTGTGTTCTTAGCAAGAATAGCTGATATTCTTGTAAAAAACACAAGTTGACATGCAATTCCGACTATTAACCAATTTTTATAAAGTACACAAATTTTTAATTAAGCAAATTGTTTTGCTAAACAGCTTTACGAAATTGGCCCGTGGCCGGTCGCGCGGTCACCACTTATTAATCACGGCGCCCTCAAGCGGGTAACGTATGCCAATCACATACCGGCGGTACGGTCGGTACAAAGTACACTACACGTGTACGTACGTACATACCGGTACGGTCACGTTTTTTCTGCATGCAAATAACAGCAATTCTAGCTTCTTTTTCTTCGTGTTATTTGAGATTTTCTTCAAAATTCGGTAACCAAATTGAGTAGTCTTTTAGTTCAGTTTGAAGTGCTCTTTATTCAGATAAAATCACCGCGTCTGGAGTTGCTAATGCGAGCTATACAGGACCCTTTCAAGAACTTCCGAGAATATCGCCATCTACCATGTCTACCGTGTCGGCAGCAGCCTCGAGCGCGGGCCATTCGCTGCGTTGGGACGGTGCAGCTGCTGCGGTGTTTTACGGTGTTTCATCGGGCTCCATGTCGTTCTGTAACAAACTTGTACTCAGCTCTTTTGGCTTCAATTTTCCCTATTTTCTTATACTGTCTCAGATGGTAAGTCATTATTCATTACCTGTATTCTAGGAACTATTTTCTGTTGTTTTGCTCATTTTACAGTAGGCCATATTAATTTTTATTTATTTATTTTGGTAAGGGTGAAGAAGTTGAAACACTTAAATTTTTCAGCCTGTCTCATACGTGTTTTGTACGGTCCCTACTACGATCAACTACTCAAATCTTCCAAAAACGTTTATTTTCTTAATTTTTACAGATATTTACAGCAAGTATCTTCAGATTTCTGCATGCCGTTGGTTATGTTTCCCTTCCCGCAACCACCCTAGACAACCTCCGACTCTGCTGGCAACCCGCAATATTAAACCTGTTCCATTCCGTGTTGTCCCTCCATGCCCTAAGCGGCATGAACGTGGCTATGTACACTATACTCAAGCGTTGCGTGCCCCTTGTCAGCTTATTGTTACTACCGTGCCTGCCGCAGATGGGATTGCCGAGCTTGTCTGTTATTGGGTCTGTATTGTTGATGACAAGCGGATGCGTTTTCACAGGTTCGTTTTAAGGCCGGATTCACACTAGGACTTTTCACGCGACCCGTGTAAATTTAACGCATGTCGCATTGAGAAAAATTGGCTTGGAGGGAATTTTGAGAGAAACAGTAGGACAAAAACATATTCTGCCCGAGTTAATTTTGTGGTTTTTGCTATGCGTCGTTTCTTTCCAAATTTCCTTCACGCTACGACATGTTTTAAATTAACATACGTCAATGTGTGAAAAGACTCGGTGTGAATCAAGACTTAGATTATTTTTTTTAATGTTTTTTATTATTATTTTTATTATTATTATTATAAAAACCTGCCCACAAACACTGCTGCAAGTACAAAAAATCTACATTAATGCGCCTTTCCATATATGTACATTTTAAGTCCGTTTTGTGCGACATTGCATTTGCGTCTGAATCGCACCATAGACCGAGACGGATGAGCATAACGCAGGCTTAGAAATTCATTTTCAAAAGGGTATGGCAATTTTCTCTTAGTAAAGGGCACCTGAATGCAGAAATGGAAAATTTGTGTTAGACCTTTTAAAGGGTAACACGGCAAAAGCATAGGGCACCGATGGCAATTTGCCGTGGTGCCGTTATTTGAAGGCCTGGCAACGCATGCAAGACAGATGAAAAACGGACCAATGGAAAGGCGCCTTTGGTCTAAAATTGCGATGTGCAGCAAACAAATGTGATCATTTTAATTTTTAAGGTTTACTTTTGTTTTATATAACATCTCATAAACATGATAAAATTAGTTTAAAATGTTAAACTAATCTTTTAAATAAAACTCGTGGCACTTTACGCATGTTCAAATTCCCATTTAAATACTATAGAACATTTCCCTTGATCATCATCATAAAAATGTTGGATGGAGTTTTTGAAGAAAAGTATGATCGTGTATAAATTGGCCCTAACATTTGCCCCCTTTTTTGTGCTTTTACCGATACAGGACTCGGGGACTTGAGCTTTGACCTTGCATCGTACACGTTTGGAATCTTGAGCGTTTTCTCACAAGCATTATACCTAACTCTAGCGCAGAGGGTTGGTCTTCAAAACAACACCCTGTCCGCTGCAAGTATTGCCTACCTCAACAGCCTTAACTGTATTCCCCCGATGGTTTTCGCCACGGCTGCCAGCTCCGAATTCATGAAAGTGCTGGATTTTTCCCACCTGAGCACGCCCGGATTTTTACTTTTATTTTTCTTGGTTATATCCATGGGATGCCTTTTAAATTATTCCGTGTTTTTATGCACCACTTTAAATTCCGCGCTTACGACGAGCGTGGTCGGTGTCTTTAAAAGCTTGGTCGTTGTCGTAGTGGGGTTATTTACGTTCGGTGGTGTACATATAACGCCGCTTGGCGCTGGCGGAATCGGTCTGAACACAATTGGGAGTGGGTGGTATGTGTATGAAAAATACCAAAAAAAGAGCGTTGTTGTGGATACATATCACGCGACGAAGGATTTGGTTTCATCAAATTTAGCAAATGGTAGTTGTGTTTCCGATAATCATTGTACTGTAGAGAAAGAATCGAGTGAGCATTTAGGATATAATCAAGTTTGATGGCGAAGACTAATCCTGTGCATTTGAGGGTAGAATTAGAACCGGGTATTCTATTACAGCAACGATCGGGTATCTGTTAAAGATAGTATACATGATTGGTAAACTGTTACAAATAGTTTTATCCCCCTGTGTGATTAAAGAGATGCATGATTAAAACCATGAGTAGTTTAGGCACGTACCATATTGTATTTGTCTTGTACATTTATGTACATGTATACATGTATTCCCGTTACTTACATGTGCATGGTAATATTTAACTCTAGAAAATATTTATTTTTCTGTAAGTTAATCATGCCACCGAGAACTGTAAATGTGGACAGCATATAAAGGGCATCTATTTATAAAATTAAGAATGAGTTTAGATTATGTCTAGATTTTACTGTTTAGAAAATTGATGTGTTTTTAACCACTTCGCAACGGGGAATTGCATATGCGGTTCTAAGTGTAAGTGTCTTGGGGGCTGTTATACAGAATTAGCCCATGAATTAGACCAGGGCGGAGCTGGAATCTTATCTTGGGGTCAAGTCAGTTTTTGACATGTGACTTGACTCTGGAGAAAATGACTTGTGACTGGACTTGGGAAATAAGATTGATTTACAACTTGAAATAAAAACTAGTCATCAAGCCTCCAGCCCCAGAGACATACATGTATACTGCATAACCAAAACTGCTAGTGCAGTCTCCCGCTCCAGGGGAATAAATTTGAAAATGCCTAACCGAAGTGGTTAATAATAATTTTACCTCGGTAATTACATGTAGTTAAGGTGCTTTATGTAAATTGAATTCTGATTTTTTTTTTTTTCCTCAGCATGACATTTTAGTTGAATAGTTTTAAGTGAAAAATTGAATTATTGCTTTTCATGTTTAATGTGGTATATTTTTTTAATTTAATTAAAAAAACTGATTAGTTACAAAATTTACATGTAGAGCAAACTATTTTAATAATGAGTTCAGGAAAGTTAATTTAAACAATCAAAGCTTCACGCAAGATTTCTACTATTTGAATAGTGCATATTAATTTGCATATCATGAATATTCATACCAAGACCGATGGTGGAAACTGCAATGCGGTTAATCTACATGTACTTTATTCTGGCAAGTAAACTTGTACTGATATGGAGCCAAAGTGTGACATTTTGATGCATTTGTAAAAATTGCTTGTTCAAGTTAACAAAATTGTTTAAAGAAATTTATGTGCAATTTCTAAATAATGTAGACAATTGATAGGTGCATAACAGTGAACATGAATGAATTTAACAGAACCCCCACAATGGGAAAAAACATGTTTTTGTCTATTCGCTTCAGCTTTAAATACGAAATGTTGTGTTTCACAAAGATTTTTACACAAATGTGCACGGAATTCTGATAGATAACAGACGAAATAGCTCCCTCAATTTAATATTTAAAAAAGTTATAAAATTTGCTGCAATTTGGCGAGGAAAAAAAAAGTTTCAACTCGGTGGAAACTATTGGACTTTAAGTGATTTTTTTATACACCAACCAGTGTTGCAATTTGTTCAAGGTCGGACACAATTTTCATGTAAAAAAATCTTTCCACAGTAAAGGGGGCATTTTGGCAACAGACCATATTTTCCAGTAGATACCTTTGTCTGGTCTCAAAATAAAAGAAATAAGTTTCAGTTCTGAAGAGATAACTTAGGTCCAAAAAGGGTTACAAATAGTGTGACAACGTGCCTTTCTAAAAAGCCCGTGTTCAAATTTCCAATATACACTCTTAACCAGGACGGCCTAACATGTAACACAAGTGTCTGTCCCGGTTAAGAGCATACAATGTTTATTATAAATTTGCACGCAGTTTTTTAAAAGGCATGTTGTCACACTATTTGTAACCCAAGTTATCTCTTCAGAACAACTTAAACTTATTTCTTTTATTTTGAGACCAGACGAAGGTATTTTCTGGAAAATATAGTCTGTGTTACCAAAATGCCCCCTTTACTGTGGAAAGACTCGCATTTCACCACATATCTAGCACTAAATGCAACTCCACCCATGGTTTCAATATGGTTTCCACTTGATAAAGCGATGTCACACATCACTTGAATTGAATACATGTTTTTTTCAACCAGTAGCTCAACCAAACATTCTTGTTTTGTCATGTTTGTTCAGCATGTGTGCAAGGCCTCCCACAAGTGAACAATAGGTTTCGGTTGCCATAGGCGATAATCATAACCAATGAATTGCGGCTAGAAATTTCTTTTGCAAACAGCGTGGGGAATTATGGTTGAGCAATTCTAGATAAGAACCATTGTTGGAAAATGATAGTTTTGTCATTCTGTTGAAAGGTTAAAAAAAACCAAAAGAATATTTTTTCCTAAAAAAAACAAGTGCAAATCAAATAAAAAGATTGAGGGGAAAAAATATGAATATTTTACTAAAAAAGCTTATCATTTTTCTGAGTTGTCCCATAGGTTTAGCGCAGGAGGGTTGATATATCCGACTTATAAATTATTTTCAAAAAAATACCGCAGACAGTACTTTTTGTTTAAAGGCCATTACATCATTTGAAATGACCCAAAATTTTACTTCGAGTTAACAAGAAAAAAAACACCACATGAATTTATTTTTGCCCATAATGGTACTTTGTTAGAAATTAACTGAAGGTGGATTTTAAAGGTAGAAATGTTTACAGATTTACACAGAACTTACATGTACACTATATATAAACACGATGATGGTAGAAAACTTCCCCTGAAATGATTTTGTCTGAAGTGCTATATTTTTTGAGAAATTAGTAAAACAATTTTCGTCTCGTGACACAAAAAATCACTTCGCCCCAACACCACTTCGCACACAGGCCGTTGTTCAGGACGAAGTGACTGGAAAGCTTTTTATTTTTACTGTTTTCTCAAAAGTTAGACGAAATACTCGGGTTGGTTTTAATCATGCATATCTTCAATCACACAGGAAGAATAAAACTATTTGTAACGGTTTACCAATCATGTGTTCTAACTTTAAAGAAAATGTGTGCGCACACACATTTTTAACACTCTCCTAACAAGGTTTTCTGAAGTACTGTATCTATATAGCTGAAATTTCTGCAGGCTAGTTTACCAACATTCTTCTTTTCATATATTATGTCCCTTTTATCAGGAATCCGTAAAAAGTTTTATCTTGCAAATGATGTATTGGGCCTTCAAACAAACAACAAAATGCACATTTTGTGATTTAGAGGGAAAAAGACCAACTTCCAAGACCAGACTCTCTTTACTTTTTGTATTGGTTTTAATTGTTGTCAACTTCAGAATATGGATAAGGTTGGCCTTTTAAACCACCAACACCCCTCCCTTCCCCCACACCAACTGAAAACAAAGTTTTGAAAGCTCCATGTAGCACTGAAACAAAAAAAAACCTTTAAAAATGTGTCGACTTCAAATTAGTGATAGGTTTAAATAATCCATCAAAAACACACACAGAGTACGAGCAAGCCAGTATATATCTACTGTAGACGAAATTCCCATTAGCCCGTTCTGCGCACTTCCACATTGAAACCGGGGCTCTGTGTCAAGTACGCCTGCACAACCAAGTACAGTGACTGAGTGTGTGCTGTTCTGTGTGGCATTTAGGAGTGATTGTGTATTCACATGCGTACATTAGTTCACTTCAGTTGCTTACATGTAACGCGAAGAGCCTCGTTATCAAACCCGGAAGTGCGCAGAACATTCTCAAATTAGTTAATTTGGGAATCGTCTATAGCTATTTTGAAAAATATTTATAGGTGCTTGTATTTTTTTAAGCATGCATTTGTAAATTTTTTCTCAAGTTTACTGCAAAAAATTAACTACAACAATTTTTTATTAAAATAGTATAAGAAGTAATGTGGACTCAGTATCCAAACCAAAATACACAACTCATTGTAATTGTACATATTTACACGACGTAACTTGACAAATTAGCCCCTGGACAAAAACAATGTTTTATGCAGTCATGCATAATGAAGGAGCGTGTCCAGATCACATTTTTACCCAGCCATTTTTCCCATGGATGTCGAGAATTTGATACCATATTAATTGTCACATTTCTCTCATTACCATTCTGAATTTTGCCTTCTCGATCAAGGATATCGTCGGAAAACCACCGATGTTTTGTAAACTAATTTATCTGGTTCTATAAAGCAGTGCAGTAATTACACCAACCTTTTTTGCTTCCACTTCCAAATTGGAGATTGCAAATTTCCCGTTTTCTTCCCATGGATAGTATTTTATATGATTGTTAGGTTACAACGAAATCTGGTAAAGTCTGAACGTGCTCCTTTAGTTAATGTTCAAATTTTGATTAAACTGGAAATTTACGTTCCTTTCGTTTCTCGGAATAGAAGGTACGATACGACACTCGCTGATGGTCATTTAGAACTTGTATTCCATGGCGGTTTCCGAGTGTAGCGTCGGCATTGCTTCAGAGAGATTTTGGTCGAGTTTCTGGTAACCAGACTTGTCTCGGTTTCGCCGATTGGCGCCATTTCGTCCCTCGATAATGATAGCAATTATCTGCAAGATAAAATATGTGAGGTAAAATATAACTGTGGGGCTGTATCATCTATCCGAACCAAAACGAAGTTACTTGTGGAAGCGGACACCTTCATGTTATCTATGGATCATCCATCATATTGAGTGTGCCGACTCGAGTATAATTGACCTTTATCACGGTGCGGCCATCTTCCCTTCTCCCCTATTAAAATGAACGTAACCAAAGCGAGGCTTGCCGAAACAAAATAGTTTGGCCCCGTGTTGAAAATGTTCATTGTGTGCATCACAATGACATGCACGCGGTGCGATCAAGAAAACGTGCAGCGCAGACAGTGATTCTCTCAAAACAACAACAGAAGACTGCACGCGCTATCGCGCAGACACGCACGCGCACTGATCATGCCCGACACGTACACGTACTATGCAGTGGGGAACAAGACAAAGATGGACGCACCGTGATAAAGGTCTATAGTGGGTACCAACTAAGATAATATAGCGCTGTGTAGTTCATGCACGCGCAAAATGTAGGCTCGTAAACGGCAAATATGTGGGAAAAGTCACAAGAAGAAGACCAGAGAAATAATTGAAACATCGTACAGTTTAAGTTATTCGTGAAATCACAGTATTGATTTACCCTGGTTTAATCTCCTTGTTGCTTGGGTTGATTCCAGCAAATAAATCAAGTTTTCGTAGCACTGATTTTTAACACTGGATCTGGAGACTACGTGTACATAATACATTTTTTTTTTATGGACATGTACATGTAGTGTCACGCATTATATGCGTGCACACAGGTGTGAACTCACCTTCCTAAGCGGACGTCCCATTGTTCCTCTTTTGTTCGGACATAGTTTTTGTCCTTATTCTCGTTTGTTTTGTACTTGAGCGCCTGGCAATCGTGGACGATATTGTTCTCTTTGTTAAACCTCCCCAAAACGTCCCCCATTGTTTGGGAGAACCCGCGCACATGTGAAGTTATACATGTACATGTACAGAATGTAAAACGAATGCATTATTCAATATGACGACCCCCAAAATAGAAAGTGCGCATGCGTGCAGGCCTAGAGGGGGTACTGGTATTGAGGCGCTCACGAAGTGGGGAAACCCCTTTTTGATTGCGCACGATGTGGGGCATGTTTATGTATTTTGTTACACCGATACACTGGAGACCACGGTCCGTGCCTGCCAAATGCAGTGTTTGCCAAATGCAGTGTTTGCCTTTTCATTTGACACTTCTTAAAAAACGCAGGGAAGGAAATCGATGCCATTGCGTGATTTTTTTTTAAGTGCCGACTTACACAAAGGATTTTGTATTGCATTTTGTTGAAATAGACCGAGAATAACATGCCGACTTGGGCGAAATGGTGACTTACATGTACAAATGCCGACTTAGAAACAAAAACTTTAATGGAAATGCATTATCGACGATTGGGACTTTCGTCGGACACCTGACTTTGGTGATTTGCCGACTTGCATGATGTCGACTTGGCCGGACTTTACTGTAACGTGTGTAAATAGGAAAAAATTTAATTCTTACCCTTTGCTTGTTGTGATACACAATGTACGTTGCCATGATGATAATAATAGCCATCAGCGAGTACGCCATGAAGTGACTGCCGGTTTCCTCTTCAGCCCGATTGCCGGACGTACGCTCCACGTACTTGTACAATACTTCCTTCTTCTTTGCGGCTTTGGCACTTTCCAATTTTTCTTTGTCGTTCACCTTTTTATTGAAATTAATGTCAATTGCAATTTATAGGGCCAATGATTTTCTGTTTCAAAAATATGAAATTCCGTTTCAGATGACAGAAATTTGGTTTCATGTTGCCATGTGATCGTGGTCGTGTTGTGTACAACATTTGGTGGTGCGGCGTGCGTGCTCGCTGAAACAATTTTTTTATGTCTTAATTTTTGGAAATGCTAACCATTTCGTACAAACAAATATACAAGGCTATTCCATCATCTTTATTTTGATAATACCTGTTTCCTTTTCTGAAAAGAAAGAGAAGTAAACAATGTTTTTGTGAAAAACAAATGAAAAAATAACTCATTCTGTTTCAAAAACTGGATACTTTTTCAAGGGTCACATTCCGAGAATCCCGTACGTGTTCCACAGAAAATCATTGGCACTAAATTTGAATGTCACAATTTTTGCTGAGAGCCACATAATATTAAAAAAACTAAACCTCAGAACGAAATTTCCAATAGAAATGCGTAAACTTTCTATGGTATTTATGATCAAGTATTTGGTGTCTTCCGAGACAATGGGCCGAATACATGAAAACTAGCAACCGCTAATAAGAAAAAGCACCGAGCAAAAGCATGAGCTCATCCAGCAGAAGAAAACGCAAAAGCAATTGCTTTAAAACATATTCTTAACCCTTTGCTTTGGCGGAGACCTTTTTTATAAGCTCTTAATTTTCTCAGCAAATACTTGGGGTTCTGAACAACAGCAGCGCGAGTATTCTGTAAGGCGCATGCTTGGTTTGCCTTTAATTCTAATCCGGGGATCCTTACTATTCTCAGGCATAAATTGTTGCGCCATGTAGCCGTTCAACATGCATGTTGTTTGTCGAAACAAAATAGTTAACGATAACTTTATTTGTGATATATCTTAGCGAATAATCCTGCTTCTGTACATTTTAGACCTACATACATGTACATGTGTACACTGACTTTTCTTAAGGTACATGTAGATAACAATTGATAAGGGTTAATAACGGTAAATCTTGTGTGATAAGCAAGAGCTTAAGATCCTATTTTGGGATCTTGAAACACTACAAGCAAATGCTTAGTGACAAAAGCAAAAGCTAGTTTTTATGTGTTTTTAAGCAATTGCTAATCTGAGAAGCTTTTGCTTGGACAAAATTAGTTCTTGCTTATGCTTCAAAGTAAAGGCTTTTGCTTGTAGGCAATTGCTTATTTTTAAGCATAACATTGTAAGTGAAAGCCTAGAAAAGGCAATTTTGCTAGTTTTTATGTATTCGGCCCACTGTCTTGAAAGTTGATACATACCTTAGCAGCTTGTTTTCCATGATCAGCAGGGATCTTGTCACGGTCCTCATAGAACTCTTCAATGAACTCCGAATCCGAATCACCCTGATAATTTGGTGTCCATCTGTTATTTTGTTGGTCTTCCTTGGACTCAGAATTCTGGTCAGACTTGCTTGTTTCTTGTCCTTGCTGAGCCACGTTGTCGCTGAACGGACGATTTTTATTTTCACTGTCGCTCGTGGGTGGACCAGCATTCCCATTCGTCATCTCTGGGTATTGGTTCTCATTTTCCTTAGGTCCATCCTTTCCATGTGGACTGTTAGGGTCTATATTCATCTTTCTGTCAGAACCCGTCGCATCGTTCACGTCTGCTGTGTCTGAGGGCATGTTCTTGAACTCTCCGTTCCTTGTGGGTGGACCAGCATTCCCATTCGTCATCTCTGGGTATCGGTTCTCATTTTCCTTTATAGGTCCATCCTTTCCATGTGGACTGTTAGGGTCTATATTCATCTTTCTGTCAAAACCCGGTGCATCGTTCACGTCTGATGTGCCTGAGTGCGTTTTCTTAAACTCTCCGTTCATTGTGGGTGGACCAGCATTCCCATTCGTCATCTCTGGGTATCGGTTCTCATTTTCCTTAGGTCCATCCTTTCCATGTGGACTGTTAGGGTCTAGATTCATCTTTCTGTCAGAACCCGGCGCATCGTTCACGTCTGACGTATCTGAGGGCGTTTTCTTGAACTCTCCGTTCCTTGTGGGTGGACCCTCATTCCCATTCGTCATCTCTGGGTATCGGTTCTCATTTTCCCTAGGTCCATCCTTTCCATGTGGACTTTTAGGGTCTAGATTCATCTTTCTGTCAGAACCCGGCGCATCGTTCACGTCTGCCGTGTCTAAGGGCATTTTCTTAAACTCTCCGTTCCTTGTGGGTGGACCAGCATTCCAATTCGTCGTCTCTGGGTATCGTTTCTTATTATCTTCAGGTCCATCCTTTCCACGTTGACTGTTAGGGTCTATATTCATCTTTCTGTCAGAACCCGGCGCATCGTTCACGTCTGACGTGCCTGAGGGCATTTTCACAAGCTCTCTGTTGCCAGCATTCTCATTTTTCTTGGGTCCATCACTTCCACGTGGAGTGCTAGGCTCCGTTTGTTCGCTCTTTTCATTTGTTTTGTCAATTTTGTTTTGTACTTCCTTTTTATCGTTATCTTCGGCCGGTGTCATTTTATGGTCTCCAAGTCCATCATCTTGTCCCTCTGACATTGTTTTCCCCCCTCTTTTATCAAATTCACTAGTTCCAAGTGAGATTCCTTGTCTGACCATTGGGCCGCCTCCATTGTTACTTTGGGTAGGTGCACTGTCACCTACATCGTTCACGCCTGCCATGTTCTCATTTTTCTTGGTTCCATCACTTCCACGTGGAGTGCTAGGCTCTGTTTGTTCGCTCTTTTCATTTGTTTTGTCAATTTTGTTTTGTACTTCCTTTTTATCGTTATCTTCGGCCGGTGTCATTTTATGGTCTCCAAGTCCATCATCTTGTCCCTCTGACATTGTTTTCCCCCCTCTTTTATCAAATTCACTAGTTCCAAGTGAGATTCCTTGTCTGACCATTGGGCCGCCTCCATTGTTACTTTGGGTAGGTGCACTGTCACCTACATCGTTCACGCCTGCCGTGTTCTCATTTTTCTTGGTTCCATCACTTCCACGTGGAGTGCTAGGCTCTGTTTGTTCGCTCTTTTCATTTGTTTTGTCAATTTTGTTTTGTACTTCCTTTTTATCGTTATCTTCGGCCGGTGTCATTTTATGGTCTCCAAGTCCATCATCTTGTCCCTCTGACATTGTTTTCCCCCCTCTTTTATCAAGTTCACTAGTTCCAAGTGAGATTCCTTGTCTGACCATTGGGCCGCCTCCCTTGTTATTTTGGGTGGATGCACTGTCACCTACAATTTCTTTGCTGCTTTCCTCACCACTACTTCCATGGACTTTCTTGACATCCAACTTGGCATCTTGCGGTCGAGCTACAAATTAAAGGTTATTAAACATTTACTATGTACAGTTGAAGTTAGGTGTTTACATACATGTACACCACTACCATCATCACCCAAAATGGTAAACATGACTACCCGAACCATTGCAAGGTGTCCAAAGCTATGTTTTATGTACTGCATGCACGTGAGGAATTCCACAAAATCACGACTTTAGTAAAGACTGTTACAGAAATGGTGACAACGCAAGTTTAAGCACCCCAGTTTTAACACAGTTGTATGTAAACTTCTGAATACAACTGTATGTTGGAGGGCCTATCAAATACTTCAAACTAAGCAGGAAATTACACAAACTAAACTCGGGTAGTTTGAGATCAAGACCAAGACTGACACTCCAAAAATCGAGATCAAGACTATGACCAGGGGTGGATTTCACGAAGCACTACGATTCTTCGTAACACCAGTTGCAACGGGTAAACCACCGTAACAATACATGCATCTCGAGTAATGCACCTGGGTCTGTCCACACTTACTTCCAAATACTGATTTTACAGGAAATTGCTATTTTTGGTAAAATCTGAATCTCCACACGTTCTACATACCTCCCTAAATTTACGTCAAATTACCACTAAACGGCTTTTTGAGTGTAAAGTCATTTGACGTAAATCCTCCATTTACTGACCGCACAGTGGCACGCTAAAACAAATCCCCCCTCGTCCAAAAATGGTACGTGCTGGATCTGGTCTGGTGCTTGACACGTTATACGCAAGCGCCATAGCGCAGGCAGGACTTCAGATTTCAGCCACCGAGAGTGGAAATGTGGAGAAGTAAAACGTGCATTAGTTGAAGTTCTACTTCAGAATGTAAATTTGATGGTGAAATTGATAAAAACGAAGGTGTGTACGTCAGTCTTGAGAGTATTTCGGCCAGGGAGGTATGTAGAACGTGTGGAGATTCAGATTTTACCAAAAATAGCAATTTCCTGTAAAATGAGTAAACTAAAGATTCCATTTTGAGCAACGGTTTTGATGGGGGGAAAAATGCTGTTCTTGAAAGCCATGCAGTTTGATCTGGGTGGCTTTCAGTATTTGGAAGTATGTCCACACTAAGGTGCACACTTTTGTGACTTTTTTCAAAAGTATATAAAAACTGTGAAGTTGTTTATGGTAATTTCTTTATTACATTCTGAGTACATACCAGGCCATGTAAGAATTGTGTGACTGTCTATTCTCTAGTTTTCATTTTCAAAAATTACAACAATATCGTCGAATTAAAACCAAAAAAAGTTAAATTGAATTCAACAATGCACAAGCACGAGGTTTGAAACGTCCATTTATAATCCTTTGGAAGGGATGTAAAGCCGTTGGTCCAGTGGGTTAGGTAATGGTAACGCACTTTAAAGATCCCACAGCATTATTTCATGAAGAGCAAGGGGATATTCCCGGTGTCACTGGCCATTTCTAATTCTACTTCTTGGGTTTCCTCACGCTTGCGAGTGACAGTGCAATGGGCACTATTGAGGAATCCTTGGTATGAATACCAGAAATAAATAATAACTAGAGGTATGACGTTTGTTGTTACAAACGCCAGGTGATCGGGTTAAATGAACATTTTGTGATGAATTTCAGACGTTGTTATCACCTGTGGAATGGCAAAAATGGAAGTTAAGCAGCAGATTTCACGAAACTTTACGCAATTGCGCAAGTCCACTTACGCCATTACTTGCGCAATAATTTATGGCGTAAGTGGACTTGCGCAATTGCATGAAGTTTCGTGAAATCGGCTGCTGTATACACTAATCCGGTAACTAATATCTCCTCCCTGCATATCCGCCATAGCTGGGGGTTGATAGCTTGCACCGTTTTGAGATATGAATTGTTGAAATAATAACCTTTGAAATCTTGTAATGTGACACCTGTGACGACATCATGACGTCACAATTTTGTGCACGAATTGTTGAACAATATGTTGAACATCAAGTTCTTAAATGTGGCGAAGGAATCATACCAATATCTGTTGTAGTTTTCAAGATACAGCATTTTAAAACATCTCAGCTCCAAATTTGCGTGATTTGACACCACATTACGTAACCACCGTACATGTAATGACGTCACCAATGGTATAGTCAAAAGGTCCACATGTGTGGAAACATTTCGTTCCGTAGAAATATGGTCAAATTCACTACCACTTTGAATCTATTTGCATTTAAAATGCTAAAAAATTGCACATTTTCGAACAACTTCCGGTTTGGACCGGAAGTAGGCGTCACACAGGGGTCATGACATCGTATGATTTGTTCAGTTCATTTAGACTTATCATGTTGTGAAAGAATTGTTCAAGTATCTATTACGGTTCTTGAGATATGAATTTTGAAAATAATAACCTTTGAATTTTTGTAATTTGACACCTGATGACGTCATTATTACGTCACACTTGATGCCATCATGATACTATACATGCTGGTGAAAGTCTGCCGTAGGGCCTATGTCTGTATCTAATTTACTAACGATTCAGCTTGGTTTGATGGGCATTGTTACTGGTAAGTGTAAAAACTGAGATTTCCGTTTTCGTTGAACTTTGACCTCCAATTGACCCCAGAAGGAAGGGTCAGATGAAAATGCCAACACAAAGAAAGTTGTAGCACAGAATGTCATCTATAAACCTGCCAAATACGAAGATCCTGGGTCACGTGGTTTTCGAGATGGAAGCATTTTAAAATATGCATATTTTGGTTTTTTGGGAGGTGTAATTTGATACTTAATGACGTCACGATGACGTCACGCTTGATGCCATCATAATATTAAACACGCTGGTGAAAGTCTGCTATAGGACCTATGCCTGTACTTAGTTTCTTAAAGATTCAGCTTGGTTTGATGGGCATTGTTGCTCAATAAGTGCAAAAATTGAGATTTTCGTTTTCGTTGAACTTTGACCTCAGATTGACCCCAGAAGGAAGGGTCAGATGAAAATGCCCACATGAAGAAAATTGTAGGCCATGATCTGATATATAAGCCTGTCAAATACGAAGATCATGGGTCACGTGGTTTTCCAGACAGAAGCATTTTAAAACATGCATATTTTGGTCATTTTTGGTTTGTAATTTGATACCTAATGACGTCACAATGACGTCACACTTGTATGCACATCTTCACATTGGGGTTGATGTTCCTACCAAGTTTTAAGTTGATAGCTTGAACCGTTTTGAAGAAAACCTCTGGAAACGTTTGAGTGGAAAAAGAAAAAGAAAAAAAATAAAAAATAAAAAAAAATAAAGAAATCGTACGAGAGCAATAGGTGATCGGCCCGATCACCTAATAATAAAAATAATACCTGTGGCTGGAGCGCACTGACTGGACTGTAGTAGAGCACAAACCATCAGGAAAGCAGCCAACAGTGCACAATGCAAACGGTGCTCCATTGTGTTACAGTGTAGTTGTCGTGTATTTCACTTCAGAATCGTTGTCTGCAGAAATACAAACAGAACTTTGCACATAAATTTTAGCTTTAGTTCATTAGAGGCTGTCCAAAGGCCGTCAACATGTTCACGATTTTACAAAAAGAATACCAATTTAACAATTGTTGTCACATTCTGTAGGGACTTGGAAATCCGTGACATCATCAGTCATGCAGTCGTGACACCATTATTGGTCAAATCCGTAACTGAAGTTTGCAAGCTTGATGGACTGCTGCGTGAAATTGCACTGTAAATCATGTCGTCTTTAGTTTCTGTCATTTAATCTGCCAGGCTGATTTATTTTTGGTGCAGGTCTATTGGGGCTGGTTTTCTTTGTATTTGTGCCACATAATACGCAAATATCACCAAAATCAAATATGATTCAAATATATATACAGATATCAAAAATATGCGCATGCGCGAGAGAAGAGAGGTCAACACTAGACTGGTTCCACATCCTCAATTTACTTCCCTTCGTCGTAAGATGAAGGGAAGTAAATATGAGGACAGCGAACCAGTCTAGATTGTGTTGACCTCTTCGCTCTCGCGCATGCGCATATTTGATTTTTGGTCAAAGAGTCGGTATTTTATCGCACGGAAGGTCTCAAACTTTCCCCACGATTTCACCGAAACTAGACATCGGATCGATGCGTACTCTTCGGAATATTTGCAAACTGGGGTGAGTGCACCTATTGAGCAAATATCAGAGCCATGGGACAAATTTCATTTGCGTGAGTTTGCCACAGATTTGGGGTATATTAGGCAACAGGGCTGAGGGTTTTCCCGAAGCACTGCTCGCGGGGCGGGGCTAGCTTACGCAGTGCTAATAATATTATAAGGATTCGTGAAATCGGCTGCAGGACCACGAGGACCATGGCCATGCGCAAAGAAGGTACTCTCTCGTAGCGTCCATACGACCATACGCCCCGTGAACATGAGATACCTACCTTTAACTTAAGTATAATCTGATAATCGTCGATTCCTGTTGTTTTCCTAAAACTATCCGCAGAAAAACTCTTTTTTCTTGCACTTTTTATCTGCAGTGCCAACGCGGCCGATATCGATGATGCGATGATCTTGAATTATGGAGCGCGCCCCCAATCGATCGTCACCAACCACACGGACTAGACTGGATTCAAATCCGCATAATCCAAGGGTGGGACATTCTGGTTACTCCCGGGGGTAATTAACTAATTATACATGTAATTCGTGACATTTTAGGAAACAAGAAGAATGTTTTAATCACATAAACAGTGCACTGATGATATCGATTATTCTGATAGAGAATTATGGAAAAGACGCCAAACACTATCTCTTGTTTACTTCCCGAGTAAAGACTGGACACCAGTCTAGCCGCTTTTGCAGCACGTGCTTTCGTGGATGTGACCACGTGATGTGCATGTGACACTGAAGACACACTCATTTGAAGTCGTTGTTGTTGATGTGTGGACGTGCCGTTTTGTGTTTATAGTCCTGTCTTAAAAGAGGCCGTGGGCTTATACAGTGCACAAAATGTCCCTTAAAATAGGGGTCAAAATAGTTTTACTTTCTTTCCTTGCGCTTGTGCCTAGCGTTGCGCTGGCAACATGCGGGTATACGGTAAGTTGCAACAGCGGGCAGGTGGGTCATGTGGGTAGGGATGGGTATACTATAGACCCAGTAACTGAGTCGTTGGCCCTGTTTTTTATGATTTTTTTTTTTTTTTGGGCTAACGACTCAGGCAATACATATACGCGTATGCAGAACTTTAACATTTTTAAATTTACCGCGCCTTTTGCCGAACGATGCGTTCCAGAAACTGCCCCAAAAAACAACCAAACAGACTTCCAACCTGGCCGAAAATGCACTTCCTGCATTCTAGACTTCCCAGAGATCATTCTAGTGCCTTCTTCTGGTACTTACGATCACTGCTTGAGACGGTGTGAATTTTAACAGTTGGAGAAAACAACTCTCACAACTCACGTTGTCATGGTCGAGACGCCATTTTCTGTGAAAATTTTTGGCGATTTGCATAAATGTCACATGTCGTATGACGCCCAATACAAACCGCACGAGCCTTGTCACGGAAACATCGACGACTGTTTTCTGTCACAAACTAAACAGCATATTTAGGCCAATAATGTAGCGACAACCAGAACACCAAAAACTGTTTATTTTGTGACAGAAAACAGTCGTCGATGTTTCCGTGACAAGGCTCGTGCGGTTTGTATTGGGCGTCATACGACATGTGACATTTATGCAAATCGCCAAAAATCTTCACAGAAAATGGCGTCTCGACCATGACAACGTGAGTTGTGAGAGTTGTTTTCTCCAACTGTTAAAATTCACACCGTCTCAAGCAGTGATCGTAAGTACCAGAAGAAGGCACTAGAATGATCTCTGGGAAGTCTAGAATGCAGGAAGTGCATTTTCGGCCAGGTTGGAAGTCTGTTTGGTTGTTTTTTGGGGCAGTTTCTGGAACGCATCGTTCGGCAAAAGGCGCGGTAAATTTAAAAATGTTAAAGTTCTGCATACGCGTATATGTATTGCCTGAGTCGTTAGCCCCAAAAAAAAAAAAAATCATAAAAAACAGGGCCAACGACTCAGTTACTGGGTCTAGGTATACTACTATTTCAGATTTAGTACCAATGCCCTACCCCTAGGCTAGACCGAATGATTCTGTCCCTACGGGATTTCTCGTAGGGACAGAAGGAACCCCTTTCATACAGTGGATTGTTGTCATTTTGCCTCGAAATTAGAATCACACCCAAACATTTCAAGCAGTGGTTTTAGATATTCTCGATTAGAAAACAAATAAAAAGCATCATCAAAAGGGTTAATTTTGTCCACTTTCTTTTCCAAAAAAATGTAATTTCTTAGAGTTGCCATGAAACTGTACCTGGTATGCTGAACGTACACTTGGTGCCACACACACACGATGACGTCGGCTGGCTTAAAACAGTCGACCAGTACTATTATGGAGGTGAGCCAAAATTAGGACCTACAGTGCACGTTGCTAGCCTTAAATAGGGACAATCACTCCAGCCTTAATGTGCTCTGAGTTTCAAAGAGCACTGAGGCCAACTGTAGGGTCACCTTGGCCAACTTTGTTCCAAATGTGTAATGGTTATTAGTGTATTTGGTATTTTTTCCGTATACATTGAACAAAGATTCGAAGGAAGTTACCTCCTGGAATCAATAGATAATCTAATTCTAAAATATACTACCAATGTTTTGTAAACTAATTTTTCTGTTTCCATAAAGCAGTGCAGTATTACACCAACCTTTTGGCTTTCACATCAAAATTGGAGATTACAAATTTCCCTGTTGTCTTCGCATGGATAGTATTTTGGGGTGATATTTTACTATTTTATATAATAATTGCTACATTAAAACAAAATATTTCTGAACACGCTCTTCAAATGGGCCGGGTCCCAGATACCAACTGGTAAATGATATTTTGGGGGGTTGCGTGGTGCTACTTCCAAATACTGAAAGACACCCAGACCAAACTGGATGGCTTTCAAGAACAGCACTTTTTTTTCCCCATCAAAATCGTTGCTCAAAATGGAATCTTTAGACAAGTCATTTTACAGGAATCCTTCATTCACCGACCACACAGTGGCACACTAAAACAAATCCCCCCTTGTCCAAAAATGGTACGTGCTGGAACTGGTCTGGTGCTTGAAACAGTTAGAGGCAAGCGCCATTGCTCTGAACGATGCCACGAGAGAGTCAGCACGAGTTGAAGTTTATGAAGTTGAATTCGATCGTCAAATTGTTAAAAAAGGAGGTGTGTACGTAAGTTTTGAGAAAATTACGGCCAGGAGGTATGTAGAACGTGTAAAGATTTTGATTTTACCAAAAATAGCAATTTCCTGTAAAATGACTTGTCTAAAGATTCCATTTTGAGCAACGATTTTGATGGGAAAAAAAGAGTGCTGTTCTTGAAAGCCACCTAGTAGCGTGGTGCAGTATTAAATTTACCCGCCTACAATTCTTCTGCAGTTGTTGACTAAAACCTTTTTATCACATTCATTTGTTTTCGTTTCCAGCGAAAAATTACATTCAGAATGCCGATGTGCGAAGCATTTTGGACACTGTCACGGAAGAGCTGGCCCTTAATCCCAAAAGGCGATTCAGCTACGTGGAAATGGCGTTCTTTGAAAGGTGGTGGAATGAACAGAAAGACAAGAAAAAATCCATAGTTAAACAGCTGGTCAATGCAGGTAATTTGTAACTTTTCTAATCAATTTTTTAATTATTTCCTGTCCATACTGATTTGGCACAAAACAAAACATTGTGTTTGTCACTTCAATAAAATTATTCTCGGGGAAAACCTGGGGGTGTATACCACTGTGCCTCATAGCTCAGCTGGTTGAGCATCTGTCAGGTATGGTTTGGGCAGAGTCGAGTAGAATCGATTCCACTTTGGGAATCGGAATCGTGATTTTCCCTTGAGTTTCCCTCGAGGGTTTGAAAGCAAAAAAAATCCCTCTATGGAACGGCCTCTGTGTGGACATGCCTACAGATTTTACATTGCTAATAAATTACGCAAGGAAAATTAGCGATTCTTCATAACGTCCAAGCAAACTGCAAGTTAGATCATTAGACTAATTCTGTCAATCAGGTCGGTTGGAGTTTGTGAATGGAGGTTGGTGTATGAACGACGAGGCTTCCACCCACTATAATGCTATTATTGATCAGATGACTATCGGCTTGCAGTTCTTGAAGACAACGTTTGGCGAGTGTGGCCAGCCACACACTGCATGGCAAATTGATCCATTTGGCCATTCCAGGGAATACGCTTCGCTCGTTGCTCAGGTATTTAAGTCCCAAGTCGAGTCAAACTGCCTTCGAGTCCCAAGTCAAGTCAAACTGCCTTCGAGTCCCAAGTCAAGTCAAACTGCCTTCTAGTCCCAAGTCAAGTCAAACTGCCTTCGAGTCCCAAGTCAAGTCAAACTGCCTTCGAGTCCCAAGTCAAGTCAAACTGCGTTCGAGTCCCAAGTCGAGTCAAACTGCGTTCGAGTCCCAAGTCGAGTCAAACTGCGTTCGAGTCCCAAGTCGAGTCAAACTGCCTTCGAGTCCCAAGTCGAGTCAAACTGCCTTCGAGTCCCAAGTCAAGTCAAACTGCCTTCGAGTCCCAAGTCAAGTCAAACTGCCTTCGAGTCCCAAGTCAAGTCAAACTGCCTTCGAGTCCCAAGTCAAGTCAAACTGCCTTCGAGTCCCAAGTCAAGTCAAACTGCCTTCGAGTCTCAAGTCTCAAGTCAAACTGCCTTTGAGTCTCAAGTCAAGTCAAACTCGAGTCCGAAGTTCCATATTCCTTTCTCAATTCAAAACGGAACTAAAACTTGATTCTCTAAATTCCCATTTTTAGATGGGATTTGACAGTCTCTACTTTGCTCGGTTAGACTACATTGACAAGAATACGCGCATCAAGCAGCACAACATGGAACGCGTGTGGCACACCTCGTCGAGTCTTGGTCGAACATCAGACCTATTCTTTGGCGCCTTGTATTATCACTACAGCCCGCCACCAGGGTTCTGCTATGATATCTTCTGTAGTGATCCGCCTATTATGGTAATTTATAATTTATCCTTGTTTTGACACGAGTCAACATTTGCTGGCCAACAAGGACTAACATTTGTCTAACGATGTTTGCCGACCGAAAGTTGGTGTGGATGCCACTCCAGACAAAGTCCAACATTATCTGACAAGTTGGACCATGTAGCTGTCGCCCAAATTTGTTGGAGCTTGTTGGATGAAACGGACCAATAGCAAAATAGAGTAGCCAACTGCAGGCGAGATATGTTGGGTCGTGTGGACGAGCGCATCTTTGCAATACCAACAAGTTCCAACTTCATGTCGGTCCTTGTTGGCTGACAAATGTTGGCTTGTGTACACGGGCCTTGTTTATAATGCCATATTTTTCTCTCATCCCAAGTTTGGTTGTTTTCATTTCAACGGTCATTAGACACCATACCAGATATTATGTTCTTTACTTTGCTCAGTTGTGCTCCCATGCAACACCAGGTGTAAAATTAGGTTCATAGGGAAAACCTAAGGGAGTATATCACTGTGCCTTATAGCTCACCTAGTAGAGCATCTGCCCGGTGAGTCAGAGGTTCTTGTGTTCGAATCCCAATAAGGCATTTATGATTTTTCTCTCGTCCCAATTCCAGCTAAAATTGGGTCTCATTTGGTTTATTATTGTATGCAGGATGATCCAAATTTATTTGGCTACAACGTCGACGAACGAGTTGATCTATTTGTGAAACTTGCCAAAGGACAGGTAAGGGCCAACAATACTTGAACATTTTCAATAACTTTTGGACCCTTTCTGTAGAGTACTATGCGAGAACAGAATCGCGATTCCACATTTTTGAGCAATCGATTCTTAGTAGGATTCGATTCCGAGTGATAGCTTGCCAACTCCAGAAATAGACTACTAAAGTGAAAACATCACCCGTTGTGTGTGAGGGGCCCTCCAAAGTTGTCAACATTTTTAGTGGGTAATATTTCTTGTTCTTTGCAATAAAATAATTTACGAGTTGTACTTTGTTTCTTGGGTATAATTCCCTTTAATATCAAAAAGATAATGTAATCGATAAACGTTGTCATGTTCCCATAGCCCCATAGGTTTGTGTGAAAATTGTCAACCTTGTTTGTCATCCAATCCCATGATGCATTAAAAACGTCAATATGGTTTATTGTACTTTTTCTCGTATTTTTCTTCAAAAGAATGAAACTTACGGCACTGATCACATCATGTTCACGATGGGTTCGGACTTTCAGTACAGCGATGCTAATGCTTGGTTTAAGAATCTGGACAAGCTCATCAAATACATCAATCTAAAGGTATGGTAACTTTTGAGAAACAAACGTAGGATGAGAAAAAAACATTGTATTGGCCTCATCGGGATTCAAACCTAAGACCCCTTACTCACCAGCTGAGCTATAAGACGGTGGTATACGCCCTCGGGTTTCCCCAAGACCTTTGACCCACTGGGCAGATGCTCTACCAGCTGAGCTATGGGGCACATTGGTATACTCCCTCGGGTTTTCCCCCAAGACCTCCGACTCACTGGGCAGATGCTCTACCAGCTAAACTATGGGGCACAGTGGTATACTCCCTCGGGTTTTCCCCCAAGACCTCTGACTCACTGGGCAGATGCTCTACCAGCTGAGCTATGAGGCACAATGTTATACTCCCTCGGGTTTCCCCTGAGACCTCTGACTCACCGGGCAGATGCTCTACCAACAGAGCTATAAGGCACAGTGGTATTTTCCCTCAGGTTTTCCCCAAGACATCTGACTCACTGGGCAAATGCTCTATCAACTGAGCCATAATGCACAGTGGTATACTCCCTCAGGTTTTCCCCAAGACCTCTGACACACCAGGCAAATGCTCTATCAACTGAGCCATAAGGCACAGTGGTATACTCCCTCGGGTTTCCCCAAGACCTCCGACACACCAGGCAGATGCTCTACCAGCTAAGCTATGAGGCACAGTGGTATTATACTCTCTCAGGTTTTCCCCAAGACATCTGACTCACTGGGCAAATGCTCTACCAGCTGAGCTATAAAGCACAATGGTATACTCCACCAGAGAGAAAATTGGGTTCGTCTCGTTTCTTTTCATTGTGCGGCTGCAATCTATGTTTTCCATCATTTTATAATTTATTCCAGGTTAAGCGCAACATCAACAAATTGTACAACAAAATGAAAATGTTCATACACTGCAAAAACGTCTTTCCTTAACTATCACTTGGCCCTCACTTTAAGTAGCCATTTTGGCCTTGTGAATGAATGAATGAAATTGTCATTTGTAAAGCGCAATTTCCAGTGAAAAACTGTTCAGATGCGCTGAAGAAAGTTACTCCATGAAGCTTGACCTGAACAATGTTGTTTTTAGTTCAGTGCGGAAATGCAGGAGTTTATTGGCATTTATACAATCGATGTCACATGAGAGCAGCTGGTTCCACAACCTTGGAGCGACACAGGAGATGGGCGATTTCCATAAAAAAACCACAAATTTTCCCCAATCTCATTATTTTTCATTTTTCTCCATTCAGCAAAATGAAACCAAAGTCCACGCCCTATACTCCACCCCATCCTGCTACACAAAAAGCCTCAACCAAGTCGGCAAGACGTTTTCCACCAAATCGGATGACTTCTTCCCCTATGCGGACAAACCTCACGCCTTTTGGACTGGTTACTTTACCAGCCGGCCGGGTCTCAAGGGCTACGTACGGGAAACTAATAACTTGCTACAGGTAAGGGCTACCCTAATAGAAGACTGAAGTGAAAACGTGTGTTGCCAACTTTACTGGGTCTACACTAAAACCAGTGAACTGTTTCCCAGCACTTTAGAAATGGTTGTTTCAGGTTACCAGGAAATGTTTAGACCCAGTTATCTTAGCAACCGACATCACAATTTAGTAGTCTATATTGGGGAGTTTTAGATGACAAAGTGGACTGAGACGTGATGACATTATTTTTAAGGCTTTGCACACGTTCAAAACAGGAATCAAGAACGCATAAGTATGATTTCGGCATTCTCTTTGAAACGTTAACATGACGTCATCAGTCCACATAAATCTTAGTCCCTATAGACCGTATCAAATAGCTGCCATCTTGTGGGGCAGTTTCTTTGTTCCGTGAAAAAATGCACGGTTGCGCGTTTTGTGCTTGCATTGTTGACCAATTTAAATATCAGAATGGTCTATTGAAGGAGCGTGTCCAGACCACATTTCTGACCCCCTATTTTTCCAATTGGTGTTGAGATTTTGACACCATATCATGTCATATTTTTATCATCACCATTCTGAAATTTCACGCTCTCAATCCGTATATTTTCAAGGATATTGTTTAAAAAAATGATGTTTTGTAAACTAATTTATCTGGTTCCGTAAAGCAGTGCAGTGATTACACCAACCTTTTTACTTCCACATCCAAATTGGAGATTGCAAATTTCCTGTTTTTTTCCCATGGATAGTATTTTATTTTCTGTTATTTTGAATGGAGATCTGTGGTTTGTCATTTACAGGTTTGCAAGCAGCTGGAAGTGTGGGGATCAGTTCTACCAGATTTCAAGCTCAAAACGAGCTCGACCACCCTGCGTAAGTTGAATTTCAACATTTTCTGTCTATTCTGTCATTTTACCGCAACGGTGAGAATTTTGTTTTACCATGTTTTATTTTTTATTTATTTATTTTTGCATTTTTTCAGGGAAGTATATGGGAGTGGCACAACATCATGATGCTGTCTCGTAAGTTACTTCAACAGTCGTTGAAAAGTTTTCATTTTCCCTGCAATTGCAGGGTTCAACCCTACCCCAAAGGTGACTTAAAAAGGGCGAATCAGACCTGGTCTGATCCGCCTTTTTCAATTCACCTTTTGCGTTTACACTTAGCGCCTACCCTGCTTCAACTCCCCTTTTTGGAAATTCACTGTGGGCCTAAAATCTTACTGAAACTATGACCTTTATTGCTGTTGAAACTTTTGAAAACATTTTATAAATTGAATTTGTTTCCCTGCAACAAAAAATCCATCAATTGAGCTTGAATTCAAATCCCTTAATCCTCAATTTTAATTTTAGTGGAACGTCCAAACAGCAAGTTGCTGATGACTACGCTGAGAGGTTGTTTATTGGACGAACTGAATGTCAGGTTGGTGTAATCTAATTTTGATATTTTTGTCCTTTGTGAACAACTAGGGTTGTCTTGCCCTCTAATACTCGACGAAAGTTATTGTGACAAAAACTTTAAAACTGATTCAATGAATGTTAAATGTCATCAAATTCGTGTCTACGTTTTCATGGTTTTAACCAAGTTCTACAGATTTAGTTATGACTAGTATTTTGTTCTCTTCAGATGTTCTGTGATGTTTGGATAACTAAAGCTAATTGTTATACCCCGTCTTGGAATACTGCAGTTTCATTGGTCCAGAACGGTCACATGTCCATGCGATAAAAACTCATATCACCCGCTGCCATACGCAAATTTTAGTTCATATTGCCCTTATTGCCCTACCATGAAGCGATCTGCGTGCACGTTTTGTGCGTCCACAGCACGCGTGACGCACTGTCCCGTTGGTTAAATAAACTGCGTGTTACGCCCACTAGAGACACACACATTCCAGTATTCCACACGCTGTGCGCCAAAACAACACTCGTACGTGCGCCACTTTCGCAATGTTACACACGCACACGTGGTAGTCCAGAGACGAGCGAAGGTGCAAATAACATTTGTGCAATTTTAACACCCTCAAGAGCTCATAGCATCCTCGGCTTTGCCGACCACACCAGTCAAAAATTGTTTAGTAGCATTCACAAAGTGTTACTTTGACATTACCTTTAAGATGCCGCAACTGTGTAGTAAACCTTGGATGTAAAATCCAACATCTGAACACAACCACTTTTTAATCGGTCTCGTTTCAACTCATTTTTCAGTCACTCATCGGCAGTGTACTTGGCAAGCTGATGGAAAAGAACACTTCTACTACGCTTCCGCCCGAAGCCCAGTTCTGTGACTATCTCAACATCAGTGTGTGCCCACTAACTGTGAATTCACCACAGGTATGTTCCGTTAGGCTTGGGAAATAAGGGAATTGATCACGTTCACAGACACCATCTTTGTTGGAAAAATGCTACAGCGCTTTAAACGCCATAAAGTACGCGCACGCACTAACTGAAACATGTTCCAAACACGCGCGTGTGTTGCTCGAAATTTGTTCGAAATACGCCGGAACCGATGCGCGTCACAAAAAAATACACTCAACATCATGATGCACGTGACAATTTGTAGGAAGTGACGTAATTTGAACGTGATCAATAGATGCATTTTTGACCAGTCTTAAACCTTATATTTAAAAAAGCATGTTCAGATTTCTTCCAGAAAAAAGGATTTTGTTCTAAAACATACAAACTACCTCCCAGATAAATTAGTTTACAAAACATCGTCTTTTTTGTCTATTCATTGTCTCATCATTTAAATATGAAAACCTGCCCCCTGTCATGGCCGCCGGTACAAAGGATCTATGCGTAATCTTGCGTGTAATTTTGATAATTTCAGTTTACAGTAACGGCCTACAATCCCATTGCACGTCAAGTGACGTCATTTGTGCGGGTACCAGTGAATATCAACTACAGTGTTACAGGGCCTGACGGGAAACCGGTCACCAGCCAGGTTGGTGTAATATATGCAGATGTTTAATGTTCAAAAAGAAAATTGTGAAAATATAAATCAGCAAAAATTATATTTGCATGCAATTTATTTTAAATTCTTGAATTTAATATTCTGGGTAACTGCAATGATATATTAGTGCTTTATTATTCCCATGTTGGGAACCCATGTGATCAAGCAGGGACTTGCACATACTGACGCAAACAGGATTCTAACCAGGGCCACAGAAGTGGAAGGCAAGTGAAGTACCACTAACCCGTAATGTGGTTTCTGTTATATCTAGATACAAGAAGTAACGCTCGGCACGAAGCAAGTACGCAGAAATCGCGGCAACGCGTCCCACGAGCTGTTATTCCCGGTTACCCTACCCCCTCTGGGCTTCAACACGTACGTGGTACAAGACTTACAAAATGGTAAGAATATTTTTATTTGTTTATGTATATTCAGAAGATAGTTGGGGTGACACTCAATATGAATTTCACACCAAACTAAAAGGTAACTGGTCACATATTGTCTAAATTTTCAGGCCTCTTGATCTCCACGATAGTCTCAGGGAGAGAATTCCAGAGTCGAGTATAGTATGGCGTAAAGGATCGCTGATGACTTGCAGTTCTGGATACCACCTGTCTTTGAGTCATCGGATGAGCATGAACAGAACTACGCAGTAATAGTGTGGTTTTGCTCACAAGGGTGGGGCATTTACCATGGGCTGCTTGGTGAATGATGGACAAGCCAGCAACGTCTCGACGGAGTTGCAGAGGCACCAGGGGGATGTCAGGGAACAAACATCCTGTGACATTTCCTCTCGAAAGTATCAAGGGACCGAAGTACATACTGTTCGTGTACAAATCTTGTTCGTGCGGTACGGGCCGGTATTCACAAAATGACTTAAGTCATTTAATTTAAGTGTCCTGCTTAAATATAAGCGGGGACAATAAAGCAGTACAGTCGCACGATAATTTGATGTCACGTGATCCGGAATACGATCGATCATTGCTAAGTCGTCGTTTTTCTCCAGTATCGAAACAATCTTGTATAGGGACTTACAAGCTAATACTACTAATCAATTATATTTTTCTCCAGGTAAGACCACACCGTCACCGAGCCACACCAAAGTTTACACCCCAACAGCAGATGAAACCATAGAAAACCAGGTAAATTGTTATCTCAGCATTCCCATTTGCAAGATGCATTGTTTAAAGATAGTATACATGATTGGTAAACTGTTACAAATAGTTTTATCCCCCTGTGTGATTGAAGATATGCATGACTAAAACCAACCTGAGCAAAAACTAGCTCCGTACTTCGTCTAACTTTTGAGAAAACAGTCATTTCGCCCCAAAACTACTTCGCCCTGAACCATTTCGCCCTGAACCACGGCCTGTGCACGAAGTGGTTTTGGGGCAAAGTAGCATTTGGTGGTGCTGTGTTTGGACGAAGTGATTTGGGGCGAATTTAATTTTTCGTCTCAAAAGACAAAAACTAATTGTTTTACTCATTTCTCAAAGACTTATAGCACTTTAGACAAAACCGTTTCAGGGGAAGTTTTCTACGGTCATCATGTTTATATTGTGTAAGTTAGGCGTAAATCTGTGAACATTTCTGATTTTCGAGATACCAATGATGTATACTGCCTTTAACAAAAGGTGATTTATCATGGAATATAATCACTCTTAAAGAATTGAATTTGCATGAGTGTTCCATACTGCACCATAACTATCTCTGCCCCCTATTGCGGACAGACATAAAATATCCCCACCACCTATTGAGGCTGCGCGTGCCTGCTTTTGAAGGTAGAAAATGCCCCCCTAACCCACAAAATTTGAACGCACTCGCATAAACGATGCGGGGTAACTATTCAAAGAATATCGTCACAGCATTTCCGATTCCCAAAGTGGTGCCCAGAGTCTCATTCGCCGCAATGTTGACAGGATATATGGCTCTTTATTTAGAAAGGAAAACGTGAGAGGGATTTATTGCAGGAGTGTGCAATATGAAGGGGGTGTATTTGCTCTTTTGCGGATTCACGCAGACGCCCTTTTGAAGGCAAAAACACTCTTGGGCAAAAACACTCACGTAACTCGCAAAATTTGGAACGCACATGGGTTAAAACTGGCATACAAAGTGACCCCCCAGGGTCTCGAGTAATGTGCATCTTGAGTTACGAAGGATTTTAGCGTTTCGTGAAATCGACCCCTGGATTCGGATTCTGTAATAAAATACGCCCTCGCGTACATTTTAATCTTTCTTACAGTTTCTCAGTTTGACGTTTGACGGGAGGACCGGCCTTCTAAAAGCCATGACGGACAAGCGGTCCAAAAATACGGTTGCCGTCAAACAGTCCTTCTATTGGTACCAGAGCAGCACAGGAACACTGTTTTCAGGGCAAGCATCCGGTGCTTACATCTTCCGACCCGCTCACGACACGCCTACTCCGCTTTTTACAGGCTCGTCAGTTAGCATGAAAGTTGTGAAGGTAAATTTTACTTAAATGGGTGTATTTGGCCCATACATGACACGGTATATGCACAATATACTAAGTGCTTTTCCCAAGTACATGCTATGTATTGAATTAATTATTTCTGGTATTGAAACCAAGGATTCCTCAAACGGGCACTATAGCTCGTAAGCCTGAAGAAACCTGTTAAATGCTCATTTTTAGAGGTGGGAGGAAAACCCCTACGTATAGGGGGAAACCCACGGAATCAAGGTGGGACTGAGAACCCGATCCACATACTGACCCGGACGGGATTCGAACCAGGGCCACAGAGGTGGAATGCGAGGAAAGTATCACTACGCCAACCCAATTCCCCTAAACTCACAACGTGCTCGGGTGGGACTCGAACCCACGACATTCATACTAGGCAGATGTCAAATTTAAATTTGTTCTGCGTTTACAGGGTCCTGTCGTTACCGAAGTTCAACAACAATTTCAGCCTTGGTTAAGTCAAGTCATCCGACTGTACACAAATAAGGAATATGCAGAGTTTGAGTGGACTGTGGGCCCCATTCCAATCAAGTAAGTCATGTAGTTTTCACACTCTTTCACTTGTCCCAAGTCAAGTCAAACTGCCTTTGAGTCCCAAGTCAAACTGCCTTTGAGTCCCAAGTCGAGTCAAACTGCCCTCAAGTCCCAAGTCAAACTGCCCTCGAGTCCCAAGTCAAACTGCCCTCGAGTCCCAAGTCAAGTCAAACTGCCTTCATAAATATAATATTCAAATAAATTTTAAAAGCAAATTAGCAACAATTACGATGAAAAATTCCCTCTCAACTTGCTTGCAAATTTCGTATGAATTTCTTTTCTCGTTTTGTTCTTTTTTCTAACTTTTTGTACAGGGATAATTTGGGAAAGGAGATAATAACTCGGTTTGACACAGATCTGGAAACGAATCATACATTCTATACTGATGCAAATGGCCGACAGATCCTGAAAAGAATGTAAGTTTGGCTGATTGGGCCCTTAAAGAAAATTCCATTAAACCAATTTAAAGTTTCCAGTTTGCTTTCTGTATGTAGCTTTTATCTTTCAATTCAAAGCTTTGAAACGCAAAAAACAAATTCATGGACATTCATAATTCTTGCACTTTTTAAGCCGAGTACGTCGTAAACGCATTGAAAAATTAGGAAAACACTAGAAATCCAGCATTCCACTACACGTTTGGTGCTTACGCATAGCGAGCTCGATATCTGATAGTGAGTTGCGTATGACGTCACGAGACCGCAGAAGCTTGTGAAATCTCTCTAGAAATCCCAACTACAATACTTTTTTTAGTTGCTTCATCTATCTGGCATATTAGACGCATCATGCTACATAATTTTGACAGTCCAATCTTTCTTTCTTTGCCCAGCTTGGATCACCGTGCCGATTGGGAATATGATAACACGGAGCCAGTATCTGGAAACTACTATCCCATCAACAGCAGAGCTTTCATCAAGGTAACATTTTTTCCTTGCACCCTATCTTAGCTTCCCATTAGGAAAGACATTTATGTATTTGTTTGTATCCATGAGCATAAAACGGTACACCAGAGCTGCGTTCCACATATGCAAAATTTGCCAACGTTCGCCACTGGTTACAGTACTTTTGTGCACTCGTCAATGGAAAGCCGGGTACCAGTTGTTGGTGAACGATGAAAACGTTTGCAATGTTCGCGTGTTTGGAACGCAGCCCTGGTGTAAGTGACTCAAATTTCGAGTCGACTGGAGTCCCGATTTTCACTGACTTGACTTGACTTGTCTTGGCTCGACTTAAATTAAATTAAACTTTTATACATTTTTTTGTCATTTTGAAGACCGAATTGTTTTTCACAACTAAAGCTTACTTTTAACATGGAACATTGTTGGCCAGAGCAACAAAAATACCCTACTCATATGAAGTCAAGATTCAGGGTTTAGACTCATTTTGAAATGAACTTAAACAAATAGTACTTGACTTGAACCAACTTGACCAAAATGTCTGACTTGACTTGGGACTTGGGACTTGAAGGCAGTTTGACTTGACTTGGGACTCGAGGGTAAGTTTGATTTGACTTGACTTGGGACTCGAGGGTAAGTTTGATTTGACTTGGCTTGGGACTCGAGCAGAGGGAGACTCGTTGCAACCTTGCGGTACACCAGTCGCTGGAAACGTGTCCACAATAACTGTAATCCCGAATTCATCTATTTCTAAAAATAAGGTATGTTTAAAATGCAATCATGTATTGGTATCTTTAAATTGGTTGTGTATTTTTGCAGAATGGCAAAATGCAGTTGACAGTGCTGACAGACAGGTCATGTGGAGGGAGCAGCCTGAAGGAGGGATCCCTTGAAATGATGGTAAGATTATCATGACCGATAGTATTGGGGTAATTGACTATTATATATGTGTATGGGTCATTCGAAGTTGAGAAACCAAGTGACATTTCTTCATTTTTATGGCCAATAAGTGACCAACAAGTCGTAAAATTTAGGGTACCAATAACTGAAAATGATGTATTGGGGCCTTAAGGTACGACCCAAACACCTGCCCGGCCTGCCCCAATTAATAACAAGCTCATCCCTCGAATAAAATTTACGTGATTTTCACCCCCAATTTGACCCCCACATTGACTTTTGACCTTTGACCCCCACATTGACTTTTGATCCTCAGATCCACAGACGCACCCTGGATGATGACGATCGCGGTGTGCAAGAGCCACTCGACGATCCAGGCCAGTTCGGTACCGGCGTCATCGTCCGCGGCAAACACTACGTTCTCTTGACGTCAGTATCCAAGGCTGCTTTAACACACAGAACCCTCGCAGAAGAGCTGTATATGGCTCCTGTGGTTTCATTCTCAAAATGGCAACAGAATTGGGCAATGAAATTCAACACAATGGTATGTAATTGGCTGAATAATTAATAATGAATAATGATTAATAATGCTGGAGTTTTAAATAGCGCACATATTCAGTGTTCTCCAGTGCTATAAAGCTTGTCCGGGCGCGCTGAGCAGGCCCTCACGTGGCGAATGAGTGTTCGCCGCATGAGGGCGCTGTACAAAACGAATGCATGCAACTGTCATGGTTATTATCGGTCGCCGATGCAATAGATCTGCGTTGTAAGTACCGATAATGACACCAATGGCTAGCGAATCATGTTTAGTGACTTTACACCTAATTTTTCTGAATGACTTGGCTATACTTTTAAACTGTTTTAGAGGGTTGCCGAGTTTTTTAACCAAACATTTTCTTATTTCTTCAATTTGTCATTTCAATTTGTCTTTCAGAAAACCATGTTAACCCGATCCCTTCCCTCTAACGTCCACCTGCTGACGCTAGAACGCTGGACGAGTAACTCCATCCTCATACGAGTGGAACATCAGTTTGAATTGGATGAAGATGTCTTAATGTCCAGCAAAGTCCAAATTCAACTCGGGGTAAAGCGATTTTTGTTTGTGTTTTTTAAGTTTTTTACAAAGAAACTATTCACTTAACTAAATTTAATTTCTATCCCGAACCCTCCGACACATTTGAGTGCTCCTGGAATGAACATTTTTCTTTTTTGTAAAAATTTTTAATAACTAAAACAGCTTTGGGCCAATGTCGCTCAATCTTCACGTAATCCTCAACTGAACCCCCTGTTGAAGATGGTATAGTCACTTTTAATGTTCCCCCACCAGTCATGCCGCCCCTGAGAAATCTGGGCCACTAGCCAAGCCCCATTCATTTGTGTAGCCTGCTTGTGTGTCACTTAAGGAACCCACCAGTGAAGAATAAATTACTATTATTTCTTTCTGGTACTGAAACAAAAAATTACTAAAAAGTGCCCATTGCACTGTCTCTCGCAAGGGTGAGGATACCCTTGAGGAGAATTAGAAACAGCCAGAGACACCGGGGAATCCCCATGCTCTGCACGAACAAATGCTCTGGGATCTTTAAAGTGTGTTACCCAACACACTGGACCAGCGGCTTTACATCCCTTCTGAAGGATGAAGCAAGTGTGTTTAAGTGCCTTGCTCAAGGGCACAGGTACCCAAGCCGGGTAAACGAAAATTTAAACTCTAACTACAATTGTGGCATTCGCAAACTATAATAATAATAATAATAATAATGAATATTTGTAATGGGGCGCATGTTGCAGTATGTTTTAAAATGTATGTATATTCCTGTACATGTGGCCGCTACACCTTTATATAGTGGCCACCTGTCTATTCTGGCCATTTTCTGTTGGTCCTATGGGTGGCTAATATACACAGGTTTGACTGTATCATTTATAAATTGGCCGTTATCTCGTTTTTCTTCAGAATCTGTTCAAGCCATTTGGCATCGCCAGTCTAGAGGAAGTCACTCTAGCAGCCAACAAGGCCTTAGCTGATGATAAGCGTCTACAATGGAAGGTCACAGACAGTGCACTACCCACTCCCCCAGGTAATTTGTCCCTTGAGATAATTGTCAGGCACAGAACTCCATTAAAAGCTGAAACCAAAATAGAGCCGGAATGCGCATGACTGCGCCTTCTCATTAGCACAGTTTTGGGCACCTTCATTTGCATAGTTTTGGCGCTATTTGCATGGTTTGTGCCGCCTCATTTGCGTGGTTTTGTTTGTGACAATTACGCATGTTATGTTTGAACGTTAAACGCTTTGTGTGCACGCATTACAAACCGGTTACGGTGATGTGCCATTCAATTACACAGTCGTTTCTTATCTAGCTTTTAAAGAGGCAGCAGGTCCTTGGATCACAGTAATTTTTACTTTTGTTGCTCCTTGCCTATTTTGTGTATTGCAGGAATGGCTAAATAAATAATAATAATAATAATAATAATAATAATAATAATAATAATAATAATAGAGCGTTTTCAGATTTTTCCAAATAAATGGATTTCGTTTAACCTAAGAATGTCAATATCTGTCATTTCCTTTCTATTTACAGCCATCAAACCAGTCCCTGTACCTCCTACAACATTGACCGTCTTGCTCAACCCAATGCAGATACGCTCCTTCGTTGCAACCATCAAAGAGACCAATTAACACTTATATCTTGCAAACCATTGAACCTCCACAATTGTAAAATATGCTTAAATAAATAAAATGTTTATTGAGTTTTTCGAGGAGTTTAATCTTAATTGTTAACACTGTATGCTCAGGGTTTTCCCGAGACACTATGAAAAACTTCATAGCGTGCTCGGGTGGGACTCGAACCCACGACCTCCTGCAAACAAGGCAGACGTCTTAACCACTTGACCACCGAGCTAGCCGGTGTTCAATGGCCGGTTCGAATCATTTCGCAATGGGGATTGCAATCAACAGATATACCTTACACTATTCACAATAAGTTAGGGATATTGTGGGGTGTACGTAGATATTTTATCGAGAGTATGCATTCCGCTTGAATGATTTTGTATATGATTAGACAATTGTATCTGCATGACAGACGCACCTGGCGCCAATTTCATAAAGCTGTTTAGCAGAAAACATTTGTGTGCTTTATAAAAATGGGTTTAAGTCAAAATTTTATGTCAACTTTTGTTCTTAGCAAGAATAGCAGATATTCTTGTGAACAACACAAACTGACATGCAATTTTGACTATTAGCACATTTTTACACAGCAAACAAATTTTTTATTAATAAGCAAATTTATCTGCTAAACAGCTTTATGAAATTGGCCCCAGGTCACAGGAATAGTTGAAACGGTCATTTGAGGAAATTTTTTTTAAAACTGACAACATTATAACAGTGTGTATTATATCAGTTACTGTGAACAATTAAAGACTAAATAAATGTGGATGGTATAGATGATTTGTAGGAACATAAATGACGCAATTGGATTTGTGTACCATTCCAGATTGTGTGGGGGAAAAAAACGAAAGAATTGTTAAGATTATGAAAATCTGTTTTAGTAAGACAACTCCTCGTTTATAAACATAAAGGGGTGGGAATAGTTTTAATGGAATGTATTTGGTATGTTATCATTATATATACTTTTGTACTTCATGTTTGTACGTGTAGTTGAAAAATTATGTTCATTAGAATTCTTTTGTGCAACTCTTGTGCAATGGGTAAATTTAATAAATTGGGTTTTTTTTACAGGATTTTCTGTTGCAACTTTGTACTGTTAAAGTTGGTATTTATTTCAATAAGTTCACATTGTCAATTTTTCCATTAATTTTTATTTACTGTTCAACTCCCAAAAGTAATTGATATTAAAGACCGTTTATTTTGTTAGAAGTTTGTGTAGAAAATGCAGCTATAACATATGGGTTTTTTTGTAAACTGGAGAGCTCTTTACGAGCAAATTGTTTATCTTGAAAGTTTTTGTATATGGTTAATATATTTTTGTCTCGTCAGGTTCTTGTAAGGTTGGGCCTGTTTATCGCTGAAATTAAATATAACTGGCATTTGAAATATCTTTTGAGCTAATTTTGTTTTATTTAAGTGGCTGGTTGTTTGTTATTTTCTTCCGTTTCATTGTTTAATTTTTGCATCTCTGCCTAAACACACAACATCGGGTACGGTGCCTAATCACCATTGAAATGAAACGACCAAACTTGGTATACCCAGCACGATATGTGGCAAAGGGACTCCCCTCTAATGCCCCTATACCTCAACGCACTCTTCCCTTTCCATTGTTCACCATTGTGTCTTATAACCATCCAAGGAATTTTAAAGGAATTCCTTTCAGGTTTTGGTTTTTTTGGGGGAGTTAGGGAGGAGTCCCTTTGTCAATATCGTGCTGGGTATACACCAATCCGGTAATAAGGTCTCCTTCCCTGTACATCCGCCATAGCTGGGGGGCTTCCACTGAATGAACTGTATGTTTTTGCTGTTGCTGAAGCTGCGCGTCGCGTGTACGCAAAGGCGGGCGGGTCGCGTATACGCGAAGGAGCCGCGCTTTTCGTTCTAACAGCAACACAAAACGCACAGCCCATGCACTGGACGCCCCCAGCTATGGCGGTAATGCAGGGAGGAGACCTTCGTTACCGGATTGGTGTATACCAATAAATGTTTGCAAGTACAGTGCCCCACCCGTTTCGTTGATGACATATAAACCATGTAAAAATGATAGTTAAACAGTAACTTGTTTTATCTAGCACACCCTCTGTTGTTTAACGGCAGGCAAAATAATACAGCTTGGTCTATGAAACTTCATAAAATCTATCAATTATATCGACTTGGAAAACACAAGCTGTCTTTAGGCCTATTTGGCTAAATAGTAAACTCGTGTTAATGACAATTTTAGAAGTATTTGCTTTGAAACCAAAGCTACGTAAAAAAACATGGACTTGCCTATGATGTAAACTAGTGGGCTTTTTGCCTGTCGACTTTTGTCTCAATCAGGGCGCCCCAAATGTAAACACGTCATCACATCGTCTATAAAGAGGCATGCAATCAGATCAGAAAATCCAATCAAATGATCGTTGAAGCTTATACTGAATGAAGATTTTTTTAAAATGTGACCATGGCTATATTTCACGTTTGATGACTGAGGTACAAGATTCTAAGCAGTATGGCAAAATTTTGCTTGCTTGGGAAGGGTAAAAAATATGACCCGGAACAATCTCCTTTAAGTCTAAAGATAGATTGAGGTTAAATTTATATTCCATAACACACTTCACTTATTCATTATGGCTATGGTATTTTTTTTCTTTTTTTCAGTATTATAAATTGTTTTGCTAAACTTGTATTCACGATTATAATTAATGCTACAGCCGAGTGCTTCAATTATTTCGGGGTAGTAAAAAAACGGAGAACCACCTACAATGTGTATATTCCTTCATTGTATTTTTTCGCATTTCTTTTGATCTTGTTAGACATTTATTTCACATTACCTCAATTCTTTAAAATACATTTTACAATTCTTTAAAATATATAATACAGTAAAATAAACTGACCAGTATGCAATGGGTGTCTATATAGTTTAGTTTTTGTTTAAAGGTAGTATAATCGTTTGGTAAACTGTTAAAAACGGCACGATTTTCACTGGTAATTGAAAACATAGGTTGAGGAAACCACCTTGTAGAAATGTCAGCCACATAGATGCACTATAAATACTTCAGAAAACCTGAAGTGCGGTTTCAATGAATGAATGGCTCCATTCATTTGGAGATTCAAATATTTTTCTAATTTTTCTCATGAATGGGGGCAATTCAGACAACATTATTTCACAGGATGATTACTACCATTACCATCTTGATAACAAGTATAAAGCTTGGAGGATGATTACCAAACAAGTAGATTACCTTGAATATCCGACAAAGGCAGTAAAAAAGCAACTCTCTCAACTTTTATGCTAATTACGGGAAGGGCGAAAAACCCACATTTAAAACCTTTTTAAGGAAAACAAAATGCTGGGAAAATTCCCTTCCGGCTCCATGTGTTGATGGCAACCAAGTTAAACAACTCCATAAATTAGCATTATTGCGTCCTTATCCACAAAAGTGACTTGATGTTTTGAATTTTTATTTTATTACTATTATTTTTTTTGTCAGCAATACAAGTTTAGTGCCTTGTTCTGTCTGTTAATTGACTTCACAAAATTGGCTACTAACTTGTGCAGCTCAGTAACGACACCTGTGATGTCAAGATCACAAATGATTCCAAGGAAAGTGTGGCTAAGTAGAAAGTAGTCTTTAGTGGTTATTATGCTGAAAAGCGTTTTGGATTGAACTAAGTATAATAATAATAATTTATTAATTTCTATAGCGCAAATTTCATACAAATATGTTCAAATGCGCTGTACATTTCATAAAATTACTAAAATGGGTCTGCGTTAAACATCTACAGTTATTTAAAGTTACAGAAAAGTAATACACCCACAAACCGCGACCATCACAAAAAGCCAAATTTATAAAGAGCCATCTGCAAAACATCTCAAATAACTGGCAACAGCTTGCAATGTCAATGGCACTAAAGCCGTGTCCGCATTGGACTTTTTTTCGGGAGATTTTACCGAGACGGCGGTAAAATTAAAAATGGCAAAATTTTACTGCTTGACACGGGAAAATTTTACCAAGACTGTGGGAGAGCATGCGCAGTGTCCCTTCGCAGTATGACCTTCACGGCTTGGACATATACGCTTCTGTAGCGCTTTTACCGACTCGCTGTGTCCGCATTGGACTTATTGTCTCGGGAAAAGTTACTCGGTAAAAGACTCATCTACAGTGTTTGTATATCACCTCACAAGGGGGCTTAAATGGATCTAAGATCAGTCTGGATCTAAGATTCTGTCCCAAGATTCTTTTCAAAAGATGTAATCAAGAAAAGGCAACGAGCAAGATCTGACTTGAAAGATCAAGGGAATACAATAATGTTCATATTGCTTCCTTGATGCGAGGAGGGTCCTTATTTGGTCTTTGAAGCACAAAGACATTTCTTGGATGTATCACAAAGGGAAGGCACAAGGATTTCTGTATTAGTATCCTCGTTGTCTGACGGATGCTCGTTATCGACGTCAGAGTATGATTATCTAGAAGAAAACAAACGAATAATCTGTTAACTCTTTAAAAATGTTGGTAATGACCGCGACAATGTTGCACAAATAAAGGGCTACTGATGCATGTATTGAGCTCGTGCCAATGACGTCATTTTGGGAGTAAAACAATGCCGCGTCGTTGTGAAAGCAATGTGCGTGCGCGTTGTGTGTGTCCATAGCGCTGATATGAGGCTCCCATTGGTGAACTAAACCGCGTTACGCACATTGCTTCCACAATGACTCCGTATTATTTGACTCCCAAAATGGCATATTCGCACGTGTTCGAAAGGGGTCAATATGAAATAAAATACATAAAATACATGAAATAAAATGCAATTTTCCTTTTCCTATAAGGAGGCGTTAAGATTCGGCCTAACCTTGCATCAGGGCGTCTCTATCTAGACACAGAAGTTTCTTCTGTATTGCCTGAGGGGTGCTCATCATTGACAACAGCGTTTCGTCAGAGTCCAAAAGGATCATCAGGGGCCAATTTCATAGAGGTATTTAAGCACAAAAAATTGCTTAAGCACAAAAAAACTCTTGCTCAGTAGAGTATGCTACCAGTGAAATCCTCATGTGATAGAAATAGTATATGACCAGTTTTAGAGGACTGTTTCATTACCATGACAATCACATGAAATTTTTGCTGGTAACCTCATTTTATCAAGTAAGGTTTTTCATGCTTAAGCAATTTTTTATGCTTAAGCAGCTCTATGAAGAAAAGATTATTTTATTACACCAGCCATATTAATGAGGAGGCGTTTACATTCCGCCAATCGTTAGAATCCATTTTTTAATATAAGGACGATTGTGCTAGCCTAATGCCAGTGCATTAATCAAGACCTAACCTTGCATCATAGCGTCTCCAACCAGGCCTGAGCATTTCTGTATTGGTATCCTCGCTGACTGAAGGATGCTTGTCTTGGAAGACAGAGTGACGTCAGAGTCCAATCAAATCATCCAGGAAAAAAGAAACAAATGAGATTTTTTTTAAATTACACCATACTAATGCGGATTAAACCAGAAACATGCTTCCTTCTGGTGATGACCATGACATTGTGACAATTAAAGGTTAGAACGGATGCATGGAATAAAATGCAAAATTTCGTTTAACAGAAATCGGGAAGCATTTTGCATTGGTCAAACACTAGAGTCCCTTTTTGAATACATGTGTAAAGATGATAAACCGAGACCTAACCATAGAGTTATATATAGTAAACTAGAGATTCGCACTCCCAATACATGATGTACTGATATGGACGCCGCCATTTTGGCTTAACGCTATGGGTGCTCGGTGGGCAAAGCTGTTTTGCCCACTTTGCACTCATAGCGTTAAGCAAACATGGCGCCGTCCGCATCGGCACGGTCCACACACATGGCTTGAATAGCCAGTGCACACTCTAGTTTACTATATAACTCTATGGACCTAACCTTGCATCAGAGTCTCCATCCAGCATCCAATTTGGCTTCCATCTAGGGTTGCTGGGTAATGTCCAATCAGATTCCCTCCTTGCATCGCCAGTTGCAAGCCAACAGCATCTTGGTCTGAGATGGATCCCCTCATCATCCGGCACCATTCATCCCGTTGCTTTCCTGGATGCGCTCATTTTTGGTCCTTCCACGTCAGGAGCTGAAGGTCTTTGCGCTAATGTAAAAAGAAAAAAGGAGAAAACAAACCCCCCCCCCCCCCCCCCCCCCCACCCCCCCCCCCCCCCACCCCAAAAAAGAAAAAAAACTGCCCCTCCCCCAACCCCAAAAACAAGCAAACAAACAAAAACCAACAAGCAAGAAAAAAAATAACGAAAAGCAGACAAAAACTTTAAAACATTAGTGTTAAAACCCTGTTAAACATGCTTACCAATGTTACCAAAATATTCTTACCTTCTTGCTTAGTGTACAAGAATGAAACTGGTAATTAACTGGCCTCAGCCAGTTGGGACGAAGCCTGTTACCATGTCAAACATGCTTACCAATGTTACCAATATATTCTTACCTTCTTGCTTTATAGTGTACAAGAATGGAACTGGTAATTAACTGGCCTCAGCCAGTTGGGACGAAGCCTGTTACCATGTCAAACATGCTTACCAATGTTACCAATATATTCTTACCTTCTTGCTTAGTGTACAAGAATAGAACTGGTAATTAACTGGCCTCAGCCAGTTGGGACGAAGCCTGTTACCATGTTAAACATGCTTACCAATGTTAATTACCGATATATTCTTACCTTCTTGCTTAGTGTACAAGAGTGTAACTGGCCTTAGCCAGTTGGGATGAAGCCTGTTACCATGCCAACATTCTTACCAATGTTACCGATATATTCTTACCTTCTTGCTTAGTGTACAAGAATGGAACTGGTATAATTAACTGACCTCAGCCATTTGGGACGAAGCCTGTTACCATGTTAAACATTCTTACCAATGTTACCGATATATTCTTACCTTCTTGCTTAGTGTACAAGAGTGTAACTGGCCTCAGCCAGTTGAGATGAAGCCTGTTACCATGTCAAACATGCTTACCAATGTTACCAATATATTCTTACCTTCTAACTTAGTATACAAGAATAGAACTGGTAACTGGCCTCAGCTAGTTGGGACGAAGCCTGTTACCATGTCAAACATGCTTACCAATGTTACCAATATATTCTTACCTTCTTGCTTAGTGTACAAGAGTGTAACTGGCCTCAGCCAGTTGGGATGAAGCATGTTACCATGTTAAACATTCTTACCAATGTTACCGACATATTCTTACCTTCTTGCTTAGTGTACAAGAGTGTAACTGGCCTCAGCCAGTTGGGATGAAGCCTGTTACCATGCATGTTAAACATTCTTACCAATGTTACCGATATATTCTTACCTTTTAACTTAGTATACAAGAATAGAACGGGTAAGTGGCCTCAGCTAGTTAATTTGGGACGAAGCCTGTTACCATGTCGAACATGCTTACCAATGTTACCAATATATTCTTACCTTCTTGCTTAGTGTACAAGAATGGAACTGGTAATTAACTGGCCTCAGCCAGTTGGGACGAAGCCTGTTACCATGTTATTACATTCTTACCAATGTTACCGATATATTCTTACCTATCTTTAATACAAATAACTTTCTACCTCTTACCTATTGACAATTTCTTACCATTTTATACTTGGCTGAACATGCGACGATACGCGGTGCGCAGACGACGGTACGCGGTGCGCAGACGACGGTACGCGGTGAGCAGACGTCCGTACGCGGTGCGCAGACGACCGTAGGCGGTGCGCAGACGACGGTACGCGGTGAGCAGACGACGGTACGCGGTGCGCAGACGACCGTAGGCGGTGCGCAGACGACGGTTGGCGAAGTTCCTAGTGCCGGTAAAGTTCTTTGCCGGACTTACAGACTTTTTACGTGCGAGTGCCGAGTTACGACGGAATATGTGGTATAAATTAAAAAACTTAAAAGTTACAAACATGCATGGCCCCAGTTTTAAAAACAACAGATTCTAGAAACACAAATGGCAGCCCACACAATGGGGTCGGAGAGGGGGGCGGGGAGGTGCGGGCCGCGGGTGTTAACAAATTATCAGATGGGCACCGTGACGAAATATTACCAGTTAAAGAGCATTTTAGTTTTACACATTAAAAACTTTACACATGCACGTCACCACCACGTACAACTTTTTCAAGTTCACCCTCGACACAAGAGGGCGCTGTTTAACATAGCAAACTCCCCACTTCAGATATGATTACTACTGGATCCGCGCCTGGAATTGATGTTCATAGCGCAACCGAATTGATGTTCAAAGCGCAACCGAAATGAAGTTCATGGCGCAACCGAATTGATGTTTATAGCGAAACACATTAAAGCAGGCCTCCCACTGTGCGATTTTGGCCACGAAATAGGCACGATTAGGTACGATTGGGTACGATTGTGTGTAGAGTCTATAGGCAGTCTCCGATAATCGTACCAATTCGTAGGACATTCGTGGCCAAAATCGCACAGTGGGAGGCCCGCTTAAGATGTTCATAGCGAAACACATTACAATGTAGATGCACATACAATAGCAAAACACATTTTGATAATAGAAAAACACATGATGTTCATAGCAAAACACATTTCATGTTCATACGAAACAACCAGAGATATTTGGCGACGAAACGTTTCTTATTTTTGAATTTGGTTGTGACGAAACGACCAGAGATATTTGACGACGAGATTTAGAGGCGAGATTTGGCGACGAGATTTTTCTTATTTTCTAAGTGGGTCGTGACGAAACGACCAGAGATATTTGGCGACGAGATTTAGAGGCGAGATTTTGCGACGAGATTTTGCAACGGAGTTTTTCTTACTTTAGAATTGGGTCGTGACGAAACGACCAGAGATATTTGGCGACGATATTTAGAGGCGAGATTTTGCGACGAGATTTTTCTTATTTTCGAAGTGGGTCGTGACGAAACGACCAGAGATATTTGGCGACGAGATTTAGAGGCGAGATTTGGAAACGAGATTTTGCGACGAAATTGTTCTTATATCAGAATTGGGTCGTGACGAAACGACCAGAGATATTTGGCGACGAGATTTAGAGGCGAGATTTTGCGACGAGATTTTTCTTATTTTCGAAGTGGGTCGTGACGAAACGACCAGAGATATTTGGCGACGAGATTTAGAGGCGAGATTTGGAAACGAGATTTTGCGACGAAATTGTTCTTATATCAGAATTGGGTCGTGACGAAACGACCAGAGATATTTGGCGACGAGATTTAGAGGCGAGATTTTGCGACGAGATTTTGCAACGAATTTTTTCTTATTTTCGAATTTGGTCGTGACGAAACGACCAGAGATATTTGGCGACGAGATTTAGAGGCGAGATTTGGAAACGAGATTTTGCGACGAAATTGTTCTTATATCAGAATTGGGTCGTGACGAAACGACCAGAGATATTTGGCGACGATATTTAGAGGCGAGATTTTTCTTATTTTCGAATTTGGTCGTGACAAAACGACCAGAGATATTTGGCGACGAGATTTAGAGGCGAGATTTTGCGACGAGATTTTGCAACGAAATCTTTCTTATTTTCGAATTTGGTCGTGACGAAACGACCAGAGATATTTGGCGACGAGATTTAGAGGCGAGATTTGGCGACGAGATTTTTCTTATTTTCGAAGTGGGTCGTGACGAATAATAATAATAAATCTTGTAAAGCGCAAGCATTTAGCTAATAGCTATTCGCCGCGCTATGGCATATAGGATTACATGTGAAATGCTTGATTGAAGAGGTATGTTTTGAGATGTGATTTGAAAATGGCAATATTTAGTTGTTGTCTGATAGAGATAGGAAGCTGATTCCAAAGTTGTGGAGCTGCTACTGAAAACCTTCTGTCGCCGAACGATTTGAGTCTGGATGGTGGAACAGTCAGCAGGCTTGCATCGCTAGATCGCAGCTGACGTACTGGAACATAAGGTGTTGTTAGTTGTTGAATGTAGTCTGGAGCCATGTTGTGCAAGGATTGATATGCAATAAGAAGGAGTTTGAATGTGATGCGTTGCCGGATGGGGAGCCAGTGGAGACAAAAAAATATATGATTTAGAAATAACCACACACACCAAATAAACACACCAAACAAACAATAATTTGATTTCGGTTGGGGGTGGGGGAGAGCGATCGGGGGCGGGGATTCAATAAATTGTTTTCTTTTCCAATTGTTTTCTTTTTGAAAGTCACCTCTTTTTTTGCAGAGGTCTTTCATGTAAATATCTACATACAATAAAATTAATACTAACCATTACAATAAAAATACGAATAATTTCAATTGCGGTCAGCCTACAGTTTCAATGCAGCATTGCTAGTTTGTGGGAGGGATCTATATACAATTACGGTACTGTACAAGGATATATAATTAATTCATATATTCATGTATTTGCATAATACAACGCACCAGGCATTGCGGACAGCCTATCATTTCAATGCTGCATTGTTAGTGGTTGTTCGTGTTTTTTATACAGTTATAATATTCATATATTCAAAACATTTTTGCATAAGCAACGCTCAAGGCATTGCGGGAGGCCTACTGATTCAGTGCACAAGGCACTGCTAGGGACTGGACTGACTACGACGATTCCAATGCAACATTGCTAGGGGCTGTTTTTAAATTATACAATGCATCAGGCATTGTGGACTGCCTATTGTTTCAATGTTGCATTGCTTGGGATTCTCCGTTGAAAGGTTCAATTATAATATTCATGTCAATTATAATATTCATTATATTTCTTGCATAAATAAAGCAATGCTCCAGGCATTGCAGACGGCCTACTGTTTCAGTGCACAAGGCACTGCTAGGGACCATATTTATAATTTTATTTAATTGCAGCAGTGTTCCAAATACGTATAAATTTTTTGTTTCGTTTTCGTGTTGCTGGCACTTTCCGCACCACACATTTCGGGTGTTTTCACAAAAGTTAAAATTGTTAACACTTAGATTATGGAATTTATATTGCTCCCCAATAAATTTTTCACTATTTTGACTTGAACCCAAATGAATTTGAAGGGCCCACCGCCTCACCCTAACCCCTTCCCCAATGCACTGCGCATGCGCTAGCCTCGCTTTGCTTGTTGTAGCTGCTTGACGGCTGTTCGCTGCTTTGGCCCCTTTGCGAAACACACGCACTGACATATATACACACATACATTCATATCCCAGTTTATTTATTTGTATATGTAAATTTATATATCGAAGTAATCGAACTGCGCCAAACACAAAAAAAGTCTCGACAACTTCTGCGAAAACGGGAAACCTACGGCACCTGACCTATTCTAACCTATTCTAACCTGATCCTAAGCTACATGTAGTAGGCCCTACAACCTAACTACATGTAAATCTAACTACGTAGGTTTCCCATTTTCGACAGAAGCAAGCGCGCAAAACTGTGTTTCAGCATAACGCGCTTCATGATTACGAGTGTACGTGATTTGTGTACAATTATTGGTTGTATGTTGTAATTACCCATTCATACTGATCTCGCTTTAACACTCGTTCATACAGCCTACTGAACGCTGCCGAACGCTGCTGAACGCTGCAACCATGTGGGACAAGCGTGAAAAGCACCCCAGCCTAATTTGTAATATTTATGCAAGAACCCCATCATAAATTTCGTGCATTTCATTTTTGGACAATGTCCCAGACACTGTCGAGTTAATTATTTGTTTTTATAGATTATTTAATTTTATAATTTGATTTTTTAGACAACACGTTTACTCATTATTGCGTTTTTAAAATTATTTTTAATTTAAAAAAAACAAATCACGAAAACATGTGGTGCGGTTGTTTGTGAAATAGAAATACCGACAAATGGATCGAACATTTGAAACACTGCCATGCAAACTAGGGGATTTAACTACAATATTTCTAGGTTCTATCTTCAGCATCTAAGGAGTTAGAGATGGAGATGTTTGAAGGAGATGAGGAGCCTTGCGAAGGAACCGTCTTGCTGAGGCTGATCTTGAAATATTGAATTTGATGGAGAGGTCTCTGTTTAGCATCGAAGGAGATAGGTTAGAGATGGAGACGTTTGGAGGAGCTGAGAAGCCTTGCGAAGGAACCGTCTTGCTTAGGCTGATCTTGAAATCTTGAATTTGATGGAGAGATCTCTGTTCAGCATCGAGGGGGGTTAGAGATGGAGACGTTTGGAGGAGCTGAGAAGCCTTGCGAAGTAACCGTCTTGCTTAGGCTGATCTTGAAATCTTGAATTTGATGTTTAGCGAGCACGCAGCCTCTGTGGAGGCCCCTCATATATAATACGTACAAATAGAGAAGCCTTGCATACAAACAATAAAAATACAATAGACATTACAAAGATTGCGGTCAGCCTACAGTTTCAATGCAGCATTGCTAGTTTGTGAAAGGATTTAATAAAATTAATTCATTTACATAATGCAATGCACCAGGCATTGCCGAAGCCTATCATTTCAATGCTGCATTGCTTGGGACTGTTTGTTGAATTAAAGAGTTTTTTACAATTATAATATTCATACATTGTGTAATTATGAAATGCAACGCACAAGGCATTGTCTACGGCAGACTGCTTCAGTGCACCAGGCACTGCTGGAGACCCAACTTATAATTTAAACATTGTGAACAGCCCAGTTTTTCTCAATAAGGAATAGTAACTATATACCGTGGGGTATTAATAATAAAGTTCTTGTCTTCATAAATCAACGCACCAGGCATTGCTGACGTCTGCTTCTTCAATGCACAAGGCATTGCTATAGTTCGCTTTGGGCTGTCAATAATTGGCATGTTAATAAATTTAATTCTTGGATAATAATTATTCGTATATTATAATCATCATCGTATTTCTTTAAGATTGTCCTTGATCCATCGTGTGATGCTCCTCTTGATCCTCTCGGTTTCATGATTAAAGTAAAGGAAGCAGTATTCCATGTAAGTCCCAATTTTTGTTATCTACAGACATTTTTTCTCACACCACGTAACTTTCGGGCGTTTTGTTATCCATAATTATCATTATTGTGTGTCCATTTGTTTTGGAATAATTATATGCAAACTGTTCCTCTAAATTAGGTTTAAGTGCAAGGGTTATTATTATTAGATCTTGTGATGTTTCGGAAACAGCGAGTATCTAGTTCCATCTGCAGTAGTGATTATTAAACTTGAACCCCAGTTAGTGAGTAATATCCCCCCCCCCCCCCCCCCCCCACCCCCAGCCCCCCGCGGTGCTGTGCGCACGCTGCAGCCTCGCTTTGCCGATTGCAGCTGCTTACAAAAAATAATAATAATAAAACGCTTGCAGCAGCATCCACGTTCACATATTCACCTCATTTTCACACAACTGTATTGTTTTTTTTTTTACCCTGCAGTGTACTGAATGATTGTTTGTGTTTCAATGTATCCTTGCTTATTACAAGTGCTCCAACCGAATGCGGTGACCAATATATAACATAATTGAGCAATAGAAATGGATGCCGGAAAATAGCGCAAGTGCCTAAAATCGTCTGCGAAAAAAATGGGAAACCCACTACACTAACTGCTTCCCTAACCTAAGCTATTCTAAGCCCGGGCAAGGCTAATAGCACTAACTGACCTAGATTTGGGTTCCCTTTTTTAGCAGACGATATCGCGAAAAAAATGCTACTATTTGATTTTAAGCGCGCATGTGCTGTTTATCGATTATGTTTTATTGATTTATTTTTAATATCACACATTCAAACTCAACTCGTTTACAAACGTGATCACGCTGCACAGTGCTTTCTAATGCTGCACAGCCTATATGCAGATAAACGCTGCTGAACGCAAGCGAACGCTGCAAACCCCGACGAAATGTATAACCATAATTATAGTTTGTGATTTAATATCGTTAGCTTTTGTAAATATTACATTTCTGTTATCATTTTATCATTTTCTAGCATTTAATATTTAACAAGCATTATTTTCGAAATTAATTTTATTGAAGAAAAAAAATCCCGAAAGCACGTGGTGTGATTGTGCCAGCATTTTTAGTGAAACTTAAATAACCGAAAAATGGGGCAACTTTCCATTGGAACACTGCCTGGTCCTACTATATTTAAAGTCGTATGTGCCTATTTCTTAATTAGTCAATTAACTATTTTAACTATTATTTATGTTCTATGTACTGCGATTTAAATACACGGTATAATTAAAATAAGGTATAAGGCTGGTGGTGCATGTACATTATCAGTAAAATACAGCAATGTTTCACGCTATAAGTATAAATGTTCCTGCAATTTTTGAATTATAGTTGATACTAGATTTCATGGAATAAATTACTTTTACACATTAATCAACCTCAAGGAAGCCTCCTTATATAAAACCATTAATGTACATGTAGGCTATATATTTCCATGCACATTAATCAACCTTGGGGGCCTCCTTGTATAAAACATTCATGTACATGTAGGCTATATATTTCCATGTGCATGCCTGGCCGGTTACCGAGTACTCCCGGCCTGCCTGGGCATCGAGCCAGAACTTGACAATGTGATTGTCGGGTGGCTGCACCTGGCTTCAACTTTTCAACCAATCAGAGTCGATATCGTACACTTCATAGCCACGCCCACCAGCACGCGCCGGCCTTTTTGTTTATTCATCGGCCGGCGCGTGCCAGGAAAAGTAAGAAAGGTATGTAATACATTCAGAAAAACTTGGTTTGGCAAGAGAAAATATGCGAAGAGTTATTGAATGAATAGGATGGGATTAAATGCTACATTTTTTTAGCAGTGGCATTTTGTGTGAGTCGTATTTGGGGGCCAGAAGAGGGGACCGTGTGGAAAATTTAAGGGGATTTTTTCTTATGGGAAATACGAAAACGAGAATTTCCCATCTTGGTACATGTACATGTTTTAACAATAGCTCAGTACCTTGTACACAAAAATAAAACAATGAAAAAAATTGGTAAAAAAATTTCCACGTTGGTCACAACTGGACAACGACTTTTTTTTGCGAAATATGAAAAACGAAAACATTCCTAGAGTCAAAAATTAAAACAACGGTAAAAAAAAGGGGAAAAATAATATTTTACCGAGTTGGTGACGATTTATTTCAACAATTTTGCGAAATGTAAAAAACAAAAAATAATTTACTTAAACGGGACGGTCGTTCTTGGTATTTTGTGCGAGTCGTATTTGGGGGCCAGAAGAGGGGACCGTGTGGAAAATTAAAGGGGATTTTTTCTTATGGGAAATACGAAAACGAGAATATTTTATTCATTATATTTCAACATTATCGCAAACAAAAATTTCCCATCTTGGTACATGTACATGTACATGCACATGTTTTAACGTTGGTCACAACTGGACAACGACTTTGTTTTGCGAAATATGAAAAACGAAAACATTCATAGAGTCAAAAATTAAAACAACGGTAAAAAAAAGGGGGAAAATAATATTTTACCGAGTTGGTGACGATTTATTTCAACAATTTTGCGAAATGTGAAAACGAAAAATAATTTACTCAAACGGGACGGTCGTTCTTGGTATTTTAGCCTAGAACCTAGTACAAAAAATTCATGGTAAAAAAGGGGGACTCGTATAATTAATTTTTCCCGAAATAAGAAAAACGAAAATTTTGTATTTAAACGAACGTCGAATCATTGTTAATAATATACAATGTAGCTCAGTACCTTAGTACCAAAAATTAAAAACAATGGTTAAAAAAGGGGGTGGGGAACGCTATTTTTTCCCGAGTTGGTCACATCACATAGACGACGATTTGTTTTTTCATTGCGAAATTTGAAAATTAAATTAAAAATATTTTACTCAAACGGGATGATCTTTCGTGGTTATACAAAAACAATTTAACATTAAAAACAAAACGAAGAAATGTTGTACTCGAAAGAAACGATTTGTTTTTTAATTTAGAAAATTTTTTAATCTAGAAAAACTTGAATAATGGGCCTAGCTTTTTAGACTATTGAGAATTGGATTGTGACCATCTCGGGACAAAAATACATCAAGGGGGTAAAGAGAGAGAAGATTTTTCCACTCACCAATCTTGAAGTTTACACAAAATTTTGCACTTGAAAACAATTCTTGAAGACATACCTCACAAAAAGTCACATTTGCAAACATATTAATCCGGAGAAAATTATATTCCAGTTCGATGCTCAGTTCACCGAGGATGTAAGCGACGCCTGCGTTCAAGTTCAGTGTTCGTACCAAGTTCAATTTGTGTATAGGCTAGGCCTACAGTTCACAACACACTCCGCGGAGCATGCCCCGGGTGACTTGACGTTTGTGGCCGCTCGGAAAAACCTCGTGAAGAAGCGACCGGCCGGCTGAAGTTTTTCACAACGGGTCGCCGACAAAACCACGCAAAGTTTTGAAGCGGAGACTTTTTCTGACGCACACGGTCCAAGACACGAAATATAAAACCACTTGCTGACAAAATTTCGTTAAATGGCGAAAGTTTTTCACATTTTTGGTGGAGAATTCTGTGGAAAAACGGACAGTTCGGTGCACCGAAGTTCCTTGTCCGAAATTTTACTGAAGCAAATGGCGTCGGCCAAACCAGTTCGAGCCAGTGTCCGTGCACAGCGCAATATTTTCTATATCCCTCCGCTCTTGCGGCCTCGCTGGCCCACAATTCCAGAATTTGATTGGTCGAAAGTGCACAGTGGGCGGACTAATTTATTACTGTGGGAGACAATACACGAAATGTTCGGGTCGTGCGTAGGCATTTTGTGTCCGATCAAAAGCAGACGACAAGTCGTGGGAATATTTTTGGCACTGTTTCAAATACTCGTAGTAGGATTTCTGCATGCAATTTTGTGTTTTTTACTTTGTGTTTATTATTTTTTTTCATATCTAAAAATTTGAATTAGGGGTTGGGGGTACTCAAGGGAGAGCATGGACATCTGCCGGAGATTCTGTCCACGCTTTTATGCCCCATGTGGGGATTTTGACCCAAATAAATCAAATTTTCAGCGTACCGAGAAGCAAAAAACACATGTTTTGCCCCATTTGAAGGGGATTTTGTCACCTAAAGTTTGCCCTAGGGGTGGGGATTTTGTCTCTTAAAAAGTGAAAACATATATTCTAGGGCGGGTTGCTGGAAATAATTGATAGGTTCATTGGAATTTGTCTAATTCATTGGATTTTGATAAGCCGTAAAAACAAAATATAATTAATATTAGGAAGAGCGCACCATGCACAACCTGTCCGTATTGCGGACGTCGTGTACCCATCAGTTGGCAACGTACCAAAACCTGTTGCTGCATGTAATGGGGATGCAGCCACTGTGCCTGCTGCCGGCGACGCGACGTCGGGCGTATACGGTAGAAAACCATTGACATTTCTGTGCAATTTTGTGTTTTTAATTTTTGGTTTAATTTTTGTTTTTACATCCCAGAATTAGAGTTAGGGGTTGGAATCACCAAGGGGGGAGAACAGGCATCAGCTGGAGATTTTGGCCACGTTTTGTACGCCCCATGTGGGAATTTAAAAGAAATAAATTAAATTTTAGACGTACCTGGAAGCAAATTTACATAGTTTTCCCCCAGGGTGGGGATTTTTTGGGGTCTAAAGTTTGCCCCAGGGGTGGGGATTTTTGTCACTTGAAAAGTGACAATATTGCTCGGGGATGGGCGTGGGTAGAAATCGATAGGTGTTTTTGATTTTGTTTAATAATCCTAAAATTGCCACGCATTTAGGACAGACATCACGTATATAGGCTAGGCCTATACGTACGTGTAAACACACGAGGAATCCCCATAGCCAATGCGTATACGCGTATACGGGACCAAGAGGAACGGGGGCATTAGGGAGCCCTTGCAAGGATATGCCGCCGGGGATTTACGCTTTTCTTCGGTAGGCGAGAGCTCCTTGCTCCGGTGGTTCTGTTAAAGACCGATTAAAGACAGGTACATTTGTAATGGTGAACTGTTAAAAGGGGCGCTATTTCAACTCGTGATTAAAAGCCAATGTTGAGAAAACTACCCTTTAGATTTTTCAGCCACATAGGTGCAGTAATTCTGAAAACTTTAAAAATCTATACATGGTTTCTGTGTTGAGTTGAATGGTAAAAAAAGTCTTTCGCAAAATACTTTTTTTAGAAAACCACCTTAAATTGTTAATTTCTCACAAAAAATACAATTTTTACTTAAATAAAACCATGTGGTGTTTGGTACTATTCTTATTAACACCTTTAGTGAGACTTTTCTTGTTAACTCGTGGAAAACAAAATTGGGGTCACTGCAAAACAACAGGATTACATAACTAAAGAATAATATACTTGTAGACATTTTAGCCACATACATATCAGAAAACCTGGAAAATCCATGCATGGTTTTTGTGCACGAATGAATGGGAAAAAGGTTGTCTGCAGACAATTTATTTTTTAAAAGCACATTCAGTTGGCAATTTCTCCCATAAAGGAACAATTTTCACGGGAAAAAAAATCATGTGGTGTGTTATCATTGCAATCAACACCTTTAGTCCGTTTTTTTTTTATAAGTGCAAAAGTTAAAGACGTATAGGCTCGTCAATGCGCGCGAGGAACAAGTTCGGGCCACGAAATTCACCGCTCCATGCCTTAATATCTATGGAGCTGTGAATTTCGTGGCACGAATTTGTTCCTCGTGCGTGCATTGACGAGCTTCATCTTTAATGATATATACTTGGGTGGGGGTCCATCCATAAACACTCGCGTGTCTGTGTGCGCGTTGTTGCTAGACGCGTTTACAACATATTCAGTGACGCCACATAGCACGTGCCATGGCACGCGCGCGTGTGCATTCCACGAGAGAAACAAAAACACCACGCGCCTTGGAAACCGAGCGCGGTTTGTTTTGAGTAGTCAATCGAGTGCGTGCAGTGCTGCGAAAGAGTCCCCTCTAGTGGGCTCTAAAGAGAGAGAAACTCCCGGGGTCAGAATGTTTGAATCGCACAAACTCCAGCAAAGAGCTGCTTGGAAGTTTGTGGAGCGAGCCAGCTTGCTCAGAGGGCGGCTTCTACAATGAAGCGTCTTTTATCGGCTGTTGTCGTCCTGATCGCCGCTAGTGCCTGGTGGCCCTGGCTCTCGAAGGCCGCGGAGTTCAAGCTCGGTTTGCTTGTTGTACCATGGACCAACCCGCAGAATCCAGATCTACCGGCCATCGGTGACCCCGTCGCCGGGGCCTTCTCCATGGCTGTCGATGACATCAACCTCAGCCCGGTCATCCTGCCTGGTAAGCGGACTCCAGCCAAAATAATGTGTTGATTTTGGTTCATGATTTTTGCCATAGATTTGGGTATTTTATCTCAAACCATTCTGGAACTAATTGACTGTGTAAAAATCAGTGTTTGTAATAGTGCTTTTTTAAAACTTTTGGCCAATCATATTTGCCTTTCTATAAAAATTTAAAAAAATGGAAGGCCCTTTTTTCCCTCAAAAATAATCCCGGCGTCAACTGGTTAAGAACTCGGACCTTTTATAAAAATTATACTAGGCCTGTAGGCTTAAATACATAGAGACTGAAAATTTACCCTAGCTCTCTCATCAACTTTTTGACCGAAAAAAGCTTATTAAAATGAAAGATATTTCTAACTGTCCTTTGCAGTGATTCCGCCAGAGATACATTTAATAATAAAACGACAATGAAAGACGAATAAATACGTGCGCACACGCATTTTCTTTGCAAGGGCGCCCTGGGGCCAATTTCATGGCGTTGCTTAGCACAAAAATGTGCTTAGCACAGGATTTATTTGCTTTATAAAATGGATTACAAGCCAAAATTATACGCCAACTTGTGTTCTTCGCAAGAGTAGGAGAATACCTTTCAATATACATCACTTACGATTTTGGCTGGCAATCCATTTTTGCAAAATAAAGCAAACAAATCCTGTGCTAAGCAAATTTTTGTGCTAAGCAACGCCATGAAATTGGCCCCTGAACACGACTAGATCCTAGCCCAGGTTGGACGTCGTCTTCATTGCATTACGAGTGACGTCCAGGGGCCAATTTCATAGAGCTGCTTAAGCATGAAAAATTGCTTAAGCATGAAAAACTTTGCTTGAAAAAACTAGGTTACCAGCAAAAATTTGATGTGATTGTCATGGTAATGAAACAGTCCTCTTACACTGGTCATACACTATTTCTATCACGTGAACATTTTACTGGTAACATTCTCTACTGAGCAAGAGTTTTTTTGTACGCGCCACGTTGGGCCACATCAACAATATATAGCCAGGGAACCAGCCGGAGTAGGACGGTACGGGCTTCGCACAATTTCTTTTTCATTGTTTTCTCAGAACATAGATGAGGCACTGAACTGATTTTTGCACATGTATGTTAGTTTTTATCATACACATCCTCAATCACAAGTGGAAATGATGTCTTTTGTAAATGACAGTTTCCCCAACCCTTCAAGTTTTTTTCTTTTTCAAGAATAGTCTTGGCCCAAGACTACTCTAGTCGATATTTGTTTGTGTACGCGTTGGCCATATAGTGCGCCCTCTTGCAGCACTAACGGACCAGTCTTTGCAAAGGGCTGGCCAGTTAGTGCTGCAAGAGGGCCCACTACTGGGAATGGCCAACGCGTACACAAACCAATACGACTAGAGTAGTCTTGGGCCAAGACTATTTCAAGAAGTGCTGGTTCATGAACAAAGAAGAAACACCTCCGCTTTTAAAATAGCTCCGCCCATCTTAGGGAGATTGTGAGTGCAATTTATTACGTGTATATCGTGTGCAGTATGTCATTATAGAAAATTATTTAATTTCTAATCAGATCCCCTGGGAATTCATGTACATTATTAAAACAACATTTGTAGATCCGTGATCAATTGTTTTGCCACATTTTCTTGTTTTCCTGGTTTAATTAAACTTTTGATTGTCGCTTTCATTAACACGAACTGCACGTTTTGACTAATTGCGCATTCTCATTTTCATTTTAACAACGTACCAACGTTACGAAGCTAAAACGTCAGAATTTTCAATGATTTTTTTCGCCGCTTGTAAGTAGAAATATTAATTTTTTTCTCACAAAGTTTAATTATTAGCCTTCCTCAAATAATTTGTTGCTGTTCTGTGTTGGTATGGTTTGTCGAAAATGTGTAATTCTGTCTGAAATATGGTGGTGATGTCGATGACGTGTTTGCAAGATAGATCAAGAAGAGGTGTGATGGATTGGACGGATGCGTGCGTATTTGTAATCACAAAACACGCCTTCGCGTATTCGACGTACAATCTTTACGGGAAACCATTCTTACTTGGTCTGCGTCATGTTCGTTGGCTGTAGCATACATTATCGTATGGTAGAATGAGAATCATTTCGGTATTTTTGTTGTCTATGTAGTATGTCACAACTGGAATTTAAAGGAAAATAATAATTGGAATCGATACCGGGTAGGCTAGCTTGGATGTTTTTGGAATACCTTTTCCATTGATATTTCCGTCGCAAATGTTGCATTTCCATGAAAATTCTGTGTTTTTGTCATGCCCGCCTCCATATCACAAATCGTTCTTCACCAACAGAGGGCGTCCTTTGCAATGCACTATGGGATTGAAAATGGGTCAAATTTGCCCAATTTTCAATCCCATACCATAGTGCATTGCAAAGGGTGCCCTCTGTTGGTGAAAAACGATTTGCGATATATGGTCTATACAAAAGTGTGTGGAACTGCTGCCGGCCGATCAGTGTGTGAAGCGCGCGAAGAAATAGGGCGTGCGTGTGATGATCCGTTTGGTTTCTGGCCGGCTGCTTTGCGTGCAATCATATGTATTTTTTTTTCGTGATTTTTCTCTTAAAACTAATCCTTTGGCTTTGCGGCGGAAATGTATGTAAGTATTCATATTCTAAAATCATCTAAGCTATCGATTCCAATAATTACTTTCGTCAAATTCCAGTTGTGACATAAACTAAAAAATAACATAATTTCATCTTTATAATGACTTTTTAAGCATCAGTATTAAATGCACTCTAGGCTTTTAAAAACTTTGCGTAAAACTTATCGACGTTCTCAATCAGTCATAGACCCTGAACACATGGAACAGGGCTTCGGGATCCTCCGCCCTGTTGCCGTTTCCCACCCCAAATGAAATCTGTGGCAAACTCACGAAAATGAAATTTGTCCCTTGGGTCCGATATTTGCCAGATACAATGTAGATGCATGATGACCTGCACGTTTATAGCCACTTGGTGATTTGTGCAGTACCAGACAGATACAGATACAAGCGTGTAAATATTCCGAAGAGTACGCATCGTCATGTTGATCCGATGTCTAGTTTCGGTGAAATCGTGGGCCAAAATTTCACAGAGTGTACATAGTATGGAACGTGGCAGAGAAGGTTCAAGTATTTTGAAGGAAACTGTTGAATGTTTGTCCTAAATTCACTTCCCTTTAAAATATTATCACTTTTTGGTGTTTATTGAGTCATATTCTGAGTCATAAAGAAAATTAGGGTCGAACAGTTAACAGAAGTCTAGAAATTTTTTTCACTGCTAAAACCATGTTTCCTCACCAAGTTTAAACTTTCTGGGAAACGAGTGTGCATATTTTGTGTGCGCATATTTCAGAAATTGGCATTTTGTTGATGGGCAAGTTTTTTTTACTCTACAGATTCGTACTGAAGATCCACATAATGCACGTACAGTGTACTTGTTTGTTCTGGGCAATGGTTTCTGCAGATCTCCAATGTTTCCGCTGAGTTTGAATGTAGCATCGCGAGAAAAGACTTCATCAGAAGTGCGTAGAGGCCTTGGGCAAAAATGTCTACCCAGGCAGACAATGCCCTAACCAAAGGGTCCTCTGCGAAAAGCAAACGCTCATTTATGTCACGTTTACCGTCCTTCCGTAAAAAGAAATCGCATCACGTACCCGAGTCGGAACTTGACACGCACTTACGAAGCGCCGAAGAAGACTTAAACGGTGGTGTGAAAACGCGCCCGCCGACCCAGGCGAAGAATCGTAAAGACGACATTAAGAAAAGATCGAAGACTTCGTCCATTGTAGCCAGCTACGAGAAACGATTAAGCGACTTAAAAGATGAGGAAATTAAAACTAATGTTAAGCAGAGCAACGGTAAAACCGGGCAACATGATGGCGAATTGGGAACCAATAAATCACGATTTGGATTTGGGTTCACACGGCAGAAAATCTCATCCTATGAAAATGACACCGCCGGCGGTAAAAACGCTAACCCCAGAAACCGACACGACGAAGTCAACGCAAATGTCCAACAAGAAGAGAACACGGGGTCTAGTATGAAACCCCCTTCTTTAGACTTACAGTTACCTCACGGTTCGCCGCCCGACCGAGAATCGTCAAGTAGCGTACGGACTCCGGAAAGTGATCGCAGTTCAGTCGGCTCGAACAGTAGTGCCAAGGTTTACGGGCAGCCAATGCCGTATCGGAGCGTCTTCAGCGATGAACCGCGGGGAATCAAACGCCAAGCCAGCAGTAGCCAATCGGACGGCATGAACTCGAGCGGTATAAGCCTATCCCGATCCACGTCACCATTATACAACAGCTCGGCATCAACAACGCATAATAATTCCGATAGTCACTTACAACTTAACAGTACTTTCTCCAAAGATAGCAGATCTGGAAGTGCCAAGTCTGATTTTTTAAACAGGACATTTCCGATCGGGGATTCAACGACTTGTATCGTTAACAGAACGTTTAGGCTCGAACCAGCTGAGCATTGTGGAACTGATGATCAAACAACCGGGGTCAACGTAAAACAGGAATTAGCAAATGAAATCGTGGGGCCTGGCAGGGCGGAAAACCCAATTTCCTGCCCCAGTGCAGAACCCTCGACAATGACAAAGCCAAACTGTCCTGACGCGTCTCGCAAACCAGTGACCCAGACTAAGCCATTCGATGATGTCATGCCGCCTGAACAGGACGTACATGCATCGCGCCCCCCGACAAGCCCACCCAGAACCATCCCTACTGAGATTACCCCTGTTCACACATGCCTCAAAAACTCCTATCCGAATTCTTTCACGTCTCCAAGACATCGACGTACAAATACGCCTACAATGGGAAACACGCAGTCAGCCGCAGACGGTTATTCAACTCCAGCCCACCCAATCGAACTTGCGTTTCAGCTACGCAAACCCCAAATCAGCGCTGTTAAGAACTACTCCGAGTCCCTCGATTCATGCGAGCTTGACTCCTTATGTTCGGAGGACCTTATGTGTGACAGTCGGTTCTTGGACGACGACACTTTCGATGGCCGTGACGATTCGGAGAGTCTTTTAGGGCGTAGTTTAAGCGTCGATGAAGCTACAGCGATGTACCGGGGTCAACACAGCTGTAGTGCAGTAGCTCGTAATAGATCAGTCAGCATGGGTCAGACACAGATACTCAACAGCACTTGCAGTCTTGAGAAAAGGTGAGTCATTATACAGTGTACATATGTCTGTTATGCCCCAACTAGAGAGTCTGTCCCAACTTTGTGTTGGAAACATCCTATCCACAAGTTGGGAAGTATACACTAGTTGGGGCCAACATGTAGCAAGATTGCGAGCCGACAGATGTCATTAAATGAGCGTGTCTAGATCACATTTTTGACCCACCGTTTTTCCCATGGTGTTTTGATTTTGATATATCATGTGTCCGAATGTTTTTCTCATTACCATTCTGAAATTTTGCATTCTTACTTTGTTTTCAAGGATATCGTAAAAATCCACCCATGTTTTGTAAACTATTTTATGTGGTTCAGATTGAACTAAGATTTAAAAAAAATTACGTCATGGAATCAACAGATAATCATATTATACCGGTAGGATGTACTTCCCACTTGCACTTCTGTCGGAAATGTTGCATTTCTGAGATAATTAGTTGATTACTGCAGAGAGTAATGAACAAAATCACAGTGCAGAGGGCGCTGCATGCGCGCGTACACATGTTTCATCTTGTACGCTAACTGAATGCAAGGAGAAAATGTGATTTTATATGATTGTTAGGTTAAAACTGAAATCCCAAATTCTGAACACATCTTTGTTTGCGGCTCATTTTCATCATTTGGGTATTGTAGTCCATCCCATCGTCCCCTGCGGTGGCTTTCCCCGTATTGCGTATTGCTCGCTGCCTCGTTTATTTTCAGAACCAATTTTCTCAAACAGAACACAAAACAGAAACATTCTTCATTTACAGCTTAAAATAGAGATTATAAAGTTTACTTTGCTGTAATGAACCTCATCAATAATGTTAACATAAATTTAACAAGGCTTAAATATTTCACATTACATGTGAGCTGAGACACAATAAAATAATTAATCTGTCATTTACTGTCCAAGGGTCCCCTTTAAAGAATTGCTGTTTTTTCACCAATTGTCAGTGGGACAACTTGTTTACTTTGTGCTAAATTGGAATGCACTTACAGCTTGCAGGACTTTAAACTCCAAATATTGATATTTAAATCCAGAAATAACAATGCTACCGGTATCTACCATACAGTATGGCTGTCAAGTATTTTGGTCAAAGTTTATTTACGAACGTTCATGTACATGTACCGGTAATAGTGTTTGCCTGCATTTTTGGAATACATGAAGGCCTACAGTATTTCAAATTTGAATTTTAATCCCTGCTAGTAAATCTGAACATTTTGCAAAATAAGACATGTGCCAGCAATATTTAGCGATGTCAGAAATGATCAGTCTCAGTATTAAAGGTAACGGTCCAGTGTGATAATTGCCCTCCAAATGAATGACTGAATTATTATCTAAAAGATGGTACCGGTAATGATACAAATGTAGTAACCATTCTGTGAAATTATTTAGTCTGAAGTGCCCCTGTTGATGATAAAAATCTCAAAAAATCTGGGTGTGTGGGCATTGCGGTCGCACTGTGGACTCGAAACCCATTCAAGTCCACAATTTGCGGGAAAAAGTGACGGATTGTGGACTTGCACTCGTTCGCTCAAGTCCACAGTCAGGTTGACCAAACTTGGGAAAAGGGGTTAGGGTGGGGGTGGAGGGTTAAAAAAAAAAGGTTAGGGTTCAGGAGTAAAGTTTAGAAACATGGATTAGGAAAAAATTGGGGTGGATGAGGGAAGAATTTGGAGAAAACAACGATTTTCCGACCAAATCTTTTAAGTGCACGAATACAAAGAAACGTCCACAGTGCGTACGTAATGTACACATGGGGTGGATGAGGGAAGAATTTGGAGAAAACAATGATTTTCCGACCAAATCTTTTAAGTGCACAAATACAAAGAAACGTCCACAGTGCGTACGTAATGTACACATACATGTTCCTGTGTGTGTAAAAGAGGGCACCAGCACACGACTCGACTGCACACATTTTGTTAAAATCCCTATCATATGTACATGTAGGTGTACATTCTGAATCAATGATTAGAATGCAGAATTCCTTTATAACGAACAATGTCTGACTTCCCTTCCTTTTTGACCCATAACCTTCCTGTTTTCTGCATGAAAGGAGCGTCATTGTGACTCATTGCACTTTAATAAAGGAAAGGGAAAAAGCTAGTTTTAGAGATTCCCTTTGAAATCATGCAGCTGTCACTTGGCCACAATTTATGCAGACTGTACTGACTTGTATCATTGAGTGAGGGTATAGTGCATGTGTAGACCACACGTACGTCAATGTCCTGATGATACGTCAATTCCTGATATAAAAATGTACACAACTCTGCTTGTACATGTACTGTTTGTGGATTGGCAATCGCTGATATTCACCCGCAATTTGGCTTCAAACATGTCAAATACATAATTTGTACATAGTATACTGCTCACATTAAAGGCAGAGGCTCGTCAGCAATGCGCGCGCGCCAAGTTCGTGCCAAGAAATACGCAGCTCCATGCCTTTGCTATGGAGCTGCATATTTCGTGGCACGAATTTGGTGCGCGCGCATTGGGAACAAGCCTGTGCCTTTAACTAAAACAAAATTTTCCCCAAATTTCCTTTTTTTTATTGGCCTTGATTTTTCCCCGCAGTACATGTAATTGATATAAATAAAGCATATCTTGAAGAGTTTTAAATCACTCATCTGATATTGATAAGCCTTATATCATTGTATCAATTTTATATGAGCAGTGTGTACCGGTATGCAGAAGTACACAGTATGTATTACAATTCTGTTAAACTCCGAAGATGCGTACATTTTATGTTTCAATTTATGCATAATAAAATGAAAAATCTCACCAGCAACCAGCATACATTTTTAAAAATCTTGACAGTTGACATGGGTTGGATCGAATTGAAAAAGTAGAAATGCAAAAATCGTGTGTATAGGATGTTTCCAGCAGACATGTGTACATGTGTACAAACAAGTCATGCACTCATGTGTCATAATGCCTACCGGTAGGTACCAGTACATATTCCTATTATGCATTACACGATTTATGCATTTGTACTTTTTTAATTCGATCCAATCCATGTCAACTGTCAAGATTTTAAAAAATAATGCAATTTAATTTCCCAGTGTAAAGACCTACAGTATAGGGCCTACAGTATACTAAACATACCCCTACCTAATTTTACATTTAAAAACAGTTTATGCATGCATGTGGCACCTGTATCAACAACGAATGTGTCAAGCCGTTGGCACGTGTTAAATTGCATATCACTGCCTTCAACCATGTGACAACATTCTGGCGTGTCTGTGTGCATTTTCTGTGTGATGTACAAGTACATAATTTCACGCATCAAATTAATTACATGTACGGTACATGTAGACAGTATTGGGAGATATGGGGTTGCTGCATTAAATTATGAGAAGTACTGCATTTGTATATTAGGAAAGTATTCGTTTACTGGTCGCCACTTATTCTTCTTATAATAATTCAATAACCACCAAAATGTGTGAATATTTGAAGGGGAAGGGTCTTTCTTTAAATTAAGTGACATTTAGTTTTTTATTTTACACCTGACATGTTATTTTTCGTACAAAAATCATTAAAATGGCTTTTAAACCATTTTGTATGAATTGTACTTTATGTACTCACTCTTTGAGATGGAAAGTATTTAAAGAATGTGTCCTGAATTTACAAAAACAAGATGTAAAATGTAACGGGGACACTATCATTGGACCCCTAATTTATAGAAAGACCCGGAAGGCAATTTATTGGTACATTGTACCATAGGAGTGAAAAACATTGAACAATTTCCTTGAAAATATAACTTTTTCTGCCATGTTCCATAGACTTAACACACGGCATCTCAGTGGCGACCAGTGAACGGAATTCAGTGATCACATTTTTAACTCAACCCATTTTTCCTATGAGTGTTGAGATTTTGATACCATATCAATTGCCATATTTTTTTCATCACCATTCTGAAATTTCGCTTTCTCAATCTGTATATTTTCAAGGATATCGTCCACAAACCACAAGTTTTGGAAACTAATTTATCTGGTTCCATAAAGCTGTGCATTTAACTACACCAACCTTTTAACCTCCACATCCATATTGGAGATTACAGATTTCCTGTTTTCTTCCCATGGATAGTATTTTATATGATTGTACATGTGGGATTAAAATGAAATCCGGTTTTCTGAACACTTTCTTTAACATGTATTTTCCTGGAAAATCTAAATTCCACATGTTCTATCTGGACATGTATGGGGTATGGCACTTTTACCATACGTTTATTGTTGCCAATGTTTACAAATTTAAATGTTATGGCCTTGAAAACTTTGGCCTTGATCATAAATAATATCTGTCTGATTTGTAGAGACCTTGTTTTATTGTACTTGTAGTATGGTATAAAACAGATGTACGATAGGTTTTGGCCCAATCAATATATTGAAGAGAAATTTGGATAACATCTGTACACACCACATGTACATGAACTCATATCGCCATTTAGATTTATTACATCCCACTTTTTCCCCACAGTCTATGCCTTATAACATCCATTACCACACTCCATGTTTACGCATTTGCTCTCTTTCCCTAGGGTCGGTGTGACCAGGGGTCTGTCGCCCTCGCCCCTGGCTATGCCACTAGGCCGCCGCGGGGGACGGATTTTTTACCCCGCGCACCCAGTACTGGACGAGATGTGCCAGTCGCCAGTTGAGGAGCTTCAGTCACTCATAAACAGTTCTTGTTATGGTGATGCCGACAGGTACCAGTTATTCTTCAGCTCTGTACAGTTATCTATGTTGAGTGTAGTGAACCAGTTAACTATGGGTGTGACCAAGGAACATTCTATTTTTGGAAAGGGTACGGGGAGAAATGACAGCAAATTTTGTAAAAATTATTTTGTTAGAAAGGCAAAAAAACCAGTTTATATCGGGTAGCGATAGTAGAGCGATTTTCACAAGTGTGGCAAATACATGTACATGTATGTACACATGGACCACTTTGCAGGAAAAATACAAATTCTGCATACATTAGCATGATTAGGCTGAGTTCGGGCGGTCTGTTTTTGACGTATCCAGTTGTCTGAGAAAACAAGGAAAATCTGTGTCTATGCTTTCCTGAAATTTCCTGAAACCACTGTCTTATTTAGGCTGGTTCCCTAGCTATACTGCACAGAAAACGAAGCCATAATATCATGGTACTATAGGGTCCTAGTTTCATTCATACAAGGGCGCCCTTGTAAAAAAGTGCTTGTGCACATGCATTTATATAAATTAATCTTTAATTATGGTTTTATTATAAAAAGATATCATCTCGGGCGGAATCCTCCCCTTCCCCTTTCCCCGCGCGCCCCCCAAACAAATTTTAAAAAAATAAAACTTTCCGTTTTTAAAAATATTGATAACTTTCGCAACCGTTGGGGTATCTGCCTCATATATACATATGACATCACACTTTTGCCTGCTTAAAGTGGTTCAATCTTGCCTGAGATCGCATCACAGAGCATCTACATGTAGAATCAAAAATTTGACCTGGGCCTTAGCGCTACGCGCTCGCCATTTGATTGTCTTCACCATTTCATGCTTTTTAAAACATTTCACACCCACAATGTCACTATACACATAATTATTCATAGACATCTTTAATACTTGATCACTAGTCACTACACTCAGCATAGGAAACTGTATTTTCTACCAGCATCACTTAATACTTTCTATTTGGTTTGCAGTACTAACGGTGCTTGGTTTCTCGGGAATCTTCTCTCTAGAATGTCACCCTTTCCATCTCTCTTCAACGACTCTTCCATACTACCTCATACTGTTTGTGTAGAGTGTCTTCTAATTTTGCACTTTCACCCTCTTTCTAGTAGGAGCTGTCACATAACATCTGCTTCATGCTACATGTAGAGTAGTGCTCTATTCTTGGTAGTGTAACATTATTTCTGTGCTACATTATCTGATTATATTTATATACACATGTTTATGAGGTGGCTGGTATACAAATATTAGGGGGCTTTCGATTACATGACAGAGAGAGACACTACGGTGAATAGAAGCTGTCTGCAACCGTCGTTGCACAAAATTTACCGTGCTACATACTGGTAAACCCATTTCGACTTTCACGACGATGCGTTATGTTATCAGCCACGTGACCCTAAAATGCGGTGGACCACCTCATGTCGCCGTTCTCTAAACAATGCCAAAATACCCCAAGGTACGTTGCAAAATTTGGAAGAGAACGAACAGACAAGGTCGTCGCATGCGCAGTAGATATGCGTGACGTCATTTCGGTGTATTTCACGTCGCCGTCGCGTAATCGAAAGCTCCATATTGATTGCAATGAGGGGCACGGTTAAGATTATAGGTCCAAGGTGATCTTGAAGCCAGGGGAATAGTCATGGCTTCGAGATCACCCAGGGCCTACATGTACATGTATAGTCCTAACCATGACCTGAATAAAAAGCAGTCAGTATTTGTTTCCTTAGATTTTTGGTTAAAAGTAGACCAGGCAATTTGTAGTCCATCTAGTTTCAAATTCGGAAGCTGGTCTACGGCGGAAAGGTTGGTATCTACAGCGGAATATTGGCATCATATTTCACCCTCAGGACCCTTTCTCTTTTCACTGTGAGCCGCTTCTGTGATTTCCTTGAGGACTTCATTATCTACGAGATCAAAATTACTGAGTTTCCGCCATTTCCCTGTTTTCAACAAGGAAATGTTTACATGTAACACTGTTCATGCACAGTTATGCTACGAGCTGCATGTACATTTGTAAACCTGACTATGCTCAGGGCATAGTCGGAATTCTACAAGCACGGCATCTACATGTAGCTAATTCAATGCCCCCACTTTTAACCAATCAGATGACAGGAATCTACACATGAGGTACAAAGTGTACATGTATCTAGACCATGTGAAATGTATCTAGACCATGTGAAAGTGCCCTCTATTGTTATTGTGCCTCCCTTAATTATGCATAAATTTGCATAAATTTGCTTAGAGAATGATGTCAAGGGTCACACAATTTCAGAGCTGATCAGACGGGTGCAAACAAATGTATTACTGTGCAAAAATGTGTTACCGTGCAGACATTTGACGTTTAATAAAAATTTCATTTTATTTTTGCAACATTTTTTTCACCATTGCTAATAAACATAAACAGTTTTTTTAACCTTGTGGTTTTTATACTAAATGTTATGGCATAGATGGCCACTGAACCATATGGCCGTATGACTAATACAAACGGTATGTCAAAAGCAGGTCATTTATAAAAGTCAAAACATTTCTATTTAATAGTTTGACATCTGCAATTCACGCTTCACCGATCACATACAATTGGCTTTGGTATGGATTGGGTATTGTTATGACAGTACTGCCAACGTGTACAGCGCAGGAAAAAAATATGTATTTCATATGGACGGCGGTGGAACTAAAGTATTAGCCATGTTTGAAATTATGAGTGCCAGTTTTAACACATGTAGTTTCGACAAAACCTCCTTTGTTGAGTCCTGGCAGTCACAGTAAGTTTTGTGATGTAAATTTTGTAAATTTTACTGAAGAACAATTAACAGAGTAAAGGCCTGTCTGCAGTGGACTTTTTTGTGAAAACTTACCGAGACGATGGGTACTTTTCCCATTTTAAGTCCAATGCGGACAGCCTAGGACGATTTCCTCTCAGTAACTTTCCCGAGTCCAGCGGTTACTCTTTCTGGCCAACCTCTGCCCAGGAAAATTTACCAGGTAACTTTTCCCAAGACGAAGGTCCAATGCAGACACAGCGAGTCGGTAAAAGCGCTCTGGAAGCGTACATCCGGGCTGTGAAGGTTAAACTGCGGAAGGGACACTCTGCATGCTCTCCCACGATCTCGGTAAAATTTTACCGTGTCAAAAAGTCCAAATGCAGACAGCAGTATAATTTAGCCATTTTTCATTTCACAATCGTCTCGGTAAAACCTCCCAAAATGCAAGTCCAATGTGGACGCGGCTTAATATTAAGACTGTACATGTACTTCTAGTCATAATCGTGTCCGCATCTTGTAAAAAGTTACAGCAAGTCACAGATTCCATCGTCATCATGGTAATTCTTCAGTGTGTTCACACTAACATTTATTTTCAGCATGTACAGTAACATGTCACCACAATGTGTGTTCTACATGTGTGTATCATGGTTTTACACTACAATGCCCGTTCACACAGGACTTTTTAGCAATGTAAAACTTACAATTTTGGGTGTTTTTCCAGCTGTCCATATTTAACTAAAATTGGTAAAAATCTTCTGTAAATTTTACCAAAATTACATGTACATTGTACATGTACCTGTAGTCCAGTGTGGATGTGGACGCAGCTTAAGATAATGCATACATGTAGCCTACAGGTAGTTTTGCAAAACATGTACCTGCAGGTGCACTGATCTGTGTACACAGGGGTTTATGGGGTACTTGCATTGTTGTCCTATTTTCCCTTTTCTTTAGAATTCCTCTGTGGGGTACACTGTTCCTTTTGAATTTCTTTATGGGGTACCATTGTTCCATTGTGTTTGGTACCCCACAAGTGTGTCCATGTTAGACCACCCAGCTACAGGTACATATAATTAATTTAGCACACTGTGAACATTTGCCAAAATGGTAATTTCGTTACTGAACATCTACATGTACATATAATATGGTGGTGTCAAGTCTTTACAAGTGACTTTTGTTTTAAGATCATTCTGCAAAATCTTTTGAATGTTTTTTTATTTTCTTTGGTTAAACTGTTAAAGGTACATCATTTGCAGTGACCCCAATTTTTGTTTTTCATGAGTTGACAAAAAAAACCTTACTAAAATAGTTGCATGTACTAACGGTGGCACCAAACACCACATGAATTTATTTCGTTCCAAAATGGTATTTTGTGTGAGAAATTAACAATTGAAGGTGGTTTTCTAAAAAAAGTCTTTTGCAAAGGACTTTTTACAATTCAACTTAAAACAAAAGCCATGAATGAATTTTTCAAGTTTTCTGAAGTATTACTGCCTCTATGTGGCTGAAATTTCTACACGGCAGTTTTAACAAAATTGGCTTTTAATCACGAGTGGAAATAACGTCATTTGTAACAGTTCACCAATCATGTACTCTATCTTTGAATGTCGTATCCATTCTTGTTTTATTTCCAGAAACAAGAACGACAACACCAACTGCTCCCGTAACCGGTCCCAGAGCGGGCCAGGAACCAGCCATGCCCTACGCCCCCCTAGATGGCCTACTTTGCCCCCTGACGAGGATGGAACCATTGTACTGGATATGGCTGTATACAGGCACATGATTCAGGACATGACTTCTGTCAAGACCATGCTGTTTAAACTGAAGAGAGTGCTGCAAGCAGTAAGTTTATATGTATACAGGGTTGTAATGAGTCTCCCTCTGCTCGAGTCCCAAGTCAAGTCAAGTCAAACTGCCCTCGAGTCCCAAGTCAAGTCAAGTCAAACTGCCCTCGAGTCCCAAGTCAAGTCAAGTCAAACTGCCCTCGAGTCCCAAGTCAAGTCAAGTCAAACTGCCCTCGAGTCCAAAGTCAAGTCAAACTGCCCTCGAGTCCCAAGTCAAGTCAAGTCAAACTGCCCTCGAGTCCCAAGTCAAGTCAAGTCAAACTGCCCTCGAGTCCTAAGTCTTCATGTTTTCTTTGCATTTCTCTTATCAAATCCAGGTTGACAGCTCTTCAAATCCATTTGAAAATTCCTCAGCATTTGCTGTAAGTTGAACCTTATTTGTGGCAGTAAATTTACATGCATTTGATTTGAGATACTAAAAAGTATTGACAAATGTAACCCAGTAGTTTGATATACATGTAGATTGAAACTGAAACGTAAGATTGATCATGATACGCACTGCATACTACTTGTGGCTTCCTTGAAGACAAAAAAACTGTTAGTCACAACAGTCTTTTGTAAAAGGCCTAATATATCATTTGTAAGATGACATTTTGGACGGATTCCAGGAATATGGGAATAGCATATCAAAAGTAGATGTGGTGGTCTAGTGGATAGCGTGTCCATATTTTACAATCATATTACAAATATTAACAGAATAATTTCACTGGGCACATCACATTTTCAAGAAATAGTTGAAAATGCATGTAAAAAATGGAAGTTTTTGTCAATTTTATTGATTATCCATCCCTCACGCATAAAAACAACCTCCGCATAAAACTGTAAAGTCAATTTCAACATGTGATAAACTGGGTGTGTGTATTAACATCAGTAGATGTTCACTTTCGTTTTCATTTGTTATTGACTAAGGAAAGGTATTTGTCTCTTGATTTCCGTCCCTCACGCACGAAGGACGAAATTGGATCATGCTCTGGTACATTTATAGTTCCACATAAATCTATTATGTGGAATTTAAAAACCATAGGCCTACAGTGTTTTCTTTTTTCATTCTTTAGAATAAAAGCTACTTTTTTTTTTTTTTTTTTTTTTTTTAGATTTTGTGAAATTTTGTGAAATTTTGATAAGTCACATGCTTGTTGTGTTTTATATACAGAGTCCATGTAGCAGTCAGCCTACGAGTCCTGTGACTGAGGCTAACCCTATACAAGAAGTTATCATAGAAGAACTTAGAGAGGTAAGATCAACTTATAAAGGAAGGGACAACACTTGTTTGCAGATATCAACGAATTTAATTAAAAATATTACCGATGTATTGCCCGGTGTAAAACCTTCATGAGAATCACAGAATCTTGTTATCAACGTCGACAACCCAATTAATTTTGATGATAAACTCTGCAACTATGTGCTGCGCCATATTTGAAATTTTGAAAGGGATGATGACGTCAACTATGCAGCGATTGCATGGATGACGTCAAGACCGTGATGCCTTGTTTCCTGACTCCCATACGCCATGAAGTGTGTGTAAATCTGTTGTGTACTGACTCACGCCCTTTCAAGTCCGAGCGCCAAACTGCAAAAGATGGCGACTTACATGAAGCGTACAGAGTTAGGCAACCCTTTGCGAGGCCTTTTTCCAAAACTCGACTTGGGCTCAGGCTCCGGCTCCCAAGTCTAGATTTGGAAAAAGGCCCAAGTGTTGTCCCTTCCTTTAAGAGGCTATCTACACAAAAAATAAGGGCGTGTTTCTACTTACATGTACATGTAGAATGATTCGATTACCATGTTGGAAATGCTTTGGTACCGTTTTCCATCCAGTAAAAACAACCTTAAATGATTAACAGACAACCTTTAATGTAACAGACAACCAATTGCATGAGGATCTCAGCGGTAAAGATGTGTAAAGTTTTCAATTTGTTTGACATTGCCTGTCAGACAACCATGATTTTGCTTCGCCCAAAAGTTGGTGCCTTTCTATAAAAAACAAGAAAAGCTTTTCTTGTTTTTGCAATGACTAAAGCAAATTGCACACTGTTTCCATTAGCTTTTTTAGTGATGATAATGAAAACCATTTGTATTTAACACTTAATAATTCGAACAATGAAGAGATCCGGTTGTAGTCATGCCTCGTGCTTATTGTAATAAGTAATTCAACGTCCGTTGTCGCCCTAATTCTTTCAGGAAAACTCCGTTCTTCGCAAGGAAGTGAAGAATTTGCAGCAGCTTCTAGTAGACACACAACACCAGTTGAAAGATTTGCAAGTTCAATGTCGGAAGGTACGTGGGGGACACATGGAAATTGTTTTGTCGATCATTGGCAAGCAGGCTAGTTTTCAACTGATCTGGGACCGATTTCATAAAATCCATAAGCACCCGTTTTTTGATAAAGCAGTGCTCTCTCCATTTCATAAAACCCATTTTCTGCTAAAGTACCTAGTTAACCAAACCGCATGTTAACCTACCGATTTTTTGCTAGCATGACGTCATCTTTTTTTCGTCACCAGACTCCGGGAAAATACGAGACACATATTCCAACAGATAACAACTTTCAGCTGTTGTTGAAATATCCCAGTAGGCATAATATATTTTATGAAATCTCTGCTTCAGAGATGATTTTCTTTTGTAATATTTAATATGGATTTTGATGTACTGAATTCAAATATTAAAACATTGGCCACTATTTTTAAGATATTGAAAGGAGCGTGTCCAGATCACATTTTTGAGGCCCCTCCCCCCCCCCCCAATTTTTCCCAGGGATGTTGAGATTCTTAAATATCCCATGGATGTTAAAATGCCTTACCAAGGCCGTCGGAAGCTATACGGTCACTGCGGTCTTGACCGTACAACTTTTCGTTAAAAAAATTTCGGGCCCGCGAACTCTGTACTCTGTCAACACTGTACTTCGTTTTCATGCTAAATAGAAGCTTTAAAGAAAAATGGAGTTTACAACGAATGATTATTAAATGTTTTTGACCGTACCAATATGAAAATGCTTCAGACGGCCCTGCCTACTCAAGGACACATGTACGACCGGGTATCGAACCCGCAACACAGAGTTTTCACCCGAATGTTGCAAGTCATTGACCCAAACCACTCGGCCACCGTACCTCATGTATATGTAGGCAGTGTAATTTACGATGATGTGTCATTTATGTACAGACATCACTTCAAACAAAAACAATGTATTATTTTTGACCAAGCAGAAAAATGCATGCTCTAATTACGCAGATATTTTATTGCGGGTATGCATTCCACTTGAATGATTCTGTGTATTAAAAGACAATTGTACCTGGATGACAGACACACATTGTCACAGGAATAGGCGAAAACAGTCAGTTGAAGAAAACAAAATAAAAAACTGAACCACACCAATATCCTAACTTATTGTGAGTAGTGTATTTCTAGATTAACGACATAACCAAGCCATTTCTTCCTATCTTAACAGGGCAAGCCCGAGCAACAACATGTCAGTACTCAGTTTACCAGCCAAATGCAGGCTACCAGTCCAACCAGGGACCAATCGTTTCAAGTCAATTTGCCAACAACTGTAAGTGTAACTGTTCATGTGTGTGTATTAATCTATACATCGTTAATTTCTCTGATGTAAAAGCTGTCTTAGGGTTGACCTGCGATTGTCTTGCGCCGCGACGGAACACTCGGCATCAAGCAAAAAAGTAACGCTCGGCTCACGAAACTGAAAAAATGTGTGGGACTATCGCTGAACTATCAGCAACTTGGTACAAAATAATCACAACTATGCTATATTAGTAAGGTTTCGGTCGCACACGGTTAGGCAGAACAATGACTTTTAGTGTATTTAGCATCATCGGTATGTGTGTGTTGTGGCGTTTACACAAATCTTTTCAGTGTAGTGTTGTCAACACTGATAGCAATGCATCTACACCCTCGTAAAAAACGGACATTGAAAAGGTAAAGATTTTGGGATTTTGCTAAAGGTAGTCGTGATCACTAACAGTGCACGCCGAAACCTCACCAGTGTCTTATAGTGTGTTTCTACAGAGAATGATTACTATTTTGGAAACGCCTTGATTCCGTTATCTGTCCAGAAAAAAACAGCCGTAAATGGTTATTTGCCGATGTGTGCAATGACAAATTAAAACTTGCTCGGAGAATGTACTAAAAATGGCTGATATTTTTTTGGTAGTTGAACGATAAGCATGCCAAATAGACCGTATTGAATAACTGCCATCTTGTAGGGCAGTTTCTTTGTTCTTCGAGGACATGCATGGTTGCACATTTTGTGCTTACGTTGTTGACCAATTTAAACAACAAAAGTTGCCCTACAAGATGACAGCTAATCAATGTGGTCTATAGAGCTTTTGCGCTGGCGGCCATGACAGGGGGCAGGTTTTCATATTCAAATGATGCGACAATAGATCCACAAAGTGCCTACTCGTGCCTGATGCACAGTGACAATGTGACTGTCCCCTGTCATGGCCGCCGTGCAAAGGCTCTATACTGGTATTTTGTCTTGCAGTAAAAGCAGCCGCGATGGCGGTTAAAAGCGTTGCCCGCCGCATCGCCAAAAAGTGTTTAAAGCCAATGCCCGCCATTTTTGTTGTTGTTTTTCCCAAAGCCTATACACGCCAAGGCAAAATAAAACCTCGCAGAAGTTTTTCTACTGCTCCAACATGCACATGTTGAGCCTTATTCGAACTACACGTACTTGTCCATTTTTGCTTAAAATTTGTATCCATAGTTCTGACAGCAACCGTTCAACTCCGCATATCTAAACATGTGCGATAATGAACCAGATTTATAATCTCATTTTAATAGACCGACTTTTACCGTAAACTCCCAGGTACCTATTTAACGACGCCCCTTGACACAGGGGACAAAATTGGTCGTACGATGGTCATTATATCCGTCGTTTGGTAATCCCTAATAACCTCAACATGAGTCACTACAAGAGAGAGATTTTTTGGCCTTCGTGGATTCCGAACCTTAAAGCCCCAGTACACTTGCAATTACCCAAAATTTTACTTCACGAGTCGACAAGAAAAACCCGACTAAAAATGTTACCTTTGTGGGAGAAATTGCCAACTGAAGGTGCTTTTTTACAATTTGTTATTGTGTGCAGACAATTTGTTTACCATTCATTCAACACAAAAACCATGCATGGATTTTTCAGGTTTTCTGAAGTATTACTGCATCTATGTGGCTGAAATTTCTACAAGGCAGTTTATCAACATTATTCTTTAGTTATGTAATGCTGTTCCTGTTTTTAAATGTTTTTCAGTCATGTAATATGTCTTTAAGTGAATGGATAAAAATGTTTGCGCACACATTTTTCATCAACCACCTTCAGTTGTTTATTTCTCACAGAAATACATTCATGTGGTGTTTGTTACCATTGCTATCAACACTTTCAGTCATATTTTTCTTGTCAACTCATGAAGTAAAATACTTATGGCGTAAGTGGACTTGCGCAATTGGGTAAAGTTTCGTGAAATCGGCTGCTGGTCAACCATTTAGAACAAGCCCACAGGGCACGGTCGCGTTGGTCGCTGGTACCCATCAGGCATTGAATTGATGCAGCATTTTGCATGGAACCAGTTGACTATTAACTGAAGGCGTTCGCACTTGAACGTTAGTGCGCATGTGTGTTGCCAGGATATGCTAGTCGTGAATCAAACTTGCTTGATGTGACACAGGGAATCTGTCGACAATGGTTAATCAGGCTGCATGTATGCTAACTGCTTTGTCATGATCAATATAATTCTGAATAGCTGGTAGGCTTTTAGTCCATTTAGAAATAATAGTAGGGTTACTTCTACGAAATCTGAGAGCACATTTCACCCTACATTGTTTTTGGATATAAGAGAGCAATGAGGTACTACATGTCCCTTCTAGAAATCTTTGCTAAAATTCGTGCAGTTATTTTGTCTCAAAAATGGCACTGGATGAATTTAAAGTCAGACAAAAAGACAGTCACAGGTTTCTACTACGGTATACGATAATTAATTAAAGCCATTTTGGAGAAAAATTAGGTGCTATGTCCCTTCTAAAATACTCTTTTAAAACATAATTTTTTTCTAAAATGGGCACTTGCTGCATTGAAAAAATGGAACTACATGTTCTATAGTACACTGTACATGTACTGTATTTTGTCTCAAGATCATTTGGAAGTGCCTTGTATATTTCTTTTTGCAAAGGAAACTTGCATCTGAGACGTTTTTGCACAATTCATCTTTTGTACAACAAACATCAGACATCTGAGGCAGTTGGTGATCACATATATATTTTGGACTTTTAAGAATCATCAGGCATACACGTGTGTTTTGGGGAACATGGTGCCATGAACATGTACCGGGTACCACCAAAATCTACCTTTTTTCATTATACATTTTCGTGTAGCTTTCTGCTCTTTTACCCCAATCCCCACTACCAAGAAAAATCGGAAGCAAAAACAATTGCTCAACCCCAACTGCTTTACTGACAAACTGCTGTCACACACAAAGTACCAGAAGCATGATATGCATTGGCACTCGCATAAACGATAATGTTCACAGTATGCATGTGTTGGCCAAGCAGTTGGTGCCCTTGTAAATATTTGATGCTTTGGTGCTTACGCATGCAGGATAAGATTTGCAAAATCTAGTGTCAGATATTCGGATATCCGGTTTTTAAGAATTTGAATACCCGGATTTTCAAAACAAAAATTCAAAAAATAATTCAGGATTTCTTTCAAAATTGAATGCAATCGTACTATTTAAACACCAGTTTCTCTTTCTCTGTATTTGTGTTTGTGTCATCCCCCTCCCCCCACCCTAGTCTTTCCCCTCTAAAGCTCCGCCCACCTCCAGTCCAACTCGTCGCAAATGCCGGGCTGAAGTCAGGTAAACGATTAACACCTCATTGGGTCATTTTTTTAAACTTTAGGTCACAACTGGAATTTAAGAAATTTCATTATTGGAATCGATAGGTTAAATGATTCTAAAATAGCCTTACCAACTTACAGTTCCGACGCAAGTGTTGGGTTTTCGAGAACTATTACGAAAAGACGGTACATTCACTTTGTTTTCGGCGATGTACTGTGCATGTTGCAAATGCACCGCACACACGCAGAAGTACAAGTAGACGACAACCTTGCACGCGCTTAAACATCGAGCACCAAAGCGGCCCAGAAACCAAACAGACTCGCCCGCTATCTCTTCACACACAGCTTCTCCAGCCACGCAAAGCACACAAAGGACGCCATACGTACACCATTTTATTATTATTTATTCAGCCATTTCTGCAATACACAAAATAGGCAAGGAGGAACAAAAGTAACAACTGTGATCCAAGGACCTACTGCCCCACACACTATGCAAGCGGGTGTGGTAAAAACACCAACATTTCTTGAAAATTTAAAGCTTGCGCGTGACGGAAACGTCAGTTTATCGATTTCAATAATTAATTTCTTTAAATTCCAGTTATGACCTAAAGTAAAAAAATATCCCTCAATGCAAAATGTGCTGGCTGCCATAGCAACAAGATTAACAATAATAGCATGACATTCTTTGTGGCTGTGCACGCATGCTACCTTGGTTAATGCCGCTTGCAATGCTACATATCCATGGGTTTTCCACAGTAAAGGGGGCATTTTGGCAACACAGACCATATTTTGTCTGGTCTAAAAATAAAATAAATAAGTTTCAGTTGTTCTGAAGAGATAACTTAGGCCCAAAAAGGGTTACACAAAGTGTGACAACATGCCTTTCTAAAAACCCTGTGTACAAATATCCAATATATACATGTACGCTCCTAACCGGGATGGACACTTGTGTTGCATTTTAGCCCGTCCCGGTTACGAGCGTATATTGGAAATTTGTACACGGGGTTTATAGAAAGGCATGTTGTCACACTATTTGTAAACCTTTTTTGGCCCAACTTAAACTTTTTTAAATTTTATTTTGAGACCAGACAAAGGTATTTTCTGGAAAATATGGTTTGTGTTGCCAAAATTCCCCCTTTACTGTGGAAAGACCCAAATGCAAGTTGTTTTGCTACATTAAGTAAACAAGATGGCGTCTCCCATGATTGTCGTAATTCTCTCTATCAAGGGACTTGTTTTTAGATCGCCCTCTGTTGTCTGTTGTATGTTTGACCATTTTGGCCCAAAAGTAGGATTCATGTACTTAAAGATGTTATGCCGTGGAGAGAGGAATTTACCAAAATTACACATTAAACCATTAAATACATCTAATTATGCCAGGAAAATTGTTCAGAAAAAAATTAGACTGTGCGAATGTTTTTTTACAACAGCAGTTTTTGGCCCACTTTTCAGCCCAAACTCAAAGCAAAATCTGAACAACAGCCGTCGGGCCTAAAAGTTTTCCATTGGAAAATCAACGGATTCGTGACGTCATTTTACGGACGCGTCCGGCCGACGGCTGTTTCTTGTTATTCCACAACGTGGCGTTTTGGAATGTTGAAAATTGACTCCAGTGTTGACGTTTTTTCCGATGGAGATAGCGATGTTTGTTGTTGCTCATCGCATTCATTTCATGACGACAGCAATGAAGAATCATCCAGTGAATTTCCTACGGTTGAACCGTATCAGTTTGAGCCAGAAATAACCATGTTAACCAAGGAAGAAATCCGAGAACAACGCGAGTCCGGTGTTCGAATCGACGACCGAAATCGACAACAGGAAACTGGAACGGTACTGCCTCGGCTTTCTCTTTCTTTCTCAACTTTTTCTCAACCCTTTTTCGTCAATAATTATTTAGTCCTTGGACGTTTTCATGGTAAATGTACCATGTTTGTTTGAGCCGATTGCCTAAATTTTTAGACCATGTAAATGTGGAATTTATATTCATCGTAAAACTTACCATGAACGTACGTTGTTGAGACGAAAACCAAACCCTAAAATATCCGTTTGATGGAAAAACTTAGACCTGTTCTTTCCTCTTCATTTGATACTTGTGTATGTTAAATTTAATCCCAACACTAGAACATTTATCCAGCAGTGTTTTGGGGGCGTCTTGTGATGTGACTGTGTCAATAATGCAATGTAACAAGTTTACGAGAATGTTCAGCGCGCACTCGCTGAAACCATACCGGCTGGCGGGCCGTTCGTTCGGCGTGTACTTCACAAGGCACTTGATCACGCACGCACGCGGGCGAGCATACCGACCATAGCGGTGGGATCAAGACCAAACACAGGTTTCTTCTTACACAATGTGTGCGACACCAGACTATTGTATTGGCGCGGAGTGATATCGTGCGCGAGCCTTTCTTGGCTAAAAACGTCTCCGTAAAATGACATCACGAATTTGGCCAAATCTGTTTGCTGCCCGCAGCGGCGGGATTTCGACAGTTTCCAGAAAAGAGGAAAATCATGGGTTGGAATTAAGCCTACATTTTCACTTTTTTTATTAATATAAAATGTAAAACAAGATAAGAAATCGATAATTAATATATCAAAGAATAGAAACATGCAAAAATAATTATAATTCCTCTCTCCAAGGCATAACACCTTTAACGATGGTTAGTTATGCGTAGTCGACTATATAATGCAACATCTTGCTTGCCCAAAGCTACTTCTTTTTTTTATTATACATATTTGTTAGGTGTATGAATAATAACATTATTAATTTTGCGTAGATTATGTTAAAAAGAAAAGCTTGTGTAGATTTTTAGTTGCATTTTGGCTTTGTGCTCCAAACCGACCATTAAAAAGGCGATTCTGTGTGTTGCTGTTCATAGCGCTTCAGGTTTATACTACCAGTGGTGAAATGAGACGGGTGTTAAAAAAAACCACCCCCCAAAAAAAAAAAAATTATAAAATGGGATTTAATTTGCTTTATGCACTTTAGAAGTTCTTGATAAAACTTGTACATGTTGTAGTGTTTGTCTACACTTTTCACAACTCTGGTTTTTGGCCGAAACAAAATAGGGCTTTGGAATAGGAAATTCGTTACACCGATACACTGGTCACCACGGTTCGTGCGTGCCAATAAACAGATGTCAGTTAAGCAGTGTTTGTCTTTTCACTCGACACTTCTTGAAAACCGCAGGGAAGGAAATCGATGCCATTGAGTGATTCTTTTTTAAGTGCCGACTTACACAAAGGATTTTGTATTGCATTTTGTTGAAATGGACCGAGAATAACATGCCAACTTGGGTGAAATGGCGACTTACAAATGGTGACTTGGAAACAAAAATTTCATTAGAAATGTATTATAGACAATCGGGACTTTCGTCGGACGACCGACTTAAAGGGCCTGTGACATGCTAAACAACTTTTGCCTAAGCTTTGCTTCATAATGACAGATTACTTGTTCAGCAAGACATACTATTGTTCGGTTGGATGTAAAATCTATAAAAGGTGGCCTTTTTCAACTTTGAAGATTTCATTGCAATAAATCACAGACAGAGGGCGCTGTTTTGAGTGCATCACATAAGGAAGACAGAAGGGAAAAGTTAAGAAAAAACATAAGACTTCAAGTTGGACTTGTGGCAAATTGCTGCAGTTTCTACCCCCAGTTTTGTCATGGCTTACAGCAGGCAATATGTAAAACAAACTCAAACAGCCATGGATTACAAAAGTTTACACCAGCATTTTTGCTTCCACATTCAAATTGGAGATTGCAAATTTTCAAAGTACAGATAAATTTTCCATAATAAATTCCCAGGGAATAAAATAAACTCACTAAATAAACTCTCCAAATAAACTCTCCAGGCAGTTTTTGTATTGTTTGCATTGCATGGAGAAGTACAGAGCGAATGTTTTTATTTGGTGACCCCGTTTTACCCAAAGTTCCTGTCTTGTTTGTTTGTCTGTGTGCATTATGCATTGTGCTATGTATGTACATGTAAAATTTGCGTTTTGATAATTGTACATGAGTTTGTCATTGTAGTGAAAGTCTGCATCATTTTAGCAGGAAAAAGTAGATAAAACATTTCCTTGCTAAATAAAATTGTAAAATGTTATCCATAATTAGGCCTAAAAGTTGATATTTGTTATACAGTTCAAGTGAGTTGTCCAATTAGCCAGTGTAAATTTCAAGCATACACGATGAGGTCCTTTTTTTTTCGTCCCAAGTTTGGTTGTTTCATTTTAATGGTGATTAGGCACCATACCAAAAGTTGTGCTCGTTACTTTGCTCATTTGCGCTCCCACGCAACACTGAGAGAAAAATTTGGTTTGTAGGAAAAACCTGAGGGAGTATACCACTATGCCTTATAGCTCAGCTGGTAGAGCATCTGCTGGGTGTGTCAGAGGTCTTGGGAGAAACCTAACGGAGTCTACCACTGTGCCTCATAGCTCAGCTGGTAGAGCATCTGCTGGGTGTGTCAGAGGTCTTGGGAGAAACCTAACGGAGTCTACCACTGTGCCTCATAGCTCAGCTGGTAGAGCATCTGCCCGGGGTGTCAGAGGTCTTGGTGAAAACCTGAGGGAGTATACCACTGCCTCATAGCACAGCTGGTTGAGCATCTGCCTGGTGTGTCAGAGGTCTTGGGGGAAACCTGAGGGAGTATACCACTGTGCCTCATAGCTCAGCTGGTAGAACATCTGCTGGATGTGTCAGAGGTCTTGCAAAAACCTGAGGGAGTATACCACTTTGCCTCATTGCTCAGCTGGTAGAGCATCTGCCCGGTTTGTCAGAGGTCTTGGGGGAAACCTGAGGTTGTATACCACTGTGCCTGATAGCTCAGCTGGTAGATCATCAGAGGTCTCGGGTTCAAATCCTGATGAAAACCATATGATTTTTCTCTCATTCCGTGTTTGGTTGTTTCGTTTCAGTGATGATTAGGCACAATATATTGTACATGTATGTGTTTGTCAACATGGTGATTTTAGAATGCGCCTTTGGCTATTTTGCGAACCGTGCACGAGCCATTTTTCCCCCTGCCCCAAATGACCAAAATTGTGTGGACTGATGTGTGTATTTTGTCAGGCCATGAAAAGGATTGTCCCAAATTGTTGTTTTTTCCTGTTGAAATCATCCTTGTCTTCAGTTCACGTTTCATTCTTGTGTTAACATTTACCGTTGTGGCCACCTTTATTGGCACATCTCCCCCCCGTCATCCAAAGTGGGTTTTTTTTGGTGCATTATTTTATGTTCGCACTCCATGAAACTGTCAATGAAAATCATTCTGTATGCACATCCATCTAACATAAAACATGGTACAATATTAAGGAATTATTTTACACAGTTGTGACACTTGTCTGTCATGTTACATATTTTGTACGGAACCCTGACAGTGTTGATATTTTTTATTTTTATTTTTTTTATTGATTGATAATTTTCACAGCTGTAAAAACATGTATCCATAACCCCTATCCTCTTGTATACAAAAACAATGATGATGGTGATCTTTGTTCTGTGTCACAATCTGTCCATGCGTGGCAAAACTGAAAAAATTGGCCCAACTTTTTCAAGTTCGGATAATGCATATCTTGTTCAATCATGGCCATTCTTTGTAATACGTCAGTATCAGTAATTCAGACTATGGTGTAGTTTAAGTGTCTGGTTGTTGTCCCGAATGCATCATTTCCTTTAGAACTTGCACTATTTGTTGTATATAGAGAAATCCGGTAACTTGGGACTCCTTCCATAGTGAGGAGCCATCCATTGCATGAACTGTGTGTTTTGTATTGTTGTTAAATCGAACAGTGCGCATCCATGATGCTTGCAATGCGTGCAACGTGCAAAGAACCAATGACACTGGCTTTATACGTCTGAGCTCACAGGCACACACGCACATGTACGGTACGCCAAAACATCGGAAAGATTTGACGCATGCGCAAACTATGACACAGCCTCTTTAAAGTTCAATAGCTACTGCAGTATTGTCCGCAGATGTTTTTTTTAAGAAAGCGTTTTCAAAAAAAAAATGTTCAGTGTTTTTGTGTTTTATATTATTAAAGTGCATCTTGTGTGGCATTAAGTTTTACCATGCATCAAATCATGATTTTAAGCAACCCCTCTTTTGCGTTTTGTCAATTTGACCAAACAAAATCATCAAAATTCTCATTATTTCATTTGATTTTAAGCAACATTTTCTCAATTAACTAACACCCTCTATTTGTCTAACATTTGTTTCCCATAGTAAGATAAAAGCTGCATATGAGGAATACATTCGACTTCATAATGTGAAGGTAGTCAATTAACGTTAACATTTGGCGATTTAGTGCATTGTGGCATGGCTTTTCTGTTGTGCTTGAATATGTTGCACACCTTGCGCACACCTTAACACTAGAACGCGTAGTTGGTGTTAAGCCTAACGTACATCAACCTTGCAACTGGAAGCAACTCAACTGGGGCCAATTTCATAATGCTGTTTAGCAGAAAAATTTGCTTAATCCAACATTGATTGCTTTATAAAAATGGATTAATAGGAAAAAATGTATGTCAACTTGTGTTTTTAGCAAGAATAGCAGAACACCTGTCAATTTTAATGCACATCATATAAGATTTTGACTGAAAACCCATTTTTATAAAGCAAACAAATTTTGGATTAAGCAAATTTTTCTGCTAAACAGCTTTATGAAATTGGCTCCTGATCAGTTGCTGTTGATGTGCGTCTCACGTATTCAGACGCACTCATGCAACTGACGGCAACTAGTTGCAAGTACGCGTGCATCGACGAAACTGACTGCAACTGGTTGCCAGAAAGTAGAACATGAGCAACTCGCGGCAACTGGGATTTTTCTAGTTGCCAGTGGTTGCAAGTGCACGTACATCAACATTTTTACGCAACTGATCAGTTACTCCCAGTTGCCGCGAGTTGCTTCTGTAGTTGCAAGGTCGATGTACGCTAGGCTTTAGTGCAAATCATTGGTTGCGTTTTGAGTTGCTTTTCTAGATTAAAACATGTAAAACAGTTGGGAAAGCTCTAAGTTTTAGCTGCATGAACGATTCACACTTAGTAATGAGTCTTTCCACGGTAAAGGGCCGGGGCATTTTGGCAACACATACCATATTTTCCAGAAAATACCTTTGTCTGGTCTCAAAATAAAAGAAATAAGTTTCAGTTGTTCTGAAGAGATAACTTAGGCCCCAAAAAGAGTTACAAATAGTGTGACAACATGCCTTTCTAAAAACCCTGTGTACAAATTTCCAATATACACTCGTAACCGGGACAGCCTAAAATGTAACACAAGTGTTCATCCCGGTTACGAGCGTATAGTGGAAATTCGTACACATGGTTTTTAGAAAGGCATGTTGTCACACTATTTGTAACCCTTTTTAGGCCCAAGTTCTTTTATTTTGAGACCAGACAAAGGTATTTCCTTGAAAATATGGTCTGTGTTGCCAAAATGCCCCGGCCCTTTACTGTGGAAAGACCCATATGTATTTTCTCCCACAAAGGTACCATTTTACACAGGAAAACAAATCATGTGGTGTTTGTTACCATTGCTATCAACACTTGAAGCAAAATTTCGGATCACTGCAAATAATGTAATGGTCCTTTAACTCTTGATGACAATTTAAATATTCTGGACCATATTGATGTCGACATACTGGTAACTGTAGAATTTGCACAGAAATAGTTTTCAGAACTTTTTTAAATGTACTCGCGGAGTTGCATACAGCCTATTTGATTTTCCCTGTTCATGCACTATGCATTTGCTCTATTTTATTTTTTAACACGTAGTTGGTACACAGTAACCATAGTAACATACAGGATGCCCAAAGTGTACGTACATGTACATGTACGTAAGGGAAAGGCTTTCTTCCTGTGTGTTAAAGGCCCAGTGGATCATTTGCAATGACCCCAAAAAGTAATCGACGAGTTTACAGGGGAAAAGTTCTGAAAGTAAAGATTGAATTAATAGCAACTATCCATTGAAAGGTTTTTGCTCAAAATGATATAATTTTACCAGAAAATAATCCGTAAAGATGAAATTATTTAGATCGTTTGCAAACGATTTACTTATTTTTGGTTCGCATCTACGCGGTCCAAAATGCATGGGCGCTGTGTACTCCGTGTGCGTGTTCCAACGCGATGCATTTTTATGGATCGCGCAGTATATGATGTGCGCCACAGAGTGCATGACGCAAGCCACATAGTACCCGATCAACTGAGAACGAATATTTGAAACACCCCGCCAAGACCAGGAAAACGCATATGGATTTTCGTGTTTTTTTTAAACGTGGTACATTTGACAAAGCTGACATTTCTTCGGATGAGTTTGTTTATGTCTTTCTTTTGATTTATAATGGTTTTATTCGCAGAATCGCTCAAAAACAGATCATCTACAGGGCCTTTAATGCACCTAACCATGCGTTTCTGCCAGGGACTAAATTAACCAATTACATGGTGTTGTCATGATTCATTGTCGATACTGCACATTTTATTAATTCACCAAAAACATCAGATAGGTGCCCTTTTTTAAACAAATGCTCTAGGCTGACTTAAAGACACATTGTATCATTTGCAATGACCCAATTTTGTTTTTCATGAGTTGACAAGAAAAACCTTACTCAAAGTGTTGATAGCAATGGTAACAAACATCACATGAATTTATTTACGTCCAAAAACCATTCACTTGTACACAAAATCCATATATAGATTTTCAAATAGGTTACTGCTGCACATGGATGCCGCTGATACCTGCGATACCCCCGATACCTGCGATACCTCCGATAAACCCGATACCCCCCGATACCTGCAATACACCCCCTATTTCCCGAAATCTTACAATTCCGCCGTATTTAGAAAAATTTGCACAGAGCTCGGTGCATATGTGACTCAAGCATACATGTAACCTACTGATCCATTTTTGCCTCAAACAAATTGATGGAGATTGTTTCAAATGACATACTAAAACTGAGTAAACTAATGCAGTGCAAATTTAATTCATTTAATTGAAAAACATTCCCTAAGCCACATTTGCACGTGTAGAATATCATGTCCATCATAAAATACATGTAGTTTGGTGTAAAATCACCATTTCACCGTAGCAAATGTCCATGTAGTGCTTTAATAGTGATTTAAAATTTAAAACAGTATATATGCATAAACCGAAACGATAACTTCAAAATTATTAGGGTTTGTTTTGCCTTGCCCGGCGTAACTTGATAAACACTGTATACTCATTGCTTCTGCGGAACAGATTCGCCTTTTTAAATTCTCCTTTTAGGTGGGGTTGAACCCCGCAATTGTCAAGGTCGCTTGTAGTGTAAATGCTACCCGAGTACATATTCGGCAGAGCTTGTGCAGTGTGCACAAATGTGTAGTAGATTTACCTGATGAATCCAGCGCCAGTTATGCAACACACAACTGCCCACGCTTAACCTGCGTGCAAAATTTTGCGGTTCGAAAGGCATATCGAACCTGAATCAAGTGTTAAATGCGGGAAATTTTCAGATTTGCAGTCGCAATAAAAATGCCGGGTCTGGATCCACCTTTGCCGTTTCGAGTTACATGTATGCAGCGTATTGTAGTTGTAGAGTACAGTATGCACTTTGTTTGATTGCTTTGCAAATGTTTATTGGCAGTTTCAGACAGTCATTATATTATGAATTCCACATCAAGATTTCATGACGTCGGGTTCCATTTTGTAAGTTCAGGATTGAGGTTTTTGTCGTAATGATTTCTGCCTGCTGCATCTGTGTGGAATTTATTTATTTTTTATGAGACATTTATGATGAGTTTTAAATTTTGGCTGTGTGCATGGTATTTTGTCTTGCGCGTGGGTTCGAAAATACTAGAAAATTATTATAATCCTAATAATTCTAAACCGTGAAAATCTTTAAAATGTAATAATGGTACATGTAGACACTCGTATAGCGCATATGTCTACCTACAGGGTACTCCTGCCGCTGTTTCCATTATTACTGCTGCCATCAGGAAATCACCAGAACCATTTCACTTCAACTAGGTGGCTGCCTGACCAAGGGGCACAACCCTGTCAGCAGTTACATGTAGATTGTGGCATTCCCCCTTAACAGCTCCCCGAATATCACTTGGGTTGACGAGGCAATGTGTGTTTCATCTATAGCACCATTAAAATGGCAGAAACATGTCGACCATCATAGTTAGATTTTGCAAACTTTAAAATATTTCTACTCTACATGTATACTGTACTAGGCATGGGCGACTCCAGCATTTTCGGAGTCGACTCCGATTCAAAAAAAGAATCGCGATTTCATTCGGAATCTTCCATTTTTCGCGGGAAAACATTAAATATACTGAGCGTGTTTAATAGGTAAATGAGCGTGTTTACGTACATCGACGATACTAATTATTGTGCCGAGTGGCACTAAACGTCCCCGAAATGATGCCGGCCTTTACCACACACACTTTCTTAATAATGTGGAAATGATCGGAGGCTAAATATTCTTACAAAAGTTGGAGTTTTGCCTTTGGAATTGCTAGGTAATTTCTCGAATCGAATCTAAATGAAAGGGAATCGATTTCTACTGGGTATCGATTCCTCAAAAATCTGGAATCACGATTCCGATTCCCAAAGTGGAATCGATTTTACTTGATTCTGGCGTGGAATCCCCAAGCCTTTACTGTACATGTACGTATATTGAGTGCTACCGGTATTTTCAGCCGCATTTTTCCATAATAACATTCTAGCTTGCTTGCTACATTTATGTTTCTGAAAACTAACAGAGAAAGACTAACAGTGTTCCTTATTGTGTGTGCATCTTAAGTCAATAAAAAGACTTACTGTCCAAACTTACTTGAGGCTTCGAAGAAAGAATCGAATTAGCAGATATTTGATAGAATAAATTTCAATTATGCATTAATGTGTGGATACTAACCGTCAATGTCTCAAACAAGTAGATCCATTTTTGTTTTCACTAAATGGCCATTCTTTCGCTTAAAGAGTGCTCTAATACTTTTGCTTACTGACGACGTAAAATTAAGTTTACATAATTTCTTTGTCATCTCCGGAATGTTTGCACCTTCAATTTATTTTGTGACTTAACAAGATTTTATAATTAAATAAGGGTAAAAGTAGAGTTGGTTTACGAGCCAGGTACTAGCTCATACAGCTGGTACATGTACTCATCCCCGGTTTCTGTGGCATGGAGTGACTAGGAGCATTGCTACTCCCCTTGGATGGGATGCCAGTCCATCGCAGGTTTACCCCCATCAGTTAGTTGGGTTTTCCCAACAGGTTGTTAGTTTCCATGGCATGAAGTGACTAGGAGCATTGCTACTCCCCCTGGATGGGGATGCAAGTCCATTGCAGGTTTACCCCCAGCAGTTAGTTGGGTTTCCCAACCAATATTTGCCGGTACCCATTTATACACCTGGGTGGAGAGAGACAATGTGGAGTAAAGTGTCTTGTCTAATGACACAACGCGGTGCAATGACCAGGCCTCGAACCTCAAACTTTTTATCTGAAAGTCTGATGCGTTATCTACTAGACCAACATGCCTCTGTATACATATGCATCCTGTGCATTACTTAATAATATTAATAATGGTAGATACTTATATAGTGCACATATCTACATGTACCCTACATGGGGGAATGCTGGCGCTGTTGCCATTATTACCGCTGCTATCAGGAAATCACCAGAACCATTTCGCTTCAACTGGGTGGCTGCTTGGCCAAGGCGCACAACCCTAGGCTATTAGCACTTATATTGTGGCATTCTCCCTAACAGCTCCCCAAATATCGCTTGGGTTGACGTGGCAATTGAGATTAAGTGTCTTGCCCACAGACACAAACATGTTGGCACAAGTGGGGCTGGAACCCATAACCCCTCGATCACGAGCACAGCTGTCTATCCACTAGGCCAAACGTGTCTATTTAATGGTGATTTTATTTTGGGCCGTTTTGTTTCTGTGTGTTGCATGTGGGTAATGGTCACTCCAGCCCCTGTGGCTGGAGTGACCATTACCCACATGCAAGACACAAGATGCACTAACAGAAACCAAGTTTATTACTCAACAATCACAAAACAGTTTTGAAGTCGGATACTTAATAAGTTTTCTCCCTTTTTTCTGATGCAGGGAGGAGAGAGGCTGGAAAAACTGCCCCACGTAAACTCACAGGAGGGCAGTCCTCTTAAGGTAGGTCGCTCGCCAACATCGTCATCCCCGGAGAGAATCCCTTCCGCGTCATCCACAGAGACTACTCCACCAGAGAGCAGACGAAATTTTCAGAACGGCGGCACTGCGAACGAGCCAGAAATCTACACTACACTCAAGACCTCAATTCCTACAAGTACGACCAAGGATAGTGCAGTTCGCGATGCCCTTCCGGTCACTTTTCAAGACTTGGAAAACTTGTCAGGTGGTCAGGCATCCCAAAGTGCTCCGTCGTCTCCAAATCTGAACCGAGTACATTCTCTAAAGTCAAGTGGGGCTAGGAGACCAAGGTCTAAGCTAGCTCAGCCGGTGTCCTACGTGTCCAAGCTCACCGGTTCCCAAGACAGTTTATTCTCAGAAGGCTCTCAAATTGACGACGGAACCCCATCAACTGAAGAGCGGAGAGGTAGTCCGCTGAAACGACAACTAGGATCCAGGCCCACAGGGATCCCACAGAGGTCCACCTCAGTTGGGAAGCAGTCGCTCCTAGAAGTCCAACAGAAGAGCATGCAGGAGGTTAACGGGAGCGCCGAGGGAATTCCCAAACCAAAAGAGATCCGGATGATGCCTGGTCGACAACTCTACGGGAAGATTTCAGGATTGCCTCAGAGAGCGCAAATCCAGGATGATACCCCACCTAAGATGCCATCGATGTTTCCTGTCCTTAAGACCTCGGTTGTCGGCAAGCAAGAGTTGGCAGCTAGTCCTAGAGGTGCAGCAGATCGACAGCCTACTCCCACGGACACCAACTCGAACCCAGTACCGCAGCAAAATGGGATTCCCGCTGCCACGAAAGCGTCGGGGTTAACGCAACCGCAGTTTGTCAGGAGAGCAGATTCAGCTACAATATCGGCAACGAGTGCTAAAGTCGGGCAGCTCTCACGAAGGAAACAATCCCCACCGAATCTGGCCCATCGTGCCCCATCGCAGTCGCCCGACCGTTATTCCATGTCGTCCGATGACCAGGTCACGCCGCCAACTTCACCGCACGGCAGGGAGCAGCAACGGCAGCAGCGAGACACGAGGATTGCCATGCCTGTACGGGGCCGTGGCTCGAGTAAACTACCGCGAGGATCCGGCATTCCAACCAGAAGAACTAATAACAGTTAATTTTGGGCAGTTTTCAATATACATTCTTCCCCAAAACAAACACAAATTTCTTCAAATATAAATTCTTCACAACAGAACTTTGTCGAATACAGTGAACTTGTGGATAACAAGGCACTGATCAACCAATCACTTTCAAATTGCTTACATTCCGCTTTAATGATTTCCTCCAGGTCCAAGTGGATCTGTTTAAACAAAGTGATTCCTACAGCTCTGAAATGTGATAATTCTTGATTCTGTGAGAATCCCGTAGGTATGGGCTCTCGGAAAACCACCTTGTTGGGTTTTCAACTTGCGTGGGATGAGCTGACCAAACAGCCCTAGTAGTGCAGGAGCTCAGGGAGGCACTTTAGGCAGAGTGGCACACACTGCCTCAGTGGCTCTTACAGAGGCTGGTGCAGCCAGCCTTGCCACAAGAGGTGTTCATACACATTACTGACTGATAAAATGTTACATCTCTCAGCCTCCTTCAGGCAGAGTGGCACACACTGCCTCAGTGGCTCTTACAGAGGCTGGTGCAGTCAGCCTTGCCACAAGAGGTGTTCATACACATTACTGACTGATAAAATGTTACATCTCTCAGCCTAAGCGATCTTTTGGTCAGCGTATGATTAAATCAAGTCCTCAAAAATATCGTTCAGTACATGCCGGTAAGTGATTTTGTTTTGTTTTTGAGTGGGTTGGAGAGGCCAAAAGTTTTGAAGAAAATTCAGTTCCGAATTACATTCCAACTTAAACATGGAATCATCGTACACAAATGTAGCTACATTAAAGGAGCGTGACCAGATCACATTTTTTTCTAATTTATCGAGAGCGGACAGTGAGGTGTTGAACACACCGCCACATATGCGTCCGCATAAAAAATTGGGGATAGTGCGTTTTTGTCCCTAGTACGGTTTGTTCCTAGTACCCTGGCTTCATTTCTGCGAATCGCTACACACCGACTTGGTGGCGCTGTGCAGTTTTGTCAGGCTTGCGCTCTAGGTACGGTTCCCAGAAGGTCAGCGCAATGTGACACGGAGTGACACAGTATATGAATGGGCACCAGTCTCTTCCATGTCCGGCGAGTTCGTTACTGTCAATTTCAGTTCAAAAATGGGTCATTAAAAGTCTTTCTTTCGAGGTACTGATCTTGTGCATTTGAATATTTTGCATGGAGGTTCCAATGTGAGTACAAATTATGCTACAGCTATATTAGCACTATGAAATATAGTTGGAAAAGCAAACTTATGTATGATTTCTAATTCTGGTATGGAAGCGAAACGGCGCGATATCGTGTCTTACTGTCGTGTCACTATTTACGATCAAGACGTTAACTTACTCTCAAATTTTCACCTTAATATTTGTATTTCTTGTCATAAATAGTATTTTTGGGAGGTATTTTATATGGATGTTAAGAAAATCTAGACACGCTCCTTTAATGCCGAAAAAAGTAAACAAATTACGTATGAATTTAAACAAATCAAACATTTATTGTAAATGATGACAAAATAAAATATTTTAAAAAACAAATTTAGGAAATGCAAATTTTGCCAACGGACATGTACGTACATGTATCAGTGTAACAATTATAACTTAAATGTAAAGCGAAATAAATATAAAATAGCTAAGCAGGCATAACAGTAAATTAAGCAGCAGCTGTAGGTGAATTTAAATCGGGTAAAAATCATTACTATTAAAGAAAGTTGCTTATATTTAAATCAAAATTAATTGACAATATTCGGTGTAAGCTGATTGTTCTTGAAATAACAGTGCACTGGTATCGCAAATTCCACGCTATGTACAGAAATAATGGGTGTTAGAGGTTTGAAAAAAAATGAAAGATTTTTATTTTTTATGGAAAATAATTAATTGAGCAAATTACAAAGACTCTAATAATTTTCCCGTAAGTATTAATGTTTATTTCTTTGACCATGGGTAATGAAGCAAAACATTTTGAAGTTAATGAACAAAACTGCTCTACTTTTTTTGGTTAAAAATAAAACTCTATAAATGTACTTTTAATAGCACATTTCACTTTTTTTGACGATTAAAAGAAAAATATAAGTATTTAAGGGCCAAAAAGCCGTAATAAAAACATATCTTTAATAATTTCAATGAAGTAATTTGTAAGAGTTAACCTAAACTTATAATTAATATATTCAGCGTTTTAAGGCCTTTTGTCGATAACTTTATGAAATTGCTCTAGGTAGCCACAGACCTTTGTGGATATTTTATGTCAAAAATTGTCGCCTCTACTCCAAAGCCTCTTAAGTGGTTCTGAATGAATCCTTCGAAGACGAAGGATTTATTTGAAGGATTTATTCAGAACCACTGAAGAGGCTTTGGAGTAGAGGCGACAATTTTTGACATAAAATATCCACAAAGGTCTGTGGCTACCATGAGCAATTTCATAAAGGTAACCTAAATGTTGTCGTATTACGTTTAAACCTTGTCTGTAGTCACTGTGTTTTAAAAAAATGTAGAGCATGCTTCACCCGAGCACCATTACTATTACGGAAGCGCTTCAGTACCATTATCCATCCAGTAAAAATAGCCTTAAACGGTTAATTGCCGATGCGCTTAACCGCAAATTAAAACATGCTCAGGGAAGGTTTATGCCGATGCGTGCAACTGTATTTTTTGCCAGTAGAAACAGCTTATATTAAATGCTTTTTAGTGGGGCTTGTTGATCGAACTGCCATGCGCACTAAATACTATGTAACATTATTTCGTTTGCAGTAAAAAACAGTCAAGATAGTATACATGATTGGTAAACTGTTAAAAACAGCGTGATTTCCACTGGTACCAGTAATTAAAACCTTATGTCTAGAAAAATACGAAATTTCAGCCACATAGATGCAGTAATACTGAAAAACCTGGAAAATCAAAGCATGGTTTTTTGTCGCCTACAAGCGATCTTTGGGGATTCAAATAGTTTTGTCATTTTTCTCAATAATGGGGGCACTTCAGACGAAATAGTTTCACAGGATAATTACTACCATTACCATCTTGATAACAATCTTTTAGATAATAATTCAGACATTTTTGTGGAGAGTAATTACCAAACATGTAGACTACCTTTAAAGGCGTTCCCCAATGCATTTTAACCAAAAAGACCGCAGTTGAAACACACTCATAAGCAGTTCAGTTTGCAAAGAGTTGCAAACCATGTGGTAACCTTGTGTGTGTGTCTTTTTGAGGCTCAAAAAATCAGTCGAATATGGCTGATTTTGTTTTCGGAGATTAATTAAGATTGTAAAATCTTACTTTTTGTTTTGTTTTTTTGTAAATTTTTGGCTGGACGTACTTAAGCAGTGTTTAATTTTATTAATCACTTGACGTTGGAGGACTCGTTTCACTAAAAATTCCCTTCACACCACTTTTTCTAAAAGTGACGTGCGTGGCAATCATGCGCAAAGAGGCTCGGTATGAATTTGCGTGTACGAAAAGCGCAATGCGCAACAACAACAACTCAAAACACACAGTCCATGCGCTGGAAAAAGCTGCGTCCCAGCTATGGCGGACATGTATGGGGAAGGTGTCCTAAGAATGGTCTATACTAAGTGTAGCATGCATTATAAACACTTCTGTTTATTTTTTTGTTACCAACAACTCTTGTAAAACATTTTCACAAGAATCAAACATATCTTTCCGAATTCCCAAGAATTACAAAACGTTCGTTGCATTTATAGCAGTCACAATCAAACCAGCAAAAATACATTAAGCATTGTTTAAATTATGTCTCAACAAATTGTATAGAAATTGTATATGTTAATATAAATTGTGCAATGTGTTGTACATGTATGCAGTCGGTAAAAAGCTAGGAATTAAATAACTAAAACTGCATCTTTTGTGTGTTGCGTTTTGGTTGTTTCACGAGCCTATTCGCTCCTACATGTATGGCCAGTACTCATCCCCGGTATTCATGGCATGGAGTGACTAGGGGCACTGCTACTCCCCCTGGATGGGATGCCAGTCCATCGCAGGTTTACCCCCAGCAGTTAGTTGGGTTCCCCAACAGGTTGTTAGTTTCCATGACATGGAATGACTAGGAGCCTTCGCTCATTCCCAGCTTGCTGGGAATGAGCAAACTAGGAGCATTGCTACTCCCCCTGGATGGGATGCCAGTCCATCGCAGGTTTACCCCCAGCAGTTAGTTGGGTTTCCCCAACAGGTTGTTAGTTTCCATGGCATGGAATGACTAGGAGCATTGCTACTCCCCCTGGATGGGATGCCAGTCCATCGCAGGTTTACCCCCAGCAGTTAGTTGGGTTCCCCAACAGGTTGTTAGTTTCCATGACATGGAATGACTAGGAGCCTTCGCTCATTCCCAGCTTGCTGGGAATGAGCGAACTAGGAGCATTGCTACTCCCCCTGGATGAGATGCCAGTCCATCGCAGGTTTACCCCCAGCAGTTAGTTGGGTTTCCCCAACAGGTGGTTAGTTTCCATGACATGGAGTGACTAGGAGCATTGCTACTCCCCCTGGATGGGATGCCAGTCCATCACAGGTTTATCCCCAGCAGTTAGTTGGGTTTCCCCAACAGGTTGTTAGTTTCCATGGCATGGAGTGACTAGGAGCATTGCTACTCCCCCTGGATGGGATGCCAGTCCATCACAGGTTTACCCCCAGCAGTTAGTTTGGTTTCCCCAACAGGTTGTTAGTTTCCATGGCATGGAGTGACTAGGAGCATTGCTACTCCCCCTGGATGGGATGCCAGTCCATCGCAGGTTTACCCCCAGCAGTTAGTTTGGTTTCCCCAACAGGTTGTTAGTTTCCATGGCATGGAGTGACTAGGAGCATTGCTACTCCCCCTGGATGGGATGCCAGTCCATCGCAGGTTTACCCCCTAGCAGTTAGTTTGGTTTCCCCAACAGGTTGTGGAATTTCTTTTCGTTTTAGAACGACAGGTGCCAGTGTATTCACACTGAACACAATAGAATTACATAACAACTGGCTATATAAACGCCACGTTCGCTTCAATAGCTCACTCTCGGTCAATCGTGTCAACTTTGCTGTACAATCCTATTCTACACACTCTTCACGCACCGCATCGAACATGTCCCTCGAACCGGGCGTCGGCGGTTCGGAGTCCGGTACCAGCAGTGATCAGATACTGAACGCTATCCAGGCCCTTTCTAAGTCATTAGACTTCAAGGTCGAATCGGCTTGCAAGAAGCAACGCTTATCAGACGTTCCGACGTTCAAACGCGACGGCATCAACAGCAGCACAAGCACTGCGAGAAGCTTCTTTCGCTTGTCGAGTCGGCCATTCAGAACATTGACAGCCTTGACATCGACTCGGCCAAGACCGACTGGAACGCCGCCGTTAAGTCCATCAAGGAACGTCAAAAGCTCATACGACTTGCTGACCGTTCTGATCTCGGCTGGGGAGTTGTGAAAGAGTACATCGCAGAAACGTCTAATTGAGGCGGCATAGACATTTGCGTCCACCCAGTCGTATGGCACTGAGTTTATAACACATTTTATTCGATCGTTTGGTATCGAATTCGATTTGAGGGACAGCGGATTTTTTGTCCGTCCAATATTGGCATCGAGCACATCGTTCAAAGTTTAATCTCACAATGTTTTAAAATTGTTGATCTTTCCACACCGGAACTGGCAATCGTAATTTGTTATTTAATACCTTTTTTACCTTTGTTGTTTTTTCCGCGTTCCGCGTGCACCGAAGGCCAGTAAACGTCTATTTGAGGCGGCATATACATTTGCGTATACACAGTCGTATGGCACTGAGTTTATAACACATTTTATTCGATCGTTTGGTATCGAATTCGATTTGAGGGACAGCGGATTTTTCATTTTATTTTATTTTATTTTTGTCCGTCCAATATTTGGCATCGAGCACATCATTCAAAGTTTAATCTCACAATGCTTAATTGTTGATCTTTCCACACCGGAACTGGCAATCGTAATTTGTTATTTAATACCTTTTTACCTTTGTTTTTTGTTTCCCCTTTGCCCTTTCTTTTGCGACTTTCTATAGACTACAGCAAGGTTCGCACAACGACCTAGCCACTGTTCACCATTGGAAACATTTGACCTGTTTTTGTCCTTTTCTCGTCTCACATGAGGTATAAATAGAAAAGAAATGAATTTTCTGACGGAAGTATGGAGGAAGAAAGTGGAATTTCTTTTCGTTTTAGAACGACAGGTGCCAGTGTATTCACACTGAACACAATAGAATTACATAACAACTGGCTATATAAACGCCACGTTCGCTTCAATAGCTCACTCTCGGTCAATCGTGTCAACTTTGCTGTACAATCCCGCCCACCCCATTTTCCCACTTCAATCGGAATTCGGACCGGGGGAGTGCACCCCTGTCGAGTGCCCTGGATGCACCCACGTTTCCTCCAATGGCTGGGGGTTTTTCGTGGCCACCGAGCGCCAGCACACAGTGCTGGTCCGACACTCGACCCGAATTCAGTTTCAGTTCCGACACACGTGTTTTATTTTCTCTTTCGGCTTGATTGATTCTGACCGATTTTAGCACGGTGATAATTATTGAACTTCGACACTTTATTGTCGAGACCTAGATACTGTGAATTTTTTAAATTTGTTTACAGCTCGTAATTCATACATCAAACTTGGTTCAGATGCTAGTTTGATAGCCTCTAAATCGATAGGCCTTTAATACGGCTTACACCAGACGTGTATAATTATTTTTTTTCAACCACATTTGAAGGATATTACATTTGTGCATATAATTTGATCCTAATCAAGCTGATTAGCGGAGTTTAAAATAAATCGAACAGCAAGGTTCGCACAACGACCTAGCCACTGTTCACCATTGGAAACATTTGACCTGTTTTTGTCCTTTTCTCGTCTCACATGAGGTATAAATAGAAAAGAAATGAATTTTCTGACGGAAGTATGGAGGAAGAAAGTTAGTTTCCATGGCATGGAGTGACTAGGAGCATTGCTACATGTACTCCCCTTGGATGGGATGCCAGTCCAACGCAGGTTTACCCCCAGCAGTTCTATGGGTTTCCCCAACAGGTTGTTGTGGCATGGAGTGACAAGGAGCATTCGAACTACAGTGTATAGGAAAATGAAATAAAATGAGAAAATTCAAATTAATGCACAGCACCTGATTGGCTCTAACGTGGTATTCACAAAATTGAGTTTTCTTAGTTTATTTCATCTACGCTCAATTAAAATAAAAATTATATTTGTCAAAAATTGCAACTTAACTTTATGAAGAACGTGTGGGAAGATCACATGTCAATCGCTTCACAGAAATGAGAATGAAATCGATGAATATTGTCATGTCCCCAGAGCCCCATAGGTTTGCTAACCTTATTGTTTATCATCCAGTCCCATGATGCCTTGAGAACGTCAAGGTTTATTGAATTTATTTACAATTTTCCCAAGCTAGTCTTTTATCAAGAATGCAGGTTCGATCACCTGATAGTCGTGCTAACTGCTGATGACCTGAGTTTTGATTGGGAGACGAAAAATGCTGGACCAAGGCGGAGAACGGTCGCGACCAACGTTGGATTCGCTGGCATCTAAAGCTGTATTCAGGTGAGGTTTGACATTTCTTTCTTGACAAATGTAGTTTATTTTCAATTTTGCTTGTCATATTAGGGGCGTTGACTCGACACGAACCGACATTTGTTGGCCAAACAAGGACCAACATAAAGTTGGAACTTGTTGAGCGTTGCAGTGCACAAGCTATTTAAAGGAAGGGACAACACTTGTTTGAAGTTATCAACGAATTTAATCAAAAATATTACCGATGTATTGCCAGGTGCATATAAACCTTCATGAGAATTAGAGAATCTTGTTTTTAACGTCGGCAACCCAATTAATTTTGTTGATAAACTCTGCAACTATGTGCTGCGCCATAATTTTGAAAGAGATGATGTCAACCATGCAACGATTGCATGGACGACGTCAAGATTCATGGCTTGTTTCCGAACTCCCATACGCCGTTAAGTATGTAAAAATCTGTTGTGTCCCGACTCATATCCTCTGAAGTCCCGAGCGGCGAACTGCAAAAGATGGCGACTTACATGAAGCTTACAGAGTTAGGCAACCCTTTGCAAGTGTTGTCTCTTCCAAAGTTACAAAAAATGAGCTCTCATCGTGATTCCCCAGACCTGACGGGCGAATATCCACAGCAGGTCTGGGTGCGAGACTAGTCCTGTATTTGACCAGGTTTTTTTAAACTGTTAAAATTGGGAGCTCATTTAACTTTTTGAAATATTTATTCATGTTGGTTTCCTCTCAAAATATAATAGGAGTAGAACACTGAAATCTCTTGAATATTTTTACAAAACTGAATTGTTGAAGAGCAAATTTGTTGGTCTCGGGCTGCAGTTTTGAACATGGATAAAGTCACTCGAGATAAAATGGCTTTGGTTTATTGCTTTGTGTCTTAAAAATCACTGCACATTTACAATATATTGATAAACGCTAACAATATTCAGTACACATCACATATTTTTGTTGTTGTAATAACTGAGAAACATTAAGCAAGAAATCTTATGAGTTTAATATTGGCAATTTGACATTAAAGTGATTTTAATGACAATTGTTTTATAGTTGAATCAACTAACTTCTACCAAAACCTTATGTTTTGCCATGTACTAGCGGAAAACATGCCCACATACAATTTCCTGCAACAATTTGGAATACTGTGGCAGAGCGGTCTAGTGGATCATATTTAAAACCTGGGTTAGTTCCAAAGCTAAAGGGTTCGAATCCCGGTCCGGTCCATCCATGGTGCATGTACCCTTGAACAAGGTACTTTGCCACGCATTGCTTCTCTCCACCCAGGAGCAAAATGGGTACCTGAGAGGGTAGCGAAAGTTGATGTTTGATTAGCCATTGAGCACCTAAGGCAGCCGGGGCTGTATACTCCCTAGGGAGCTGAGATGGTATATGGAGTGATTTAATGGAGCCCTATGATCAGGGTGATGATAATGTAGGCGCCTTGATCGGGATTTCCCCGGATAAGTGCGCGGTATAAATACATTAACAATTTCATCGTAAACAATTCAGAAAAATAGTGCTGAAGTGAAAATGTCACCCTTTGTGCCAAGGTTACTGGGTCTACACAAAAACCAGTAAACTGTTTCCCTGTGCTTTAGCAATGGACATTTCAGATTACCAATGAATGTTTAGACCCAGTTACTCTTGTAACTGACATCACACTTTAGTAGTCTATACCAGAGGTGGACAGGTAGTAAATTGGTTACTAAAATAATTTACGATTTACTACGTCAAAATATCATGTATCGCTTGAGAAATACCAATAGCATTAATTATCGGTTTAAATTACATATAAAAAAATCATATCTTACCAAGATCAACAATTTATATACATATTCATTGTATGTAATTCAATTGTTCTTATTACTCCTAAGGCATGTCCGCATTGGACTTGTTTTTTGGATGATGGTAAAATGAAAAATGGCAAAATTTTACTGCTGTTTTGACTTTTTCGACACGAGAACATTTTACCGAGATCGTGGGAGAGCATGCGCAGTGTCCCTTCGCAGCCTGACCTTCATAGCCCGGACTTACGCTTTCAGAGCACTTTTACCGACTCGGTGTGTCCGCATTGGACTAAAAATGGCACAGGCCTCTAATCTATGCTTATCAAAAGCTTACACATGAGAATGTTTATTTCAATCTATGCTTGCAGAAATTAACAGATTTTCAACAATCCGTAAATTTAAATGTACATACATTTTACCAAATATGAATAAAATATGCCTACTAGTAACGAATAGAATACTACAAATGGTAGCCTATTTTAGAAGTACATTTAATATTGATAATAAATAATTTAAGATGTACTACATATTCAGTTCATGTATCGTAAAATATAAAACATGCAGGCTAAACGCGAGTTTTGGGAAGAGGGGCATATCTGCCATACATGTATGTTGTGCACACTGCCTAATGCGTAAAAATCGGTTGTTCGAAAAGCAACGCGGATACCATATGTCCATGTATCCGTATTGCGTTGTCCGTTCAGATTTAATACGCTCCAGAGAGCATTTGAAATGGATGACACACATACGCATAGAAATCTTGTCACTGAAATTCCCTGGAATTTCACTCTAATAGAGTGAGACCTACAGTAGGCCTTTTTCCAAATCTCGACTTGGGCTCCGGCTCCATGTAAACCACATGAAGACGGAGACCAGATTTGGAAAAGCCCCCTCGTTCTAAGACAAAATCCTGCTTTGTATGACGTAAGTAGCAGTCTAAACAATGTTATTGTCCCTCTAACTTAACAATTTGTTTTTACCATTTATTCAACACAAAAACCATGCATGGATTTTTCAGGTGTTCTGAAGTATTACTGCATCTATGTGGCTGAAATTTCTACAAGGCAGTTTATCAACATTATTTATTATTGTAATTTTGTTGACGATATTTCTATTCTACCTCGTCGACATGAAGTCATGGGTGTCGTCATATCGTCCCTGGGTCATGGTGTGTAGTAATGAGCCTATCTGTAATCGCAACAGCAAAAATTTAAAATTCAGCAAGGTACTAGATCTTAAAGGTAGAACACAAGATTGGTAAACCGTTACAAATAGTTTCATCTCCCTGTGTGTACTTCGTCTAACTTCTGAGAAAACAGTCAAACAGTGTGTCGTTACCACTTCGCCCTGAACCACGGCCTGCACACAAAGTGGTGTATCGTTTATGTACCGTTTCCCAGTATACAGACGGTTTCTATTTTGACCTCGCGCCTAAATTCCCTAACGTAGTTCTTATTTCCATATGATGCAAACTGTCCATTGGAATCAGTTTGTGGTCAATTCTCTTGCATTGTTAAAGTTATCAGTTTTCAAATAAGACACTGATAAAAAAATCAATCAACGCGAAGTTGTGAGAGAAAACAAATGTGTAATTTTAAAACCAACATCCCGCCAGTTTCATAAATTGTAAATTCGTTTTACTCTTTTACCTCCTCAGGGTCTCGGAGTGCTTCGCCTAACAACTTCTCAATATTCCTCATGATACACACTTTCTGTTCAGGAGACAGTGGGTACGTGATGGTCTGAGGTATGGAGGATGTCTGAAAAAACAGGAATCGGAATTTGCCAATAAGTTCTTATAACCACTTGATGCCAGAAAATGTGCAATGTATAGTCACAGGGGCGGTTGACAAGTTAAAACGTCAGCTTTGCCACCGTCTTCCACGGTTTACCTGAAAACAAGTCCATTGTCCACCATTAATTTGTACACACCATGTTTTGAACTTGGACTTGAGTTTGAGTCAATACAACTGTTTATTTCTGATTCATGTTTGGTGGCATTTTTGACCATGTTTACACTGGTCCCGAGCTCGGGATCGATACCCTGATAAGAATGCGTCAGTGTTAACCGCAATGATCCTGAGTGCTGCGTTTACATTCTGTAGTTGATCTCGTGCGTGGTGCCAGAAGTTGCAGTCAAAGGTCATGCTCTATGTGTGCATAACAGTGTGCAAGGCCACTTGAATTTCGTGGGCTTTCCCCTGGCAATGGCTGTGGAGCAGATGCAGTAAGATTAATTGCTTATCTAACTGCAAACTGATCCCGAGCTCGTGGTTCGCCCCTCCGCAGACGCGAGACCAGAATCTCGGGGTCTGATCCGGAGCCAATCTGGTCCCGAGAGCGTTTACACTCAGTTTGTAATCCAGAGCTGATTCCGAGCTTGGAATCAATTATAAACAGGCTGATACAAGATGATAATAATAGAGGCAAAAACTAGTTCTATTTTGCAGAATTCCAATTTACCTTGTACCAAAATGTTACTGAAACTGTCTCCCCGCCACCCATTAACGACTCAATGTGGTGCCACCTGGAAAGGGTAAACAAAAAAAAAACAATTAATAAGGAAATAAATTTGTGTGGATGGTCGGTCTGAAACTGTTTAAGACCAGCTAACTATACTTTTAATAGTTTTATTTCCAGTTTTATTGGGTGGCTGCAAAAACTTACCAGTACATTGGAATGTAGACAACGTCGCCTGGCCCCACGACTGCTTGTAGCCCTTTGGCATTGCGGAACTTTGGAAATTTCTCATAATCTGGGTTTTCAAAGTCAACCTGTTGAATGAAAAAAAAGACAAAACATTTGCAATATATTAGGTGTCCATAACATGAAACGCATCTTTTAATCTGCACTTAAAACTGAGCATTTCTTCATCGTCTTCTCTTCACAGGTTTCTTCAGGCTTACAAGCTACAGTGCCTCGGGCACTTTTGAGGAATCCTTGGTTTCAATACCACTAATAATAATAAATTTGGCATAAGGGTGTGCTTCTAGGCCTGTGAATTTTCGAATAATTTACTATCAAATTTGGTTTTATTTTCGATCGAATATTTGATATTCGATGCGTGAAATAATGTCGCCTATTCAGTTTTTGCGAAAATAATTCTCTTTTCAAACTATAGACTATGTTGTAACTGGCATAATGGTCTCTCACCCGAAGAGCTTGTGCAAAAATTATCGTCGGCTCTAACCAAGATACAATACATTGATTAGACAATCAATGTATTGTATCTTGTACACTGGACTCGAAGATGGACACAAATGTGACATTAAAGCGGCCGTTTTGGCAACGGAAAAGGAATTTTCACCTTTTCTTAACTGATTGACATGTTTGGTTTGAAGTGGAAAGGCACATACTGAATATTCGATATATTTGATTCATTAGGCTCAGCCTTTGTTTTAATACCAGAGAGAATTAATCAAACAAATAATAAAGTGTTTATGACGTACTGGGGACTCCCGTCACTTCTCAAAAACTGAGTCACAAGAACGAGTAACAAAATAAGTGACTCGTTACAAGCCTGAATAAACATAACTTACCTGACTCTGTCTGTCACACGGATGACTGACAGGAAAGGGATATAAACACCCAAACTGACTGGGTGGAAACATGATGACTCGTTTGTAGCCGTGGACCTGCGCAAAGATATTCTCTTGCTCGTCATAATGGGCAGGCGTCACGTTACCTGGCACGAGAAGTAAATGGTTGCGTTTGGGTGTGTAGTTGTGTTAACACGAGTAGTACTCCTGCGCGTGCGAACGGCAAGAATAACGACACTCGGGTCAGTGAGAGTATGCTCTCGTTACTCCCCAACAAATGGGGAGTGTGCTCTTACTCCTGACAAGTGTCATGTGATTTGTACGAAGATGGCAGAACATGGGTGGAATTTAGGTGAATTTGCTCAACGTATTAACTCGATAACTGAAACAACAACTCACTGAGGTTTGTTTCAGACAACATCAAAGATCCTGCCAAACTTCTCAGGGTTTTCGGTGATGTATGTGTGCATTTTATTCAGTTTTTTTTAGTAGCATTTGTCGAGTCATGGCAAGAGCTAGAGACAGCCATTTTGATTGATGGCCATTCGCACATGCGGACTGCAGGTCGTTCGTGCGATGTGATCCAAGTGCAGTGGCACGCATAACTCCAGAGTACGCCCGAACGCAGCCAGTGTGGACATATGAGTTTAGATGTGGAATCAGGATGCAGTGAAAAGCAACTTGGCTCCACCGGGATTCAAACCGTGAACCTTCTGCTCAACGTGCAGAAGCCCTTCCAATTGAGCTATGAAGCCAACTGGTGGTTTCGAAACACGGTAGTGCAGTTGTTTCTCACTGATTGCGATTCCAAACTGATTAGTTAATCAGTGCCTTGTTATCCACAAGTTTACTGTATTTAGCAAACTTCTAATCAATAATCGATATTTTAATGCAATTGCTTTTTCTTTTTTGGTATACATACCTTCCATCGATACTAGCAAGAGATTTGATGTCAGAGGTCCCCAGTTGTATTTACTCTGCTGCGTGGTGACCCAAGGCCAGTTGAAATGTACAAAATCTTCCACTATGGCGGGCCCCATAGTGCTGTTTAAAGCTTGTTGGAGGTATAACCTGCAATTACGACATGTTTAACATTTTATACAAATATAAATGAATGTTTCCGAGTGCATCAGAATGAATAATTTCATGAGGTGACGGATTTAAAGACAGATTACACGATTGGAAAACTTGTTTAAACAGGAACATCGGCATTATGCAACTATATAGTGATGCAAGTGATGTATTGGGGCTTTCGTAACCGAGTGGAATAGAACATTTAATCTGTCGCCAAATGAAATTATCCGTTCATTTGTTTTGTAAAAACCAGAGTAAATTCTTGTCATCTAAACTTACCGTAGTCTGACTGCCTCCGACAATCACTGGGGTCTCTTCAACGACTGACATACACAGGTCACCCACGAACGTCAGACAAACAATTAAACCAACCTAAGAAGCTAAGTATCATAAATGCACGTTCGTACGATTGCAAACGTGCAATTAATCAATGCCTTTTTTTAAAACCTCACTCGAGTCAATTTACCATCGATGCATTCTTGGAATTACCGGGAGGATTACAACTGTCACTTACTTCTAGATGGATGATTTCAACGTTGATTTTCATGGATTTTTGTAGCCATGTTTAACATTCCCTTTTAAGTTTTCCTGTTGTTGTTTATGCTGTCTATGGTCGAGTTGCGACGCGACATGAGTGGGTAGCCTTAACAGTAAGTTGGGACAACTGGCATAGTTGGTGGAGACGTGGTGGATAGCGCGTCGGACTTTCGGGTGATAGCTCCGTGGGTCGAAGCCTTATCACTGCTATCATGTTGTTAACCTGCGATGGACTGGCATCCCATCCAGGAAGAGTAGCAATGCTCCTAGTCATTCCATGCCATGGAAACCGGGGATGAGTACCGGCCGTATGAGCCAGCTTGGCTCGTGTAGCGACTTTACTAGCATAGTTGGGGCGTAACAGCAACATAAAAAGAAAATTAGGAAATAATCTTTACCGACTGTCCTGAGGTTTGGCTGTTCTAAACCTATGCACGAACTCCGGGAACGTCATTTCCAAGGCGCGCATTTGTGGCTCAAAATCCCTGAGCGATTCGGCTTTCTTAGGGTCGTAGTACATGAACTTATGACCTCCGCGCCTGGCAACAAATACATTAAAGGTGCTCTGACCTGTAAGCAGAAAAATATTGGAAAATTAAAGGCCCAAAATATCTTTTGCAAGATGAAACTTTTTACGGATATGAACAAAACTAGCCTGCAGAAATTTTAGCTACATATATGCAGCAATGCAGACATGAGATGCATTATTAAAACCAACCTGAGCAAAAACCAGCTCCTTATAACGTCTAACTTTTGAAAAAACAGTCAAAAAAGGGTTTGCAGTCATTTTGCCCCAAAACCATGTCACCCTGAACCACGGCATGTGCACAAAGTGGTTTTGGGGCGAAGTGGCATTTGGGCAATGTAGTGTTTGGACTAAGTAATTTGGGGCGAAATGGTTTTGGGGCGAATTGAATTTTCGTCTCATGAGACAAAAACTAATTGTTTTACTCATTCCTCAAAGACTATAGCACTTCAGACAAAACCATTTCAGGGGAAGTTTTCTACGGTCATCAGGTTTATAAATTGTGTTAGTTATGTGTAAATCTGTGAACTTGACATAAGTTGGGCAGGCACACTAGTTGGGTTGGCACACTAGTTGGGTTGTAGCCTTTTACCTATTTGGTTTTTGAGGTAGTCAAGGTCCCATTTCATCGCCGGTTCAGCGAGTTTTGATCCCGTTATAACCACCGGCCTCTGAGCGGAGAAAAGATGAGGAAAATTACAATTGTGAATAAAAGGGGAAAAAATACCATACATGTTCGCCAGTTGAGTCTTCTTGCTCGTCCATTGACCAACTCGACCGTTTGCCAACTCGACTGCTGTGCGTACTTTCTTGTCGCATGTGAGTCTGAGTCGGTTGTGAATTTCTCGCGGCGATTTCATGTTGCTGCCAACTTAACCAAGCACAGAAATTTTCCACAAATATATTTCCTTTCATTAGCAAAAAATGATGCCGTATTGCCGGGCGGATTATATGGGAGGCTGAATCACAGGCCAGCTGTGCACAAAGATGTAGGTCTACACGTTGACCACAAAATGAAAAAGTAAAATTTTTGTGTCCTGAATTTGTAGAAAGTTTAATTAGTTTCAGCTTGCAGGGAAATATTTGACGTCATATCTACAAATTCTATGTCACCTTCGCTGATGATTCGACTTCGCTTTGGTGAACCGCCGAGAACTTTTACCGTTGAACAGTTGGGTATTTTTTCGTATACCTGTAATTTTGCTGTATACATGTCATTGAACTAAGATTTTAAGGAAATTACCTCCTGGAATCAACAGATAATGTAATTTTAAGATATACTTCCAACTTGCACTTTTGTCGCAAATGTTGCTTTCCTGTAGAAAATCACATAATTTTCTCCTTCAAAAATTGCCTTCAGTTTTAATAGTGCACAAGATAACCATTCACGCATGTGCGCAGCGCCCTCTGTTGTCGCGCTTACGCACAGACCGCTCGCCGCGTCATTTTGTGCATTACTTTATGCAGTAATTTTATCATTTATTTATCTCAGAAATGCAACATTTGCGACAGAAGTGCAAGTGGGAAGTACAGTTGTTTGCCCAGTTTCGAATCATTGCCAGTTACGAATCATTTCAAGTTTAAGTGTAGCGCATGAAAACAAATTTTAAAACCAAACACTCAAAATACTATACATTTGAAGACCAACCATTAACCATTTTAATCATGTAATTTGTCCCGAGTTTTTTCGATTCTGTCAACGATACGGCCACATTTTTCAACTCAATCTAATTTTACGACCATCAAAAATCTGGCGCACAGGCGGGCTTGTCACAGTCAACCCACAAAACCGCAAAACGTTGCGGGGCTACAGACGGGTTTTACACATACAAAGTAAGTATTATTATTTACAAAGTTTCAGTAAAAAAATGGGAAACTATGGAGCAGTGAATATTTATAATACTTGCAAGTTAAGATGCAGTGTCGTTTGTCTAGTTTGGAATCGTGGGAGTAGCTTAGATGAACGTTGTCCTGCGCTGCGCCTGCGGGCCGACCTTACATAAAACAGCCGTTCTCCTTGGAGGGTTGTTTGGCATTTTTGCGCAGTAAATGCATTGGGCATCTACGGCTGTTTTATGTGTCACAATTCCACATAAGCAGCAGTGTTAATGTGGCACTGCACACTGCACACCCGGCCTTGAAATAACCCACAGCACCTCAGGCAAATTGCCATCGGTGCCCTGTGCAGTTGCTGTGTTGCCCTTAAAAAGTTCTAACACAAATTTTCCATTTCCTCATTCAGGTGCCCTTTACTATAAAAGAAAATTGCTGTGCCCTTTTGAAAATGAATTTCGAGTCCTGTGACACTACAACACCCTCTGTGGAAAGATTCTACTTCAATAAAGACAATATGTCTGCACTGATTTTACAGCTTACTGCTAAACAGTGTAGTTAATTGTGATGGGAAACTCTAATTTTAATTAACATTTTTGTTTTTAGAGTAAAACTTGCAGGACTTTTATGAGTAAAATCTTTCCCCTTTCATTTTTTGTGAAAAAGACAAGGTTCAGTCAAGTTTGATGGCTCAAATTTGCTCACAACTCCTGTTAATGCAAAGTTGTAAATGATAAAAAAATCTTTCAATGATCAATAAAATCTTGAAGACAAAATTCTGCTCTGTATAATTTTTGAATTGGAACACAATAAAAAGAAGCCATTTATATTGACATCTAGTAAGTTTTTATACATTTAGGATTCTTTTATTTTATTTACATGTATTTTCATGTTAAACTCTATTTGTAATGCCAAGCAGTTGGTTACATAATTTAAAAATTACATGCTTTTTGTAAAATGTGTCAAGCTTCAATTAATTTTAATGGCTCAAATTTGCTTAACACACTGAACCCCTATTAACTCAAACCGTGAGCCATTTGCAACAGAATTAACAAAAATCGTCAACACAAAACTCTGCTTAACTTCAGGGGCCAGTTTTATGCTAACAAGATCTTGACTTGCAAAGGTTAATTTTAGTTTAAATAGAAAGCAGCCTTTTTACAGTTTCAACTTTAGACAACCTTTTCTATAATAGTTACATGATTTGTTTTATTTGACCTATGTACATACATGTAGTGCACATTTTTAAAATTTCAAAACGAATACTGGATATTCTTTGCATTTGTTTTTTTCGTTTGATGATCTGAAATAATTTCAAAACCTTGTGATTGCAAATATACAAAGGGATCTACATGTCTGTAAACATGTACAGACCATATGAAATAGCTGCCACCATGATGTAGGCTGGCAATTTTTCCCCTTGAGAACACATGCATGGTTAGTACAATTTGTGCTTACATAAAGCAATGTAAATAGCAAAAGTTGCCATGCGGCTATTCGATATGGTCTACATATATGCCTTCTCTATTTATTGTTGAATTTAAGGGATCCCACTTTTTCATAACAAATATGCACAATTATATTTTCCATGATGATCAGTCAATTATGAACATCTTACATAATATTTCAGGTTATAATATTTCATCCAAAATATAATATTTATATATAAATATAAATAACATGAAAATCCACTATATAATGTATACAATTTGTTGTTGTTGATTGATGCTTGGTAATTTAACAAGTGCGTTATCTACGGGGTTATCTAAAGGTTTTGCTAATAAAAGTAACATTTTATGAATGAAAACAAGACAAACATATATACATTGTTTCGTGTTTGTTGTATAAAAATGGTGCTCTTTTTTATTAACAGATTGGATGGGAGGGCTTTGTCAAATGTTTGGTATTAAAACTTGCTAAGATGCTTAAACATCTCTTACATTTGCAATAACACTTTTTGTTTGTTTTTCGTTAAACAGTTCTTTAAAACCCTGCAAGTATTCTGTTTTGTACTAGGCTACATGTATCACTCGGAACAAGACAAGGCTTAATTCTGGAGCTGGACCTCGGGGAAACAAAATTGGTTTTCAAACAAATTAATCCAACAATGATGAATTAAAGGGAAAAATTGTGCTTTCAAGCAGATAAAATTTCCATTTTCACCTGCTTTTGATTTTTAAAAGTAGGTGAAAGTAAGTTTTCAGGTGTAGGTGGTGCCCTCTTTTCCCCCATTTTAAGCACTTCATAGTGCAGCTTTTGCTCACATCTAGTAGTAGGCCTATCTATGAAGTTGGGCGAAAAAATCTCCATGTAGTCTGGGCAGAGAGGGCGCCCTATTCGGAACTAGCAAATCGGTTCGAAAGTAGCCAACTGACTTCCGATGTTCCGTTGGCAAATTCACCCAATTTACGAGCGGCTTTGCACCAAATGTCGGTATGCTTAAAATCAGCGAAAGTTGCTACACTTCGTAGGGTCAGAGTTTTTTTCAGAATAGTCTCCTCCAGATCGCAATCAACGACGATATGAAACCCGGTTCGGAACTGGCCAAACAACTGTATATCTTAGAATTTGATGATCTGTTGATTCCAGGAGGTAATTTCCTTAAAATCTTTGTTCAATGTATACGAAAAAAATACCAACAGTTGAACCATGTTTCCATCCTCCATGGTTGAACGTACAACGGTCGAGTTGGTACAACGGTCGAGTTGACCTGCACTTTTTCCTTTATTCATGTTACTGCTTACCGTTTGTGCAATGCACCGACCAACTTCAGGGTCGTCCACGTCCAACCTCGGTATATCTTCCAAAGTAAAAGGGTACTCTCTGAGCTGGGAGACGTCCCAACCACCACTCTCTGACGACATATCAACAGTTTTGTCCTTTTAACAGCAATTCCTTCAATATTTTCAAGGCCCTAAGTCGTGATCGTTCGAAATCCACACACCATGCATGATGCACACCGGCAAATGTCAACAAATCAACCTTGTGATGCATCCATACTACCTAGAATCGATTTTATTATGTTTGCTTTTAAAATACATACAGCAAAAGGTAATTTTAAAAGGGTTATTGAGTCAATGACACGTAATGCACATTGTACAACCTTGTAATGCATCCATACTGTTTTAGTTTGGATAAACTGCGGCCCCACGTCTCGCGATTAGGAATATTGTCTTCGATAGAATCGATTCCCATCATTTTGGCGTTTCCATTCGTGCCCGGAATGGTGCAGAAATTACTAAAGTCCGAGAATTTGGCAATGTTTTGTATCATCAGGTTTGTGAGATATTTTGTTCAAATTTTAATTAAACTTTGTTTGTTTTGGAAATGGAATCGAATACAAATTTGAATTGCGATACCAAAAGTATTGGAATCGCTGGTCTGCCAAAACACAGATTGTTTTTGAAACGACTGTCTACGGTCAGGCTTGATACATCTCAGAAATGAACGCAGCTAAAGAAACATTTAGCCTCAACACTAACTTAAACATTGATCTCTGATGATTGGATTTAAGGCCAGCAGGAAGACTTAAACCAGATAGCCACACACAGTACAGGGGAGAGACAAAAACAAATTACAAAGATAAAGCCTAAAGCCTAATTCATCGTTTTGAAAACGACTATATACATACTGTACGTGCGTTGTAACGTGCACTTAAAACACATGCAGTAAAAGGCGAAAGTAATTTGTCGAGCGTCGTTCATGTTGTTGTGACCTATATAATTTTGGCCTGGGTGTGTACGTGTGTGCACGTGGCCGGCTTACGTGCAGTTCTGACAGTACACGCGCGGCGTGGCTTGTCCCTTTCTCGAGGGGTGTGGGGGGAGGGGGAGGAGGGAGGAGGCGGCATACAAAATATTCATGAGTTCGGCGCACGGATCTCTTCCTATTTACATGTTGTTGTTAATTTTATGGCATCTTCGGCAACTAAGGGCCTTTATGCCATTAAACTGTACGGTTTTAGCTTTAACTATACTTTATTGTCAACTCGAGATGACGAGGAAGGGTTGCAGTTTTAGAAATGGGAGGAAAACCCCTAGAGAAATCCCCAGGGGAAAACCCACGCGGTCAAGTAGGGACTGCAAACCCAATCCACATACACGCCCCGGCCGGATGCGTGTTTTTTTTTTTTTTACACCGCAGCCAGGGGTACACCTTAATTTTTCAACCCGAATAGAGTCTAAGTTTCCAATGACTGATACTTCTCAAGTGACAATCTTGGAAATAGTCACAACTCTTACTCTCACTATTAGAGAAAAAGAAGAAACCGAGAAACTTCGAAAAATCCCAAACATGACTGAGATTCGAACCAGGGACCTTATGATTACAAGTCGAGCTCTCTTCTAACCAGACCAAGCAGCTGAACCGTAACCTATTATATAGTCTCCTTTCAAGACGCTAAAAATGTACAAAACCCCTCATTTTCCCCTTGCAGTGGTGTAAAAAAAAATTACGCGCCCCGGATTCGAACCCGGGACGTCAGAGGTGAAAGGCGAGGAAAGAACCGCTACGCCAACACGTCCGCGCTCCTACTTACATGGGTGCACCCTGTAGAGGGTATTGAGAATTGTCTCTGCTTCTGATTGGTTCAAATGAGAATGAATATGAATATTCTCTATAAATTAGCGCCCTCAGGAGTTGTTAAAAAAAGAAAGAAACGAGTAGGTTTTAGCGAGTTTTATTTATTTATTTATTCCATTTATTTACCCAGGGTGTGCCCAAACAGTTTACAAAAAACTGGTTTCCATTGGGGCCCAGCAAACACTCATAAAACAAATATATTAAATTAAACAACTTCACAATCACAAACAAACTGGAATAAGATACAACTACAACATCGAAAATAGACAAAACATCAACACTCGGACAAAACTAATGGTTACAGAAGAACAACATCACAAGATATATTATACATGCACGTGACACTGACATTTACGCTAAATATGGGAAGGGTGAAAAGGGGAAATTCCCTTCTGGCTCCAAAATTAATTTTTTTTTATGGCAACCAAGTCATACGACTCCGTAAATCAGCATTTCTCCCTTGAAGTTGATCATGTGAATATTATATATTTCTAACTCTCGAAACACAGCGTAGAATTGAGTTAAGTGAACAGATTACATGCTTTATGCAACACAATTAACACATACGCATGTGAGTAGTATGTAGCGAGCTATGTACACCCCCGTAGGTGGTGACAATGTTCAAAATATGTGTGGTGCCGGGTGGTGTCGGGTGGTGCCGGGTGGTGTCATGAGCAAAAATGGTGGTGTGGTGCGGTGCCATGACCCATATGGTGGTGTGAGGTGGTTGGTTTCCTCCTACCCCTAACTACAGCCCTAACTATAATCCCACTTGGTGGTGACAGGTAGTTTGTTTCCCCCTAACTCACCCCGCCTCCTATCTCACCCCTCCCCCATCACACACCCCATTCATTTATTTAAAAACAATGTCGGAAAAAAGTTTGAACCGTCGTTAGCTATTGCAAGGACGGTGAGGGTGTCAAAGAAAGATTTACGAATCACGCTAACTTGTGAACATCATCATGACGATCGATGGTCGTTAAGCAGTAACAGAAAATCATTTCGATGTGACGTCGTCTATTTGGAGAAAAGATAACTAATAAAAATCATCATTAAGAGTAGAACATGTGAAGACAATGTATATAAAATATCCACTTGATATAAGGAAATAAAATAAAATGTGTATGCAAGAGTATAAGGAAACAAGGTTTGATAGGGTGTCTCAATCTGCACGAAGTTACAACCTGTATCCTTGCTTTACATTTCCTCCAACCTAACATTACGCCCTTAGTTTCCTCATACTTATCTCGATGTCAGTTGAACATACATCCTCAAGTTCCGTTTCTTCAGTTTGATACATTTCTGTCACAGACAAATAGGTGTTCTTAGACCTAATCCGCACACCATCACATCCTTACGGTCTGTTTCCTCCAGCTCTACCTCGCGCCCTTAGTTTCCTTGTACTTATCACGTCACTACAACTTACTTCCATAGTTTCCTCATACTTATCTCGATGTCAGTTGAACATACATCCTCAAGTTCCGTTTCTTCAGTTTGATAAATTTCTGTCACAGACAAATAGGTGTTCTTAGACCTAATCCGCACACCATCACATCCTTACGGTCTGTTTCCTCCAGCTCTACCTCGCGCCCTTAGTTTCCTTGTACCTATCACGTCACTACAACTTACTTCCTTAAGTTCTTTAACTTCCTTGTCACCGACATGCATGTACAATTTGAACAATACTTCTATTTCCTCGTCACCGACATACAATTTGAACAATACTTTTACCTCCTTGTCACCGACATACAATTTGAACAAGTCGGGATCTATAAAACCCTTGAGAAGTTTGTCCGAGGTTTCAATTCTTGTTGAGTGTTTGTGCTGGCATCATGTCTGAACCACCCGATGACGACCCCTACTACCCGTTTAATTCTCCGGACCCAACGGCATCCCAGCTCGAGATGATCGCTGGTGCAGACGATTATCCCTTTGGTTCTCCAGACCCGACTTTGTCGCAGCTCGAGATGATTGTTTGTTTAGAGGAGGACGCGCTTGCTGGTCCATCTGATGAGTCGCTAGTTATCCCAGAGACGCCTCCTCATTTGCAAGGCAGAGCAGACGTGCAGGTAATTTATTATTATTATTATTATTTATATATGTTAAGTCTGCACATTGAAAAGTTTGAAGATAAACCGTTACACTTTTTACTAATTTTAGAAAACGGATGGAAAAACGACTAAAGGTTTTTATTGACTGTCAGTGTATAACCACCACTCATGTTAACTGTATAATATAACCGCGTTTAAAGAAATTCTATATACAATATCAACTTAGTAACTTGAGCCGCTGGTTGTTAAGAAAAAATTGTAGGATAATGTTTTGTCCCGATGATCTTTATTATAATGTACTAATACAACACTTTATAGTTAATGGCATCACCTAAACGATAATTATAGTTTAAGGTCAAGTTCACGTTAATTAGTTTAAAGGCTCATTGTATCATTTGCAATGACCCAATTTCGTTGATGCCTCTATGTAGCTAAATTTTCGTGAGGTTAGTTTACCATCATTCTTCCTTAGTTAGATATGTTACACTCTTATTACACGAATTATCTTGCAAATGATACACAGCCCTTTAAAATCGGTATAATCACGCCAGTATATACGTTTATTATTTCGTGTCTATACGCAACCCCTATAGGTTAGTTAATAACATAATTTAAACGATCGCATTTTGAAGTCCGGTCCGTGTTAACTGGTTTAAAATCGAATTATGAGCAATAGGTCTAATTATGTCAGTACGTTTTCGTGCTTAATCTTGTCAGTGACGTCATATTGGTCGCATTTCCTGTTAATGCACACAACAAAACATAAATACAACGCTTGCTATATAGCACGTCTGGACTTGTCCATGACGTCACACATCCCACACTACGTACCAAATAAAAACAAAATTTTGGCCTTAAAGTATATAATGCAAAACTACTGCAATAATATTCACATTTCCCATGTGTCGCTCAGTCGCTGACGCAACAAGCATGTAACCGGGGGCTTTGTTAATTGTATATTTCAGAACGTGAATGCTGCTCCGGAGAGAAACGTTTTCGTATCTTCTCAACCCCTTTTGGATATGTCTGAAGAAGAACACATGGTAAGTAAAATACGTAATTTACAACTGCTTTTAATTGTAATTGTCTTAGTTTTTAACAAATAACTTAAGGTTAGCGGTGACTTGTAAGTAAATGGTGTGGAAAATATCTCTAGCTTGCTCGGTATTAAAATCAAATCATTTACTAAACATGGATGGATACGCCCAAATACCTTTGAATATAACCAAAAACAAACGATTACTTTCGCTTACAAAGCTTTTAAAAAATTTCAAACAGCCCAACCAACAAACAAACAAAAAATCGTAATGGCCTAATATGTTTAGTCATACATGGTTTCAAGAATGGTTTTATAATTGGAAATTATCATTAATTACCCTGTTCTTCTTCTTTATTTTGTTAAAGGACATCTCAGATGTCGACAGCGTAGTTGTCGAGCAACCCGATGCACCACCCCAGGACGAGAATCGGCGAGTGACGTATCGCTGCTCTCAATGCGAGAAAACATTTACTCGCAAGTTCACCTTAAGCCGACACAAGCTCCGCCAACACATCGGACAAGATCAGCTCCCTCCCAACGAATACGAGTGCCGACACTGTGGCAAGTTCTTCAGTCGTCAAGATAGTCTGCGACGACACCAGAGGATCCACGCACGCCAACAGCAACAGGGACAACATGCACCAGCAGACAACCAACCAAACCCTGCCCTCCCACCACCACCACCAGAAGCTGCACCAGCTCGTCCGCGTTTTGCCTGCGATGTCTGCGAGAAAACATTTACCACAAACAGTAGCATGCAACGCCACAAAAGAACTGCTCACCGACCAGTTGAGCCACCGGGTAATGTTCCTGCTCCACCCGCACCGCCCGCACCTCCCGCACCTCTTGTTCCTCCAGCTGATCCTCCTGCTCCACCCCCACCTCCTGCTGCGGGCGCTCCACTTGCCCCGGCCAATATTCCTGCTGCAGACCCGATGGATGAAGATCCACAAGACTTCCCGGCTGACGGGGAGGATCTTGAGGATGATGACGAGGAAATGAACGAACTTCTACGTCAGAACTGGGGATCTGTTAGAACCCATCACTATACAGGCCGACCAGTGCAGGACATGTATAATTTCAGATTAGTCGGATCAAGAAGATTGGGAGCCGGTATCAACCAAGAGCTTGCACTTCGATCCATTTTTGCTCGACTAAGGCGCCGCGTAAAAATCAATATATCGTTTGGCATAGTGTTACGTCACTCAACTACGGGTGAGCTACGCTATTTTCACCCTAGTTACAACAACGCAAGGCTGTTCGAGGAACCGTTTACGATTGCGTCCGAAGCGGACTTTGAGCTTCTGTTGGAAGCTCTAGACGAAATAGACTTGGCCGAACATGGACGACGCAACCGTCCAGACACGAAATGGACCGTAGAGGGAACAACGAACATGACTGTTTTTGTCAACAAGACAGACTTTGTGATAGGTGCCCCCTTCGTCGAACTGCCTCCCTTCGTAAGCAATAACACGGGCCTTACGAAACTCGTACGGAACAGACACACTGGCCAGCGATACGACGACACACTCTGTTTTTTTAGGTGTTTGGCACTAGACAATAAACAAAACCCAATTGCCTTAGACAATGAAGCCAAACAGTTGCTCCACCGGTATCGCGCGGGTATTGGTAACCCGAGAGCAAACGGCGTGACTTTAGAAGACTTAGATAACGCGGAAAGAATATTCAGTATTAACGTGCAGGTATATTCATTGATCCAGGCGAATGACGACGACGATGAAGACACCGCACAAGAGGATGCTGGGCATGGGCAACGGCGTCACAAGATTAGAGCAGAGCTCGTACGTCGATCTCGTCGACGATATCCGCGGACACTTAACCTGAACTTATTCGCCGGCCACTTCTCCTACATCACTGATCAGGCCCGCAACGTCATCTTTGATTACGCAAACTGAGGTTACCATGGACAGTTACGAAATCATCTGAGATGTCCTTTAACAAAATAAAGAAAGAGAACAGGGTAATTAATGATAATTTCCAATTGTAGGATAATGTTTTGTCCCGATGATCTTTATTATAATGTACTAATACAACACTTTATAGTTAATGGCATCACCTAAACGATAATTATAGTTTAAGGTCAAGTTCACGTTAATTAGTTTAAAGGCTCATTGTATCATTTGCAATGACCCAATTTCGTTGATGCCTCTATGTAGCTAAATTTTCGTGAGGTTAGTTTACCATCATTCTTCCTTAGTTAGATATGTTACACTCTTATTACACGAATTATCTTGCAAATGATACACAGCCCTTTAAAATCGGTATAATCACGCCAGTATATACGTTTATTATTTCGTGTCTATACGCAACCCCTATAGGTTAGTTAATAACATAATTTAAACGATCGCATTTTGAAGTCCGGTCCGTGTTAACTGGTTTAAAATCGAATTATGAGCAATAGGTCTAATTATGTCAGTACGTTTTCGTGCTTAATCTTGTCAGTGACGTCATATTGGTCGCATTTCCTGTTAATGCACACAACAAAACATAAATACAACGCTTGCTATATAGCACGTCTGGACTTGTCCATGACGTCACACATCCCACACTACGTACCAAATAAAAACAAAATTTTGGCCTTAAAGTATATAATGCAAAACTACTGCAATAATATTCACATTTCCCATGTGTCGCTCAGTCGCTGACGCAACAAGCATGTAACCGGGGGCTTTGTTAATTGTATATTTCAGAACGTGAATGCTGCTCCGGAGAGAAACGTTTTCGTATCTTCTCAACCCCTTTTGGATATGTCTGAAGAAGAACACATGGTAAGTAAAATACGTAATTTACAACTGCTTTTAATTGTAATTGTCTTAGTTTTTAACAAATAACTTAAGGTTAGCGGTGACTTGTAAGTAAATGGTGTGGAAAATATCTCTAGCTTGCTCGGTATTAAAATCAAATCATTTACTAAACATGGATGGATACGCCCAAATACCTTTGAATATAACCAAAAACAAACGATTACTTTCGCTTACAAAGCTTTTAAAAAATTTCAAACAGCCCAACCAACAAACAAACAAAAAATCGTAATGGCCTAATATGTTTAGTCATACATGGTTTCAAGAATGGTTTTATAATTGGAAATTATCATTAATTACCCTGTTCTTCTTCTTTATTTTGTTAAAGGACATCTCAGATGTCGACAGCGTAGTTGTCGAGCAACCCGATGCACCACCCCAGGACGAGAATCGGCGAGTGACGTATCGCTGCTCTCAATGCGAGAAAACATTTACTCGCAAGTTCACCTTAAGCCGACACAAGCTCCGCCAACACATCGGACAAGATCAGCTCCCTCCCAACGAATACGAGTGCCGACACTGTGGCAAGTTCTTCAGTCGTCAAGATAGTCTGCGACGACACCAGAGGATCCACGCACGCCAACAGCAACAGGGACAACATGCACCAGCAGACAACCAACCAAACCCTGCCCTCCCACCACCACCACCAGAAGCTGCACCAGCTCGTCCGCGTTTTGCCTGCGATGTCTGCGAGAAAACATTTACCACAAACAGTAGCATGCAACGCCACAAAAGAACTGCTCACCGACCAGTTGAGCCACCGGGTAATGTTCCTGCTCCACCCGCACCGCCCGCACCTCCCGCACCTCTTGTTCCTCCAGCTGATCCTCCTGCTCCACCCCCACCTCCTGCTGCGGGCGCTCCACTTGCCCCGGCCAATATTCCTGCTGCAGACCCGATGGATGAAGATCCACAAGACTTCCCGGCTGACGGGGAGGATCTTGAGGATGATGACGAGGAAATGAACGAACTTCTACGTCAGAACTGGGGATCTGTTAGAACCCATCACTATACAGGCCGACCAGTGCAGGACATGTATAATTTCAGATTAGTCGGATCAAGAAGATTGGGAGCCGGTATCAACCAAGAGCTTGCACTTCGATCCATTTTTGCTCGACTAAGGCGCCGCGTAAAAATCAATATATCGTTTGGCATAGTGTTACGTCACTCAACTACGGGTGAGCTACGCTATTTTCACCCTAGTTACAACAACGCAAGGCTGTTCGAGGAACCGTTTACGATTGCGTCCGAAGCGGACTTTGAGCTTCTGTTGGAAGCTCTAGACGAAATAGACTTGGCCGAACATGGACGACGCAACCGTCCAGACACGAAATGGACCGTAGAGGGAACAACGAACATGACTGTTTTTGTCAACAAGACAGACTTTGTGATAGGTGCCCCCTTCGTCGAACTGCCTCCCTTCGTAAGCAATAACACGGGCCTTACGAAACTCGTACGGAACAGACACACTGGCCAGCGATACGACGACACACTCTGTTTTTTTAGGTGTTTGGCACTAGACAATAAACAAAACCCAATTGCCTTAGACAATGAAGCCAAACAGTTGCTCCACCGGTATCGCGCGGGTATTGGTAACCCGAGAGCAAACGGCGTGACTTTAGAAGACTTAGATAACGCGGAAAGAATATTCAGTATTAACGTGCAGGTATATTCATTGATCCAGGCGAATGACGACGACGATGAAGATTCCGATGAAGACACCGCACAAGAGGATGCTGGGCATGGGCAACGGCGTCACAAGATTAGAGCAGAGCTCGTACGTCGATCTCGTCGACGATATCCGCGGACACTTAACCTGAACTTATTCGCCGGCCACTTCTCCTACATCACTGACTTAAAACGCTATAGCAAGTCGTACGCCTGCTCTAAATGTAGCCACGCATTTAATAAGCCACACAATTTGTTACGGCACGAGTTAATATGCGAGTCGAACGTGACACACAGGTTTCCCGGCGGTGCCTATACTCTCCCAAGAACCGTCTTTGACAAACTGGCTGAGATGGGTATAAACATTCCCAAAACCGATCAGTGTTATCCCTACCGCGCAGCTTTCGACTTCGAGTCCTACTTCCAGAAAGCGCCAAACGAAGGACAGGGCAACGGTAAATTGACATGGGAAAGTCGGCACGAAATTCTAAGTTGTAGCCTGGCAAGTAACGTCCCCGGTTTTGACGAACCAGTATGTTTTGTGACGACCGGCAGCTCCAGCGAAGTAGTCAACCAAATGGTGGATCATCTGCTCGCCGTCTCAGAGACCGCGCACAGACTGCTACTGGAGAAGTATAGGGACATCTTTGAGCAGCTCGACCAAATCATCGAGGAGGCTGGAGAGAACGACAGAGGGGGAGAGAACGACAGAGGAGAAGAGAACACCCGCAAAACACCCACCGAGCAGGTCAAGGAGGAGCTGAATGACTACTTGCAAGAGTTACCAGTTCTCGGTTTCAACAGTGGTAAGTATGACATAAATCTTATCAAGCGATACTTGTATTCTAAACTCCAGAAAGACGATCCCTTAAAATTCATTGTCAAAAGGACTGCCGTTGCCCATGCCCAGCATCCTCTTGTGCGGTGTCTTCATCGGAATCTTCATCGTCGTCGTCATTCGCCTGGATCAATGAATATACCTGCACGTTAATACTGAATATTCTTTCCGCGTTATCTAAGTCTTCTAAAGTCACGCCGTTTGCTCTCGGGTTACCAATACCCGCGCGATACCGGTGGAGCAACTGTTTGGCTTCATTGTCTAAGGCAATTGGGTTTTGTTTATTGTCTAGTGCCAAACACCTAAAAAAACAGAGTGTGTCGTCGTATCGCTGGCCAGTGTGTCTGTTCCGTACGAGTTTCGTAAGGCCCGTGTTATTGCTTACGAAGGGAGGCAGTTCGACGAAGGGGGCACCTATCACAAAGTCTGTCTTGTTGACAAAAACAGTCATGTTCGTTGTTCCCTCTACGGTCCATTTCGTGTCTGGACGGTTGCGTCGTCCATGTTCGGCCAAGTCTATTTCGTCTAGAGCTTCCAACAGAAGCTCAAAGTCCGCTTCGGACGCAATCGTAAACGGTTCCTCGAACAGCCTTGCGTTGTTGTAACTAGGGTGAAAATAGCGTAGCTCACCCGTAGTTGAGTGACGTAACACTATGCCAAACGATATATTGATTTTTACGCGGCGCCTTAGTCGAGCAAAAATGGATCGAAGTGCAAGCTCTTGGTTGATACCGGCTCCCAATCTTCTTGATCCGACTAATCTGAAATTATACATGTCCTGCACTGGTCGGCCTGTATAGTGATGGGTTCTAACAGATCCCCAGTTCTGACGTAGAAGTTCGTTCATTTCCTCGTCATCATCCTCAAGATCCTCCCCGTCAGCCGGGAAGTCTTGTGGATCTTCATCCATCGGGTCTGCAGCAGGAATATTGGCCGGGGCAAGTGGAGCGCCCGCAGCAGGAGGTGGGGGTGGAGCAGGAGGATCAGCTGGAGGAACAAGAGGTGCGGGAGGTGCGGGCGGTGCGGGTGGAGCAGGAACATTACCCGGTGGCTCAACTGGTCGGTGAGCAGTTCTTTTGTGGCGTTGCATGCTACTGTTTGTGGTAAATGTTTTCTCGCAGACATCGCAGGCAAAACGCGGACGAGCTGGTGCAGCTTCTGGTGGTGGTGGTGGGAGGGCAGGGTTTGGTTGGTTGTCTGCTGGTGCATGTTGTCCCTGTTGCTGTTGGCGTGCGTGGATCCTCTGGTGTCGTCGCAGACTATCTTGACGACTGAAGAACTTGCCACAGTGTCGGCACTCGTATTCGTTGGGAGGGAGCTGATCTTGTCCGATGTGTTGGCGGAGCTTGTGTCGGCTTAAGGTGAACTTGCGAGTAAATGTTTTCTCGCATTGAGAGCAGCGATACGTCACTCGCCGATTCTCGTCCTGGGGTGGTGCATCGGGTTGCTCGACAACTACGCTGTCGACATCTGAGATGTCCTTTAACAAAATAAAGAAGAAGAACAGGGTAATTAATGATAATTTCCAATTATAAAACCATTCTTGAAACCATGTATGACTAAACATATTAGGCCATTACGATTTTTTGTTTGTTTGTTGGTTGGGCTGTTTGAAATTTTTTAAAAGCTTTGTAAGCGAAAGTAATCGTTTGTTTTTGGTTATATTCAAAGGTATTTGGGCGTATCCATCCATGTTTAGTAAATGATTTGATTTTAATACCGAGCAAGCTAGAGATATTTTCCACACCATTTACTTACAAGTCACCGCTAACCTTAAGTTATTTGTTAAAAACTAAGACAATTACAATTAAAAGCAGTTGTAAATTACGTATTTTACTTACCATGTGTTCTTCTTCAGACATATCCAAAAGGGGTTGAGAAGATACGAAAACGTTTCTCTCCGGAGCAGCATTCACGTTCTGAAATATACAATTAACAAAGCCCCCGGTTACATGCTTGTTGCGTCAGCGACTGAGCGACACATGGGAAATGTGAATATTATTGCAGTAGTTTTGCATTATATACTTTAAGGCCAAAATTTTGTTTTTATTTGGTACGTAGTGTGGGATGTGTGACGTCATGGACAAGTCCAGACGTGCTATATAGCAAGCGTTGTATTTATGTTTTGTTGTGTGCATTAACAGGAAATGCGACCAATATGACGTCACTGACAAGATTAAGCACGAAAACGTACTGACATAATTAGACCTATTGCTCATAATTCGATTTTAAACCAGTTAACACGGACCGGACTTCAAAATGCGATCGTTTAAATTATGTTATTAACTAACCTATAGGGGTTGCGTATAGACACGAAATAATAAACGTATATACTGGCGTGATTATACCGATTTTAAAGGGCTGTGTATCATTTGCAAGATAATTCGTGTAATAAGAGTGTAACATATCTAACTAAGGAAGAATGATGGTAAACTAACCTCACGAAAATTTAGCTACATAGAGGCATCAACGAAATTGGGTCATTGCAAATGATACAATGAGCCTTTAAACTAATTAACGTGAACTTGACCTTAAACTATAATTATCGTTTAGGTGATGCCATTAACTATAAAGTGTTGTATTAGTACATTATAATAAAGATCATCGGGACAAAACATTATCCTACAATTTTTTCTTAACAACCAGCGGCTCAAGTTACTAAGTTGATATTGTATATAGAATTTCTTTAAACGCGGTTATATTATACAGTTAACATGAGTGGTGGTTATACACTGACAGTCAATAAAAACCTTTAGTCGTTTTTCCATCCGTTTTCTAAAATTAGTAAAAAGTGTAACGGTTTATCTTCAAACTTTTCAATGTGCAGACTTAACATATATAAATAATAATAATAATAATAAATTACCTGCACGTCTGCTCTGCCTTGCAAATGAGGAGGCGTCTCTGGGATAACTAGCGACTCATCAGATGGACCAGCAAGCGCGTCCTCCTCTAAACAAACAATCATCTCGAGCTGCGACAAAGTCGGGTCTGGAGAACCAAAGGGATAATCGTCTGCACCAGCGATCATCTCGAGCTGGGATGCCGTTGGGTCCGGAGAATTAAACGGGTAGTAGGGGTCGTCATCGGGTGGTTCAGACATGATGCCAGCACAAACACTCAACAAGAATTGAAACCTCGGACAAACTTCTCAAGGGTTTTATAGATCCCGACTTGTTCAAATTGTATGTCGGTGACAAGGAGGTAAAAGTATTGTTCAAATTGTATGTCGGTGACGAGGAAATAGAAGTATTGTTCAAATTGTACATGCATGTCGGTGACAAGGAAGTTAAAGAACTTAAGGAAGTAAGTTGTAGTGACGTGATAGGTACAAGGAAACTAAGGGCGCGAGGTAGAGCTGGAGGAAACAGACCGTAAGGATGTGATGGTGTGCGGATTAGGTCTAAGAACACCTATTTGTCTGTGACAGAAATTTATCAAACTGAAGAAACGGAACTTGAGGATGTATGTTCAACTGACATCGAGATAAGTATGAGGAAACTATGGAAGTAAGTTGTAGTGACGTGATAAGTACAAGGAAACTAAGGGCGCGAGGTAGAGCTGGAGGAAACAGACCGTAAGGATGTGATGGTGTGCGGATTAGGTCTAAGAACACCTATTTGTCTGTGACAGAAATGTATCAAACTGAAGAAACGGAACTTGAGGATGTATGTTCAACTGACATCGAGATAAGTATGAGGAAACTAAGGGCGTAATGTTAGGTTGGAGGAAATGTAAAGCAAGGATACAGGTTGTAACTTCGTGCAGATTGAGACACCCTATCAAACCTTGTTTCCTTATACTCTTGCATACACATTTTATTTTATTTCCTTATATCAAGTGGATATTTTATATACATTGTCTTCACATGTTCTACTCTTAATGATGATTTTTATTAGTTATCTTTTCTCCAAATAGACGACGTCACATCGAAATGATTTTCTGTTACTGCTTAACGACCATCGATCGTCATGATGATGTTCACAAGTTAGCGTGATTCGTAAATCTTTCTTTGACACCCTCACCGTCCTTGCAATAGCTAACGACGGTTCAAACTTTTTTCCGACATTGTTTTTAAATAAATGAATGGGGTGTGTGATGGGGGAGGGGTGAGATAGGAGGCGGGGTGAGTTAGGGGGAAACAAACTACCTGTCACCACCAAGTGGGATTATAGTTAGGGCTGTAGTTAGGGGTAGGAGGAAACCAACCACCTCACACCACCATATGGGTCATGGCACCGCACCACACCACCATTTTTGCTCATGACACCACCCGGCACCACCCGACACCACCCGGCACCACACATATTTTGAACATTGTCACCACCTACGGGGGTGTACATAGCTCGCTACATACTACTCATGTGGTTAGGCCAATCAGGAGCATGATGTGCCCTCGACCCTCCTAGGAAAAACAAAATACGCTGACCGGAAGGGGCACGCAAAGAACATTGTGGTTTTTTTTTAGACGTGGGATAATATTACGTGGACTTGAAACCAGTCTGATAGACGTCACTCGAAGTTGCTAGAGTTGTTTGTGTACATGTATATGAGGTCCGGAAACCAGTCTAAACTCTTAATCTTGAGGGCGCTGAAAAAAATTGACTAGTAAAAAGCTGCACTCACTCAGTCTTGATCAAGTTGTGTAAACAAACGCACGTGTTTGTTCTCTTTTCTTTTTTGGACTTTGAACAAGATTCTCGTCTGCTAACACCAAGTCAAAGACAACAACACGTCGGCACGATCGATTTTGCTTGCATTCGTTCATCTTCGTCAACGACGTCGCGTACGTTCCTATTCTCCGTCCAGGATAAAGTCGGCGCCTGTGCACTGCAGTTTTGCAGCCTGTAGTCAGAATCAGGTACGTTGATATGTTATTTTTATACACGGAAAAATTTAGAAGTTGGTCATGGATTCCGACCTTGTGCACAAAACATTTGAGATTGGCTGAAATTTTCCAAGTGCTTTTTAAGAAAATCTTTTATTTTTCCTACTCCTAAATAGATTTGTGTTTTTCTATCAAATCTGCACTTAACTGGTACTTGATAAGTAATTTTCAAGTCATGATCAACTTCTCAATTCTTACCGTCATTTTAAGGAGAAAATAGTGATGTCTAACTTGGACATACTTATACCCACATTTGGAGAAAAAATGGCCAGCATGCCCATTTAGTTCACCTCACGTACGTATTAAAGTTATTAGATTTTAAACACGTATCTAATGATCTTCAGTATGGGGCCGCGACAAAAGTTGTCAACATTTTCACAACATTCCCTCCCCCCACCCCCCCGAAATACTACTTATCAACATTTTTTGTCACTACCATGAAATGTCAAAATTTTACAGTGCATGTATTGTAAAGTCATACACTGCCCTCGACCCCCTCACCCCTTTCTATGCTTTGTAGAACCGTAAAAATGTTGGCAACTTTGGAAGGCACATCCTTGAGGAAAGTTTAATTCAGGAAAAGATTGACGCTATTCTCAATAAGTGTGGGAGATTGTATAGGAAAACCACCTCATGCACCAAAAATAATAAGGGCTGAAAGGGAAACTTGTCAAATAGCTGTTTGGTTGACAAACAAATTGCCTCTAGTGTCTCTTATAGAACGAGCAAATGCAGTAAAGTTGTTTTTAGGAAACACATACATGTATATAGTGATCATGAAAAACAAAACAATAAAATTACAAATTCTTTCCTAATACTAACAATTGTCTGTTTCTTTATTTGACAGGATTTGTGCCATGCATGATCAAGACGAAGAAGGGACTGAATATAACGGGAGGGAGGTATGAGCGACAGTTTTACTTTTGTAGACCAATATGTTTTAGCCAGAGCGGTGTCTGGGTAGTATGCATTTCGGACACACGTTAACTAAAAAAGCATTGACTTATGGTGTTTAAAGTATCCCAGAGGTGTTCAAAGTAGCCAAGGGGTTGTCCAAAGTAATCAGAGGTTGTCCAAAGTAGCCCAGGCGGTGTTTAATGGAAGCCACACAAATCGTACCACTCAAAATAACAGCGGTACCGCTTTTATTACTGGCGGTTAGATTTGTGTGTCTTCCCTAAAGTAGCCCAGTGGGTGTCCAAAGTATCCCAGGGGGTGTCCAAAGTAACAGAAAGGGTTTCCAAAGTCGAAAAGTAGCCAAGGAAATGTTTCAAGACACCCCAGTTGATAGAGAAGTCTAGATGCAAAACAGTCCAAAGGGTTTGTAATTTACCTCATGCACCCATATTGTATAATATCCAAACACACAACTGGCTAAAACTATTGGCTGTAGTTGTAACATTAGCCTGATGTTGGCTACAGGATATATATAAAAACATTATTTTGTTACTTTCAAAATGGTTATTCAAGTAACCACTTGACGCCGGGATTATTTTTGGCAAAAGTACACTTGTTTGAAAAAAAAGGCAAATGTGATTGGCCAGAAGTTAAGACCAGGTCAAGTGCCACAAATACTGACTCTTGAGAGTCATTTCTGCATTTATTGTATGAATCTCCGAGATTGCCGCAATGAAGCGAGATTTGCTAAACTGACAGGCCGTCCACAGCTGTCAAATTCAAATTAAAAACACGGTGTATACAATTGAATGGTGGACAATAGGTTTACACGTCAACCTTGGAAGACGGTGGCAAAGCTGGCATTTTAACTCGTCAACCACCCCTGTGACTATACATTGCCAAAATGACACATCCTCCTGCATCAAGTGGTTAATGTGAAACTTTATTTTTAAATCAGAAGGCCCTGACTGATTCTTGATGTTTGATTCATTCTGTGAAATTTGAATACACTGACGGCAATTTTGTGATGTATAATGCATTCAGCTGTTTTCATTGAGTCTTGACACAATAGTCTGAGTACTCAGACCAGTGAATTTCATGCTTCTATGACTTTGTTTCTTATTTCTTTTCACAACATTTATTAAAATATTTTCAAATCTTAAGGGTAATTCATTTTCATTGACTGTCAGTATACATGTGCATCAATCATAGGCAAAACAAAAACATTAAAGCACGTGGCATTGTTTTTTTTGTTTTTTTTAGAAGTTGGTAGCCTTCCAGCGGAATGTTGTTATAGCCAACATCATGGCATCGACAACAAGTGTTGCAGCTCACCCCACACAGGTCATTCAGGTTGATGACCAAACAAACTTGCCTTTCTGAGGGCCCTTGACAATATGATTCTCCCAGAAACAGAAAATGGATCATTTTATTACTGTGGGAACCGGTAAAGTTGTTCAACCAGGTCTCCTTGGACCTGAAAGAAATCACTGAAACGGAACAGTGTTGATTTCAAAGTGCCTTACTAGTGCCTGTCATCCACAAGTTCTCTTTGTATTCAATAGACCCGTTTTGATCAAAATTTCTGTTAAAATGTTTCTTTTGGTTATACATGTAGTTGGAAGTCATATGAGAGATGTTTACTTTTGCAGAATGTTTCGTGTTATGGTGTTCGTTATAGCAATTTTCCACTGTAATGTGTTTGAAAAAAGTGTTAATTTTAGAGTAGATCTTCAATTAAAGATACATTCTGCCTCAACACTTTTCGAAATTGTGTAAAATTAACTACTGAAATGCATAATCTCTGTGATAAATTTATCCTGCTTACGATTGGACCATCTTTTCACATTTAACAATTTAGAGGTCCTTTTTATGGCTTAATCTCTGGCAGAATGCACCTTTAAAAGTTTTTATTTTATCATGTGTAGTCTTTTGCCCCATTATAAATTGTGTTTATATCACAATTGTGTTATTGCTTGCCATGTTGGCTCATTTTATTGTATTGTAATTTTGTCAACATTTTGCTTTTTTTTACAGAGCTCGTAAGGGGACTCAATTCCAAAAACATTTTTTATTTGGTTCCCTCAAAATACGTTTGTGCCGTCGAAATAGGTTTTGTTCCCTCAAAATTTGGAGGTAACGAAGTAATATTTTGAGGAAACAAAAAGTATTTCGAGAGAACAAACTTTATTTCGATCAGGGAATGAAATAAAAAATGTTTTTGGAATTGAGTCCCCTGACGGGATCTGCACTTTTAGCTCTTTTTTACATTTCTATTTGTCATTTTTAGTCATTTTATTGTAATTTTCTTTTCATCCTTCGCCCTTTAATAGCCAATTTATTGTAATTTTGTAATTGTTAGCCTTTTGAGCCCATTTATTGTAATTTTGTAATTTTGGTGCCCCATCATTTATTTTGTAATTTTTAGCGTTTTTAGCCCATTTATTTTAATTTTGTCATTTTGGCGCCCCATCGTTTATGGTAATTTTGTCATTTATAGCTCATCTATTGTAGTTTTTTCATTTTTAGCATTTTTTCCCGATATTTTGAAATTTTGTCTCTTTGGCGCGCCATCATTTGTACTCGCCATTATGTAGCTAAGTGTATTATGGTGCATGCGTGAGACCGTTAACTTGGTCCACATGCGCCAACAAAATAAAAAATATGGTGCACGAAAAAAACAAATTCTGCACCCTTCGCCCCCCAAAAAACTTGTCCTCCCCCTCCCACTCTCTCCACCTCTGTCTCCTCCCCTTGCTGCCTCCTCCACGTGTCGTCTCCCCTGCGTTGTCTCCTCCGCTGTCTTTATTCATGGGGTTAGTGGTATAGTACATATTATTATACACATCAATCATGGGGTTAGTGGTTAGTACATATTATTATACACATCAATCATGGGGTTAGTATATATCAATCATGGGGTTAGTATATGCTCGCCGCGGGAGTTGAACCGGGGTCCTCTGGTCTCGAGTCCTCTGCTCTCTCCACTAGACCACCGCGGTGACCACACCAGGTTAAGAATTTTGGACCTGATGAATATTAGAACGAGAATTTAGCATTAACTACACCCAAACGGGAGCACCGTAAAGGGCGCCCTCTCGTGATATGAAGAGCGCCCTCTTGTGACGTAAAGGAAAACAATCATAGTGAAAAAAAAAGAATATTACTCAAAGAGGATTCGAACCCGCAATCTTTCGATTGATAGTCCCACGTCTTAACCACTAGACTAACAAGCGACTCGACAAACCCTATGAAAATCCATAGCAACTAAAGGACGACCTAGGTACCTTTCAAAAATTGTTAACGTCCCGGACCGGGCTTTAAAATTTGTTTAGTCCTCCAACAAGTTAATCCTGGAAAAAACAAGCGGCACTGTGTACAGCTCAAAACATTCCTGTATGGCAAACCTAAAGAGATTAACAAACGGAGCGACAAAATAACTTTCATATCAGCTATGTTGAATTTTGTTTCTACTTCCAACAACCCTGGAATATTTGTTACCGGTTAAAATCCAAGGCCGGTAGTCTAGTCACAAGTACAACGTAATGGCTATGGTTTGTGTAGTGCAAACGTTGAGAGACGCCTGTAGCCAATCAACTAGCCGAATGTTGGCGCATGCGCACTAAGCGTTACTTTTAACTCGGCCAAAGAGAAATTGCTGGAGTAACCCCTTATGAATTTTGTAACTTTGGCCAAATCTTTTTATGATTCAGACTTCTTGAAAATGTGGTAATAGAGCGCAGAGCTGACACTCTATCCTTGATTTTGACTGCTCACCCAACACACTACGAAAAGCTCGGGTGTTAAATCCACCACCCTTTGATATCCATAATGTACAGATAGTCTAGCCACAAATACAACGTTGTGTCTATGGTTTGTGTGTGCAAACGTTGAGAAACGGAAATTCACCACTCTCTTTCGATATCCATAATGTATAGATAGAAGAAAACCCTGTACAGATAGTCTAGCCACAAATACAACGTTGTGTCTATGGTTTGTGTTTGCAAGTAGCTGAATTTTGGCGTACGGACGCTGCAATTGGAACAATTGCTGCAACTGGAACAATTGCTGCAACTGGAACAATAAGCCAGTTGCGTGATAGATTTGCATAAATCCTAGAGTCCTGCCTGTGCGCTATGGCGCTCGCATAATAAGAGAGTACTGCACCAGACTACCAGGCCATTGGCAACGGTTGCCAAGTGGCAAGGGGGTGCACGCTAGAACATGTTAGCCGGCGCGAAAGTCTGTACGGTACCTGGAATACCTCGCACAGTACTCTATGCATTTTGAAGCTGGACCATCCGAAATTACATGTTGAAATTGCATGTTAAAACATGTACTCGCCATGAAATTTCGTCAAAATAACGAGTTAGAACGTCTTGTTTGACTCGAAATAGACGTTAACTTTGAAAGCTGGATCGTTCCCAATCTGTGCATGATAAATTCAAAAAAAAAGTAACGATTTCGGGTTATAAGACTGGTTTGAAGCTGCCGATTTAACGCCACGAACCCGAACGAAGGGAGACGTATACACTAGACACCAAACTTGACTTGAAATAGGGGAAATAAGATGACATGCAGATTGTAAATCTTGCCAATATGATAAAAATAATAGCGCCGTTGATTGTTTATCCATTTGACGGAACATCGTCAGAAATTGGCGAGTTTTACTGTTCCAAAACGCGCGTTCAACATAATAGCGAGCGACTCTCGTTTTGCGTACAAGACCGGCATACGATTTCAAATACACCTTCCGAATTTTTTGAAAAGAAAAGGTCATGCCTGTTTGTTTCCGCAAATGATCGACGTCTCGCAGCAACTTGGGTAAAATCAAAAGTAATTCAATTATGAATTAAAATGATTATCTAGCTACATACAAGTTACAACAGATTTTAGAAATACTTTGGCTGCAAAAACTTGACCGAGCGGTTGTTGTGTTATACGTTGTTGAGTTTGTCTATATCCGTGCGGAATACGGAATTCACCACTAAAAATTGAGATGGGAAAAAAGGGCAGGCTCTAATTTGTGGGCGACAAACAGCACCCGTAACACACTTCGATTAGAATAAAATTTTAAACAAAGACAAACAATTATATCTCCTAACAGTCCTCAGTTTCACAAATCTGTCTAGCAAACACGAACCGGGATACGATCGACCTTTTTATTTTGGTATATTTAGTAGGCATCGCATAATTTTCGCATTTCCATTTTTCCCGGTCCACACACGCAAAATTCATGTTTCCTATTAAACCAAATCACGTTTCCTAACCAAATTTAAACTTTATGGGGGCATAATATCATGTAATATTAGAAAGAATTAGTGGCGAGGGTGTACGGTATTTATATCTCCACTTAATTAAGTCGCGTACGTTGATGTATTTCTCGCGATTTTACTTGGGCTTCGGAATATGCCGGTCATGTACGCAAAACGAGAGTCGCTCGCTGTCGCGTTGAACGGCGATCTGAAACAGCAAAACTCGCCAATTTCTGACGAAGTTCCGTCGAATGGATATTAAACAATCAACGGCGATATTAATTTTTTATCATATTGTGGCAAGATTTACTAGCTGCATGTCATCTTATTTCCCCTATTTCAAGTCAAGTTTGGTGTCTAGTGTATACGTCTCCCTTCGTTCGGGTTCGTGACGTTAAATCGGCAGCTTCAAACCAGTCTTATAACCCGAAATCGTTACTTTTTTTGTTGAATTTATCATGCACAGATTGGGAACGATCCAGCTTTCAAAGTTAACGTCTATTTCGAGTCAAACAAGACGTTCTAACTCGTTATTTTGACGAAATTTCATGGCGAGTACATGTTTTAACATGCAATTTCAACATGTAATTTCGGATGGTCCAGCTTCAAAATGCATAGAGTACTGTGCGAGGTATTCCAGGTACCGTACAGACTTTCGCGCCGGCTAACATGTTCTAGCGTGCACCCCCTTGCCACTTGGCAACCGTTGCCAACGGCCTGGTAGTCTGGTGCAGTACTCTCTTATTATGCGAGCGCCATAGCGCAGAGGCAGGACTCTAGGATTTATGCAAATCTATCACGCAACTGGCTGCTGCAATTAGTGCGCATGCGCCAAAATCCGGCTAGTTGATTGGCTACAGGCGTCTCTCAACGTTTGCATATCGCACAAACCATAGACACAACGTTGTATTTGTGGCTAGACTATCTGTACAGGGTTTTCGTTTATCTATACATTATGGATATCGAAAAAGAGTGGTAAAATTAACAGCCAAGGTTTTTGTAGTGTAGCTCTGGGCTCTATAACCACAATTTGTGCAATTTTGAAGATAGTCTGAATCATAAAAAGATTTGGCCAAAGTTAAAAAATTCATAAGATGTTAGTCCAGCAATTTCTCTCAGAAAGTGGCCGAGTTAAAAAGTAACGCTTAGTGCGCATGCGCCAAAATCCGGCTAGTTGATTGGCTACAGGCGTCTCTCAACGTTTGCATCGCACAAACCATAGCCATTACGTTGTATTTGTGACTAGACTACCGGCCCTGAATTTTAACCGATAACAAATGTTAGAGGGCTGTTGGAAGTTGAAACAAAGTTAAACATAGCTGATATGAAAGTTATATTCCAACTCCGTTTGTTAATCTCTTTAGCTTTGCCATAGAGGCACATTGCTAATCTGTACTGTTTTGATGAGCTGTACACGTACAGTGCCGCTTGTTTTTTCCATGTTAAACTTGTTACAGAACTAAATGAAATTTAAATCCCGGGCCAGTCCGCGATATTTCTTTCCGCAACACACAGTTGCTATGGATTTTCATCGAAGTTTCTGATATATATATAGAAAAAAAATTAGGGTTCGAGTCGCTTGGTAGTCTAGTGGTTAAGACGTGGGACTATCAATCGAAAGATTGCAGGTTCGAATCCTCTTTGAGTCATATATTCTTTTTTTTTTCACTATGATTGTTTTCCTTTACGTCACAAGAGGGCGCCCTTCATATCACGAGAGGGCGCCCTTTACGGGGCTCCCACACGGGTGTAGTCAATGCTAAATTCTCGTTCTAATATTCATCAGGTCCAAAATTCTTAACCTGGTGTGGTCACCGCGGTGGTCTAGTGGAGAGAGCAGAGGACTCGAGACCAGAGGACCCCGGTTCAACTCCCGCGGCGAGCATATACTAACCCCATGATTGATATATACTAACCCCATGATTGATGTGTATAATAATATGTACTAACCACTAACCCCATGATTGATGTGTATAATAATATGTACTAACCACTAACCCCATGAATAAAGACAGCGGAGGAGACAACGCAGGGGAGACGACACGTGGAGGAGGCAGCAAGGGGAGGAGACAGAGGTGGAGAGAGGGGGAGGACAAGTTTTTTGGGGGGCGAAGGGTGCAGAATTTGTTTTTTTCGTGCACCATATTTTTTATTTTGTTGGCGCATGTGGACCAAGTTAACGGTCTCACGCATGCACCATAATACACTTAGCTACATAATGGCGAGTACAAATGATGGCGCGCCAAAGAGACAAAATTTCAAAATATCGGAAAAAATGCTAAAAATGAAAAAACTACAATAGATGAGCTAAAACTGACAAAATTACCATAAACGATGGGGCGCCAAAATGACAAAATTAAAATAAATGGGCTAAAAACGCTAAAAATTACAAAATAAATGATGGGGCACCAAAATGACAAAATTACAATAAATGGGCTGAAAAGGCTAATAATTACAAAATTACAATAAATTGGCTATTAAAGGGCGAAGGATGAAAAGAAAATTACAATAAATTGACTAAAAATGACAAATAGAAATGTAAAACAGAGCTAAAAGTGCAGATCCCGTAAGGGGACTCAATTCCAAAAACATTTATTATTTCATTTCCTGATCCAAATACTTTCCGTTTCCTCGAAATACCTTTCGTTCCCTCAAAATATTCTTTCGTTCCATCCAAATAGTTATTTTGAGGAAACAAAACCTATTTGACGGCACAAAACATATTTTGAGCGAACCAAATACAAATTGTTTTTGGAATTGAGTCCCATTACGAGCTCCGTAAAAAAATGTTGACAAAATGACAATACAAATACGATAAAATTAGCCAACATGGCAAGCAATAACACAATTGTGACAGAAACACAATTTATAATGGGGTAAAAAAACCATACATGATAAAATAAAAACTTTTAAAAGGTGCATTCTGCCAGAGATTAAGCCATAAAAAAGACCTCAAAATTGATTCGATGTGAAAAGATGGTCCAAAAGTAAGCAGGATAAATTTATCACAGAGATTATGCATTTCAGTAGTTAATTTTACACAATTTCGAAAAATGTTTAGGCAGAATGTATCTTTAATTGAAGATCTACTCTAAAATTAACACTTTTTTCGAACACATTACAGTGGAAAATTGCTATAACGAACACCATAATAAGAAACATTCTGCAAAAGTAAACATCTCTCATTATGACTTCCAACTACATGTATAACCAAAATAAACATTTTAACAGAAATGTTGATAAAAAAGGTCTATTGAATACAAAGAGAACTTGTGGATGACAGGCACTAGTAAGGCACTTTGGAATCAACACTGTAGCATTTCAGTGATTTATTTCAGGTCCAAGGAGACCAGGTTGAACAACTTTACTGGTTCCCACAGTAATAAAATGTGTAATTTTCTGTTTCTGGGAGAATCTAAACTCCTCAAAAAAAGTTCGGAAAGTCAAGTTTGACTGACGATTTCTCTCTTGTTGCAAAATAATTGTCCTTGCATTTTATATCATTGGAAAACCCTGTTATTCCTCTTTACGATTATGTGTCATTTGTTATGATTAAGCAATTGGGGGATGTGCAGCACAGCTGAATACAGAGGCGGGTGTAGAGTGAAATGTCACAAAATGCATTGCTATTGTCAAAAAGTGCATTGACACATTCCCATCCTCCAAGCTAAAAGGGAATGCACTGCATGACAATAGCAGTGAATTTTGTAACATTTCACTTTCCATCCACCCCTGTATTCCGCTATACTGCACATCCCCCAATTGATTAATCATAACAAATGACACATCACTGTAAAGAGGAATAACAGGGCTTTCCAATGATACCAATTCAAGGAAAATGATTTAGTAACAAGAGAGAAATCGTCAGTCAAACTTGACTTTCCGAACTTTTTTTTAGGAGTTTATATTGTCAAGGGCTCTCAGAAAGGCAAGTTTGTTTGGTCATCAACCTGAATGACCACAGGTCAGCTGCAACACTTGTTGTCGATGCAATGATGTTGGCTATAACAACTTTCTGCTGGAAGGCTACCAACTTCTTTTTTAAAAATAAAAAAATGCCTTGTGTTTTAATGTGTTTTTTTTTTGCCAATATTTGATGCACATGTATACTGACAGTCAATGAAAATTACCCTCAAGATTTAAAAATATTTTAATAAATGTTGTGAAAAGAAATACCAAAGTCATCAAATCATGAAATTCACTGGTCTGAGTACTCAGACTATTGTGTCAAGACTCAATGAATACAGATAAATGCATTATACATCACAAAATTGCCCAGGCATATTTATTTCATTGCGGCCACCTCGGAGTGTTGCAAAGTATAATCTTTTGGTGAGAAGATTCATACAATAAATGCAGAAATGACTCTAAGAGTCAGTATTTGTAGCACTTGACCTGGTCTTAACTTCTGGCCAATCACATCTGCCTTTTTTTTTCAAACAAGTGGTATTTTTTTGCCAAAAATACCATTTCGGTTGTAAGATTGCAGCTTATTTGCTCCCAGAAGGTAAAAATGTAATGAAAAATCATCATACATGTACATGTACTAACTGAGGATAAATGTTGACAAATATTAGGTTTTTTTTTAGTCTGCCTCCATAAAGTTTTTGCATAGGGTTTCAAATTTATAAATGCTTCCTACCCATTTTGTTTTTTTATTTTGTTAGTAAAAATATTTAAATGTGCACAAAAACATGCATCCATGAGAGTTTGTAACAAAAGAGCCCTTTTTAAGACTCAAGAATGGCTCAAGAAATCACCACACATTTGCAAACTTGTACTGGGGAGAACCTTATGACTATCTAATTTTTCTAGTTTCTTCACTCAAATGTGTTCATTGCAAACACTAAAGGTCGACTGTGTGTCAAATGAACAACCAGAATTGAAATTTGAACCGGGCCAACGGGCCAGTCACAACTTTAGCCAACTTGTCCTGGTGGCCAGTTGGGAAAAAAGTTAAGGGCAAATGCTGTTAAATGTCATTTATATAAAGGAGAAAGAGAAGGGACCAAGGATTGGACCTTTGGACAACCCCTTGGCTACTTTGAACACCTCTGGGCTACTTTAAACATGATGCATAAGTCAATATGCTTTCTTAGTTAATGTGTGTCAGAAATGCATACTAACTAGACACCGCTAAAACATTGGTCTACAAAAGTAAAACTGTCGCTCATACCTCCCTCCCGTCATATTCAGCCCCTTCTTCGTCTTGATCATGCATGGCACAAATCCTGTCAAATAAAGAAACAGATAATTGTTAAATTATTATGGAAGAAGTTGTAATTGTATTGTTTTGTTTTTCATGATCACTATACATGTATGTGTTTCCTAAAAACAACTTTACTGCATTTGCTCCTTCCATATGTACGTAGAGACACTAGAGGCAATTTGTTTGTCAACCTCACAGCTAGTTGACAAGTTTCCCTTTCAGCCCTTGTTATTTTTGGTGCATAAGGTGGTTTCCCTATACTTTAAAACTTCTGCAATCTTCCACACTTTTATATTGAGAATAGCGTCAATCTTTTTCTGAATTAAACTTTCATCAAGGATGTGCCTTCCAAAGTTGCCAACATTTTTACGGTTCTACAAAGCATAGAAAGGGGGGATTGGGGGAGTCGAGGGCAGTGTATGACTTTACAATACATGCACTGTAAAATGTTGACATTTCATGGTAGTGACAAGTAGAATTTCGGGGGGAGAGAATGTTAATTGTGAAAATGTTCACAACTTTACGGCCCCATACTGAAGAACATTAGATACGTGTTTAAAATCTAATAACTTTAATACGTGAGGTGAACTGAATGATGGGTATGCTGGCCATTTTTTTCTTCCAAATGTGGGTAAGAATGTTCAAGTTGGACATCCTTTTTTCCTCCTTAAAATGACGGTAAGATTTTAGAAGTTGATCATGACTTACCAACATTGATAGAAAAACACAAATTTATTGGGAGTTGGAAAAATAAAAGATTTTCTTAAAAAGCACTCGGAAAATTTCAGCCAATCCCACATGATCAACTTCTCAAATTTGTCCGTGTATAAAAATAACATCAACGACAACGTACCTGGTTCTGAATGACTAGACCATAGGCCATATGGAGCTGTAAAAGGCTGCGAAACTGCAGTGCACAGGCGCCGACTTTATCCTGGAGAGTAGGAACGCAACGTCGTTGACTAAGATGAGCGAATGCAAGCAAAATCGATCGTGCCAACTTGTCTTTGGTGTTAGCAGACGAGAATCTTGTTCAAAGTCCAAAAAAGCAAAGAGAACAAACACGTGCGTTTGTTTACACAACTTGAGCAAGACTGAGTGAGTGCAGCTGGTCGATTTTGTTCAGCTCCCTCACGATCAATAGTTTAGACTGGTTTCCGGACCTCATATACATGTACACTGTACACAATCGTTTTTAAAAATGTGGAATATGAGTTCCGGAAACATCTCTAGCAACTTCGAGTGACGTCTATCAGACTGGTTTCAAGTCCACGTATCGCACGTCTAAAAAACCCACAACGTTCTTCTCATTCACAGTGAATGAGAAGAATGGGAAGTGAACATAGAGTTGTATAAGCCTTACGGCTTATACAACTCTATGGAAGTGAATGAGAAGAATGAGAAGTGAATGAGAAGGATGAATGAGAAGTGTTGAATCTGAATTTCAGAAAGAGAGGGCGCTATATCAAATTACTGGTGGAATCTTCTTTAGACTGGTTCCCGTCCACATATTCCACACATGAGAATATAAGGACAGGTAAAGTGCGCTTTATCTTGATCTGTAATTGGTCGTCTTTGCGCGTGCGCATTGTGTTTTTTATATTTAAAAATTGGCCAAGCCCTTTGCTTTAGGCAATGTACTTTATTTACATAATTGGATATGTTCGACATGCACGGCCAAGTTACAAATGTCAATGCAAAATCTGCGCACTTACTTAAAAAAATAAAATAATAATAACCACGTGACGGGCAGAATTCTGCCTTTACCGATCCCTATATTTTCGCAATAAGCGAACCAATCTATAGTGATCGGGAACCAATCTAGTCCTTGTTTAGCGAGAGCAGCGTAGCGCACATGGACAGGGGACCAGTCTAACGTTAGCCCAGCCTTTATAAACTCCGCTCAAGACGCTCGATTATCCCATATTTTACCAAACAATATCACCCCAAAGCCATAAAGCCTTGACGAAAGGCTAATACGCTACCAGTACTGGGCAACTATAGGGCCACTTTTAAAGGAGCTATGGTACATAATACATTGTCCAAAATGTTTATAGTTGAAAGAAAAAATACCCCACATCACGGCGATGATGGCCATATTCTACACAAGACCAATCTCGTTCAGCTCACAACTCTCTCTAATAAAGAATTATTTGCGGGCATACAAAATAGCCTATTCATGAGCTCGGTGCACGGATCTCTTCCTATAGACAGCCGAAGTGTGACGTGCGTTGCCATGGCAATTGGATCTAAACTATCATGGCCGTCGGAAAAAGTACCATTGGAAAAGCACTGGGACACGGTTGAGTGATTGTTAGTTTAGATCCAATGCATAATTCCGACCTGTCAATCAAGCCGAACCCGCCGACCAATCACAACAGAGCTAGCAGATGGCGCCCACATAGGTCAAAGTGATTCAATCATCACAACAATCACGCGATTTTCTGCCCATACAATGTTGTATGCGCCAGTGACCGGGTGAATTTTGGTTTCAATGTCGGCGATTCGCTGTTCAAAGGTAGGAAAGCGCATTTTTATGAATATATGGCATCTCTGCATTACTAGCCCTTCGCTCAGTGTGTGCTACGGTAACTGTCGACCCTAAAACATAAATACCTTTGAGTTTTCTCCAATGAATCTGTGCTTTCCATGCAGAGTCCCGTTGCTTTGTACGGTGTTTCGCCATTTTTTTGCGATGGCTTGTGAGCACATAGCAACAATATCCAAGGGGCGGGGTTAACTGGGCAATCTCGGAACTATGCATTGCCTAGGCAACCAACAAAAGGTGACGTATTCACTTCGGCAGTCTATTGTTGGGTGGACCCTTTCGACCAGGGTATTGAGAATTGTCTCTGCGGCTTCTGATTGGTTCAAATGAATATAGATAGATAGATAGATTTATTTCCACGTCTGAAGATTCGTCAGACAAAGTGGTTAGCTCCTATGAATATGAATATTCTTTATACAGCGCCCTCAGGAGTTGTTAAATAAAAGAAGAAAACGAGTAGGGCTGGATCTGAATTAGTGGCTATGGCTGTTGCTATGCTGTTTCTGAGGACTTTCATTGTCCGCCTATAGCAACAGCATAGCAACAGCATAGCAACAGCCGTAGCCAAAGCCACTAATTCGGATCCAGCCTAGGTTTAGTGAGTAGATTATTTGGTAGTAGTCTAGTGGTAAAATGTAGGACTCATCGATATATATATATACACTGGATAAAGTAACGACGTCTAAAATTGAAGACATCGTCCGCCATAGACTACTGTTGGGTCTACACTAAAACCAGTGAACTGTTTTCCTGCGCTATACCAATAGACATTTCAGATTGCCAGCGAATGTTTAGACCCAATTACCATGGCAACTGACGTCACACTTTGGTAGTCTATTGTACCCCACCAAATACAATGCCTTGCCTAGACTGGTCATACTGTCCCCACTAGTGTACATCGTTATCATGGTCTACATGTGTTAAGTGGAATGCAAGCGCCCTTTACCTGTCCTTATATTCTCCTGTGTGGAATATGTGGACGGAAAACCAGTCTATACAAGGACAGGCACACACCGAGCAATAATCACGCGTGATTGGTTGTTGTATTACCACGCGTGATTGGTCGTGCATTATCTATTTTTAGAGTCAACTCAACAACGAGTGAATTTTGCAATCGTTAATTTTGTCGCTGGGTTTTGTATATCTTATTCAATCTTTGACATCCTTATAATGCATAGTTCCGAGATTGCCCAGTTAACCCCGCCCTAAATATTGTTGCTATGTGCTCACAAGCCATCGCAAAAAATGGCGACACACAACGTACAAAGCAACGGGACTCGGCATGTAAAGCACAGATTCATTGGAGAAAACTCAAAGGTATTTATGTTTTAGGGTCAACAGTTACCGTAGCACACACTGAACGAAGGGCTAGTAATGCAGGGATGACATGTATTCATAAAAATGCGCTTCCCTACCTTTGAACAGCGAATCGCCCGACATTAAAACAAAAATTCACCCGATCACTGGCGCATACAACATACAAACTGTATGGGCAGAAAATCGCATGATTTTTTGATGATTGCATCACTTTGACCTATGTGGGCGCTGTCTGCTAGCTCTGTTGTGATTGGTCGGCGGGTTCGGCTTGATTGACAGGTCGGAACAAAACATTCTTTAGTAATAGACAGTTTCGGCATCTCAGTTTAATGGTACGTGTTCGCAGACGTATCCGTGTGACATTACACTAATTTGGTGTAAACAAGTCGAGATTAATTGTATACGTACCGCTCCCGTGTCAAACGGCTCCCACACGTTGTCCTACGTGTGGCTGATCCGCATCACGTACGAGGAGACTGCATAAAGTGATGACGTCAAAGCTGAAAATGGTACGGATACGTATACGCGCGCGGATTTTGAGCTTGCCGAAACTGTCTAATGTGGGCAGTGGTGTACTTGTCAACGCCCAGGTTGTCCTGATGCAATACTTTTTAGGCCTACTTGAAATTGCCCTGTTGCCGTATTTTTAAGCCGCTGAACATCAATATCACTGGGTGTGCTGCCTAGTGGTCCTGGCGCATTTATATGTCCTAGCAGAATACTAAAAATAAGAAATGCAATACTAAATATTCTGTATTTCATGTTTTAATAGTTCATATAAAACAAGTGTAATAGGTACTGTAAAAATGGATGTTGGTAAAACGCGGAACGCGGAACGGAACGCGGAACGTTGCGGTTCCACTGTACCATGTTCCGCATTCTGTTCCACCCTTCCACCCCTGTTGCACACCGTTCCGTTCCACCGTTCCGCGTTTTACCAACGTCCTGTAAAAATATGTATGCTATACTGTCATATTTTCTGTGATTTGTTAAATTACAAAAATGTGTCCTAGTCCGAGGAAAATAAATTTTCTGGAATAATGTGGACAAGTTCCTTTAAATGGAACCTATGTTATTAAATAAACTACAAAATATATACTCTGCATAAATATTCATAACAAAACAAGTTAAAGAATTTAGTCCGTGCCAAAATATGAAATAAATCTGATCTTAAAAACATATTTTACAATCAACTTCTTACTAAAAGACTTGTCGTTAAAAACATAGTAGAATAGCATTGACAAAAATATACAGACTATTTTAAAAAGTATTTGCAGCCGAGTATGTTTGTCAAATATTTCCTGTTTTTTTGTCTATTTTCTTTTCAATGTACCACAAAAAGGAGATTTGCTAAGATTGTAATATTAAAAAGATAACGGCGAAATTCACTCGATTTCTATTACATCCACCCAAGAATAGCAACACCGCACTGAAAAGCAAACTTCACTTATTAAATAGTTTATGAAACATATATACTGACTGTACACTGCACATTCTAAACTCCTAAAAAAAAGTTCGGAAAGTCAAGTTTGACTGACGATTTCTCTCTTGTTGCAAAATAATTTTCCTTGGATTTGATATCATTGGAAAGCCCCGTTATTCCTCTTTACGATGATGTGTCATTTGTTATGATTAAGCAATTGGGGGATGTGCAGCACAGCTAAATACCGCAAAGGGACCTTGCACATAGACAGTAAACTTGAAAATGGTGGATGCCAAGTTGAAAGTGGCAAATTGTCAAAATTAGGGTTTTTTCATATGGCGTTTAAATCTCACCCTCTTGGACAAAACTGATGAAACTCACTCAGTAAAATTTGTCAGGTCTTGTTTACATGTGAAATTTTTGTTTAAATCCGTCGGAAAATGACAAGGTTATTCAAGATTAAAAGTAGGACAGGTTTTTGTTGACACGTAGTATTAAAAAATATAATTCTGTGCAAAATTATACACGACACTAAAATTACAGCCAATACGGGTATTTTACACGTAACAAGAACTTTAAAAACCAATAACCACATTTTGGTAAAAACGACAATTTACTTGATTTTTACTAAAAACAAATTTACAAAACACAATTAACTTATAACATTTAACATTTTTTTGGGGGGGGTCCAAAACGAATTTGAGATAGTTCAGCTTAACAGAATGAGACTAGGGCGATTCCATGCAGGATTCGGGTAGAATCCATTTTACTTTTTGGAATCAGAATCGCGACTCCAGATTTTTCAGGAATAGATTCCCTTTCATCTAGATTTGATAGCTTGCCGATTCCAGAAATTACCTAGCAATTCCGAAGCCAAAACACTCTATTTCTGACAGAGTATTCAGCTTCTGATAATTTCTACACCATTTTATGGACGTTTAGTGCCGTTCGGTGCCAATAATTGGGTCGCTGTCCGCACGATGTACTACTGTCGATGTACACACTCTTTCTCAGAAAATGTATTGTTTTCCTGTTAAAATGGAATCGATTCCGAATGGAACCGCAATTCTTTTTTGGAATCAGAGTCGACTCCGAAAATGCTGGAGTCGCCCAAGCCTACACAGACTGTTAATTAATAGAAGTTATTATTATTAATATTATTTATTCATGCCATTTCATATACAACACATACAAGATGGGCATAGGAGAGACAAAAGCGATAATCACTGTAGCCATAGATCCGCCACTCGATCCCACATCAAGTAGTGAATTAAACAAAATAAGCATATACAATAAACTCAAAATAAACTCGAAAATGAATAAAAAATCTCTAAAAAAACAAAGTGCAAAAATGCTATTTTAGAGGCCTTTTAAGACATAAATTCCAGGTACATGTACCTTAATAGCATACTGTATCATTTGCAACGACTCAACATTTTCTCAAACAGAAAAACCTGACTAAAAGTGTTGATAGCAATGGTATCAAAGACCACATAATTTCTGTCCAAGATGGCACTTTCTGTAAACAAAATTAAAGACTGAAGGTGGTTTTAAAAATGTGTGCACACAGTTTTTACCATGTTCACTTAAAGGCCCACTGTATCATTTGCAATGACCCCAAAAGTTGATAAACGAGTTGACAGGGACAACCTGGAAATTTACATGGTATCAAAATCTGAACACCCATGGGAAAAATGTAATCTGGTCACGCTCCTTGTCAACTCGTTAAGTAACATTTTGGGTAACTGCAAATGATGTAATGAGGCTTTAAACCACTCCACTAAAGCGCAGCTTGATGAAGCTTTAAACCACTCCACTAAAGCGCAGCTTGATGAAGCCGTCTACAGTTCAGAATCTTCTTCCAGAAAGTCGTCATATCCGTAGTTAGTGATTCCTCGGGTTGTTTTCGTCGATCGCCGGGTTTTCCGTTCCTCGACAATTTCGTTAGCATCCTCGTCATCGTGACTGAAATCCATCAGACTGGACTCAGTTGCCCTCTTGAGGGCGCCATTTCCCAACGACACTCCAGAATTTGCGCCGTCACCGCTACTATCGCCCAGGATGTTATAGGTGTACGTGGTGCCGGCGCCTTCCCCTGAAGAAGAATCGGATTCTTCGTTCTTGATCATTTCGGGCGTTTCTTCCGCCAGTGTCACCATAGCCATGCTCGTGCTCGGTCCATTCGAGTACGTCTTGGAATTCGCTCGTCGTGAGTAGGAGGACGACTCATCTTTCTGTGGACTCTTGACGGAGTGCGAGTAGCTTTCTTCCACACTGGTCGTGGTTGTGAAATTATTCATGGGGTCCGCATACTCCTTGCTCGATAGCCCAGAAGTGCGGTTGCGATCCAGCGTGCCGCGGTTGGAATACTTGGCCCCGGATCTCTCGCTATCACGCGTCCAGGACGACCAAGACGAGGCGGTATCTTCTTCCGTGATGGGGCTGAGTTGGTTATCAAATTCGACTTGTTCGCGATAGATAGCTCTCGCGGCAGCCATGCCGCTTGAATTCCCGTAATCACCGTCTTCATCCAAATACGTGGCTTCAATGCCTTGATCTGCCTCCAGCATTTGTCGCAAATCGTGCGCTTTTTGTGCCGTGAGCGTTTGACTTGTAGACGGTCGAGCTTCGCCACTAAAACCCGCCGAGGAATAACTATAAGCGGCGCTCGAAGCCGAATACCCGCCATCTTTCCCGCTCAAACTTGCAGTGACCGATCCATCTCTGTTTAATCGGTTCGTTAACGTGCTGACCGAGCCGTCGACATTTGCCCTGTCGACAAGTCGCGACGCAGCATTCGGCACGATGCGTATTTGGCTTTTATCGAGAGTCGAACCGGCCCGTCCGTTGCTAATGACTCCGCCATTGGACAGGGATTTAGAGCGTATGGATCCAGTTTGGGTATCGCTAACCATAGATGTCATTACCAACGCGGCACTAGTGACCTCGGCCGGAATGTCCGAGAAGAAATCCATGCTGGCCTCCTGAAGATGGATAAAAATGACAAATAGAGAAAAACTTATAGGGTTTTTAAAAGTAATTTTAGCCTGACCCGAGTAATAAATACCAAATACGAATTCAACTTTAAAACATGATCGGAAAACCTTTAAAAACAGGAACAACAGAATTACTTAACTAAAGAATAATGTTGATAAACTGCCTTGTAGAAATGTCAGCCCTATAGATGCAGTACCGGTAATACTTCAGAAAACCTGAAAAATCCATGCAAGGTTTTTGTGTCTTGGTATGTCCTTTTTTCTTCTTAGGTACCATTATGGGCGGAAACGCGCATAAAATTATGGTATTTGTTACCATTGCTATCAACACTTTGAGTAAGGTTTTTCTTGTCAACTCATGAAAAACAAAATTGGGTTATGCAAATGATACAATGGGCCTTTAATGCATAATAGTTGAAGTTTTAAATCCTAAGATAAGAGATGTACAACGTACCTGCGCTTCATACTCCCTTGCAGCGCCACCGCCGAGCAGGGAGATACTATCGGGCCAATCATCGGGAAATCCACCTTCACTGTCAAGCCATAGGGGGTTGGACCTGAAAGAATAAGCAATTGCCATTTAAATACATTTCAATCCTTGTCACACGAAACACGTCGCGTGTATACAGGATTTGCATGAATCAAAAAGCAAATTAACCACAGCATGAACTTAACTGACAATGATTTTATTTGAAATATCTGGCTTTTTATTCAAAGGCGTTCTGACCAGCGACCTTATTCCTAATATTTTGTTTATGCACAGCATGATACATGCGCAACTTATTTACCCTTGGTATGTCCTAGTGTCTTTAACATCGGCATCGGTACGCGTTGCGTAAATCACTGCCGGGCTGTTACCGTGAATCTTCTTTAGGTACCTGTTGCATTCAAAAAAGACAAAGAAAAATTCAATAATAATTTCCAAATATCACAATTGCCTTTAAGTAATATGTATATTTGAGAATTATATAAGAATAATTACCGCACAAGATATGAAAATACGGAACGAGCCGAAGGCGAGTTTGGTATTTTCATGACAAGTGCGGTATATTCTTATATCACCCGAAAAGACATCCAATATTATTATTGTTTAATATATAAAATGAAGCTATATCTTGTTTGCAAGATTTCCGTTTGGTGTTGAAAACTTCAGTTCATGTGCAACGTTTACAAATGCATGCGCTTTTGTTACTGTTTTACAGTATTTGTTATACCGTACTCAAATGCGCGTTGCACAAGCACACAATATATTCACTCGATGCATGACACACGCGTACCAGCGTGATGGACGCGCATTGGATTGGGGCTCTGTGCTGCACATGCAGTAACAGAAATGCACGGTATCCGCAAAAGCTTCATTTTATATAATATATCAACAGGTATAATTTGATGGGCCGTTAAGAAATCTCTAAGACGTCTACTTACTTTCTCTGAAGGCAGCATAAGATGATAATGAAGATCAGAGCCCCGAGGAATAGGAGTAGTGCAATGGCCAGAAGTGCAGCTTCGATGATGCCGAAACCAGATCCACCAACACCAGATAGTAGAGGCTGCAACAGGACCATATCAAATCAACAAAAATTAGTCCTTGTTCGTAGAAGCAATTTCAGAAGAATTATTGTTCAGCCATTGAACCTATATTCACATGGAAGGACAGTTTAATCGTGTCTCCCAAATTAGCACTATAGTCTTTTTGAAGTTTGGCAGACACAATAGGAGGGCGCACTTTGATTTGGGTCTCAAACCTTGCATGGTGGATGTGCACTATAATTTTATAACATACATCGTCAAACTCTGAAAGCTCCAAGGTGACTTACATATACATTTACGACTCCGTAACGTTGAAACAACACGCTAATACTGGCTGCGTTTTCATCAATTGCCCTATATTGCAAAAGAGGGGAAAAAAAGGTTAAAAGTCTAGTCTTTAAGAGCAAGTTTCAATTCAAGCCCCAAGTCTTGGAGAGCAAGTCGATCTCAAATCAAGCCCTAAGTCTTTTAAAACAAGTCTTGATTCAAGTCACAAGTCTTTTAAAACAAGTCTTGATTCAAGTCACAAGTCTTGTCCCAAGTCTCGATTCAAGTCACAAGTCTTTGAGAGCAAGTCCCAATTCAAGTCCCAAGTTTTTAGAGCAAGTCTCAATTCAAGTCTCAAGTCTCGAAGAGCAAGTCTCGATTCAAGTCCCAAGTCTTTAAGAGCAAGTCTCGATTCAAGTCCCAAGTCTTTAATAGCAAGTCTCAAGTCTTGAAGAGCAAGTCTCGATTCAAGTCCCAAGTCTTGGAGAGCAAGTCCCAATTCAAGTCTTAAGTATTTAAAAGTAAGTCAAAAAAAGTCCACTATCACACCAACAAACAAACAACCCGTCGATGCCTCACCTTAGTACAATATCCGCATTAAATGGCGTATTGGTTACTGGGTTGATAACGTGCAGAATGATCATTGTTTTAGTCTTATCGGTGACACCATTGTCGTCAATAAATGGCGTGATGGAATTGATGCTGACGTTTCCCCCGGTAATATTACTGATTGTTCTGACAAAACCAAAGACATATATAAATTTATTTTTATTTTTATTTTTTTATTTACAGCATATTTCAGATTGAAAGGAAAATACTGGAAATGCTCAAGTAATGGAATTATTGTATACAGATGATATGAATTCTTGTAAATACTTTTCATACTTTTTCATATCCTCAAATGTCCTCCAATCAAATGACGAAAATCTCCTTGGGTATTACATATGACAAATAATGGATGTTTTTATTTATTCAATGGTAACAAATTTGTTGAAAGAGCAGCACTTACTGAACTAGTTGTGTAATATCGACGCTAGAATCGACAAGGACGACCACTTGTTGGTTGGCTTCCAATACAAATACCTACAATGGAGACAATTTGACAGCTTTAATGACAAAATTGAGAAGTGACAAATTTGAGACGTGACAAATTGAGAAACAACTGCACTACCGTTATTCGAGACCACCAGTTGGCTTCATAGCTCAATTGGTAGGGCGTCTGCTCATTAAGCAGAAGGTCCGTGGTTCGAATCCCGGTGGAGCCAAGTTGTTTTTTACTGCATCCAGATTTCCCAAACTCTTATGGACATTTGTCAAAATTTTAGACAACTTCAAAAATGAGTGACCAACCTTTTTGCTTCCACCTTCAAATTGGAGATTGCAAATTTCCTGTTTTCTTCCCATGGATAGTATTTTGGGGAGTTATTTTATATGATTCTTAGGTCAAAACAAAATCTATTTTCTGGAAAAATCTGAACACGCTCCTCTAATTACAAAAAAAAGAAAAGAAATAATTCAAACTCTTACCCTAACTAAAGCCGAGTCACCGAGTTTGGCGCCTGCATCAGTCGCTGTTACTGTCAGGTCAAAATAACCCCCAGGCGCGACATCATTTAGTAGTTTTCGGGTTCGAATGCAACCCGTGGTTTCCTCTATGTAGAAGATGTCGTTTTTAGATGGCGTGCGCTTGTCGCCAATGACAAACGAAGATGATTGGATGGCGTAGGTGATCACGCTTCCTCCGCCGATAATGTCTAAGTCGGTCGCTTTAATGCAGGTAACATCAGTGTTAATTGGAGAGTCCAACAGTATACCTGAGTGGAAATGTTTCAACAAGTTTAAAGATAGTATACATGATTGGTAAACTGTTACGAATAGTTTTATCCCCCTGTGTGATTGAAGATATGCATGATTAAAACCAACCTGAGCAAAAACCGTCTGACTTTTGAGAAAACGGTCAAAAAAGGGTTTGCAGTCATTTCGCCCCAAAACTACTTCGCCCTGAACCACGGCCTGTGCACGAAGTGGTTTTGGGGCAAAGTAGCATTTGGGCGATTCAGGGATGTGATTCGTTCCAGTTTTTCCCGGAATAATCTTTGTCACAAACAAATGAGACAAAAGAAAGTTCTGGGAATAACCGGAACAATCACATCCCTGTTTACTGCTTGCTATAAATATCATGTACTTCTAATACCTGCTGTATAGAGCACGGTAGAAAAACGTGGCCCGTTGTCGTTTATGTCAGTCAACCGAATTTCCACTTCTTTAAGCGACATATCCTTTGTGATATCGTAAACCCCTCCCGACGGAACGTAACTAGCATTATTGGTTGCTTTGACGATAAGGCGGTGTATGGCAATAGTTTCTCGGTCGAGATCCCCCCGGACAATTATTTTGCCTGTTGTTATGTTGATGGAAAACAGGCCTCTATCGTTGCCACCTGTACGAACAAATAAATAAAATCGAAATTAGACTTTTGTATGACAGGGTTGTAACGAGTCTCCCTCTGCTCGAGTCTCAAGTCAAGTCAAGTCAAACTGCCTTCGAATCCCAAGTCAAGTCAAACTGCCTTCGAGTCACAAGTCAAGTCAAACTGCCTTCGAATCCCAAGTCAAGTCAAACTGCCTTCGAGTCCCAAGCCAAGTCAAACTGCCTTCGAGTCCCAAGTCAAGTCAAACTGCCTTCGAGTCCCAAGTCAAGTCAAACTGCCTTCGAGTCCCAAGTCAAGTCAAACTGCCTTCGAATCCCAAGTCAAGTCAAACTGCCTTCGAGTCCCAAGTCAAGTCAAACTGCCTTCGAGTCCCAAGTCAAGTCAAACTGCCTTCGAGTCCCAAGTCAAGTCAAACTGCCTTCGAGTCCCAAGTCAAGTCAAACTGCCTTCGAGTCCCAAGTCAAGTCAAACTGCCTTCGAGTCCCAAGTCAAGTCAAACTGCCTTCGAGTCCCAAGTCAAGTCAAACTGCCTTGAGTCACAAGTCAAGTCAAGTCAAGTCAAACTGCCTTGAGTCACAAGTCAAGTCAAGTCAAGTCAAGTCAAGTCAAGTCAAGTCAAGTCAAACTGCCTTGAGTCCCAAGCCAAGTCAAACTGCCTTCGAGTCCCAAGTCAAGTCAAACTGCCTTCGAGTCCCAAGTCAAGTCAAACTGCCTTCGAGTCCCAAGTCAAGTCAAACTGCCTTCGAGTCCCAAGTCAAGTCAAACTGCCTTCGAGTCCCAAGTCAAGTCAAACTGCCTTCGAGTCCCAAGTCAAGTCAAACTGCCTTCGAATCCCAAGTCAAGTCAAACTGCCTTCGAGTCCCAAGTCAAGTCAAACTGCCTTCGAGTCCCAAGTCAAGTCAAACTGCCTTCGAGTCCCAAGTCAAGTCAAACTGCCTTCGAGTCCCAAGTCAAGTCAAACTGCCTTGAGTCACAAGTCAAGTCAAGTCAAACTGCCTTGAGTCACAAGTCAAGTCAAGTCAAGTCAAGTCAAGTCAAGTCAAGTCAAGTTGCCTTGAGTCACAAGTCAAGTCAAGTCAAGTCAAGTCAAACTGCCTTCGAGTCCCAAGTCAAGTCAAACTGCCTTCGAGTCCCAAGTCAAGTCAAACTGCCTTCGAGTCCCAAGTCAAGTCAGTTGACACCAATACCAAGTCAAGTCAGGCATATTCAAGTTCAAGTCAAACAGTAAATTTGTTCAAACGTCCATTCATGTCGGGTACTTTCGTTGCTCTGGCCACAGAAATACAATTCGGACCTCAAAATGACAAAAAAAATTGATAAAATTTCCATTTTATTTTTGGCCGACTTGAGTAAAACAAAATCTGAGTCAAGTAACGTCATTTGAGGTTTCATTTTTAGCAAAGACAAATTGGTTGCAAACAAATTTAGCTTCAACATTTCATGAATACTTTTTGTGTGTGGTACCCACCAACAATATAGTAGTAAATGACGTTATTTGGGGAAATGTCTCGATCCAACGCTGTAGTGACAAAGCCAGTGGATGTGTTAACTTTAGAATGCTCCGTCACGTTGAGTATCTGTTGGATAGCCACGTTGTTGTCCTGTTTGATAAGAAAAGATAATTTATGAATAGTTGGCACCTCCCAAAAATTTATTTACTTGTTTTCTCGGTTAACTTTTAAAAAGGTCGCACTAAAAATCACAAAATAAAAAATAATAAAAAAAATAAAAAAAATAAAAACTTTCCACCGGTTAACTTGCGCATGCCCAGTTATTAGCTCATCAGTGTTGTAGACGAGTTCACCACAAGTCTATCACTAGTCCCTGGGTCTTAATTCAAGTCACAAGCTATTCAAATGAACTCCGACAAAGGCATTATTTTATACGGACTTGTGATTTTATCGGCTCTGGACTTGTGATAGACTCGACCACAACCCTGGCTCATATACACGGAGTACCATGGCCAAGCAGCTTGGTGCATAGACTGTGTCTAATTCTCAGTCATGGGTTCAATTCCATGGTGCGTGTGCCCATGGGCAAGGTACTTTGCCACAAGTTGCGTCTCTTCACCCAGGAGTAAATGGGTACCTGCAAGGGTTGCAGCCTTTGAGCGCTTGTGTCAGGCTGCTGGGGCTGCGTCTCCCTAGGGAGTTGGGCCCAGTGACCAGTGCAATGATATTGTAAAGCGCTACGAGTATCCTCCATGGTGCGTGTGCCCTTGGGCAAGGCACTTTGCCATAAGTTGCCTCTCTTCACCCAGGAGTAAATGGGTACCTGCAAGGGTTGTAGCCCTTGTCAGGCTGCCAGGACTGCATACAACCCAGGGAGTTGTGCCCAATGACCAGGGTAATAATATTGTAAAGCGTCATGAGTATCTTGAAGGATAGATAATGTGCACTACTTTAAATTATTATTCTTATTCATGGCTTTGCAGCTAACTTACCACTCTCTGAAAGTACGGTTCGTTGTCGTCCTTGTCCAAAATGACCACGGTTACTTCTAAGGGTGTTTGAAGGGGCTTAGGGGTGCCTCCGTCGGTAGCTAGAAGTACCAGCTGATAACAAGACCACAAAACGAAAAATCCTTGAAAAAAGATTGTAGTATTGGAAAATGGATTTCGTTCTAACCTAACAATTTTATAAAATACCTCCCCAAAATGCTATCCATGGGAAGAAAAAAGGAAATTAGCAATCTCCAATTTGGATGTGGAAGCAAAAAGGTTGGTGTGATCACTGCACTGCTTTATGGAACAAATTTATTTAGTTTACAAAACACTGGTATTTTTTTTAACGATATCCTTGAAAACATTGAAAACATTGAGATTTCAGAATGGCATTGCGAAAAATATGAAACAAAATGATATGGTATCAAAATCTCAACACCCATGCGGAAAATGGGGGTTCAAAAATGTGATCTGGACACGTTCATTTAACCACTTGAATGCTTTTTGGTTTTTTTAACGATGATAAATTTTCTCCAAACAACTCACATTGTAGCGTTCTTGTTTTTCTCTATCCGCAGTAAAGTTAGCATAGAGGTAGACATCGGTACCGTTCAGTTGGTAATAGAACAGCTTTGCCAATTCCTCGTTGAGAAAGCCGTATGCGACTTGGCCGTTGGTTCCGGAATCTATGTCGGTCGCTAAGACCATGGCGATAAGGTATCCTGCTGGTTCATTCTGAAATGTGATTAAAGGTCATTTGAAATGACACAAAGTTACTTTAAAGACAGATTAAATGATTGGAAAACTTTTAAAAACAGGAACAGCAGCATTACATAACTAAAGAATAATGTTGATAAACTGCAGTAATACTAAAGAAATCCATGCATGTTTTTGTGTTGAATGAATGGTAAAAAAATTGTCTGCATTTTTTTAAAAAGCACCTTTAGTTTCTCCCACAAATGTACCATTTTACACGGGAAAAATATCATGTGGTGTTGGTATTAACTCTTTCAATCAGGTTTTTCTTGTCAAATTATAAAGTAAAATTGTTAGTAACTGCAAATGTTTTGGGGCTTTAAAGAAGCAGGACCAGATTTTTCAAAAAAACAGCCTGTGATCACACTCCAAGGCCGGTCGTTTTGTTGTTCAAAAGGTGATATGACATCCCTGTATTACTGGCCCTTTACTCTGTGTGTTCTAAGATAACTGTCGACCCTGAAACATGAATGCCTTTGAGTTTTCTCCAATGAATCTGTGCTTTCCGTTGAAAGTCCCATTGCTTTGTGCGTAGTGTGTCGCCATTTTGACGATAGCGTGTGAGCCATAGCAACAATATCCACGGGGGCGGGGCTAACTAGGCAAACTCGGAACTATGCATTGGTCAATGGCGTTATTTGATTGACAGGCCGGAAGGGTCTATTCTGTATCGGGCAAAACCCAGACGGGATTCGAACCAAGGCCACAGAGGTGAAAGGCGAGGAAAGCACCGCTACGCTAACCTGATTTATGTAAATTTGTTTACTAACCTCGGGTATATACAGCACTTCACCGCGAGTCGGTGTAACAAACTGCGGCGGATTGTCGTTATAATCGCCCACCACAGCGTTCAAGGTGATGTTACTGTACAGGGCAGGGTTGCCATTATCCCTAGCTTCTACGATGAGAGTAAAGGTGTACGTAGGGACCATGAGGGACTGGATTTGATGGGCTAGGATAATGGCTCCTGTCTGTGGGTCGATGCTGAACGTGTCTGCAGAAAGAAATAAAATGATGTCGAGATTACTCAATTGTTAAAGATAGTACACATGATTGGTAAACTGTTACATATAGTTTTATCCCCCTGTGTGATTGAAGAAATGCATGATTAAAACCAACCCGAGCAAAAACTAGCTCCATACTTCGTCTAACTTTTGAGAACCATTTTGCCCTGAACCATTTCGCCCTGAACCACGGCCTGTGCACGAAGTGGTTTTGGGGCGAAGTGGCATTTTGGTGATGTAGTGTTTGGAGGAAGTAATTTGGGGCAAAATGGCACTCGGGCCAAAGTGGTTTTGGGCGAAATGGCACTCGGGCGAAGTGGTTTTGGGGCGAATTAAATTTTCGTCTCACGAGACGAAAACTAATTGTTTTACTCATTTCTCAAAGACTATAGCACTTCAGACAAAACCATTTCAGGGAGTTTTCTGCGGTCATCATGTTTATATTGTGTAAGTGAGGCGTAAATCTGTGAACATTTCTGATTTTCGAGATTACCAATGATGTATACTGCCTTTAAATACTACTTTCAATCCTGAATAACTTTGTTAATTGCCAATGGACATGCTCTTAGCCAATCGGAATGCATAAACTAAGGTTTTTATGAACAGCTCTTTATGAACGTTCTCGTCAGTCACAGAAAAAATGAGAGTAAATCAGCCAACTTACTTTCTATGTTTCCTGCGACGATGGAATACGTGATTCTGGCATTTTCTCCGATGTCGATATCCCGAGCCGATGGTTGGTAGATTGGGAAATCCACCTCCGAATTTTCAGGAAAACTACGGGTGATGTTAATTTCACCGCTGAAAACTGGCGTGTTGTCGTTAAGGTCTAAGATGGTTATGGAAACCTGAGTAGGATGAGAGATTAATGATAAGCCTTTGTGGAATTTCAACACACATGTTTATGACTAAGGATTTGAAGGGGAACAATGTCATATTTCAATAAGAATGATCACCAAAACCGTAGAGGAAAATGGCGAATTTAAAGAAAATTTTCTGGTGTCATTTTATTCTGCAAATTTAAAAAATAATTTCCATCCAAACAGGAGCCAAAGTGTGACATTTTGATGCATTTGTAAAAATGGCTTTTAGAGGTTCCAGAGTAACCCAAAAACATGCAACCAATGACAGTTTATTAATTATATTATGGGTGGGATTTTTGGGGTGTACAATATTTTTTTTAATCCTGTGAAATTTTGAGTATTTAAATATATTTTTTAAATTATTTACTTGTTTACTACGGAATTTCTTTGAGGTCTGTGACGTAATTAATTGAAGGCCAATGTTTGTTTATGTGTACTGGCGAGATGCTGGCAGCGGTTTTGTGGCCGGAAGTAGACATTTCTAGAGCCGCTGTAAGTGCGCGCCGCAGTGAAAGAGTTAAGAATGCACTATTTTGCTCTTAATATCAGTGTTACGTTTGGCTATAAAAATGTCATCCTAAAATGAGAGTGAGTGAGTGAGTGAGTGAGTGAGTTTGGAGTTTAACGCCATGCCGGCATCAGAGGCCATATTCATGGCGGGATTAAGTTAATATATAAAATACTTGGTATTAATTAAAGATAATTAAATAATTGTTAATAATTAAATAATTAGGATCAGTTATATGGATAACAAATGATATGTTTTAATATAATTGAACTAACATTATATATATATATAAGTATTACATGGATTCTGGACAGTTTTCCAAGGAAGCCCCTAGGAGGTCGGTTATAGAGGATCCCCCAGACACACGGTACCGTGTCTAAATGGTCCCGCAAGGCCGGCCGTTTCCCTTGCAGTTTAAGGGCCCGGGCCCCGCCGGTATTTTTACAGGTCCGCTAACCTCCGGGTGATGAAGGGACAATGGTACCGAGTGTCTGGTCAATCCTCCACACCCCGTCCCCCAGGACAAATAGGGGTCCTTGTTTCACCGTCCAGTGTGTAATGTGAGTTTTATTTCAGGGAGATCAACCATGGGGCAGGGTAACACCTTGTCTCGCCGAGGCGAGCAAACCTCAGGATGAGTCCCTAATTATAGTGTTGTCCTAAGAATTTCTGAAGAAGACTGTTACTTATATGTAGGTATACATATTGTTGAAAAGTATGAATCCTTGTGATTTTATTTTGAGAAACTCATCTCTAAGGTAGGTCTACACCTTGTCTCACCGGGGTGAGCTAACCTTAGAGTGAGTTCTAAACCAGTATGTGAAAATGTTTGAGTTTGTCATGTGAAACTCATCTCAGGGGTAGGACAACGCCTTGTCTCACCAGGGTGAGCAAACCCCCAGAATGAGTCCCAAAATACAATAAGAGAAATTCGATGAGTTTATAAAATGTGATATAGCTCAGATGATTTGAGAAATGAGATTATGGTTTCAGGGGGTATATTAAATAAATCTTTCAATGTAGTAGCATGGAAGAACCGTTGTCTGATTTCAGCTAATTCAACACATTCAATGATGAGGTGATGTATAGTCAAAGGGCTATCACACGGGATACATTGTGGGTTAGGTTCTGCTTTAAGAAGGAAAGAGTGTGTTAATATTGAGTGGCCTATCCGGCATCTAGTCAGGACAACCTGATCTTGTCGAGACAGATTTCTATATGGTTGCCATAAGCCAAGGTGAGGTTGGATGGAAAAAAGTTTGTTTGATGTAAAGGTTGCCCAAGAGTCTTTCCATAACTGTTTGGTGTATGAATGGATAGAGTTCCTCAGGTCTGTATAAGGGATGGTACAAGGATAAACTGGTGAATCCAACGCATGTTTAGCTAGAGCATCTACTTGATCATTTCCTGCTATGCCGACATGACTTGGAATCCAGCAGAAAATGATGTCAAAATGTTTCTTGTGTAATTGGGTTAGTTTATTTAAGACTTTTATTAAATAGGGATGATTTATATTGCATCCACTTATAGCCTGTAGGCATGATAAAGAATCACTAAAGATAATGAACTTCCTTTTCTTAGAGGAATCAATCATATCTAGTGCTAGCAGGATTGCCTTAATTTCAGCTGTATAGATTGAAGCTTGATTTGGGAGACGAATACTTCTTGAATAATGATAATAGGTAGCTGCTGACGCAACCTTTTCTTCATCTTTGGAGCCATCTGTGTAGATGCAAATATGGTTGGGAAACCTAACTTTAAATTCTAGATGATCATTTTGGAATACTGATACATCAGTATCTGATTTTTTGTATTTTGTCATATGTAGAAAGACTTGAGGTTTGTGAATTTCCCAGTGTGGTATCACTGGAATCTCGGTTTGTGCTATGTTTTGAAAGTCAAGTTTAGCTGCTTGTATGTGTGACTGTAGACGTAGGCCAAGTGGTTTAATTGTTTTGGGTTTGGCAGCATATATATGTTGAAATTTAGGATAAAAAACACATTGATATGCTGGGTTAGATGGATTAGCTGCTAATTTAGTGATGTATTGTAGAGATAGTTTAATGCGCCTATTTTCAAGAGGCGGTTCATCAGCTGTAACATAAAGGCTCTCCACTGGTGATGTTCTAAATGCACCAAAGGAGAGCCGTAGGCCTTGATGGTGAACAGTGTTGAGTTGTTTAAGATAAGATTTGGGGGCAGAACCGTAAATTATGCATCCATAGTCTAATTTAGATCGGATAAGTGATCTATATAATTGTAACAGAACTGAACATTCAGCTCCCCAGTTTTTGTTAGCTACAGCTTTGATAATGTCCATAGCTTTCAGACATTTAATTTTGAGAGCTTTGATATGAGATAAAAAGTTAAGTTTAGAATCAAAGATTATTCCTAAAAATTTGGTTTCATTAACCACTTTAATTTTGTCGCCTTCGAGATATAGCTCAGGGTCAAAGTGTGCATTTCTGAGTCGGCAGAAATGCATACAAACAGTTTTAGGTTTTGAGAATTTAAAACCATTTTCAGTAGACCATTTCTGTAGTTTGTTAAGAGTCAACTGGAGTTGACGTTCAATATTTTGCATACGGCTACCTCTATAGCAAATCAGGAAATCATCTACATACAGCGAAGGAGAGACTCCATTCTGGACTGTTTTAACAATGTTATTAATTTTGATACTAAATAAGGAAACGGAAAGGATACTCCCTTGGGGTACACCCATTTCTTGTTCGTGTGAGGCAGATAGGGTGGTCCCTACCTTAACTTTAAAATATCTGTCAATTAAAAAATTTGCAATAAAAATGGGAAGTTTACCTCTGAATCCCATTTCATGAAGGTCTTTCATTATGCCATACTTCCATGTAGTATCATATGCTTTTTCTAAGTCAAAGAATATTGCAACAGCATGCTCTTTTTTGATAAAAGCATCTCGGACGAAGGATTCTAGTCTTACTAAGTGGTCTGTAGTACTTCGGCCTTTCCGAAAGCCACATTGGTAGTTATTTATAAGGCCATTTGCTTCAAGCAACCAGACAAGTCTGTCGTTGACCATTCTTTCCATGGTTTTACATAAACATGAAGTGAGTGCTATTGGTCGGTAGTTGGAAGGGTTTGTGTGATCTTTACCTGGTTTTGGTATAGGAATGACGGTAGCATTCTTCCACGATGGTGGAATGTCACCAGTTTCCCATACGATATTAAATATGTCTAATAGAGTTATTACACATTTCTCAGGTAAGTGTTTTAATAGTTGATAGTGTATTTGATCTGGGCCTGTTGCTGTATCATGGGATTTCCTAATGGCTGTGATTAGTTCTTCGAGTGTAAATGGTTGGTTGTAGTTTTCGGTGTTATTAGATGTGAAGTTTAGTCGTTGTTGTTCATTCCGTAATTTGAATTTTTGAAATTCTTTTGAGTAGTTTTCTGTAGAGGAATTTTGTTCAAATGTTTTTGCTAATTCCTCTGCTATGTCTGTCTTAGTAGTAAGGGTATCATCATCTTTTTTTAGATGTTTAACTCCCGATCTCACCTTTCGACCATTCATTTTCTGGACCATATTCCAGACTTTACTCAAAGGAGTACGTGAGGTAAGTTTAGATACATATGTTTTCCAGCTATTTCTTCTTTTGTGGTTAATAATTTGACGGGCCTTAGCTCTAGTAATTTTAACTTGAGCTAGGTTATCTGGTGTTGGTCTGTGGTTAAATTTCCGTTCAGCTTTTTTACGAGTTTTCCTGGCATCCTTGCATTCTTGGTCATCCCATGGTATATGTGGTTTAGATGGCCGAGTTGATGTTTTGGGAATAGTTTCGTCGGCTATAGAGATTAAGATTTTTGTAAAAGTTCTTATGGGGTCAGCTTCATTGTCGAAGTTGATATTATCAGTAGTTAATTTTTCTTCACAGTTCTTAGAAAAAGATTTCCAGTCTGCTTTGTTGAAGTTCCATTTAGGGGTGTATTCTTCAGTGAGTGATTGGTCATATTCTAAGATTATTGGGAAATGATCGCTTCCACATAGGTCATCCCAAACTTCCCATGAAAAGTCTGTTACTAGTTCAGGGTCAGTAAGGGAAAGGTCTATAGATGAGTATGAGCCATTACCGGGGTGCAGGTAGGTATATGATCCATCATTCAAAATACACAGTGCTTGATCACCGATGAATTTCTCGAGTAGTCTACCTTTTGTATTATGTGTGTCAGAACCCCAGATAGGATTGTGACCATTAAAATCTCCTAGTATTACGTATGGAGTTGGGAGCTGGTAAGCAAGATCATCTAGGTCAGCTTGTTTTAAACTGAGAGGAGGAGGAATATAAACAGAACAAACAGTAATTGTTTTGTGTAAAGTAACACGGGCTGCAACAGCCTGAAGAGTGGTATTTAAAAGTACAGGGCTATGGAGAACATTTTGTTTAATAAGTAATGAGGAGCCTCCTTTGGCTCGTTCATTGTCTGGATCATAGGCGTTATACATATGGTAGGATTTAAAGTTAATATTGTCATTTCCTTTTAAGTGGGTCTCTTGAAGCGCAAACACAGCAGGGTTGTGTGTTTGCGCTAAAACTTTAATTTCATTAAAGTTGGCTTTAAAGCCTCTACAATTCCATTGAACTATTTTACTAGTATTCATTTACAATGTTATTAAGTTAGGTTAATAACATATGGAGTTATGTTATTTATTATCAGGTCTAGGGGATCTACTTCTTGTTCTATTCTTTGAGTTTGTAGATACTTGTTGAAGTTCTGTATAATAGACTTCCATGTCGTCTTCTGCTTCGTCATTTAAGTTACCGAATTTGTTTTGGAGGTTGATTGGGTTTTTGTCGGCTTTTTTTGTTCGGTTACTTGAGTCAGGGTTAGCTTTTTTGTTGGAATGTTTTCCTGGTGGTTTTCCTTTTGAGCTATCACTAGTTGATGGTTGATTTGCTGACTTAGTGGTAGTAGCAGTAGTAGTAGTAGTAGTTGGGTGCTTTTTGACTTGGGCTGTTGAGCTACTACTAGTTGATGGTTGATTTGCCGACTTAGAGGTAGCAGCAGTAGTAGTAGTAGTAGTAGGGTGCATTTTGGCTTGGGGATCAAATGGATCAGTCTGGCAACTGCAGGATTTGGTTTTGGGTTGGTTCTGACTTATGGTTGGCGTGTAGGTTATTGGGTTTTCAGTTGTGATCCAGGTGAGTTTAGTTTGACATTCCATATTTCTTGTTGCTTTGGGTTTAGCTACTGCTGTTGCATATGTAACTGTAGGTTTATCCGCATTGGAGGCTTTGGCCATTTTCTTGGCTTCTTGATAACTGATATTGTTCATGGTTTTTAGATGTTGGACATGTTTCTCCATTTTCCATACTGGGCAGTCTTTAGATGAGGCCATATGATCCCCATGGCAATTGGTGCATTTTGGATCTTTGTGGCAATCCTGTCCATTGTGGTCAGGTTCGCCACAGCGGAAGCAACAGGTTCTTCCTCTACACGCTTGTAGACCATGGCCAAACTTTTGGCATTGATAGCATCTAAGTGGGTTCGGAATGAACTTCTCAACCCTGACTTTGAGGTATCCCAGCTTAATGGATTCTGGGAGTATGGTTGAACCAAAGGTCAAGATGTAAGTACCTGTAGCAATGATGTTATTGTTTTTCCTGATAGTTATTCTTTTAACAGAGGTGACGTTTTGTGCCGTAAGATAGTTTAGGATTTCATCTTCTAGTTGGTCATCTAGTTCACGTGTTTTTATAACTCCTTTGCTGCTGTTCAGCGTCTTATGCGGTTGAACAGCAACAGGTATGTTAGTTAGTTGTTTGACTTTGATGATGTTATGACTTTGGGCTTGGGTAGCTACCTCAATGAGGAGGCTGCCCGCAGGAGGTCTTCTTAATTTCTTCACAGATTTGACAATGCCAACCATACCTTGAATTGCTTTGTCAATTATGAAAGGAGAAAGCTTTGTGATGGAGTGGCTGTCGTCAGTCGAAATAATTTCAAAAAATCTGTTCCAAGTATCTTTGGAACCGGTGGAAGATTGTTCGTTCAAGTTGTCTGAATCCGAGTCCGAGTCTTTACGATTTCGTTTTTTTGTGTGGGAGGCCATGTTTTATTTGCATAATATTCATCATCCTTGCTCCTCACCCACCACGGAGTCCAACAAGGGGATGTACAGAGCTACTTCATAAGAAGATAGATATACAACAAGGATACAAAGATGATATACTCAGACATGTTCACATAAAAATGTAATACATGCCTGAGAAAAAATATTATGATGCCTTTTTGTATTGGTTACGTTGGGGAAACCTAATCTCATTTTTTTATTTATTTGAAACTTACCGGAGTGGAAACTTGATACGTTATATCAGCTTGACCAGGCACCATGCGGACATTGCGGACGTCCACTGTTAACATGTAGTCATCTTGCGTCTCTCGGTCTAACACACCGCTGCTCTCAATAACTCCCGTGGTTATGTTAATTGTGAAGGGCGCCCCCACTGGCGTCGCACTCAGGATGTGATACGTCAGCTGCGAGTTGATGGGATCGGGATCGGCATCGACAGCCTCTATGCGTCCAATTTCGGTGCCTGTAATCGCGAATGTTTGGATGTGGAAGCAAAAAGGTTGGTGTAATCACTGCACTGCTTTATGGAACGGATAAGTTAGTTTACAAAAAAATTGTGGTTTTTGTTATGGTATCCTTGAAAATATACGTCACATCTATGTGAAAAAAAGGCTCAGTGTGGCGGCGCATAAACAAATAAAAAAAATTCAAACCATATTTACCAATATCCACATTCTCGTTGACTTCAAACAAATATGGCTGCCTTAGTAACACCGGTCCCTGGTCGTTAGCATCCATAACGTGTATGGTGACATAGCTGGTTCCCAATCGGCCATCTTGGTCGGTCACTAGGATGGTCAAGTTATACTCGGTCCTGGTTTCATAGTCCAGTGGCTTTGTTATTAGGAGTTGACCATTTGTAGCTGTAAGCAAAATTAAAATCGTTTTTCGAGGCATTTTTAAAATACACAACTTACAATAAGTTGGGGTGTGAATTCCAACTTCACTTACGAATCATTTTGCTTTAACTAGGTGGCTGCTGGCCAGGCGCTCAACCCTATCAGCAGTTAGATTGTGGCATTCCCCTTAACAGCTTCCCAAATATCGCTTGGGTTGACGAGGCAACTGGGATTAAGTGCCTTGCCCAGACACGTTGGTCATAGTGGGGCTTGAACCCACAACCTCTGATTGGGAGTCCCGCTTCATACCCACTAGACCACACGCGCTTCAAACAAAATTTCTTACGAGGCACGAAGAAAGCTATCGTGAAAATTGGTCTGAAAATTATATTTTTAATTGTTGGATGACGTTAACAATTTGGAATCAAATAGAATAAGAGTTACTCTTTCTAAATATTACAAAAACTTGAAATTGACCTCCCCTTCAATTTTTGACTTTGAACCGTCGTTATAGGAAATAGAGTGCGACTTTACGCTCATTTTGTCGTAATAGGTCACATATATATGTTACTTTGAAACACCCCTTATGGCCCGTTACTAATTAGCATATTATATTTTCATGAAATAAATAAAACCAAAAACAAATTCAACCCACGATTGATGAAGAACGTGCCATTCAAGTTCCCTCCAACGATACTGTACGTCAGCACGCTGTTTTGATCGATGTCCTGTGCCGTTACGGTGGTGATCTCGAAGCCTACTGGGGCAGCTTCCGAGATTGCAAAATCAAACGGACCACCGGGGAATGACGGATTGTTATCATTGGTGTCCAGAATTGTGATAGTAGCAGTTGTAGTGGTTGTCTGTGGCGGAGTACCGTTATCCGAAATCTGAAACAGATTAAAAAAGTGTTTAAAAACAGATTACATGATTGGAAAACTTTTAAAAACAGGAACAACAGCATTACATAACTAAAGAATAATGTTGATAAACTGCCTTGTAGAAATTTCAGCCACACAGATGCAGTAATACTTTAGAAAACTGGAAAAATTCATGTATGGTTTTTGTGTTGAATGAATGGTGAAAACATTTTCTGCAGACAATTTATTTTAAAAATCATGTAGTGTATTAAATACTTGTAGCTTACCAGTATGGTAATGTTGAAGATGTTTCCGTAGGTGGCGTTATCAGCTTCAAGGGGGCCAGTGGTGAATATCTCTCCCGTAGTTTGGTTAATGAAAAATAGATCATTGCCATCTATAATGAATAAGAAAAAACATTGAACTCTTAAAGTTATATTGTCCGTGGTTCTCAACAAATTTTTATTCTCTGAACAAATATTTAAAGCATTTACTTTAACGACAAAACATCATACTTTGTATTTTAGACATCGGCAATCCTGTGACAAATGCCGTTTTTAGACGGTCGTTTTTGCACCTTGCCGTGAGTTGAATTATTGGCGGACTGTCAAAAATTCGAAATATTGACAGTAATTGTTTGATAATGAAATGTTAGTCGATTTTTTCATTGATGCGTCATTTGAAAGCAAATAACTTTTGTGTTTCTAGAAAAATAACAATTCAAAAAAATTATTTTTCGATGCACCACATCCAAAAAGTACAGGCAATACATCTTCAAATGGTTAAGAACCTCATTCTTACCTGGCGGTTCCACAAACACAAAGGTGAAGTTGAGATTTAGCATGGTGTCGTCGGGGTCAGACGCATCGATAACACCGACCAGCGTCCCTCCTGATTCGCCCTCTGGGATGCTGAATGGGAAATTGGGCTCTGTGATTGGTGGATGCTCGTTGATGTCACCCACGGTGATGGTCACCTGTTTAGGACGGAGCCAAAATTAAGAATAAACCACAAGCGAATTTCAAGCCCCGGTACAACATTTGCAGTTGCCCGAAATTTTACTTTACAAGTTGACAAGAATAACCCGACTAAAAGTGTTTTAAAAAAAAAAATTTAACATAAAAATTATGCATGGTTTTTGTCAGGTTTTCTGAAATATTGCTGCATACATGTGGCTAAAATTTCTACAAGGCAGTTTACCAACATTATTCTTTAATAGTTATGTAATGCTGTTAATCCTGTTTTTAAAAGTTTTCCAATTATGTAATCTGTTTTTAAGTGAATAATAAAAATGTGTGCACACACAATTCAATTAAAAATCATCTCCAGTTGTTAAATTCTTTGTCCCATGTTAGATAGAAATAAATTCATGTGGTGTTTGTTACCATTGCTATCAACACTAAGTTTTTTATTTCTTGTCAACTCATGAAGTAAATTTTTTGGTCATGGCAAATGATACATTGGGCCAATAATGTGCAGAAATTGTGGAAAGCTTATTTTGGGGTTCTTTTTTGGGGGGGAGAGGGGGGATTTCAAGCTAGATTGCACATACCGTGGCCGATCCCTGTCGTCGATTCGTGGATGAACCGTTAACGTTGTCTGTCGCGATCACAGTCAACGTGTACTCTGATTGGTCCTCTCTGTTCAACGGCTGCAATGCGGTGATAACGCCCTAAAAACATACAAACAAATGTATTACGGTCATAATAGCATTGTCTTTTAAACTGCAACTAATTTCACAAAAATATTTTTAGAAAAATAATTGCTAAATTTAGTCAAAAAATTTGCTTTCGAACAAAGTCTGTGGTTCGAATCCCGGTGGAGCCAAGTTGCTTTTTACTGCATCCAGATTTCCTAAACTCATATGGACATTTGACCACATTTGTATTGAATAAATATCTCCTCTTAATTATTATTAAATCGTCCAAGCATACATTATGACTTCTGGAGAAATCTTTAAACTTACCGTTGTACTGTTAATCGTGAAGAGACCATTTCCGCCAGACAGCGAGTAGGTCACCTGACCAAACTGACCAATGTCCTGGTCTGTTGCCGTCATAACAATGACAAACGTTCCTGTGGCCGAGTTTTCCTTGACCGTGGCCGTGTATGTTGTCTGGTTGAAAATGGGATTGTGATCGTTCACGTCAAGAATTTGTATTGAAATTGGGATGGAGGTTGAAAGAGGCGGAGTCCCGGTATCCGTGGCGATGATTGTGAAGTTTAGCCAATCGTAGAGCTCTCTGTCTATGGGTTGGTTGACGGTGATTTGACCTGTGGTGGTAAAGGTCAAAGTGCCAATATCGTATCTCATTTTTTTCAATTTTTTCCTTCAAAAACGCTAACCTCCGTACATGTACAACCTAAAAATATCACTAGAGGGCATATTGATGCAACACAAGACTTGGTGTTGCAGGTTCGAACAGCCCCCCGGCTGCGGTACCTGTGCCCTTGAGCAAGGCACTCAACCACACTTGCTTCCATCCTTCGGAAGGGATGTAAAACCGTTGGTCCAGTGTGTTAGGTAATGGTAAAGCACTTTAAAGATCCAGAGCAGTCTTTCGTGAAGAGCAAGGGGATTCCCTAGTGTCTCTGGCCATTTGTAATTCTTCATGGGTTTCCTCACGCTTGCGAGTGACAGTGCAATGGGCAGTTTAGAGGAATCCTTGGTATGAATACCAGAAAGAAATAATAATAATAATAATAATAATAATGTCTCTTAATGCTGCAAAGGGGCGAACCGCCGGTAAAACTTTACCAAACGACCACCGAAATTTTGGCTAAAAGACATCGATTGGACACCAAATTTCTGTTACCCAGAGCTTCCAAAAATGGTTCCAGACCTAAGAGAGATGGTTCTAGACCTAATAAAAATGGTTCTTGATTTGAAAAAGATGGATTTTGTCGACCTAATAGAGCGCGTCGTCCTAATAGGCCTCTCTACACAAAAAGTGTCGCCCCATTGGATAAAATAGAGAAATAATGACACGCACATAGATTTTTAACCAAACAGCACATACCTGTAACAGGGTGAATTATAACATACTCCGTCAGGTTTCCTTGCAGTACGTAAGTAACCACGCCACTAATAGGATTGTCAGGGTCGACGGCGCGTATGTTGGTGATGATTGTACCAGAACCCGATTCTTCCTGAATCATAACGTGGAAGGACGTCGTTCCCGGGGGTTGGTAGACCGGCGCGTTGTCGTTAATGTCGGTGATTTTGATTGTGACAGTGGCTGAAAAATAATGTAAACAATACCATAATTACCGTAATTAAAGATGTATTATCCGTGCTATTTGGGTGTGGCACCTCGAAAAATAAAAAAAATCTAAATTAATATTTTATATAAATTATTCGCTTTTAAATGAGACATTAAAAAAAACAATTTAAAAAATAAATAAATAAATAAAAAAAATTTTTAAAATCGACCAACGTTAACAAAACATTACTGTAAATATTTCCCGAAGACCGCGCCAGTGGTTCGATTCCCACCGAACCAGTTCGTAATTGCAGTACATTAAATCAGAGGGCTCAGGTTTGAATCCTGTTACTCACCATTACGGTTACTAGTGGCGAGAGCGGGGTCAGCTGATGAAGTGTCAGTGACGCTGATCGTTAAAATGACTTCGGAAGCCGTTTCGCGATCGAGTTGGTCACTGACGATAACCGTGCCTGTAGTAGGGTCTATGGTGAACCAGTTGTTGATCGCGGACAAGTTGGTGATTGGGCTGTTGTCCAATGAACTCGCAGTCAGAGACACAATGCTGAACAAATGGGAATATTGAGAAAAACGTATAGATTCTTTAAAAAAAGAAATTTAGTTTTTCCGAAAATGTGACCATCCATCAAAAATGTGCTGTAAAGTCGGTCCCAAGTTTTGTGTTTTTTAAAACTGGTCTCAGAAAGAACAACTTCTAAGCGTTAAAATTATGCTTGTTTCAAGTTCATACGATTTTCAGAAGTGGAGTTATGGTTCACTGAATGTGAGCAGTTCTGAATATACAAATCTGAGAAATCTGGGTTTCAACACTTTAAAGACTGTTCCGTTTTAGTGATTTCCTCTGGGTCCAAGTGTCCCCGTTTGAACAAAGTGGTTCCTATAGTAACGAAATGCGACATTTTCTGTTTTTGGCAGAATCCTGCAGTTAAGGGCTCTAAGAAAACCGTGCGTCTCCCAAACAGCCCTGGAAGAGTGGCACACCCTGCCTCAGTGGCTCTTACGAAGGCTGGTGCAGTCAGCCTTGCCACAAGAGGTGTTCATTCACTCAGCTGCCCTCTTTCGGTCAGGGTACAGTTTATATTTTTGAACCATATACTTGTATCTACACTTATAAAAATGTAAAATTTAGATTTTCCATGATATTATATCCTTGAAGCATGGCCAACAAAATAAATTTAAACAACATCAGACAAAGTGGGTTTGGAGAAACAAAAATTAAAAGCAAGTAACATTTTACCAGCCTGCTTAAAGTTTCACAAGTTAAGCCTGGTTCATACTTCACGCGAAAGCGAATTTCACGTCAATCTGACGTCAAACATTTCGCGGCGAACACTCGCGCAAGTTGAAACTAGTTTAACTTTCTGCGAACTCGCTGCGAGAAACATTCGCTGTGACGTCAAATTCGCATTCGCGTTCGCTTTCACATGAAGTATGAATCCGGCTTTATTGTTTTTAAATTTATCTTCACCTGTAAGTAAGGGACGCAGTTAAATCTAGATCGACAGCTTGAACACTCGTCACTGTGTGGTTTAATGCGGCATCTTCAGATACATCAACAGTAACATCCAAAACAGCCGTTGGAAAATACGGACGGAAATCATTAACGTCCGTCACGTAGATGTAGACAATGGTGCTGTCTGATAACTGCGGGCTTCCCTGATCGTTAACAGAGACCGTCAGCGTATATCGGTCCCGGTCTTCACGGTCTAATGGTTGGTCATCGCAAATATCCCCACGGCAGATCACTTGAACGGTGATGATTCCCGTATCAGGGTCGATTGTGAATTTGTCGGCGCTGCCGCGTTCGATCGTGAAGCGAAGTGCGGTGTTTGAGTTGTCCCCGTCGGAGGCGTTGACTTGTCCAACGTAGTAACCTAGCGACAAAAATCGTTTTGAATTTTTTTTAGGTAATTAAAGGAGCGTGTCCAGATATTCTGGAAATTTGATCTAGATCCAACTTAACCATCATATAAAATACATCACAAAAATAATATTCATGACAAAACAATACAAAACAATACAAAATATTAAGGTGAAAACGTGAGAGTAAGTTAACGTCTTAGATGGTAAGTAGCGACACAAATCGATATAGCGCTATTTCATTTCCATACCAGAATTCAAAATCGGACTGACATGACTAAAGTTGGCTTTTCCCGACTATAATTCATATTGCTACAGCTGTAGCATAATTTCTTCTCGCATTGGAACCTCCGTGCAAAATATCCAAATGCACAAGATCAGTATTTCGACTAGAAAAGGACTTTTAATGACTCTTTTTTTAACTGACATTGAGAGCCGACTTATACACAGGTTGGTTTTTATCATACACATCCTCAATCACACATGGAGATAACGCCGTTAGTAACAGTTGTCCATACCGTTTCCCGCATCTTCCGGAACCGTAAAATTGAAGACGTTTTGATCCAATTGCGGTGGAATATCGTTGATATTGAGAATGGTGACGTAGATAACACCGGTGGCGCTTACGCCACGGGAACCGATCACGGAGACGTCAAAAACATGTAGGTCCTTGATTTCGGCATCGAGGTCTCCGCTTACCGTTAGAACACCTGTTACATAATAATAAATAAATGTGCAATTTTACTGCACTGTACATAGATTGAAGAGGCTTATAATGAACAGGGACCAATTTCATAAAACGTGTTACGCTTAATAAAATCTGTAGAAATATGGTTATTTAAAAGTCATTTTGTCCAACACCGAACTAACCTGATGTTTGGTGAATCGTGAATGGGCTAGCATCGGGGCCGCTGATGGAGTACGTTAAATCACCGACGTCATTTTCATTTTCTACCGAGATTGTCTGCAGAAAATTAAAAACATACAAAATTGTTTCGGAGGAAGTAGTAAAATACTACTTGGTGCCGGCAATTTCAGAGACTTTGAGGGCTTGTAATGCTTCACGTATACAAAACAATGTGTGCATGTACATGTACGGACATAGTACAGTGTGGAAGGCCGCTTGAATTTCGCGCACTTTTCCACCGCAACGGCTGTAGAGCAGCTGCAGTAAAGATTCATTGCTTATCTAACCGCAAACTGATCCCAAGCTCAGGGTTTGACCCTCTGCCAACACGAGACCAAAATCTCGGGGTCTGACCGGGTCCAATTTTGGTCCTGAGAGCGTTTACACTCAGTTTGTGATCCGAAGCTGATCCTGAGCTCGGTGTTCGACCCCGAGCTCGGGATCAAGTGTGTAAACACGCCGCAAGTGTGATAGGTCCAGAGAACATTCAGATTCGAACGTATTCAGTAAAACAATACCTACCATGACCTCGGTTCCTGCAGTAGAATGTTCCAGCACGCTGCCTCGGAATGTTCCGTTGTTTGGGAATATTGGGAGCACGCTGGTTGAATCAGACACTAATATCGTCAATGTCTCGGTTACCTTAAAGACAGATTTCATGATTGGAAAACTTTTAAAAACAGGAACAACAGCATTACATAACTAAAGAATAGTGTTGATAAACTGCCTCGTAGAAATTTCAGCCACATGGATGCATAATACGTCAGAAAACCGTTGGTTTGTGTTGAATGAATGATGAAAAGACCATTTGCAAATGATTCTGAAAAAAAAAACCTTCAACCCTGGACCACTTTTCCCTGAAGCACTTCACCCGAGTGCCATTTCACCCCAGAACCACTTCGTCCAAACAGTACCTCACCCAAATGCCACTTCGCCCCAAAACCACTTCGAGCACAGGCCGTGGTTCAGGGCGAAGTGGTTTTGGGGCGTAGTGACTCTAAACCATTTTTTGACCGTTTTCGAAAAAATGTACTAGCCTTGACCAAGCCTTTAATAACAGGACTAGCAAATTTCTTTGTGACAGCCTACCTCTCTTGCAGAATCTGGGTTTTCTGGGTTGTCTCTAGCTTTGATGATGAGCACGTACACACCGTTGGTTAAAGTCTTGTTGACGTACACTTCCCCCGTCTATATGAAAGAAAAAACATCATGCAAAAAAAAACCGATTACATTTAGCAAAGGAAACACAAGCTAATGCAAACAGTATTCCAACCCATACACTATGCGGACATTGCTTTGTTTCGTGCAGTTAAGAAAATTTCACGAAATAAAGATAACTTTTTTTTACTAAAATTCTAAACCATGGTTCTAAACCTTACTCCTGAACCCTAACCTTCTTTCCCCCACCCTAACACTCTTTTTTGTACAACTCGTCTGCGAACCTGTGCAAGTCCATATATAGTGTCGCTCTGTCCTAGTTTATGCGGACTTCCCCTTGTACCAAAGTCAACATAGTGTATGTAATGCTCGTACAAAAAAATTCAATACCAAAGAGCTAAAAATCAGTTTGGTAAGAGTTGAGAAGTTGGTCAGATTTTTTTTTTTTTTTAAAATGACTCATCAAGCAATGGTAAGTGCAGATTCGATGGAAGAGCCAACATTTTTGAGTGAGAAAAAATACTTATATTTTTCCTACTTCTTAGAAGGTATGGTGTACACTAGTTTAAAATCTGTAGAGATATGGTTATTTAAAGTCGCTTACAATTTTGAATTTCTGGTTGACAGATATTATACAAATATTGACTGCAATGAGGGGCATGGTTGAGGTTAATGGCCCAAGGTGATCTCGAAGCCATGACTATGCCCCGAGGCGGAAGTCGGGGGCGCATAGTCATGGCTTCGAGATCACCGAGGGCCTATAATCTTAACCATGACCCGAATAAACACCAGTCAATATTTGTTTTATATACCGAATGTGTAGATTTATGTCATCTGGTTGGTTAAAAGTAACGATACATCATACAGTCATGACAGTGGTCCTTCGAGTTTCGATTTCGGAATCTGGTGTACAGCGGAAAAGTTGTATATTTACAGCAAACTTTGTAGCGTAATCACCTGGCACTTTAGTAGCACATTTCACCTGACACAGTTTTCACTGTAGGCCACTTCTCTTATTTTCTTAAGGACTTCATTCTGCGACAGACGACAAACCACTTCGTGTAGATTCCGCCATTACCGTCCTGCTGAATGTTTACGTGAAGCGCCCAGCTGCATAGTTGGTGCACAGCTATGCTGACACATGAATGCGCGCGTCCGGAACCCGCTAAATGACTATGCCCGGGGCATGGCAAATGCCCCCACTTTTAACCAATCAGATGACAGGAATCTACGCACGAGGTATATCATTCATATTACTTTGAAACACCCCTACTCTATTTACGGTCAAACTACATCCTTACATTTGCATTAATTCGGAAGACACCTCCTGTGTTCCCATCAAAGATGCTATACGTGACATTCCCGTCCGGACCTAAGTCAACGTCTGTGGCCACCACTGTGTACACCCATTCGTTTATAGGTGTGGTGTCGTTAATCGTGGTACGATAAGGGGTGTTCTGAAAACGTGGACTGTTGTCGTTGGAGTTTAGGACGATAATGCCGACTGTTGTCTGCAAAGAAACAAGAGAGATGAAGGGCCAACAATAGGATTCGAACCCGAGACCTTTGACACACCATGCAGATTGCTTTACCAGCTGAGAGCTATAAGGCACAGTGGTATACATCACAGGTTTTCCCTATGGACCCAAATAAAACAAAAAAAACAAACTTACCGTTCCATTAAGTGAAGGCACTCCCGAATCCGTAGCCACGATGGTGATATTGAACGCTTGAACGGTTTCGTAATCCAGCTCACTAGATGGTTTTAGGTTCAGCGTGCCCGAAATCGGATCAATCACAAATAGATCTAAAACGGATAAAACAAAAGCAGCAAATTATTCACTGACTTGAAAAATAAAACTTTAAAAGTGTCAGGACGCAGTGTCCCACTTACGCCGTATTTTCATGAAACGCCCATGTTAAATTATTATTACAGGCAAATTTATCAAGCGCACATTCCATATGGATATGTTAACATGTACAGCACATTATAATGGGTTTCTATGAAGCCAAGAATGTTCCACCTATTCATCAAGATACATAGGTGGGTGGTGCCATTGGCAGCCGACGGCCAGAAATACCGGGGAATCCCCTAACTCTTTACAAAAGAATGCCTCTGGGATCTTTTAAGTGCGTTACACAACACACTGGACCAACGGCTTTACATCCCTTCTAAAGCATGGCGCAAGTGTGTTTAAGTGCCTTGCTCAAGGGCACAGGTACCCCAGCCGGGTATCGAACCTGCAACCCCAAGTTTTCACCCGAGTGTTGCGAGTCAGTGACCCAAACCACTTGGCCACGGTACCCCTGTTGAACTTACCACTATATTGTCCAGTGATGTTATAGGTTACTAGACCTCCGGGCCCACTGTCTAAATCTACTGCTACAAAGGATCCGATGTAAGTTCCCAGGACGCCTTCGGGGAGACTGTAGGGGCCGAAATATGCCGAGGGAAAGCGTGGGGGAGTGTCGTTGATGTCCTCTACGTTAATTGTGACCTGGAAATGGGTATACATTATCAGTCAAGAGTAAATTTAACAAATTAAAAAAGAATATTTAACGGTTTCAAGATCTTAAATATACAAGGGTTTGTTTATGACGTTGGGTCACATTTTGTGACAATTACAGAAAATCAAAAACTATGCTCTGCATGCTTTGAACAGCTGTGACAGAGTGGCAAAATTGTGCGGTTTTGCTAAGAAAAAACATCCCAATGTTTTAGCAACAATTTTCATTGGCCAAAAGCTCTTCAACGCTAATAGACTGATCCAGTAAGCTGCGTCCATTTTGGAATTGACCAACCACAGCCCCAGGTTGAGATCACCAAAATGTGGATCTTCATTTTGGCGACTCGAGTCCTCAATTTTGTGCACAAAGATACGGACTTGTGAGGAGTTGCAGAGACTTGCAGGGATTTCTGAGGACTTGTAGGGATTTCTGAGGACTTAAAGGGATTTCTGAGGACTTGCAGGGATTTCTGGGGACTTGCAGTGCATGGTGATGGATTTGACAACTAGCAGACACTAGTTTTACGTTTTACTTACTGTAACTGTTCCCGATCTTCTGTCGTTGACATTCAACGCTTGGTCGATTGCTGTAATGATCAGCTCATATATCCCTGTAGTCTCTCGGTCTAGCTCTTTAATCACATAGATGGAACCCTGAATGAGTAAAATAATAAACTCATATTCATTCAAAAAGATATAAGCCTCACCCAAAAAGTGTTAAAAAAGTTTAAAGTTTCATTTTTTTCTTTAGTTTAAATAATTTTAAATAATTTTAAATAATTTAACCAACTTACATTGTTACTATGGATACCAAACGCCCCGTCCGTATTTCCGCCAGTAATAGTATAGATGATTTCAGAGTTGTTGCCGCTGTCCGAATCATTTGCCGTGATGGTAACAAAGATTACGCCCGTTGATGACGGTCCTTCGGTTACGTTGATGGGAGGTTGGGTCGGGAAAACTGGTGGGTTATCATTCTGGTCTAGGACTGTTATGTATAGGTGGGTTGTTTCCTAAAGAGAAATTAGAAGAATTTAGATTAATGTGGTTGCCAAGTGTTTCGCGCCTTCCACCAATTCAGGCCAGTACAGTAGAAATTCAACAAAAATGATGTGGTGAGCATGTCATCTTACACATGCAGTCAGACATGTATCGTGTGAGTAATGTATAACTCACACAATAACAAATTTCATAATATTTCCACTAAAAATGTGATTGTATATTGATTGCTTTCCGGTGACGTCACGCCTTCCATCCACCATTTTAGTTCGCATTTTTCATGACGCAAGTGGCTCGAGTTGATAACCGGCAAAAAAGAGCAAGAAAAGCGAATTGGTTGCACTTATACCTCCGTTGCTTAACCTTGCTTTATGTTGTTGCGCCATGTCTGTTGTATCTATAAAGATAACAACGTATTTCTTCAGGCTAAAAATCGCGATCAAGTAGAAGCACTTTCGTGTTTATAAGCTGACTGCATGCTCAATATTTTGAACGTATCGCAACGCGTGTGTGTGGCATCTTCGAATGAAAATATGCTGGTGAGTATTTTTTACGCAGGTTCATGTGCATCTATTGGCACACGCATGTACGCGCGTGACTGCTTACCACCACACATTCCCGGATGTTCTACGTCATCGAAAGCAATCAATTGGAGAAGAAACAGTGGGATGTAAGTTTTCATATACCTCATGTGTAGATTCATGTTATGTGATAAGTTGAAAGTACGGGCATTGACTTATCTAGACCCCATGCCTGTAGAATTCTGACTAGGCCCCCCAGGCTAAGCTTACCATGAATGTTGGATTATAACTGTTATCCGTCATAACTATGACGAGATCGTACGAAGCCTGGCGTTCTCGGTCCAACTGGCTCGTAATCGTTACCTCCCCTTGAGCGTTGATTTGGAAAATGCCATCAGGGTCGGACGCCGGGTCAATGCGGAACTCGATGTTGTTGGACGACGGATCGTCAAAATCAGCGATGGTGATGGTTGATACCGGCTGGTTGGGTAGGACATTCTGTTGAGGGTTTAGGGTTAGTGAACAACAGGTTAGTAATCATCACAAATCCAGAGAGCCAATAATATCACAAGTCCGTTACAAGAAATCCATTTTCTGTAAACAATCTTGATAAGCTCCTAACAATTTAACAATTATGCAGAGACAATGAAATTATGTCGGCATAAAACAAGCCACTAACCTCTTCCACAGTTGCACTATAGTTGGACTGGACAAACGACGGTGGATTATCGTTAAGATCTCTCACGACGACTTCAATAACAATGGAGGTATTCATGACTGGAGTACCTCGATCAGATGCTGTAATCTGATAGTTATAAGTTCAATCAAAGAGGTTCACATTATGGGTTAAAAAAAACTTGTTTTGTAAATTTGGAGTTTATGTTCAATAAACATCAGTTGACACTGAATTAACCAGGACTTTATATGTGATGCGATCAAGCAAAATCAGTCATACCTCGGCCCTGGTCAATTTGGGGATTTTTACATAATTATCCACGCTCATTATAATACAAAAACACAATGAAAATTCCAGGCGGAACACAGGCATTCCAAGCGGTATGTGGACACACCAGGAATTACCAGTGTGTTGTTGTATTTTAATGAGCGTGGATCTGCCGCAGATTTCTTCTTATGGTCGCGAAAACTCGACCTAGCCTGCGCAACTTAAAGGCCGTTATTACAGAGTGGGTCACATATACTACTCCACATTATAACTTAATTTTAGCTCAGGACATTGACATTTCCATAATGTCCAATCCAAAGTCATTCTGTTTATCATTTGGTTTCTATGAGACTGTTTTGTGGTTATGTTTTGAACATTAAATAAACTCCTCAAAAAAAGTTCGGAAAGTCAAGTTTGACTGACGATTTCTCTCTTGTTGCAAAATAATTTTCCTTGAATTTTATATCATTGGAAAGCCCTGTTATTCCTCTTTACGATGATGTGTCATTTGTTATGATGGGGGATGTGCAGCACAGCTGAATACGGGGGCGGGTGTAAAGTGAAATGTCACAAAATGCATTGCTATTGTCAACAAGTGCATTGACACATTCCCATCCTCCAAGCAAAAGGGGAATGCACTAAATGACAATAGCAGTGAACTTTGTGACATTTCACTTTCCACCCACCCCTGTATTCCGCTATACTGCACATCTCCCAATTGATTAATCATAACAAGAGAGAAATCGTCAGTCAAACTTGAATTTCCGAACTTTTTTTGAGGAATTTAGATAGTTTCCAGTCATAAAATGTGTATGTCATAATATAAGAAATGGTGAAACACAAAAAGTTAATCTACTTACAGTTAACGTGTATGAGGCGTTTATTTCCCTATCCAGCGACGCGGTGGTCACTAGCAACCCTTCAGCTTTATCAGTGATTATGTCAAAATGGCCATCTTCATTGCCCGCTGTGATCTCATAAACAACCTAGCAAATAAAACAAATAAAAATAATCCAATGTCTGGATATTTAGGGACAATTATACAACCTTTTTCCATATAACCATTTGATGCCGAAGGATGTCTAAACACGTTCTGGCAATGTATAGTCACAGGGGCAGTTGACGAGTTAAAACGTCAGCTTTGCCACTGTCTTCCAAGGTTGACGTGTAAACACGTCTATTGTCCACCATTCATTTGCACACACAATGTTTTGAACTTGATGGCCGTGGAAGGCCCGTCAGTGTAGCAAATCTTGCTTCGTGGTGGCCGCCTCGGAGTGTTGCAAAGTATGATCTTTTGGTGACAAGATTCATACAATGAATGTAGAAATGACTCTCAAGAGTCTGTATTTGTGGTGCTTGACCTGGTCTTAACTTTTGACCAATCACATTTACCTTTTAAAAAAATAAAATTGTATTTTTTTCTTGGCTAAAAACAATCCCGCGTCAACTGGTTAACTACAGAATTCTCACAGAAGCAGAAAATGTCGCATTTCTTAGCTGTTAGAATCACTTTGTTCAACCAGGTCCAATTGGACCTGGAGGACGGGGAAAAAAACAAAAAAAACAAACAATGCTTACATTTCCATTGAGTCCCGAGTCCGCATCATTCGCTGCGACTGTAGCAGCGACGAAGCCGCCAACCATGTTTTCATCAATGGTGACATCACCGGATGGGAAAGTCACAAAGACTGGTGCATTGTCATTCACATCCTGTATGTACACCCAGACCTGAAGGCAAAGAAACAACGGCTTCAGCTTCGTATAATAAACCTTCTAGTACATGTACGTGTCAACAATATTGACTGAAAACTATTTTTACTTACGGCTGCCGAGCCTGATAAGCCTCCATTGTTTATAGCCAACACAGTGAATGTATAGAGAGGGAATCCCATCTCGTAGTCTATGGGGCCTTTTGTTGTGAGCCAGCCCTGCCATGAAAATAAAAATGATGTCACAATGAAAACCTTATCACAATATTACGGCTATATACCACAATATTACGGTAATATAAAAAATAATAGTGAACATTATCAATGGTTCAAAAGTATTAAAATATTTCTTTAATCACAATGGCAAACAGTGAAATAATAATTATTAATAATGCGTGCGATCACATCTCACTTAAAAAGAGCATGTACAGATTTTTTGTTCAAGAAACTTGATTTCTTTCTATAAACTTAACAATTATGTTAAAATACCTCCCCAAAATACTATCCATAACAAGAAATTTGCAGCCTCCAATTTGAATGTGGAAGCAAAAAGGTTGGTGTAATCACTGCACTCTCCTTAATATGTAACCAGATAAATTAGTTTACAAAACATTGAGGTTTTTTTTACCGTATCCTTGAAAATACATATACGGAATGAGAGAGCAAAACAGTAATAATAAAATATGAACGGTAATAATAAAAATATGACAAATGATATGGTATCAAAACCTTGATGCTCATGGGAAAAATGGAGGAGCAAAAAATGTGATCTGGACACACTTCTTGATAGAGACCATATAAGGATACAACTCCTGTCACATAAATCTTGTTACTATTATTATTTTTTTCTTTCTGGTATTTATACCAAGGATTCCTCAATAGTGCTCATTGCACTGTCACTCGCAAGCGTGAGGAAACCCATGAAGAATTAGAATTAGAAATGGCCAGAGACACCGGGGAATCCCCTTGCTCTTCACAAAAGAATGCTGTGGGATCTTGAGAGTGCGTTACCATTACCTAACACACTGCACCAACGGCTTTACATCCCTTCCGAAGGAAAGAAAAAAGAAGAAAAAAAAAAAAAAAAAAAAAAGGGAGCAATTGTCATGCTAAACATTTTTTTTTAAAGGCCTAAATAGACTATAAAGCATGCTTACCGTGACAGGGTGAAGATTAAACAACTGACGAATAGAAGGATTAACATTGGGTTCCAGACTGTAGGTTATATTGCTGTTGGGTTTGCCCGGTACCTGTGCCATGACCTGTCAATCAAGATTTATAGATGGATTACAGAATTGGGAAATTGTTACAAACGGCGTTATCTCCATGTGTGATTGAGGATGTGTATGATAAAAACCAACCTGTGTGCAAGTCAGCTCAGTACCTCATCTACATTCTGAGAAAATAATGAAAAACTGTATTTTCAAGAAATTGTGCAAAGCCTATTTAGGCTGGTTCCCTGACTACATGAAGGCACCCTTGATCTCTGGTAAGGGGTGGTAATCTCATTGAAGGGTTTATGCATATGAATATAAAGCTCCCGTAAAGGGTGGTGTAACAAGAGTTTACTGTAGTTGTATAAGTTTACCTGTAAAAACGGAAATCCCTGGCCAACATTTTCAGTCAAGTTGACCTCATATCTGACTTTGGTGAACTCCGGTGGATCGTCCTGCCCGTCGACGAGCAACACCATAACGGTGGCTTGTGATTGGTGGAAAGGCTGGGCCTGGTCGGTGGCCGTGACTGTTAGATTATAGGTGGATTGGAACGTGTAGTCAGGCAGCGCCCCCAGAACCGTGATCACGCCGTTAAAGGAGTCGATTACAAAATAGCTGCCTTCATTACCTGCAGAAAAACAACAAATAATTTGACATTAGTACACAGTCTGTGATCTAAACGATAATCTACATTTACGGGTTTCTAACTTAAATTTGAATGCGGTTCAAAGAAATCTGTTGAAAAACACCAAATATCGCACCTGTATTTGCACAAAATTCCATTTATTTGACCGATTCTCCTATATTTTGTTACAAATAATGGAGGTTTTTAAAATTATCTCATTCAACTGCTGGTATTTCTCGGTACTATCTATCAACTAATGAAATCCGTAAGTCCTAAAATATAGGGTTAAAAGGTCTCCGATTCATGGAATGACCCCTATAACACAGAATAATTTGGTATGATTTCTAAACGTACCTCCAGTAATACTGTATTGAACCTGTCCCCCTTGGCCCAAATCGGGGTCCGTGGCAGACACGGTTGCAACCACCGTGCCTTGGTCGGCATTCTCCGACAGGTCTGGTTTCAGATACACACTCTGGGTGAATGTTGGGGCTTCATCGTTTACGTCAGTTACGGTGATGGTGATGGTCGCTGGGAAATTGAGTGAAAACAATTTGCTCATTAACCTCATAGAGCATGTTTTTACCATAGGCGTAGGAGACGGAGGGAGGGGGAGGGGGGGGAGGGAGACATGGGGGCTGGTCCCCCCCCCACTTTCGAAAGTGGGGGAGGGGAGCAAAGATGTCAATTTGCACCACCCCCACTTTTTTGCCTCTCATATATGATGTAATTCATATTTTGTCGGCAAAATCATGGTACTGTCGGCAAAAATAAAAAGGTTAATGGAACTAATATAACACGGCTTATAAAACGCCACAGCAATGGCAATGCTATTACATTATATTACATGTATGTCCATACATGCTGTTGCGTGAGGGCGCTCACCTGCTTATTTATTAAAATAAAAAAGTGCAAAGTGAAAAATGCAGTTATTTTGCATCTACTTCGAATGGTCTGTTTTTTGTCCTAGCGGAAGATTTTTGTCCAGATGCTAAACAGCACCTCTGATGGATTTTGTCCGGGCGACGCACCAGAACAAAACAGGTAGTGGAGTAACCTACATATCTGATTTAAATTCTTTATATTATTCCAACTTTAATATTTACAAGCTCTTTGTAAGATTTAACTACAGTACTATAGAATTGCTGTACCATACCTGTATTTCTTGGTGGCTGATCGCCATCGTTATAAGCTTCAACGGTCAACACGTACGAGTCCCGCGTCTCTCTGTCAAAGGCCGTTTGGCCTCGCGTGATCACACCCGTCGTCGCGTTGATCCGGAAGTTGTTATTTTCATTGCCTTGGACGATGCGATAAAGAACAATGGCATTGTTTCCGATATCTCTGTCTGTTGCTTGCACCTGACATAATTTTAAAAAGTTATGGTTTTAAAGAATTCTGAAACAGGGTGCAATTTTACTTTTATTATATTTTTTGGGAGTGGGGGGGGGGGCGTGGTCGGGGGTGGGGGGTGGTAGGGGTTGCAGAAAGAAGTTAAAGCTTGTAATGTCTGTCATTAGGGAGACCTCCGACTCACAGGACGAATGCTCTAACAGCCGAGCTATAAGGCATAGTGGTATACTCCCTTAGGTTTCCCCCAAGACCTCTGACACACTGGTCAGATGTTCTACCAGCTGAGCTATGAGGCACAGTGGTATACTCCCTTAGGTTTTCCCCAAGAACTCCGACACACCGAGGAGATGCTCTACTAGCTGAGCTATAAGGGACAGTGGTATATTCTCAGGTTTTCCCTACAAACCCAATTTTTCTCTCAGTGTTGCATGGGTTCGCAACTGAGCAAAGCTTCTATTATGCATGGTATGCAAATGAATGGGGCTTGGCTAGAGGCTCAGATTTCCCAGGATTGGCCCGATTGGTGAGTAAACTCAATAATTGACCTACCTTAATTATCTCGTCACTCTCAGCCGCGTCTTCCGGCACAGACTGCGCATAGTTCTGCAAATCGAACACGGGCCTGTTGTCGTTAACGTCAGTCACCGTGACAACCACGGTGGCTACGGCGCGCAGATTGCCGTCCCCGCCCTGTCGATCCAATGCATTGACGATAAGCGTATAGGTGTCTTGAGTCTCCCGGTCCAGCGGTGTCGTAGTTCGGAGATCACCGCTTATGCGGTCTAACAAAAATGGGCCGGTTGGATTGTTTCCGGATATGTCAATTTGGTAGACAATGGCACTGTTGAGACCTAGTATAAAAGAAAACAATACTCCAAATAGTTATTTCACTTGCATAAATGGAATTAAATCGTAAATTATCATATATTTTATGTTAACTTTTTCTCAAAAGAGTAATATTTTTTTTATTTCTCAATCTTACCGATATCGGAGTCATTTGCAAGCAAGCGTAAGATGGTTCCAACTGGTGTATTTTCAACGACCGTCACCGGATACACGGGCAGACTAAATACCGGCGTGTTGTCGTTCACGTCCGTAACGATGATCTCGACGTTAGTCGTCGCTTGGAACGTGCCGTCCGTGACCTGAACTTGAACTTCGTACCGGTCGCGTTGTTCGCGATCGAGAGAATTCACGGTGGTGATGCTGCCCATGCTGGGGTCTATTATGAACTGAGGTTGGGGACCGGTGAAGGTGTAAGTCAGGGTACCGATGGTGTCTGGGTCGCTGGCCATCACCTGGTAAAATATAAAACAATGAGCCTTATATCAAGTTTAGTTAGACATGTTTTGTGATATACAGTATTAATCTTCATTTCAGGCAGAAAAACATTTCCCACTACAGTAAAAGTACTTGCATTACTAAAAACGCACTCCCCTACTCGTGCGTCCCGAGGCCCTGTGGAAATATGCCCTGTGGAAGCAGCGATAGAAATCTTGTTGCCGCTCTGGGCCAATCAGGACACTTGGCAGTACATTGCGGGCGTTTAAATACACGCACGCAGATTGTACATGTAAGTTTACACAGTACAGTGTAATACTCAGTTGCGCTGGCCGTATACAAGTTGGTGATTGGCTGCTATTTAAAGCGTTTGTCATCACACACCCTGTTATTAATTTGAACAACTGCGGAGGAAATAAAAACGTCGCCAGAAACTTCGGTAGGAGGGGGTAGTCATGAAGAACAAAAACCCAATCCAATTTTTGGAAAGCATAGAAATTGTTTCTCTTTAGTATAACATGACAAAATTGATTAAATTACATCAAAATGACTCGTGTGCGTTCGCTAAGCGTAACAGCCGCCTAACTTCACAGATTGTAATGGCGCTTAGCAGATTGGAAATTCCCTGAGATCTCAGGATGATGTGTGCCACATATTTTGCACCCCAACTTGATCAGAATTTAAAGTTTTAAGCGTAAATTTGTTAGTCTTGTCTTAAAGAAAATAAAACCGACCTGTCCGACAAGCGTCCCTGATTGTTCGTTCTCTGCCACCTCAAACCTGAACGGGGTGCCGGTGAACGTCGGCGGTGTGTCGTTGATATCTAGTACATTGACTGTGACGACAGCTAGCCGGTTGGACGAACGCTGTGGGTTACCATCTAAAGAACCAAAAAAGTGTGTTAATTTCAAATTAACACCGACAGTCTCGTTTTAGATGCCGAGTCATTGTATTACGTCAAGCGTCTTTTCAATTGGAAATTTTATCACAAAAGAAGCATGAGACCCTCGCTTTCTTTAAAGGCCCTGTAGATGATCTGTTTGTGAGCGATTCTGCGAATAAAACCATTATAAATCAAGAGAAAGACATCAACAAACTCATCCGAAGAAATTTCAGCTTTGTCAAATGTATCACGTTTAAAAAAAACATGAAAATCCATATGCGTTTTCCTGGTCTTGGCGGCGTGTTTCAAATATTCGTTCTCAGTTGATCGGGTACGTGGCATGCGTCATGCACTCTGTGGCGCACATCATATACTGCGTGTGCGCGGCGCGCGATCCATAAAAATGCATCGCGTTGGAACACGCACACGCAGTACACAGCGCCCATGCGTTTTGGACCGCGTAGATGCGAACCAAAAATAAGTAAATCGTTTGCAAACGATCTAAATAATTTCATCTTTACGGATTATTTTCTGGTAAAATTATATCATTTTGAGCGGAAACCTTTCATTGGATAGTTGCTATTAATTCAATCTTTACTTTCAGAACTTTTCTCCTGTAAACTCGTCGATTACTTTTTGGGGTCATTGCAAATGATCCACTGGGCCTTTAAGTTGGTACAATAATGGTATTGACCCCTTTCCAGTGGCGTCATTTTGGGAGTCAAATAATGCCGCGTCATTGTGGAAGCAATGTGCGTGCGCGTTGTGTGTCCATAGCATGCGTAATGCGCTATACTAAGTTTCACATTGGTGAATATAAACCGCATTACGCCAACCAGAGAGACACACAATGCGCACGCACATAGCTTCTACAATGACTCAGCATTATTTGACTCCCAATATGGCGTATTTGCACATGCTCGAAAGGGGTCAATATGCTCCAAATGTATTTTTGAGTTACGTCATGGAGATTAATTCAACTTACTATCTTGTACATTGACATTGACTTGAATAGACTGGATCATTTCTCTATCAAGTGGCATTCTGGTGTAGATCCGGCCTGTAGACTCGTTGATGTACAGATAGAGATTAGACGTGATCAGCATGTACTTCAACTGGGCATTCACACCTAGGTCTGCATCAGTGGCCATTACCTGGAAGATCAAACATTAGCGTTTACACAGGGTTCTTAAAGCGGGATCAGGATCCTTGAACGAGTTCAGAATCTTTTAAAGTAGGATTAAGATCCTCAAAAGAGTTTACAGGATTCTTAAAAACGAATCAAAATCCTTGAAAAATGATCAGGATTTTCAAAGCAGGACCAAAATCTTATTTAAGCATGATAAAAATCTTCAAACGGGATCAAGATCCTGAAATGAATTCATGATTCTCTAAGCAGAATCACAATCCTTAAATGAGTTCATAATCCTCCAGGCAGGATTAGGATCTTCAAAGCAGAATCAAGATTCTCAAAGTGGGATCGCAATCCCTAAACAAAATTGTGATCCTCAAAGTGGAATCACGATCCATCAAGCAGAATCATGATTCTTTAAGTGGAATCATGATCCTCCACACAGAATCAGGAACTTAAAAATAATTATAATTTAGGGTTTGTTTTGCCCCACACGACATAGCTTCCCCGAGACACTATGAGTAAAACTTAGCGTGCTCAGTTGGGACTCGAACCCAAAACCTCCTGCATACTAGGCAGACGTCTCAACCACTCAACCACCAAGCTGGCTGGTGTTAGCAGTCGGTTCGAATCATTTAGCAGCGGGTACCGCAAAAGATGAGAGAATGCGGTTTGCGTCTAGAAGATTGAATATTTATTAGGGTTCGTTTTTTAAAATAATCTTTAATTTGTCTTACCGGTTCTTGATACAAACATTTTGACTTTAATATCACAAAAACAGGAATTTTTCCAAAAACAAAGACAAAAACACCTTCTTTGGGAAACTTTTTTGGCGGTTCACAATGACAAAACATGGCTGCAAAATTATAACTATAAACAAAAAAACAAAAACAAACACACCTCAACAACGAAAGTGTTTGCGGGTTGTCCTTCAACCACGGAAGCAGTGTACACGTCTTGAAGCCACTGTGGGTCGTTGTCGTTAAAATCACGCACTTCCACAACTACGTATGTCGTTGTGCTGAGAGGTGGCGCTGCATTGTCTTGGGCACGGATGGTGATGTTGTATGACGAAATCGTCTCGCGATCGAGCGGTTTAAGAAGAACAATGTTGCCCATACTAGGGTTAACGAAAAAGGTCCCTGCAGTGGAATATGGTATAACAAGAGAAAAATGATCAGAATCGTGACCTGTCATCACAAAATGAGCTGATATATGTATTTTTGAATTCAGCAGAAAAACAGCTTTCCAATGGTATATAACACATAAGGTAAAACTATTCCCCTAACGCAACACAGCTTGGAGAAGTGGTAGTGTTCAAACAAATCTTACAAATCCTTAAACAATTTTTTTTTTTAATTTGGTTAATTAAAGTAATATTGTAAGAGGAAAAACAGTTAACAAAAATTAACTATTGCCTACTGGAAATAATTTCCGTGAGCTGCTTAGCTAAACAAATATGCTTAGCCAAGATAAAAATTGTGCTAAGATTCTTAACGTACCGTCTTCGTTTCCGCTGATGATCGAATACGTGACTTGACCCGCAGCACCGGTATCTGCGTCATCGGCGATTACGCGGCCAATTGTCAGTCCTGCGTCCGAAAGCTAAATAATGAAACAAAATGTAAAAATTACGTAATGTGGCATTAAGAGCTTGACCATATCAAATTTGTTACCTCACCCCCCCCCCCCCCCCCCCCCCCCCCCCACCACCCCCCCCCCCCCCCCCCCCCCCCCACCACCCCCCCCCCCCCCCCCATTTGGAAATTATTTAAAAATAATTTTACCTCGATGACTGATATGAAGTAATTTGGCTGTTGAAATACCGGAGGGCTGTCATTTATGTCCGTGATAGTTACACGAACAGTAACTTCACTCACACCGTCTCTGGAAAAAGAACAGCCAAAAGAAAGTTGAAAAAAACAAAACAAACAAACCTATAAACAGTTAGGGAAATAGATAGCAAAGAATAAAATATGCTCATAACATTTTCTTTTTTTTAATTACTAAAACGTTTGGGCTGCGACTTGCTCATGTTCTACTTTCTGGCAACTAGTTGTACCCAGTTGCGTCGATGTACGCGTACTTGCAACTAGTTGCTGTCAGTTGCACGAGTGTGTCTGAATATGTTTGAAGCACATCAACAGCAACTAGATGCTTCCAGTCGCAAGGTCGATATAGACATGGCTGGAGGCTCCCAGTTGCCGCTAGTTGCGCAACTGATCAGTTGCTGTGGATGTGCACACTACACACACATCGACAGCAACTGATCAGTTGAGTTGCTGCCAGTTGCAGGGTCGATGTACGCTAGGCTTTAGAGAGTTATCGATACTTACGCTGGCGGTACAGCAGGCTCTATGTTGCGAGCTTGCACCGTTAGCAAGTAGGTGCTAGCCGAAGTCTCAAAGTCGATATTAGAGGTTGTCGTAATAGCACCGCTCATGGGGTCAATGGCAAAGAAACCCTATAACATACATAAAAGAAAATGAATTAAATAATATGACTAATAATGTTAGAATACGCAAATTATACAGCATGGTTTAAGGCCGGGGAAATAGTGAAAACTAATGACCCTGAGATGTTGGATGATTGAGACTATCTCCCAAGGTACTCATTCTAATTTTAGTTAAAGGGGTATGTCCAGATCAAATTTTTGAGCCCCCATTTTTCCCATGGGTGTTGTGATTTTGATATGGGATATAGTTTGAAAACCACTAATGTTTTGTGAACTAATTTATTTGGTTGCATAAAGCAGTGCAGTAATTTCAACAAACGTTTTGCTTCCACATCCAAATTGGAGATTGCAAATATACTGTTTTCTTCCCATGGATAGTATTTTGGAGAGGCATTTTATATGGTGGTTGGGTTAAAATGAAATCCATTTTCTTAAAAATCTGAACAAGCTCTTTTAACAGACCTGTTGGTTGCCGCTGATGATACTGAATTCCGTGACTGCGTTTATGCCCTGGTCCGCATCGGTAACAGTAACCGTGGTTATCGGCGTGTTCATTGGAGAGCCTTCCTCCAGGGCTACGTTCCGGTCGCCTGGTAGAATGAAAAATTGTTAAAATTACCAATTACAATTTTCGCAAATAAAACTGCTTCCGGGAAAAGAAAAACATGGATAAAATAATTCACTGGTAAAAAGGATATCAGACATGCACCTTTAATGTTGAGATCTACCCTGGGGAATCTTGACCTCAAGCCTAGGCCCATTGATTTGTGTACAAACATACATGTATGTTTTTTTAAGGCCCTTTTGCTGCTGTGCATAAAATCAGCTGTCAATCGTCCTACTGTGGGCCCAGTAAACAGCTGTGTCTTGAGGGGACCTCCATTCATCTATTTAGGCCATTATAGAAAGGTTTGTGTCTGCCAAACAGTGTTATTTACGCGTTATACGAAGTGCCTTCCGGAGTCTCCCCTTGGAGCCTCCGTGCAATGTTTTGGGCGGTGCATCTCTGAGGATTAAAAAGGTTGACCCTACTTTACATGCTCTATATTTCAGCATAAAATCAAAATATCAATAAGGTGTACATTTGAGGTAATGAGTTACATATTGGTTTATAAAGTAAACTTACCATGAGTAAAAATAGGATCATTGTCGTTTGCATCCAACACGCTAACAAACACTGTTGCAGTGGAGGTCATTGTGTCCTGTGCTATGAGCTAGAAGTGAAGGGGAAAAAAGAAAGAAAAATTGTTGAATTAATTTTGGCAAATAAAGTAGAGTCTAACTATTAAACCTCGGTTTAAGGGTTAAACTAGACTTAGACTCGAGTTTAATTAAACCCAACTTTCAGAAACAGAAATTGATTTAGACCAGACTTAGGCTGGATCCGAAATAGTGGCTTTGGCTGTGGCTGTTGCTATGCTGTTGCTAAGGACTGTCATTGTCTGCCCATAGCAACAGCCATAGCCACAGCCAAAGCCACTTATTCGGATCCAGACTTAGACTGGAGTTCAGGTTTAAGTCTGGTTTAGTTAAACTCAAGTCTAAATTTAGACTCGAGTTCAGCTAAACCAGACTTCAGAATACAGGCCAGGGTGCTTTCACCTGCAGTTTACGAGTCAGTGACCTAAACTGTCGGCCACGGTACTCCCCCATTTAGACTCACCTGCAAGTTATACTCCTTTGTCACCTCAAAGTCCAATGGACGAAGGAGGGTCAGTGTGACCCTGGCCTGGTCCACTGCTGACGAAGGGGAGACAGAAAAGGGTACGATGTTGCTGTTTTGGAGGGTGATGCGGAAATTGCCTTGAATGTCCTACAAAAAAATGACAAATACAATTACATGAACAAAAGTGAAATATCTTCTAAGAAAATTTCCTTGAAATTTTTGCCGCTCCTGGGACTAATTTTATTTAATTTAATTCGATCTACTTTAGCGGCTGCTTTATGTGAACAGTATACTACTCGTCGTTTAATCTTCGTTTGATCCTCACTTAGTGAGATGTGAACGCATGCTTCTTTAACTAACAATTACAGTAAACATTTTCTAATGTTAACGGGTTTATAAAAACACTAACCACTTCGCCGTCCGTGACTTCGATTCCAACTGGCAAAATGAAACCCGGATTTTCGGACTCGGACACGCTGACTTGATATGCTGACTGGTTGAACGATGGCGGCTCGTCATCAATGTCGTTAATATTGATGGTAAAAGTATTGAAGGCTGATGTTCCGCCATTGGGGCCGGTCTCTATTGCCTGTTGAAATAATAGAAAATAAAAAAATTAAGGGATTGTATGATTTTTTTCCAGTTTAAAAAAGATATGCAAATAATACTCCGACCAAAAGATCCAGAAGGTTGAGCGATATAAACAAAATTTTCTGTCAGTATTAAATGTGTATGACCACCCATTGTGGCAAAGCTGACCACACCCGTCTCTGTAACACCTATACGAAAAATAAGGGCTCAAAAATGTGATCTAGAAATGCTCAAGTTTTAAAAATGGAATTAATTTAGCACATTATTTACCCTGACGACGATTTCGACCGAAGCTGGCGTGTTGACGTTCTCACGATCTAGCTCCCTGGCTACAACCAACATCCCACTAACAGGGTCCAGACTGAAAAAACCACCGATGTTTCCTGGGAAGATTAAAGACGGATTACATGATTGGAAAACTTTTTAAAACAGGAACAACGGCATCACATAACTAAAGAATAATGTTGATAAACTGCCTTGTAGAAATTTCAGCCACATAGTTAACTATAGTTTGACTATTTGCAACCGAACGCAGTCTAGTCAACGATGGTTAGGCATGTCTGGTTGACCATTTGGAACCAGCCCATAGGGCACGGTCGCGCTGGTCACTGGTACCCATCATGTATAGAGTTGATGCAGTGTTTTGCGCAGAACCAACTGACTATTAAACCAAAGGCGTTCGGACTTGCACGTTAATGCGCATGTGTGTTGCCAGAATGACATTCATCCAGTGGTTGATTCTAGTCGTGAATCGAATTTAGATGCAGTAATACTTCAGAAAACCTGAAAAATGTGTATGAATAAGATGTCTGCAGACAACTTTTCAAAAAACCACCTTCAGTTGGAAATTTCTTCACAAAGATATCATTTTACACGGGAAAATATCATGTGGTGTTTGTTACCATTGCTATCAACACTTTTAGTCGGTTTTTTTTGTCAACTCGTGAAGTAAACTTTTTGGTCACTGCAAATGATGTATTGGGGGTTTAAAGTTGACAATTACTTTACCTGCAATGATACTGTAGGTGATGTCATTTGCATCGGTAGTATCCTGGTCCTCAGCTAGTACAGTCACAATATGCGTGTTCTACAAAGACAGAAAAATAGATAAAACGAAAAATTTGCAATCTCCAATTTGGACGTGGAACCAAAAACGTTAGTGTAATTACTGCACTGCTTTATGTAACCAGATAAATTAGTTTACAAAACATCGGTGGTGTTTGACGCTATCCTTGAAAATATACGGATTGAGGACGCGATTTCAGAATGGTTATAAGAAAAATATGGCAAATTATATGGTATCAAAATGTGATCTCGACACGCTCCTTTTGAGTCGAGTCTTAACTTACCAATGGCGTTCCTTCGTTAACTGTCCTATTGTAGGGTATGTTGATGAACAATGGACCAGTGTCTTGTACATCTAGAACTTGAACCGTCAGTGTGCTGGTCGAGCTTAGTTCGTTGGCTGCATTGTCCTGAAAAAAAAAATTTAATAAATAAATAAAATTTAATACAATTTTAAAAGAATAAATAAAATGATGAAAATATCTTGGCAACAAGTAATGAGGGCAGAATTCTGGATGCATGACCTACACAGTTTCAATTGAAAGAAGCTGGGAACAAGACTCAAATTCCAGCTGTATAAAATGTGATAGTATTGTGTGTAGTATTGTGTGTGGTATTTTGTGTGGTATTTTGTGTGGTATTGTGCGTGGTATTCTGCACAGCATTTTGCGTGGCATTTTGAGCGGCACTTGGTGTGGCATCTGTGCGGTATTTTGCGCGGTATTTTGCGCGGCATCTGTGCGGCACCTGCACAGCACCTATGTGGCAACGGCGCGGTACTGGCGCAGTACCGGCACAGAACTCCTGCGACACTCAAAAAGCTTTTATACTTGATCACTCCATTTCACTTATTTTTTTGTACTATTTTATCTTCAACCAAAATATCCTGCATTATATTTTTGGTCTAATGAAGTCTTGGTCTTGATTTCGGTCATTTCTGAGCTGAAGTTTCAGTTTTGGTACTTGCATCTCGGTTGTGAGATTCTGGGTCGCGTCTACAACAATTCTACTTACTGTAGCTATGACAGTCAGGCTGTAGACTTGGTTGGTCTCGTAGTCAAGAGGCCCGATCGCAGTGACTCGGCCCGTGTAAAGGTTGATCATGAACGGTACATTTGTGTCCTGTAAATAAAAAACGAAAATAGGATTTTTTGAGAAAAAAAAGTAGATCTTGGTTCAGAAATTGTTTTATGAACTCTGTTCTCCATTTGTATTTTTTTCCCTTTGGATCTCAAATTAACAAATTTGAGACCGGTCTACGCACTTCTGGCTGAAATTTCTACAAGGCACTTTGTGGGGTACCGTGGCCGAGTGATTTGGGTCACTGACTCGCAACACTTGGGGTTACGGGTTTGATACATGGCTGTGATACCTGTGTCTTGCTCCATGTAAAGCCGTTGGTCCAGTGTGTTGTGTAATGCACTTTAAAGATCCCAGAGCACTCTTTCGTGAAAAGTAAGGGGATTCCCCGGTGTCTCGGCCATCTATGTATCTCGATGTTTAGGTGAAACACACCATTGTAAGCTTCATGCAATTCAGCCTACGGGCTGCGAATTGAAGTTGATTAAAAAATGTGAAAGGCAGCACGTCAGTATATGAAACACGCAAAAGGCCGATATCCACAAACCTGAGAGAACGAAAATGTGACGAAGCCACCACCACCTAAATCGGGATCAGTTGCGCGCACATCAAAGATGGGAACATTTATAGCGTTTTCAAAGACCGTTGTGGTATTAGGAAGATTGATGAATGTTGGTGGTGTATCGTTGATGTCGTCCACAAGAAGGGTACCTCCGGTTTCAACCTGCGACCAAAAATGAAGTCTGAGATAATCCCAACGATAAACAACTGCTATAGACCGTATCGAATGGCCGCCATTTCGTGGGGCAGTTTCTTTGTTCCTTGAGGACATGCATGGTTGCACATATTGTTTAAGTAACAAAAGGTGCCCCACGAAATGGCGGCTATTCGATACGGTCTATACAGTGTTGTAATGACTCGGGACTCGAGTCGACTGGAATCCCGATTTTCACCGACTTGACTTGACTTGAGACTCAAACCTCAAATGACTCAACTTGGACTTGAGTCACTGACACAAATGACTTGACTTGACTCGGACTGGAACATTTTTTTAAATCGAGTCTGCCAAAAATTAAATAGACCTTAATGCAATTTTTTTGGGGGGCCCATTTTGAGGATCGAATTGTATTTCAGCACTACGGAAACCTAAGACTAAGCTTTGTTTAAACATGGAGCATTCTTGGCCAGAACAACAAAAATACCCAACATGAATGCAAGTTTAGACTCATTTTAAAAATAGCTTGAACAAATTTATGGTCGTGACTACTCCCCTCCCCCCTTCCTATGCTTTGTAGAACTATAAAAATGTTGACAACTTTGGATGGTTCCTGAAAGAAACTTTACCGGGTCGTTCGCTCCATCACTGACAGCGACCGTGAATAAATACGTGTCTTGTTGCTGAAAGAAAAAAATAATTACACAAATGTGACGGTAAAAATTTACTCTAAACAAAGTAAATAATTAAGTCTTGTTTTAGTGGTCCTGTAATATTACATTCTGTAATACAAAAATATGAATATAAATCCCAGTTCAATGGTAAAGCACTGGTGCGTTAAATCAGGGGCTCGGGTTCGAGTCCCGATCCCAGTTCAATGGTAGAGCACTGCTATATTATGCCAGAGGCTTGGGTTCAAATCCTAATCCCAGTTCAATGGTAGAGCACTGGTGTGTTAAACCAGAGGCTTGGGTTCGAATCCTGGTCCCAGTTCAATGGTAGAGCACTGCTATATTACGCCAGAGGCTCAGGTTCGAAACCTAATCCCAGTTCAATGGTAGAGCACTGGTGTGTTAAACCAGAGGTTTGGTTTCGAATCCTGGTCCCAGTTCAATGGTAGAGCACTGGTATGTTAAACCAGAGGCCCAGGTTCAAATTCAAAATAAAAGCATGTAAAATTAGCAATTATTCACTGAAGTTAGAGTGCCAGGTTTTTAGTGGTTTTAGAGAAAAGTGCTAAGACCACTGGCATGTTAAAACAGAGGCTTGGGTTCGAATCCCACTTTGGCAAAATTCTCTGCATCTTACCTCTCTGTCCAATCGACGTCTGAGAGTCAAATAAGCCGACTTGGGTCCTTTAGGCGTGATAATAAACAGTTCTTGGGCCACATGGTCTACGAGGCTGAATATCAAAGTGTCTGTGTCGGGATCGGAAGCATTCAGTTCGTATACATTCGTGCCTAGAGTCCAAAACAGAATTAAATTGTCAAGGGTGAAAAGAAGCCTCGTTTCCTACTTGAAATTCTCACCACTGCGGCGAGTTCGACCCTGCACAGGGGTGAGACACTTTCCCTGGGGCGAGAACAGTAGTGTGAAACAAGGCAGGGGTGAGTTCTCACTTGTTAAAGTGAGGGATGAGGTGTTAATGTTTGGGGCGAGTTCATTACGGGGCGAGTTTGAGAACAACAAGTGTGAATCGACGCAGGGTTGAACTCTGGAGTGAAATATTGCATTTTATCCCACTGTGCTATTTCTTTTTTTACAATTTGTTACAATTCCTTAAGGAACAATACAGTTACTCATTTGGCGACGTACTAAAACAAAAAACGTAGGTTTGGTTTGTTAAATGCTTAAACAAAGAATATATTTACGAATCGACCTGATCTGAAAACTGCCGATAATTCAGGTATTTTACAATATACGCGCCACCGAAAGTTTAACGCAGAAAGGCTACATTTGCTGTGCATCATGGGGGAGAAACATGAGCATTGTTAGGCGTGTGATAAAGCATATTATTATGTTGTCTATTCTCGACAAAAGAGCACTAATTGAACTTTTTTCTTCGCTAACATTTTTAACCATGTTTAAATAATCTAGGCTTTCTAAATGAACTTCAACCTCTACATCAGGTATTCGTTTTCAAATCAAATCTGAATTGTTTGTGCGATAAATGAAAACACCGATGTCGACCGCTCTGTCAGAAAATGCCCTCTCTGACAGAAACGCTTGGTGGCGCTATGTATTGTAAAATAAGGCCCGAATTGGGAAGAACGTAATCCAACATTACTTCTATATACTTACCAGGTAGTGTGCTTTCTGGGATTTGGATGGTAAGGGGACCATCTAGAAATCTTGGTGGGTCGTTTGTGCTGCTCGCAGCTAAAATAAAACAAACAATTCTCACGTCAATAAACTTCCAAAATTCTTTGACTGATATGTTTGGCCATTTTGATTCGACTGATTCGACTCCCAAGCTTAAAGGCCCAGTGTATCATTTGCAATGACCCCAAAAAGTAATCGACGAGTTTACAGGGGAAAAGTTCTGAAAGTATAGATTGAATTAATAACAACTATCCAATGAAAGGTTTCCGTAAAGATGAAATTATTTAGATCGTTTGCAAACGATTTACTTATTTTTGGTTCGCATCTACGCGGTCTAAAATGCATGGGCGCTGTGTACTGCGTGTGCGTGTTCCAACGCGATGCATTTTTATGGATCGCGCGCACAAGCAGTATATGATGTGCGCAACAGAGTGCATGACGCAAGCCACATAGTACCCGATCAACTGAGAACGAATATTTGAAACACCCCGCCAAGACCAGGAAAACGCATATGGATTTTCATGTTTGTTTTAAACGTGGTACATTTGACAAAGCTGAAATTTCTACGGATGAGTTTGTTGATGTCTTTCTTTTGATTTATAATGGTTTTATTCGCGGAATCGCTCAAAAACAGATCATCTACAGGGCCTTTAATGCATAGAAATTGACAAACAACAATTGTAAATTTGTATCTATTTTTTTAAACATGATTTTACTAACCTTGGTTGCATGTAAGTCCCGTCCAGCGCGAACTGCAACTGCAGATGAAACTAGTGCCCGAGTTCCTACACGCGGCACTGTTCAAACACGGATTGGAGTCGCACGGCGACGCTGCAACCAAAGTTTGCGAGAAAGAACATCTTAAATAACACAGAAAAACGACGGCGAGGAAAAATCTGGACGGAAACATGGCGGTTGCGATGATGCGTTCACCGTCATAAAATCCAATCGTTGAACTGTAGTTTTCTTTTGTGCATCGTAATATCGTCCAGAACTAGCACTAGCCTGAATTCACCATGTATTTGAGCACACGACACACCTGTGTATCACGACTCCATGTTGAAACTTATAATATTTTATCAACTCTTTACAAACACATGTACAACGTTGTCACTCAAAATTTTCTTCAAAATAGTTTCCCTTTCTCCGCCCATTGAACAACTTATAACTCATAACAATTTGTGAAAGGTTCATTTCAGTTCGCTTAGTCGTTTGGAACAGAAAAAGTTGATTCCCACGGTGCGCACTTCAAATATTACGAACAGGAAAAGCTGACAGTGTATTGAATAGCACCCACTACAGCCTTGACAGATAATACAAGTTAGTCATGCGGAAAGTTTTTTTTCTTCTTTTTTTTCAAAGGGTATGGGTGACTAGTATGACTTGAATGGAAACTTTATCATGGTGCCCCCTTTCAGAACACCCCTCCAGGGTGAGTCCATTGTATTGCAGAGTACATCACTTAGTAAACACTGGATTATACCATTGATTTCCTAGAGGGGTGTGTGGTTCCTGGATTGTATTACTAATGCTTTGTTTGTAATTCAAATAAGCTAGAATGAGCAGCGTTTAGATTGTAAATTGAACCATTTCCAAAACAGCAATCCAACACCACATACAATGTCAATGGATTTCTGACATTAGGGCATATCAACAAATAATGCATTTTTTTTTTTCAAAAACAAATTTAATCAAAATATGAAAAACTTCTTTTCTAAGTTGACGTCGAAACTAATCAAAATAAAGGTGAAACATTCTTCAAACACTGTACTTCAAGCACAGTCTTTCGTTGCCATTGGCAAAGCAAGGCTCTTTTTTTTTTCTTTTCCTTTTTTTGCTTGGTCTAGAAAACAATTTTCTTTATTTCTTTTTTCTTTTTTTTCAATTTTCTTTTTTCTCAACACCACTTCTTGGGACTTTGTGTGAACTCGGTAAAGTTATACTGAAGTATTAAAGTAACACTAGATTGTCTATGTTTGGGAAACCCATACATTGTTTATTCTTATAATACACTGCCCGGGATAGTATTGCAAAGCCTAGCCTAAGAAAACTTCCAGGAACTAGCATGATAAATCGGCAACAGCAATTGAAGCGTTTTGTTCTTCTGTAAAAAGTGTGTCTAAAACCCCATTAACATTTGATGAAGACTAGTACACGACACTGTAGTCAACGTCCCATTCTAAGTACGTTTAATGATATTGTTATTTTTTGCCGAGCATCTAAAAAGATAGTGTGCAGTTTTTATAAGTGGGTTTTCATTTAATTGTTTAGTACAATTTGTTAACGGTTATTAATTTGTTTTTAGTTAAATGGTTAACAGTTAAAGGAGTTGTCCAGATTTTTCTAGAAAATGGTTTTCATTCTAACCTAACAATCATATAAAATACCTCCCCAAAATACAATCCATGGGAGAAAACCAATCTCCAATTTGGATGTGGAAGCCAAAATGTTGGTGTAATATCATTACACTGCTTTATGAAACCGGTTACTAAAATTAGTTTACAAAACATCGGTGGTTTTTGACGATATCCTTGAAAACATACTGATTGAGAGAGCGAAATTTCAGAATGGTAATGAGAAAAATATGACAAAATATATGGTATCAAAATCTCAACACCCATGGGGGCGGGGGCGGGGTGGTGGTCAAAAATGTGATCTGGACACGCTCCTTTAAATGTCCCATCCTAAACGAGTGTTTTGCAAGAACCTCTATAACCATAAAAATACAAGAAAGTTGCGCTACTTACGACAGTTTCGTTCATCGAGACCATCGATGCACTCGTTAATGCCATTACATACAAGCTGTATGCTGATGCACGTGCCTCCGGTGCAGCGGAATTCCTGGTCGTTACACCGTCGTTGACACTGGTTTTCGTCCGAACCGTCTGTGCAATCAAGGCTCTGATCGCATATGCGAGACGACGGTATGCACTCTCCGCTCTGGCAACGGAAATCGTTGACTGTGAAGCAATTTGGTCCTGTTAATGAAAAGCGACAAAAGCTGGTTTGAAATCATATTCATAATTACTTAAACACCCAATACATCATTTGCAGTTACCCAAAATCTTACTTCGCGGGTCGACAAGAAAAACCTGACTTAAAGTGTTGATAGCAACGATAATGAACACCACATGATTTTCCTGTGTAAAATGGCACTTTTGTAAGAAGAATCGCCTTTATTACAAATTTCTGCAGTCAATTTCTTTTACCATTTACTTAACACAAAAAATATGAATGGATTTTTCTGTTTTTCTAAAGTATTGCTGCAACTATGTACATGTAGCTGAAATTTCTACAAGGCAGTTTATCAACATTATTCTTTAGTTATGTAATGCTGTTGTCCCTGTTTTTAAAAGTTTTCCAATCATGTCTTTGAACCAGAGGCTTGGGCTTAAACCTCGATCCCAGTTCAATGGTTGGGCATCGGTGTGTTAAACCAGAGGGTTCAGGTTCGAATCCCGATCCCAGTTAAATGGTAGAGCACTGGTATATTAAATCAGAGGCTCAGGTTCGAATCCCCATACAAGTTTAAAATTAACTTACCAAATTCGCAGTTTGTCCCAAGGTACCCGCTCGCACAGACACAGTTGTACAGTGTTCCTAAATTGTCTCTGTTACACATCCCGCCGTTTAAGCACGGGTTGGAACTGCAAGGGTCTACACAAAAATGTTAACGTAATGTTCAGTTTATGTCTGTGCTGGTAATAAAGCTTTTGCAGGTCGGCCATATTGGGGCAGTCAAATTGTCACTGTGCATCATGCATGAGTAGGTGTGGACCTATTGTCACATCATTTAAAGGCACAGGCTCGTCAGCAATGCGCGCGCGCCAAATTCGTGCCGCGAAATACGCAGCTCCATAGCAAAGGCATGGAGCTGCGTATTTCGTGGCACGAATTTGGCACGCGCGCTTTGCTGACGAGCCTGTGCCTTTAAATAAGAAGGAAATAATTCGGAAGTTGATCATGGCTTCAGACCTTGTGTACAAAACATATAAGACTGGCTGAAAATTTAAGTGCTTCCTCAAAAAATCTAAATTTCGGTTTTTCCATCAAATCTGCACTTACCGATGCGTGAGTCATTTTTAAAGAAAAACAAATTTCTGATCAACTTCCCAACTCTTACCTAATATGGCCGTCGATGCATGGTTAGACATTTTTTCGAATTTACTGTTCAATTTCTGTAAATGCATGCTTGTGTTCATTTGAAAGTAAGCATTTTTGAGCTATCTGGAATTTGGTTTATTTTACTGTGTGACTTGGTAAAACTGTTTTAGCTTTTAAAAAAAACGTCTTATAGTACAGAACAGGGGCCAATTTCATGGCACTGTTTAGCACAAAAGTTTGTAAGCACTTTCCTACAAAATTGCTTAAAAACTTGAGCACTTTCTTCTACATGTATCGCGCAAATATTCAAGCATGTTAATAAAGAAATGTCAATCACTCAGGGTTAGTACCTGTAATATTAATATCACTCATTCTGTTTTAAACACCAAAATTAGACAATTTCACAAAAAAATTTACCGACAAGTTTACAAGTACAAAGTAAATTCTCGACGACTCAAATTTCAACACCACAAATTTTCAATACTAATTAATCCCACTCACTAGAACCATGTATAACTTGATGTAATTTGTTATCCATATGTCCTTAGGATTTGAGGTTTTTCCCCATGAAACTTTAACACCAAGATTAGCAGGGTTAAAATTTAAATATCATAGAAGTTCTGAATTGTTTTTACTCACACACAACAAATACAAAACAGACAGCACAACATTAAAACCACTACTTCACCAACAGTTAACCTCGTCTGCACAACCAAACAACACTACATAGAACGAAGCTTTGCAAACTAAGCACGGCCGAGGAAATTAAAATGTTTTGGTCCGGTGGCTACTTTACCAAATTTAGGCAGTTTTTGCGAGTTCTACTCGCTGACTCAGGTATCTCAGGTTTCCTCCCACCCCCCAAGACCTCTGACACATCGGACAGATGCTCTACCAGCTAAGTTATGAGGAGCAGTGGTATACTCCCTCAAGTTTTCCCCCAAAACCGCTGACACACCGGACAGATGCTCTACCAGCTAAGCTATGAGGCACAGTGGTATTCTCCCTCCGGTTTCCCCCAAGACCTCCGACACACCGGACAGATGCTCTTCCAGCTGAGCTATGAGGCACAGTGGTGTTCTTTCTTGGGTTTTCCCCAAGACCTCTGACACCCTGGGCAGATGCTCTACCAGCTGAGCTATGAGGCACAGTCGTGTTCTTTCTTGGGTTTTCCCCAAGACCTCTGACACCCTGGGCAGATGCTCTACCAGCTAAGCTACAATGTATGAGGCACAGTGGTATACTCCCTAAGGTTTCCCCCAAGACTTCTGACACACGGAGCAGATGCTCTACCAGCTGAGCTATGAGACAAAGTGGTATACACTCAGATTTTTCCTTACAAACCCAATTTGTTGAGCAAAGTAACAAATGCAACATTTGTTTCGGTATCTAATCACCATGGAAATGAAATAACAAAACATGGGATGAGGGGAAAAAATGATTTTTATCGAGATTCGAAGACGCCAAAAATTGGAAAAGTTGCCACTGCCGGGACCAAAATTCATTCTAAATAACCACGACATGTGCAGCTTACGCCAGATTTACACCGAGCATTTTCACGCATTGATGTGCGTAAATTTGACGTGTGTCCTATGAGAAAAAGCAGCGTGGATGGAATTTGGAGTGAAATGACGCACTAAAAATCACGTAATCACAAAAATCACTTTCCACGCAAGTTGATTCAGTGGTTTTTACAGTGGATCATTTTCACGCCAAATTCCCTCCACGTTGTTTTTTCTCAATGTGACGTTTGTCAAAATCACGTGCATAAATGCGCGAAAACACTCAGTGTGAATCCAGCCTAAACGGCGCCAGGGAGGCACCGAGCAACTTACTAAATTGCTCGCATCTCGGGCCTGAATACCCGACCGGGCATGCACAGCGATAATCAGTGTAATCTGGGGGTATGTAGGTACACTTTCCCCTGTTCAGACAGGGACTAAAACTGCAAAGGTCTGTTGAGATTGAGAAAATATAGCCGGGTTAGTGTACATGTTAATGTCAACTACATTGCTCGCATACAAAATTGTTCCAAACATTTTGAAATTATTTTGGCCTTGAATTGTTTTTATGTGGAAAACACCTAAACAAAATTCAAGGCAAAATAAATTTATAAATGTTGAGATTTTTGTTTTTACAGTCATTTTATTGTGAGCAATGTACCTATGAACTACTGGCAGTCATCTAGATCAAGTTCCCCATGGCCTGACACAAGAATCTATTGGAAAGCTGGTTACTGAAGAACAGGTCACTGACTATTTCGGTGGCATCAGTTGTTCATTTCAAAATTTTCTTCTGCAAAATGTGATCTGGACTGTGTCAAGTCACAAGACAATAGTGAATACAGTAAAGAAAATGTTTGCCTCAAATAAATAAATAATAAATAAATAAATTCAGCTAGGACTGAATATCACTGCTTTGATTTGAAATACAAACTCAAATCGCAATGCATTATGAGAATCATTTCATTTTTGTTTTATCTTGTTGATGTCCACTAACGTGACATGGCCCCTCCTTAAACGTGGCGCACTTTAATTTCCGTTCTCTCAATAAACAATCTGTTCCAATTGACATTAAATGGAAATAAAGTTCTCAAGTACCTTCATAAATTCTTGGCCAGAACAACAAAAATACCCTACATGAATGCAAGTTTCAGCGTTTAGACTCATTTTGGAATTAGCTTGAACAAATTTACTGTCGTCACTACTTGACTTGAACCGACTTGACCAACATGATTGACTTGACTTGACTCTCGAAGGCAGTTTGACTTGACTTGACTTGACACTCGAGCAGAGGGAGACTCGTTCGTTACAACTCTGGCCCATAGCCATGTCTAAACACTCTGTGGTTAGATATTAAAACTCCCCCTTCATGACTGCTAAAGTTAGAACCTTTGGTTTTCCTAGAACAGTATTCGAACCAAAACTGTTTTTGAAATGACCAGCTTCATCAGCCGATTTCAAAAATAGTTATAGTCTACATAACTACAACTCTATACAAAAAGAATCCAACTATAATTTTACTAAACACTAAAAGTGCGACCGTTTAACTACTCAATTAAAGTGCGAACGAAAATACACAACTAACTATTTAAGCATTGTTCAATAGGACAGTTTAGGAGAAGTGGTTTTTGAAATTTTTATTTTTGTTTTTGAAATTTGTGCTTTTAAAATATGTATATATACTTCTTGTACCAAAAATTGACTACTTTTTATCCAGGGTATAGTGCAAACTGTTGTCCCGAGGTGATCTTGAGATGGTAGGCCCGCTATTTCCCCTTAGCTTGCAGCGTCAGGGAAATAGTAGCCCTACCATCTCAAGATCACCTCGAGACAATAGTTTGCATCATCACCTTTAAATATTGTGAAATTTAGTCCTTTGATCAATGCCTATGTAACTACCTATTCAAAAATTGGTTGGATTAAAGAGGCATAATACCGAGAGAATTAGTAAACAAGAACAGGATACGTTACCGGGAATTTGACAAGTGTCGCCGATATAACCAGACGTACAACGACAGAAAAATCCTGCGGGTCCAGTGCTCTCGAAGCATGAACCTCCGTTTTGACAAGGCATGCGACCGCACGGATCTGTAAAGATGAATAGAAAGTTAATATTTTTCAAAAGTTATACAGTGTCCTTAAAGGCCAAGGCTCGTTAGCAACGCACGCGCGCGCCAAATTCGTGCCACGAAATACGCAGCTCCATAACAAAGGCATGGGGCTGCGTATTTTGTGGCATGAATTTGGCGCGTGCGCATTGCTGACGAGCCTGTGCCTTTAACCACTGTAAACATATGTAAACTTATTCTGGCAATGTATAGTCACAGGGGCGGTTGATCAGTTAAAACGTCAGCTTTGCCACTGTTTTCCACGGTTGACATGTAAATACGTCCATTGTCAACCATTTATCTGTGCACACTGTGTTTTGAACTTGACGGCTGTGGACGGCCTGTCAGTGTAGCAAACTTCGCTTTGTAGTGGACACCTCGGAATGTTGCAAAGTATGATATTTTATTACGGACTTTTTCCAAGGTCTGTGACGTAATTAAATGAAGGCCACTTTTCTTAAGCTACCGAGTAGCACACCGTAGTAAAAAAGTTAAATGAAAAAAAAAGTATATTTTTTGAGACATTATACATACCTGCATTAATGCACGTGACACCGTTGAAACCAGGCGCACAGTTGCATGTAAAACCGAATGACGTAGGGCTACAGACACCGCCGTTAAGACAAGGACTCAAACTGCAAGGGTCTAGGATAACAAAGAAAATTGTTATCCATTTTATTTAAATTAGGTAGGTAATGAATATTCAAATATTCAAATTTTCAATTAACCAGAGCAACATTTTTCAATACTTGAAAGAGCTTGTTCCAATTTTTCAAGAAAATGGATTTTCTTCTAACCTAATTCTCCACTTTTAAGTGGAGGTGCAGTTTAGAAAGTCACATACTATGCTGTTGTTGCTATGTGGTGCACGTCATTGCCTAGCAAGGAACAGTCTGGTGAGCTTTATGCCATTCTCTCTTACGATGGACACAGTGCTGATTATGTACTTTGGCCTGCCACGTGCACCACATAGCAACAAAAATTTAGTCAGGTCAAGTGGATAGTAACATGCATGTGCATGTGAAAGAATGTACGTCAGTACATCGGACGCTTTTTAAACGAAACCTGCAATTGACTAATTGACTGAAAATTTCACAGGTCCTTTAAAGAGTGAATTAGAGTTTGTACTGTCCGAAGACTGGGCCTCGCCAAAAATCTTGATTTATTTGAACCAGTCGATAGTCTATGAAAAAAAAATACAATCTTCCTACCTTTTAGATCCATCCACTCGATTTGAAAGAGGATGAGTCAAGCTATGAGTCCTATCAATAGACCGATCCAGTAAGCTCCGCCCATTTTTAAATTGACCAATCACAGCCTCAGGTTCAGGTAACCAAAAAGTGGATCTCCATTTTGGGGACCTGAGTCCTCAAAGTTTTGTGCACAGAGCTACGGCGAAATGCAGCACGAGTGACGCAAAAACACCATAAACATCATTTTTATCAGCGCAGAGGACCCTAGCCAGTTTAAAATGGATTGTATAAGACTATCCTAACCTACTTTATATCCCTTCATAAATGTGTTTTTTTGTGTAAACGGAAAAAAATCTCGGCAAAAATAGCTTTTGGTTTTGCTATGTTGTGCATTCACTGCATTCTAGATGTGTCAAGATGTTTTTGTTCGATCGGGTGCGTTACGCGTATTGCAGGCGTGTTTCTGTGTGCGTGTGCGTGTTTCAATGCGCGCTGATCAGGGAGCGGACGCTGACGCACGACACGGCCAAGCGACTCTACTTCACACGTGCCTCACATGTGTTTCATGTTGCTAGGCAATTTCTATATGGGCGGAGCTTACTGGATCGGTCTATTGAAGGTGTTTGAAGAAACTTGAATTTCACCGAGTTAAACTTTGAAGAAATACAGGGCGGTTTGGGGCACTTTGAGAAGAAAGCTGTAGGGTCGTTTTTAGTGCTTTGAGTACTAATGTGTTAAAAACGTACCTCGTATTTCACAGTTCAAGCCAAAGAACTGCGCCGGGCAACGGCACGAGTAGAGTAGACCGGCAGAAGCTGACGTACAGGTTCCTCCGTTAAGACAGCGCCCTAATAAGCATGGGTCTGAGGGGAGACAAAATGTGGAATCAGAATTATATCAGTTTTTTGGTAACGTTAGTGACAGCCAATAAATTGCTCGTTCTGAAAACAGCAACCCAAGTTGTGAGTTGTTCTTTGTGTCTCTTGGTAGGCCTCGCCTCCCTTTTGTATAGACCGTATCGAATAGTCGCTATTTCATGGGGCAGTTTCTTTGTTCCTTGAGGACATGCATGGTTGCTCATATTGTGCTTCCATTGTTGAACGGTTTAGGTAACAAAAGGTGCCCTACATAATGGCGGCTATTCGATTCGGTCTATTGTGGTAGTATTGCCTCAGATTGAGCAAAATGCTTCAAATTCATTCCATCAGTAATTTCAAGTCCCAGCTTAAGACATCTTTTTGTTCAGTATTACCAGACTTGATGCTCTTGATGATGCTCTTTGGTTTTAACATTTAATCTTTTTTATCTATGTACATGTACATATATGTATGTTATCGCTTTGGTTTTTGTTTTTATACTGTAAAGCGCCTGGAGGCCCTGGCATTTGGCGCTATATAAGATTGCTATTATCATTATTATTATTATAAATGCTGTGAAAGTGACATGACAGTCTATAATGTTTGAGATGGTTGAATTTCCCAATACCTTTTCCAAAACATGGCCATTTATTTCAGCTCTCTATTCGGAAAATAAAAAAGGGTCCAATGTTACCTCGGTTTTCGCAGCGAAATCCCAAGAATTGTGCTGGACAAACGCAGAAGTAAGACGTCCCACCGATACCAACTTGGCAAGCTCCACCATTTATACACGGATTGGAAATGCAAGGATCTATGAAGTAAATACATAGAAATATAGATAAATGTACATGAGTTTGGGAAATGTGGATGCAGTGAGAAACAACTTGGCTCCACTGGGATTCGAACTGCAGACCATAGGTATACTTACTTCTGTTTTGGCAGAGAGTACCCTGGAAATCCGGCAGGCAACTGCAGGTGAAACTGGTGCCTTGTGGGTGAGGTTCACAGGTACCTCCGTTTTGGCAAAGAAATGAGACGCAGGGATCTGAAGAAACAAAAAAGTTTTGTTTCAAATAACATGAAATATTTGTCAACCAGAGTCAAAATGTTAAGTGACCTGAAATAAATCATACCTTTTAAGTACTTTTCAGCAGGGTCATTGTTTTCGGTTAATGACAAACCAGCAAAACTGGTGTTACACATGGGACATTCTTCAGTTGAAGCATTATCTGTCCGACCTGTTGTCTTCCTATAGACAGGCTAGGGAGGTACTCAGGTCCTCCTCCGACACAACCCGTTTGCATGTACCTTACTGCTCCAAAACAATTGGCGAAAAGTCTTTCTCGTTTGCTGGCCCTAAGGAGTGGAATATGATTCCACAGAGCTTACGAGATTCTTTAACTGAAATTGCTTTCAGGAAATCACTTAAATCGTATTTGTTTAATCTTTAATTGTTGTGTTTCACCCATGTTCAGCGCTTTGATCTTTTAGCTAAAAGCGCTATATAAATGCCTTTTACTATTATTATGCAGGAGACACACATGTACACATATTTCTCGGATTAAAAAAAAGTCTAATTTCACACACAGAGCTGAAAAATCTCACATCTACCGAAAGTAAAGAATTCGGAACGCCATGCAGCTATTATGCAAATGTCACATCAAAATTTGACATCAAAATGAATATAGAGGCAAGGTTTAAAACGGTGAAGACAAAATTTGTATACTTAAAATCACTGCACAGACATGCAAAGACATTTTGAAAGCTCCGTTTCAATATTGAACAGCCAAGGCCATCTCCATATATTTCAGCAATATTGCTGTTTTTGCAACCTAAAGGTTTATGACAGAAGCAATAAAACTATATAGGTTAAATTGCTGGAAATATCAGTCAAAAACAGGCACTGACGTTCTGGGAAAATATTGCCACACAGTTTCGTTATTACTCCATTGAAAAGTGACAGCAATTATTAAAGGAGCATGTCCAGATCACATTTTTGAACCCCTAATTTTTCCCATAGGTATTAATATTTTTATACCAAATTATTTGTCATATTTTGCTCATTACCATTCTGAAATTTCACATATATATTTATATTTCACTATATATTTTCAAGGATATTGTCAAAAATCCACCTATGTTTTGGAAACTACATGTAATGATTTGATCAAAACTAGATCCCTTCTGAATCAAACCGATTTTTAAAGGTTAGTTTGACCGTATACACGGATAATGCACCTTTACTTAGGTGCGCCGCTCACAGCGGCTTGATGAAAAGCCGCTGTCGGCAGATATTGAAAACAAATCTGTAGCGAGTCTTATTTTGGCTGGCACAAGCACGTCATGCGTCAAGCACTTAGCGCAAGCATTGTTTTAGACGCACTACTTAAAAACCACACAGTGCGTCAGACACGCGAAACACGTGTGCGAACTGGCATACCGGGGGTAGTGGCATCCAACAGCTTCATTCAATCTTCGTTAAGCAAGATGTGAATGCACGCTTTATTATTATTATTATTATTATTATTATTATTATTTATTCGGCAAACACAAGCAACAATACAACAGAATATTCCTATAAACAAGAGAGCAAATAAATAGGGTAATAAATATAAATATAAAAAGTAAAGTTGTGGGGAAGGGGGGTGGGGTGGGGGGGGAGAGAGGGGGAGTGGGGGAGGGGGGAGGGAGGGGGAGGGGTGGTAACAAGACACAAAGACAAACCAATCTAAGGTGGCCAGGATGAACAGAAGTGAAAGTCACTGTGGCCCAAAGGCCTGCTCATCCAACCCTAGACTGGGATAAAAGGTAAATTAAATAAATTTGTTTGTATATGAATAATTATAAATAATTATAATAAAAAGTACAATATAAATCAAAATAAATAAGGAAATTGAGAAAAATGAGAAAAATGAGAAAAATGAGGAAATAAAAATAAAAATAATAATTCGTAGCAATAAATTTAAGCAATAAAATCAAGTAATAAATAAGTGTTCGTAAATAAGTGTTCGCTTCATTAACTAACGATGATTAACTAATCTTTGTCGAACGAAGTGTTCTCTAGTGAGAACTGAGTCATGGAAAGAAAGTGATTAGTGGACCACAGGCTCCTGGTTTTGGGGTGACGAGCGATTGGGGGAGACAATATTACATTATTTGATTGTAATTTTGGTAGAGTTCTCGTCAAGAAAATAAATAATTCTTCAATATTTCAATTTTGTTCTTTAAATGTTATTCTGGTCATTCCATAAGACTATCTAATTTGTTGATAAGATTTAGAAAAATGGTGAGTAATTGGTCTCAAAAAGGTTTCAACGACATCACTGATTACCATCAAATCCTATGTATAAGGCACACCCAAAACTGTTGATATTTTGCCGCAGTGAAAAATGTTCGGTTTTTACAGGTAATTTCATAACAATGCATAAACTTTCTAGTTTTCTGCGCATCAGTATGCATATACACATATCGTGACACGCCCCCGTAAAATGGATTAAAGATGGGTCCAATTTGTTGGCTGCTTTTGGGGCGTGTCTATTTCATCGCAGATACAAATCAAGATCCCCAGATCCTGAGATACGTTGCTGTGTAAACACAAACGAAACTGCCCTCAACGAGGGTCTTAAGTCATGTGACTCGCAATACACTAGTCACAATAACAAATTTTATCACTCAATGATAAAATTATTTATAAACAGGAAGGGAGGTGTGTTTTGTTCACACAGGATATTGATATTTGGTCTTGCTTACTGGCAATTTGACTGTACAAGTATGTTGTGTAAATTTCCAATGGCTGTTTAGGTTTTGGGTGGTTTTAGCTTGTGTGTGTGACTGTAACAGGAGTACCTAGCCTAATCTGGCCTAGGCCAATGAGAGCTAGGTACATTCACAGTGTGTAGGATTTAGGCGGAAAGCTATAGCCATGTGGTCACTTTTGTCTCAGCCTTAAACTGCACAACATCTATTAATGAAAAGCTACATTCAGAATTAATTTTTTGAGTCTATTGTACATCAGCCTTTAACTGCACAACATACGTACGGGTGGATAATCAAGGATAGCGTCTGAAAGGATAGCGTCGTTAATCTCAAAACTAGAAGGATTAATTAGCACAGCAGGCAGACGTCGGGTATCCATTGAGTTACGGCTTGACGACTTTGTCTAGTCTGTGGACAAGAGACTTAGGAATATTAGGTTCCAACATGCCACGACCAAAGCGACAGGCAAGACCTTCTGCGAAGATGCGGGAAGCAGAAATGCACACACCTCCCAAGAAGCGGCGAGGGAACCGTCAGGTCCACCCGGGGAGTGCTCCTGGGCAAGACGTGCCGGACATACATGTACATGTACCATATGCGCCAGTATCGGGGGGAGGACTGTCATCACAAGGCATTGGAGAGACGTCTCAGGACCGTGGTGGTGAGTCCGTCCAGGTTGATGCTGTCACGAACATTAATACTAGTAATTTTAGTACAGGTAATAGTTGTACTGCTAAGTCATGTGCTGGCGATTGTAATCCATTCCTAAGTCAAGGCACCAATTTGACTACCGGTTTGCCAGAGATTGAGGCCCCAGTTATGTTATCTAACACATCCACCCCACTATAGGCTATCAGGTCCCACTTTCCATTAAGGAAAAGATCTGGAAGAGCGAATATGTTGATTTCGCTCTTCTTTACAATGATGTAGGCGCGGCTGTTTTTAATAAAGCAGATGATGACGAGTTCAAACTGGTCGTTGAGGGTAGCCAAATGGTTGTTCGAAAGGCCTCGGCTACTCGTGCCAAAAAGATTGACTCGATCGATAAATGGGCCTCTGCATTTCATACATTTATGTCAATCTTTGTCACACGCCATCCAAGTCGTGCGGTCGAGCTGTTAAAGTATGCAGAGACAGTTCGGCTGGCAGCCCGTCAATTCCCAGGGATGGGATGGCGAAATTATGACGAACAGTTTCGTCTTCGCCAAGAGCATGACCCATCTCGTCCTTGGGGGGTAATTGACACTGAGCTCTGGCTAACTGTTGCTGCAGCTGCAACAGTTTCTTCAATGGTTGGTCATACAAACACGAGCATTTCACAGCGCCTCCCATTTGACAGATTTTCGAATTCACAGAAAGGGGTGTGCTTTGCATTTAATGGCCCCCATGGCTGCCATTATCGCACATGCAAATTTGCGCACAAATGTAGTTCATGTAACCGCACTGGCCATGGGGCCAATATGTGTAGAGTGGGAAGTGTTAATTCTGGCAACCACTTCTCGTGGCGTAAAGACACCCAGCCTCGCAGGGCCTCGGCAGGCGAGGCCACGCAGCACCCACGCAAGGCCATTAGCCAAAGTGCAACCTCAGGGCAGTCCAAAAATGGCCTTCTGCCCTCTGGCAATTCTTTTCGTCCCTCCAACACCAATTAAAATCTTTGTTCTCAAAAAATGGCTGGAGGGCTACCCAAACAAAGGAGACGCAAATATTTTGGACACAGGATTTTCATCTGGTTTTTCCCTGCATTATAGAGGACCGAGATGTAGCCGGCAGGCCGACTGCCTTTCTTCGGCAGCGGCAAGACCGGAAATCGTTTCAGAGAAATTAGCAAAAGAAATTAGCCTTAATCGAATCGCGGGTCCATTTGACACCCCACCATTACAAAATTTCCAGTGCTCTCCTATTGGACTCGTGCCTAAACGTGAACCGAATTCATGGCGCCTCATTCACCATCTCTCTTTTCCTTCTGGCGAATCCATAAATGATTTCATTGACAAAAAAGAATGTACCGTCCATTACGCTTCATTTGATGAGGCAGTTGACTTAGCAATGTCAGTGGGGCCAGGTGCTTGGCTAGCCAAATCTGACATTAAATCGGCTTTTAGACTGCTCCCCGTTTCCCCACAGGATTTCGATCTGTTGGGTTTTACCTTCAAGGGTAAATACTATTTTGACAAATGCCTGCCAATGGGCTGTTCTATCTCTTGCTCCCTTTTCGAGAAATTTAGCACCTTTCTTGAATTCAAAGTGAAAGAATTGGCACAAAGCCAGTCTGTCACCCACTACTTGGACGATTTTCTTTTCGTTGGACCAAACGCGGTTTTTTGTGGCGCACTCCTTGGTGTGTTTGAGTCCACATGTGCAGCACTGGGGGTGCCAATTGCACGGGAAAAAACTGAGGGTCCCCAACAAAAACTTACATACTTGGGGCTTGAAATTGACACCGTTCACAGGCAGGTCCGGGTACCACTGGCAAAGGTGCACGTGCTCAATGAGCAGCTGCAGAAAACACTGTAAGCACAAGATCACTCTTGTGAAAATGCAGTCCTTAATTGGATCACTTAACTTTGTTTGTAAAGCAGTTGCGCCGGGCCGGGCATTTTTAGGTCGCCTCATTTCACTGACCCGTGGAATCACTCGACCACACCATAAGATTAGGCTTAACAAAGGGGCTAAACTTGACCTCCTTATGTGGATGGAATTTTTAAGTCATTTCAATGGGGTGTCCATGTTCCAGGATCGAGAATGGCGATCAAATGCATCCCTGCAATTGTTTACTGATGCAGCAGCAAGCATTGGTTTTGGGGCATGTTTTCAGAACAAGTGGTTTCAGGGTAGATGGCAAACCAAGGTATTTAAGGACCCCCCATCCATTGCATTCCTGGAATTTTACCCGATCTTGGTGGCCGTTAAGTGCTGGGGACAGGAACTAGCTAATCAGCGGGTATTCTTCCATTGTGATAACATGGCAGTGGTTCACATAATTAACGGACAGACATCTCGCTGCCCAAAGATAATGCACCTCTTGCGAATGTTTGTAATTGAATGCTTGAAATTTAATATTCAGTTTAAAGCAGTTCACGTACCCGGAATTAACAATGATTCAGCCGATGCTCTGTCTCGTTTCCAGAACGAAAGATTCCGAACAACACATCCGGGGGGGGCAGCAGCTGTTATGACTCCATTGCCAATTCTCCCTCAAATCTTGTAAACAGTACAGAGATAAACCGCTTGTTGACAGTGGCTTTCTCACCTCACACTCAAAGGTCATATGCTTCTGGTTGGAATGCATTTTTAAGGTTCAGGCACGGTGAACAAATGTTCTTGCCAGCTTCACCCCGGGAAATTAGGGAGTTTGTAGCATGGCTTTCATTAGAAGGTTTGGCCCCAGCCACAATTTCCTCTTACATTGCTGGAGTGGGATTCTACCATAAAATTCGAGGATGGGCGGATCCCACAAAAGACTTTGTTGTTTCCAAACTTTTGGAAGGTTGCCGTAGGGACCGAAAATCGATTGACAAGCGCTTGCCAATAACTGTGCCACTCCTTGCCAAGATCACGCAGGCATTTCCACATGTGTGTGTTTCAGCTTATGAATCCACACTTTTCACATCCGCTGTACTTTGTGCCTTTTTTGGTTTCATGCGTTTGGGAGAATTTTCGGCAAATTCAAAACATAAAGTTCAAGATTCCCTGCTGCATACATCGAACATTCACTTTTCCAAGGAGGGTACACGACCAATGTCAGTCATACTTTCCTTTCCGTGCAGCAAGAATAACAAAACCGGTTCCCCCCAACGAATTCGTCTAACTGAGTCCAATGATTCATCATTGTGTCCAGTGATTGCATTACAGAAGTACATGGCAATCCGCCCCCCTGGGTCCGGCCCATTGTTTATTCACTTTGATGGGTCACTGATGACTGCGTATCAATTCAATGCACTGCTCAAAAAAGCATTGGCCTTTTCTGGACTGGAAGGTTCACATTACCGTGCCCATTCATTTCGTATTGGGGCAGCAACCACAGCCCATGAATTAGGGGTCCCACCAACGGACATTCAACAAATGGGCCGTTGGAGATCTCGGGCTATGTTTACCTATATTCGTCCAACCCCGGTTGTGCACATGCCAGGGATTTAATCAGCTAGTGTTTTTCATCTGAAGCAGATATGCACGTCTGCTTCATTTTAAATTGATCATCCATGTTCTTACAGGCCCTGTTTGGATCATTGGTGATTCACTTATCCGCTGGGCAGCAGGACCCCTGGACCCCAACTTTTCAGTGTTGTGGCAGGGCAGGAGTGGAGCTGGTCTGCCCGATTTACCCGACCTACTGCAGAAAATTCAAGGCCCTCCCCCTTCCATAATCATTGTCCACTTGGGCACAAATGATCTTGGGAAAGTTGATTTTTTCTCCATACGGCAACGGGTGGTTGTTTGTATGCACTCATGTAAAAATAAATTCCCCAATGCAACTCTACTGTGGTCCGAAATACTGCCACGAGCATTTTATTTTGGGGCAAATCCTCAAGAAAGGATGGAAAAGCAAAGACGAGCTGTAAACAGGTGGGCCAGGTCTCGGTGTGGCAGACTTGGCGCCACTAGTGTTAGGCATGAGCAGTTCACTTGGACGGATTTCAGTTTGTTTAGACGTGATGGGGTTCACCTTTCACCCAAAGGAAATTCCATTCTTAGGGAAAACTTTCTCACAGCCATCAGACACTTGTATTAGTCATGGGGCTAGTATCGTCGGATTTTAGTGCTGGGTCTTCCTTGGGCCACGCATCGCGTGTATGGCATTTTTGAGGCGGAATAAGCCAGCACAGTGTCTGTGGCTGAACTTTACTATTCTCACTTTCACATTTTAAGTTAGCACTTTTAGACAATGCACCTTTTGTATATTAATGTAGTTTAATCTAAATACGGAGTAATTTTTCCCCAGTGTTACAAGTATCAACTTTTCCCCTGAATCAGTGCAACAGGGGAGGAGAACCGTTCTTTCTTTCTGTATGTGCAAACGTTGGAAAAGAACGGGGTCTGAAATACATGTATTCGAACAAAAGTTTGATAAAGGTTTGATTCACAAATATATTGTACAATTTGTATGATATGGCATTTTTCTTCGCTAAAGTTGGAATCATTCAAGAAATGATTGGCCTGATTGTGTGTGGAATTGAGATGAGTGTGTTTTCTGGTTTATGCGTTTTGGAGCTGCCCCTTGCATCGAGCTGTGGTGCTCTGAGTTATTGGTGCTCAGAGCTTGTGGTGCTCTTGGGCTTTTGGTGCCCATACCATGCAAGGGGTCTTGCTAAAATTTGTACAAATGGATGGTGATACACGATTGTTTTGTCCCATAACCCCCTTTAACAAAAGGGGTATAGGGAATGAAGTGCTTTAAATAAACTTTTTGGCTGAGGCGTGTAATCACAACAAAAAGCTGGCTGTGTTTGTTTTATTCCTTGTCTGCTTATAACAAATTTTATCACTCAATGATAAAATTATTTATAAACAGGAAGGGAGGTGTGTTTTGTTCACACAGGATATTGATATTTGGTCTTGCTTACTGGCAATTTGACTGTACAAGTATGTTGTGTAAATTTCCAATGGCTGTTTAGGTTTTGGGTGGTTTTAGCTTGTGTGTGTGACTGTAACAGGAGTACCTAGCCTAATCTGGCCTAGGCCAATGAGAGCTAGGTACATTCACAGTGTGTAGGATTTAGGCGGAAAGCTATAGCCATGTGGTCACTTTTGTCTCAGCCTTAAACTGCACAACATCTATTAATGAAAAGCTACATTCAGAATTAATTTTTTCCCGCCACCACCCCTACTCCCACCAATTCCAAATATTCAACTTTTGTGGCATTTTTGAGGCGGAATAAGCCAGCACAGTGTCTGTGGCTGAACTTTACTATTCTCACTTTCACATTTTAAGTTAGCACTTTTAGACAATGCACCTTTTGTATATTAATGTAGTTTAATCTAAATACGGAGTAATTTTTCCCCAGTGTTACAAGTATCAACTTTTCCCCTGAATCAGTGCAACAGGGGAGGAGAACCGTTCTTTCTTTCTGTATGTGCAAACGTTGGAAAAGAACGGGGTCTGAAATACATGTATTCGAACAAAAGTTTGATAAAGGTTTGATTCACAAATATATTGTACAATTTGTATGATATGGCATTTTTCTTCGCTAAAGTTGGAATCATTCAAGAAATGATTGGCCTGATTGTGTGTGGAATTGAGATGAGTGTGTTTTCTGGTTTATGCGTTTTGGAGCTGCCCCTTGCATCGAGCTGTGGTGCTCTGAGTTATTGGTGCTCAGAGCTTGTGGTGCTCTTGGGCTTTTGGTGCCCATACCATGCAAGGGGTCTTGCTAAAATTTGTACAAATGGATGGTGATACACGATTGTTTTGTCCCATAACCCCCTTTAACAAAAGGGGTATAGGGAATGAAGTGCTTTAAATAAACTTTTTGGCTGAGGCGTGTAATCACAACAAAAAGCTGGCTGTGTTTGTTTTATTCCTTGTCTGCTTATAAGTTGGGGATATTGGTGTGTTGTCAATTTTGGTTTTTTTTTAAATGACTGTTTTCAACTATTCCTGTGACAAGGTGCGTCTGTCATGCAGATACAATTGTCTAATCATATACAAAATCATTCAATTCAGTATCCGTTTATTGTGAGTAGTGTATCTACGAGGTGTAGTAATATTAGTCGAGATGAAATTGACTTACTTGGGTATTGGCAGGTGTTGCCCATGAACTGCGGCAGACAGTTGCAGACGAAGCCTAGGCCGCCATTTATGACTGTGCACATGCCGACGTTAGCACAAGGCTGTGCATTGCACGGATCTGTAAAAGAACAAAACGGAATGTAGGTTGCGACTAAAAATGGGGCGAGAGAAAAATCATACGGTCTTATCGGGCCCGGGATTCGAACCCAAGACCTTTGACTCTCCGGGAAGGTGCTCTACCAGCTGAACTATTTCCCTCAGGTTTCCCCTAAGATCTCTGACACACCGGGCAGATGCTCTACCAGCTGCGCTATGAGGCACAGTGGTATACTCCCTCAGGTTTCCCTGAAGACCTCCGACACACCGGGCAGATGCTCTACCAGCTGAGCTATGAGGCACAGTGGTATACTCCCTCAGGTTTCCCTGAAGACCTCTGACACACCGGGCAGATGCTCTACCAGCTGAGCAATAAGACACAGTGGTATACTCCCTCAGGTTTTCCCAAGACCTCTGACACACTGAGCAGATGCTCTACCAGCTGAGCTATGAAGTACAGTGGTATCCTCCCTCAGGTTTCCCCCAAGACCTCTGACACACTGGGTAGATGCTCTACCAGCTGAGCTATAAGGCACAGTGGTATACTCCCTCAGGTTTTCCCAAGACCTCTGACACACTGAGCAGATGCTCTACCAGCTGAGCTATGAAGTACAGTGGTATCCTCCCTCAGGTTTCCCCCAAGACCTCTGACACTGGGTAGATGCTCTACCAGCCGAGCTATGAGGCACAGTAGTATCCTCCCTTAAGTTTCCCCTAAGAGCTTTGACACACTGGGCAGATGCTCTACCAGCTGAGCTATGAGGCACAGTGGTATACTCCCTCATGTTTCCCCAAGACCTCTGATACACCAAGCAGATACTCTACCAGCTGAGCAATAAGGCACAGTGGTATACTCACTCAGGTTTTCCCAAGACCTCTGAGACACCAGGCAGAAGCTCTACCAGCTGAGCTATGAGGCACATGGTATCCTCCCCTCAGGTTTCCCCCAAGACCTCCGACACACCGGGCAGATGCTCTACCAGCTGAGCTATGAGGCACAGTAGTATCCTCCCCTCAGGTTTCCCCCAAGACCTCCGACACACCAGGCAGATGCTCTACCAGCTGAGCTATAAGGCACAGTAGTATCCTCCCCTCAGGTTTCCCCCAAGACCTCCGACACACCAGGCAGATGCTCTACCAGCTGAGCTATGAGGCACAGTAGTATCCTCCCCTCAGGTTTCCCCCAAGACCTCCGACACACCAGGCAGAAGCTCTACCAGCTGAGCTATGAGGCACAGTGGTATACTCCATCAGGTTTTCCCTACAAACTTTTTTTCTCTATGTTACATGGGTGTGCAGCAGCTGTTCCAAGCTGTTTGGTTGTTTCATTTTAATGGTGATTAGACACCAAGTACTGCATTTGTTACTTTGCTTAGCTGCCTCCCATGCAACACTAACAGATACATTGGGTTCAGAGGGAAAACCTAAGAGTTTTTGTTTTGTGTTTTTCTTTTTTTATAAGGCTTTTAAATCTCACCCGCTCGGACAAAGCTGATGCAAGTTACTCAATCAAATTTGTCAGGCCTCGTTTCCATCTAAAATTATGGTTTAAAAACCGTTGGCTGTTATTCAGGATCAAAAGTAGAGCATTTGTTTGTTTTTTTACACATAGTACCTTTTAGAGAGTTTTATTACCTGGTATTTGGCAGTTTTGTCCAAAGAAACCATTGAGGCAACTACAGGCATAGGTCTGGCCACCGTTAGCCTGCGAACACAGCGCTCCGTTGCGACAAGGGTCTGGTATGCATGGATCTGTAAATAACCAAACAAATCAACAAAATTATTTGCAGTCTTGGTATCATGATACAGTGAAACCTGCTAATAAGGCCACCTCTATAAATAGGCCACCTTTATAAAAGAGGCCGAGTACCAGCTATTGCCATGGTAATATGCATCAAACTATACCACTTACAATCCAGCTCACACCGGTTACCAATGAAGTTGAAAGGGCAGTTGCATGTGTATCTGGAACCAATGCTGTCCGTTTCACACAGTCCGTTGTTAAGGCATGGGTTGGAAATACACGGATCTGTGCAAAAAATAAATATATAAATACACAAGTTATAGACAAAAAAATCCCAGTTTCGAGAGAATACAATTTGGCTTACGTACACTACTGTCACAATAAGTAAAGGATATTGTGGGGTGTACGCAGATATTTTATTGAGTGTATGCATTCCGCTTGAATGATTTTGTATATGATTAGACAATTGTATCTGCATACAGGAATAGGTAAAAACAATCATTTGAATAAAATCCAAAATTGACAACATACCAATATAACTAACTTATTGTGAGTAGTGTAACTTGATTAACACTGTACACTCAGTGCTTCCCGAGGCAGAGTGGCACACCCTGCCTCAGCAGCTCTCATGGTGGCTGGTGCAGTCAGCCTTGCCACAAGAGGTGTCCATACACAATACTGACCGATAAAATGTTACATGTCTCAGCATCATTGATATTTCGCTTGTAGTAAAATTTGCGGTTTGTTTTTTTCATTTTTGTATACCATTTACTTGTTCTTACTTCCAAATTGGCAGTTGTTGCCGAGAAAGTTAAGTCTACAGTTGCACTGATAAGAAGACCCAAAGTTGTCCGGAACACAAACGCCATTATTATGGCATGGCTGCGAACTACACGGATCTGTCAAACAAAACATTGATGAATTAAAACACTGACAAATTATTTAAGCTCATGTGATAGCCAATCCCAATCAGTGAGGGAAAACTGCATTACCGTGTTTCGAGACCGCCAGTTGGCTTTATAGTTCAATTGGTAGGGCACCTGCTCGTTAAGCAAAATGTCAGTGGTTCGAATCCCGGTGGAGCCAAGTTGTTTTTCACTGCATCCAGATTTCCCACATTTCTGTTGAATTAATTCACCTGGGAGGTTCCTGGGTCATTATCTCTCCTTCCCTCCTAACTCCCCCCCCCCCCCCCTCCCCCCCCCCGCACCCCCAAAAAATTAATACAAAGAATTTATAGTCAGTGTCATGATTTCACGAAAAAGGTGTGAAGCTTGCACAACTTTGGAAAATAACCTAAGCCTTATAGCTTGTATGTAATTATCGCATAAATGTTGCGCAGTGCGTAAGGTTTCGTGAGTATTTTTCATCAGTATTGTGGTGCTTGACCAGGGCCCAATTTCATGGAACCTGTTAGCACAAAATTTGTTTAGCACATAATTTCTTTGCTCTGTAAAATGGGTTACCGCCCAAAATTGTATGTCAAATTGTATTTTTAGGAACAGGAGCAAAATATCAGTAAATACACATCACATACGACTTTGGCTGGCAACCCAGTTTTGTAAAATAAACCAAAGAAATTCTGTGCTAAGCAAAATTTTGTGCTAAACAGCGCCATGAAATTGGCCCCTGGTCTTAACTTTTGGTTTACATGTATAACATTTGCCTTTTTAATTTCGCCCCCCACAAGCCCCCTCCTGAAAATAATCCTGCCCTCAACTGGTTAATAAAAATGAAGCTACTTACTGGGGTACTGGCAGTTGGTGCCCTGAAAGTTAGGTAAGCATGTGCATACGTACAGGCTACCAACCACATTAGATGAACACATGCCTCCATTTATACACGGATCTGAAATGCAGGGCTCTGTAACAACGAAAAAGAGGACATTTTCGTGAGAAAAAATGTGGTGCACTGAACTTGAGTTCCTATGCTAAGTAGCTGGAATGTGGGTTTTATTCCTGGGGTGTTATGGCCTAGTGGTCTAGTGCACTGAACTCAAGTTCATATGCCAAGTAGCTGGAATGTGGGTTTGATTCCTGGGGTGTTATGGCCTAGTGGCTAGTGCACTGAACTCAAGTTCATATGCCAAGTAGCTGGAATGTGGGTTTGATTCCTGGGGCGTTATGGCCTAGTGGCTAGTGCACTGAACTCAAGTTCATATGCCAAGTAGCTGGAATGTGGGTTTGATTCCTGGGGTGTTATGGCCTCGTGGTCTAGTGCACTGAACTCAAGTTCATATGCCAAGTAGCTGGAATGTGGGTTTGATTCCTGGGGCGTTATGGCCTAGTGCTCTAGTGCACTGAACTCAAGTTCATATGCCAAGTAGCTGGAACGTGGGTTTGATTCCTGGGGTGTTATGGCCTAGTGGCTAGTGCACTGAACTCAAGTTCCTATGCCAAATAGCTGGAATGTGGGTTTGATTCCTGGGGTGTTATGGCCTAGTGGTCTAGTGCACTGAACTCAAGTTCCTATGCCAAGTAGCTGGAATGTGGGTTTGATTCCTGGGGTGTTATGGCCTAGTGGCTAGTGCACTGAACTCAAGTTCCTATGCCAAATAGCTGGAATGTGGGTTTGATTCCTGGGGTGTTATGGCCTCGTGGTCTAGTGCACTGAACTTGAGTTCCTATGCTAAGTAGCTGGAATGTGGGTTTGATTCCTGGGGTGTTATGGCCTAGTGCTCTAGTGCACTGAACTCGAGTTCATATGCCAAGTAGCTGGAATGTGGGTTTGATTCCTGGGGTGTTATGGCCTAGTGGTCTAGTGCACTGAACTTGAGTTCCTATGCTAAGTAGCTGGAATGTGGGTTTTATTCCTGGGGTGTTATGGCCTAGTGCTCTAGTGCACTGAACTCGAGTTCCTGTGCCAAGTAGCTGGAATGTGGGTTTGATTCCTGGGGTGTTATGGCCTAGTGCTCTAGTGCACTGAACTCGAGTTCCTGTGCCAAGTAGCTGGAATGTGGGTTTGATTCCTGGGGCGTTATGGCCTAGTGGTCTAGTGCACTGAACTCGAGTTCCTGTGCCAAGTAGCTGGAATGTGGGTTTGATTCCTGGGGTGTTATGGCCTAGTGCTCTAGTGCACTGAACTCGAGTTCCTGTGCCAAGTAGCTGGAATGTGGGTTTGATTCCTGGGGTGTTATGGCCTAGTGCTCTAGTGCACTGAACTCGAGTTCCTATGCCAAGTAGCTGGAATGTGGGTTTGATTCCTGGGGTGTTATGGCCTAGTGCTCTAGTGCACTGAACTCGAGTTCCTGTGCCAAGTAGCTGGAATGTGGGTTTGATTCCTGGGGTGTTATGGCCTAGTGGTCTAGTGCACTGAACTCAAGTTCCTATGCCAAGTAGCTGGAATCTGGGTTTGATTCCTGGGGTGTTATGGCCTAGTGGTCTAGTGCACTGAACTCAAGTTCCTGTGCCAAGTAGCTGGAATGTGGGTTTGATTCCTGGGGTGTTATGGCCTAGTGGTCTAGTGCACTGAACTCAAGTTCCTGTGCCAAGTAGCTGGAATGTGGGTTTGATTCCTGAGGTGTTATGGCCTAGTGGTCTAGTGCACTGAACTCAAGTTCCTATGCCAAGTAGCTGGAATCTGGGTTTGATTTCTGGGGTGTTATGGTCTAGTGGCCTAGTGCACTGAACTTAAGTTCATATTCTTTTCAAACGATCTCTCTAAACAATATAAAAACAATTTTTTTTTACCTGTGTACTGACAGTTTACGCCCTTAAAGTACACCAGACAGTCGCAAAAGTAGCCATTCCCTTGGTTCAGGGTGTAGCAAGTTCCCCCGTTCACACACGGATTAGAAGAGCATGATCCTGCAAAGGGAATCAGATCTTGTTGCTTAAATGAGCGGAGCTTGTTCAGATTTTTCCAGAAAATGGATTTCGTTCTAACCTTACAATCATATAAATACCTTCTCAAGATACTACAGATGGGAACAAAACAGGAATTTTGCAATTGCCCATTTGGACGTGGAAGCAAAAAGGTTGGTGCAATACTGTTTTATTTAACGGGATAAATTAGTTTTAGTTTTTTTACAATACCCTTGAAAATATACGGATTGAGAGCACGAAATTTTAGAATAGTAATGAGACAAATATGACAAATGATATGGTATCAAAATCTCAACACCCATGGGAAAAATGGGGGGAGGGGCGGTTCAAAAATGTGATCTGGACACGCTCCTTTAAAAAGACTGCAGAATAGACAGCAAGTACTTACCGAGTGGCGTTTCACAGTTAGGGCCAGAGTACATCGCAGTGCATTGGCACCAATATTGGTAGTTAGGTGACAACCAAGTGCATGCGCCGCCATTGATACATGGATCACTCGCACAGGGATCTGAAGAAAACAAACCAACATACCATAGTAGAGGATAATCACACAACTCACAATTAGTTAGGGATATTGGTATGTTGTCAATTTTGGAATTTTGTTTTTTTCTTCAAATGACTGTTTTCACCTATTCCTGTGACAAGGTGTGTCTGTCATGCAGATACAATTGTCTAATCATATACAGAATCATTCAAGCGGAACGCATACCCTCAATACAATATTTGCATACACCCCACAATATTCCCCACCCTCATTAGATTGTAACCACGGTTTTGAGTACGATGCACCACTAGATGTGTATCTTTTCAAAGTGAACTTTCTTTGTTAAATTCAAATGTATTAAAATATGAAAATTTTAATAAATAAAAAAAATATATATATATATATATATATAAAAGTAATGATTATAGAAAACTCACTCAGTGGCGTCTGGCAGTTAAAACCTGTGAAGCCGAGTGGACACTGACATGTGTAGGTATAACTGGTACCTGGCCACTGGCACAAACCACCATTCTGGCATGGGTTGCTAAGGCATGGATCTGTTGGGAACCAGTGATAAATAGGAGTTAAGCCGGATTCATATACTACATGCGAAAGCGAACGCGAATTTAATGTCACAGCGAAGTGTCGCACAGCAAATTCGCAGAAAGTTGAACTAGTTTTAACTTGCGCTAATGTTCGCCGCGAAATGTTTGACGTCAGATTGACGTGAGATTCGCATGAAGTATGAATCTGGCTTTACTCTCTGCGTTTGAATTTTATGGTGTCATCATCCACAGGGTGTTCAAAGAAAAACGCAACAGTTCCGAAAACTGTTAGGCCGGGGCTACACGGGAAATTTCTTGTAATTACTCGATTGTGAAAGACTAATACAATTGTAATGTTTCCAACGACGCCAGGGGTCACACAACAAACTTATTGTAATCGTATTATAATAAAGTGGGGTCACAATCTCGTCATCATATTGTAGTCCATCCCATCGTACCTTGCAGTAGCTTTCCCCGTGTTGCATGTGTGTGCTTGCTGCCTGACCGCACATATGCTTGGCTTGCCTTGAACGGAAAATAGTCACCTGGACGCCAGGCATGCGCACAGTGAAGCACAAAGTATACGTGCGCGTGGGGAAGGTTACTGCAGGGGCTTATGCGATGGATTGTAATACGACGGTGATATGGGGTCACACACGTTTTTTTGTCAATTAATCCGACGATGATAATTCTCGTGGTTTACCGATTATGATACAATTGTAATAAATTTGGGATTACATGCACAAAATCGAATAAAGGGGGAAAAACAAAAAAGAAAATCTCACTTTGTACGATCTGGCAATTGTTTCCATTGTAGCCTTGTTGGCACTGACACTGGTAGATTAAAACATGGCCGAACCAACTGCAAACGCCGCCGTTCAAACACGGACTGTTATCACATGGATCTGTGCAATTAAGACAAAAAAGCAGTATAACTTACATAGGTTTTCATACTATGAACGTCCGACCCATGTCAAAATCTACACGCTTCCAACCCTTGTAGAATTTAAAAAATTTTAACACAGGTCCAATCGGCTACGTTTTCAAACTACTAAACGCAACACCGGCATTTTTTGTACACGTGTAATGTTTTAACCTATGTATCGTGCGATCGTTTCAGTACCTCATCTACGTTCCGAAAAAGAAACAAAAACAGTGTTCTTGCTTTCAAGAAATTGTGCATATTTGTCCTATTTCGGCTGGTTCCCTGGCTATATATACTGCACGGAAAACTGAGCTAGCAAGGTAGTCAGTCAAGGGGTTGGTTTTTGTGCAGCGGCTTTCCAGCCGGAAGTAGACATTTCTCGAGCCGCTGTGAGCAGGGCACCGTACTAAAGTAGGAAAGAACTAACAAACACTGTCATGGATCTATATAGCCATGTCCGCATTGGACTTGTTTTTTGGGAGGTTTTACCGAGACGATGGTAAAATAAAAAATGGATCTGTAAAAAAAATAAAAAATGGATCTGTACAACAAAAAAAAAAAAAAAAAATCAATCTCCATACACTCTATTTCTGACAATTATTTGCACTTAAAGGTCCTATGTATCATTTGCAATATACAACTTTTTGCAGATTCGTGGAATAAGAGTGTAACATATCTAAGGAAGAATGTTGGTAAACTAGCTTGAAGAAATTTTAGCTACTGAGATGCATCAATGTTTTAGAAAACCTTGAAAATCTATATATGTTTTTTTGGGCAAAATGGTTGAGTACAATTTTGGCACATTCCAAATCATGCATATGGGCTTTAACGGTTACGATATTTCTTTCTTACCCAGTGTTGTTTCGCAGGTGGTACCCGTGTAGCCCACAGTGCAGTCACACCGGAAACCAACCAGTCCTATCCTGGTGCACACACCGCCATTTTGGCATGGGTTTACAATGCAGGGGTCTGTGCATATAAATAGGCAGATAAATAATTTGTAAACTCTTTTTATAAAATTGTGCGTCCTCAAATACCTTTTATAAAGCTATTTAGCAGAAAAAAATTTGCTTCATCCAAAATTGATTTGTTTTATAAGAATGGGTTAAATTAGCAGTCAAAATTGTATGTCAACTTGTGTTCTTAGCATGAGTAGCTGAGCACAAATCGATTGTAAGGTACTTTTACAGTATGATTTTGTCCGCTAACCCATTTTTTCAAAACAAGTAATTTTTGGATTAAGCAAATTTTTCTGCTAGTAAAAATGCCTTGTGAAATTGGTTCCAGGTGAATTGTACTAACACAATGCATTTGGCATTTGGGTGCTTATAACTTGAAACACAAAGCATTTTATAATTATCTTGCATGATATGGTTGCTTTTTACAGATAATTTTTTTAGTAAGTTTTCAACAGCCAATGAAGGTGGTATAAGCGTTAGAGGAGTTTTTCAGTACCATGGATGATTTTGGGTAGGCTGAGGTGAAGTGCTTCAGTCTGTGTGAGTGGATATAAGCAAGGTTTTATTGTGGTGGATGACTGAGTATGAGATGGGTGTTGGCTGGGCACCAACTGGGTGCTGTTTGGGTGCTGACTACACATAGGCAAGGTGCTGGCTGGGAGTCAGTGGATGACTGAGTATGACATGGGTATCAGCTGAGCACTGAATGAGGGAGTTTCACATTACACGGCCATCTTGAAAAAGCACCACCATTTGACTTACAAAATCCATGCAGTCAAGGGGAACAAAATTGCTCGGCCAGCCAATGAGCACGCTTGAAACGCAATTGGCAAGCATTTGCAAATTTGCTAGTCAGTTGCGTGACAAGCGTGCTCATTGGCCGGCTGAGCAATTTTGTTCCCCTTAACTGGATTTTGTAAGTCAAATGGTGGCACTTTTTTCAAGATGGCTAGATGGATTGTGAAACTCCCATATGGTGCAGGCTGTGTGTAGGCTGGGTGCAGGCTGTGTGTAAACTGGGTGCAGGCTGGGTGTAAACTGGGTGCAGGCTGGGTGTTGGTTGGGTGCAGGTTGGGCGCAGCATGGGTAGCAAGCTATGACCTTTGTACTGGGCACCGTTTGGGTGCCGTTTGGATGGCATTTTGGTCAGACATTTGGGGTGCCGACTGGGTGTTATTTCGGTGCCAACTGGGTGCTAACTGGTTGCCGGCTGGGTGCAGGCTGGTTGCAGGCTGGGTATCGAGCTGCAACCTTAGTAGAGTATTTATTATTAGGCACCAACTGGGCACCAATTGGGTGCTGCATCAGGTAATGAAATGAATTAGGTTAAGAGGAAAGCCGAGTAAAATGAATGACAAAATGAGTTGGTGCACAAAATGAGGAACCCACAAGATCACAAAGGGTCGTCCAAAATTTCGAACATTTTCATGACTGTACGTAAAACGTACGAAGGGCTCGGGTTGGGGAGAGGGGGGGGGGGGTGTCAAAGGCTGTGTAGGATTTTAAATGCGCTGTAAATTGTTGAGATTTCATGATAGTGACAAAAAAATGTGAACAGACCGTATCGAATAGCCGCCATTTCGTGGGGCAATTTTTGTTACTAAAACCGTTCAACAATGGAAGCACAGTATGTGCAACCATGCATGTCCTCAAGGAACAAAGAAACTGCCCCACGAAATGGCGGCTATTCGATACGGTCTATAAGTACTATTTTTTTTGGGGGGGAGGTCTTGAAAAATACTACTCTCTGTGTGACTGTAAAAATGTTGACAACTTCGGACGGCCCCTTTAATGACCAAAGCTTGGCCTGCCTAGCAACAACCAATGTTGCAAAATGATTTCCTAGCATAGAAATCAAATTCAAAGTAACAGGTGAATGAAATATCTCATCACTAGGCGATGTCACAAGAAACATCCATGAATTTTGATACATTACGGAAATGGCCTGTTATTAGGTGTGAAGGAAAAGCATGGTAACACGGAATGACAAAATGGGTTGGTGCACAAATGGAAAACCCTCAAGATTAGTGAGTGAAGCGGAGAAATGGACGCAAGGAATATATCACGTATTTTACCCCTTCTTGTTTCGCAGGTTGTCCCTGTGTAGTCGTCGGGACAACGACACTCAAATGCATAGGTCTGACCTACTTGACTACACGTACCGCCATTGCTACACGGACTACTCTCGCAAGGATCTAAAAAGGTACAGGCAAGAGCGACGAGATCCAAGATAGACACAAAAAAAGGAACAGTTAAAAGTAGAGTCGGGGCTACAGCTATACACTCAATAAAGTCTTACTGATGTGTCATTTCCAAGCCACAGTAAAAGCTTCAATTTTCTTTATCAATTTGCATTATTATTAAAAGCTCCGCCATCATGGATGAGAAAATCTCATTAAATAGTAACATGCTATGATGCAAATCATTTGTAATTGGCTGGAAAGCAACATGTGACAAAATTTGAGATTTTTGATTGGTTGAAACTTGGACAAACCTAAAACATTCTGGCAAAAGTTTCCGGAATAGCCAGGCAGACACAGGCAGTCGTAGCTTGGCCCGGTGCCAATGCGCTCGCACGTCGCTCCGTTTTGGCAAGCGTGGTTCAAACAAGGATCTACATAGTAGAATCGGCGTATTTGAAGAGACAGACGCGACGAGCAAAACAACACAACAGACAAACAAACAAATAAACAAGCAAACAAACAAACCACGATACAGAGAGAAAATAAAATGGAGAGAAACAAAGTAACTATTAGAAGAAAAAAAATTTGCTAACTACCAACTCAACTGTTATCTAGTTGTAAAACAAAAATACTGCACGTTAGTCAACAAAATTTACAATAGGAAAGTCACAAATTAATTTGTTTCGAAAAACAATTTTGCACAATGTGTTGACACAAATTGGTGGGAATCAATGAAGATTAGTGTTTTTCACGAAATAGGCTACCCAGGGTAAATATATCTTTTGGAAAATGTCTCCGACAGGAACCAGTTTTGACTACATTGAGCTGGTTTTAACTGGATAGAACTGGTTTTGACTAGTCAGAGTCGCTTAATTTTCCGGCTGGTCAGAGCAGATTCCGACTGGATGGAACCAGTTTTGACTGGATAGAGCTGGTTTTGAATGGACAGAGCCAGTTTTGACTGAATGAAATCAGTTTGGGCTAGAATGGAGCTGGTTTTGACTATTACAGAGACGGCTTTAACTGGATAGAACTGGTTTTGACTGGATCGCACTAGAGCTGGTTTCTAAAAAGTGTACTCCGGCCTGATCCGGTCGCATTGCAAGAGATTGAAAATCCTGTATGCTCAAAATAACACCATTAAACACTGGCCTCTATAATAATTGAAATTATTTTACGAAACGGAGGAGTGATTATTTTGTGCGATTGCCATCATACTAGTCCGTCAACTTCCAACACCTCGGGGACTTAATACCAGCTATCTACCCAAGTTATATTTGTATAAAAACAAATTAATTTGGAGGCCGCCACCACAAAGAAAATCTCTTTTATACGATGTGTGGCTCTGGAAGTAACCAGTTTTGACAAGACAGAGTAACTTGAGAACTCTAGCCACCAAGAGACAGAAATCTGTGAGGAACCCTGGGGCGGTATTCAATTCAATACTTAAATTTAGTAAAAACTTTACTTAGTATTTGGCTTGGCTAAGAAAATGACCTATCTCGTATTCAAAGCCTTCTAAGAATTTTACTTTAGTAAGTCAAATACTTAGATCAATTGTGACGTTACAAATGAACGCAGAGCGCAGAACTCCCTAAACAGCCAATCGAATACAGCGTGGGACGCGCTGTGAACCACGCCTTCTCATAAGCGTTTTTCTCACGCAAAACGCACAACACGCGCACCAAAACAAAACCGGTCTAAACCGGTTGCAGTATGCGTGTGTTGTATGTAAAAAATTGCTTAAGTGTGCTTTCCTGCCTTCTCAAATTTAAGTAAAATACTTTCCCAAAAAGAACCATTTGAATACCAAATGTTCTAAGTATTTTTCTAAAGTAAAAAACTTAGCCACTTGCGAATTGAATACCGATTTTGGCTAAGTATTTTACTTTAGCCAAAAACTAAGTAAAATTCTTAAATATTTGGCTTAAGTACTGAATTGAATACCGCCCCTGGCCCGTAGGACACTATTATATTGAACGTTATTTTGCATTTATAACAGATATTATAATTGTGTAATTGTCGACATACCTGGAGAAATTTGGCAGTTGTTACCAGCGAATCCATTCACACAGCTGCAAGTATAGGTACCAGATTGATCCGGGTTACAACCACCCCCGCTCAAACAGGGATTAGTAGGCACGCAGGGATTATCTGGAATCAAATTGCAAAATGGATTAAACTTCATTCTATGTGGCTTCAACAACATGCAAAAAAAAAAATACTGCATCTGCCTGGTAAGTCAGAGGTCTCGGGTTCGAATCCCAATAAGGCCCTTACGATTTTTCTCTCATCCCAAGTTTGGTTGTTTAATTTCAATGGTGATCAGGCACCATACCAGATGATGTGGTGTGTACAGATAAATGGTGGACAAGGGACATGTTTACACGTCAACCGTGGAAGACAGTGGCACAGCAAAGCTGACATTTTAACTCGACGTTTTAACTCGTCAACCGGCCCTGTGACTATACATTGATCAGAACAATGTGGGGTGTTATGGCCGAGCGGTCTAGTGCGTCGAACTTAAGTTCCTGTGCTAGTACTAGAATGTAGGTTCGATTCCGGGCCGTGACGGGTTGTGGCACCTGTGCCCTTGAGCAAGGCACTCGACCACGCTTGCTCCCATTCCTGTAATTGGCGGTCCCTCCGCTGTTGGATGTGGTGAATAAATAAATAAATAAACATGTTTGCACGCCCTCCGGCATTGAGTGGTTAATTTTAAGAGTTATGCAGTTATAAATGGTCTGTACCTATTTGACATCGAGCGCCCACCCAGGCCTGTAGGCAGTTACAATGGTAGCGATTCTGCAAGCTGATGCATTGACCACTGTTCAAGCATGGAGTTAGGGTGATGAGACAATAATCCTGAACTGTAAAATGAATGGATATATAACACAGCCCATGAGTGTTAATGTGGTGAAATGGGTAGATGTGTTAATGACCCACTACACGTGATATAACAGTAAACACTCGGATCACAAACAAATTGTGTGAATATCACTGAACAAGCAGCAACTCAACACAAAATAATTGAAATTATACACCTCATACATTGATTCTCGTTCACCGATTGGTTAAAAATGGGCGTTTTTGAGGAATCCTTGGTTTCAATAATAATAATAATATCACTTAATGCAGCAAAGGGGCGACCCACCGGTAAAACTTTCCCAAACGACCACCAAAATTTCGGCTAGAAGACATCGATTGGACACCAAAATACTGTTACCCAAAGGTTCCCAAAATGGTTCCAGACCTAAGAGAGATGGTTCTAGACCTAATAAAAATGGTTCTCGATTTTAAAAAGATGGTCTCTGACCTAAAAAAAAGGTCCTAATAGGGCTCTCTAAGCAAAAAGTGTTACCCCATTGGATAAAATAGAGAAATAAAAGCAGATCACGCGACATGGATTACTTCAACTATTTCAGTGGGCAACTGAAAAAGTACTATTGTTTGACCTTTTGCGTCAATCTAGAATTTAAGCAGGACACTTGTTTTGTGAATACCGCCCCTGGTCTTTAATTCCACTACAGACATTGAACCGTTGCGGCTCTTATTTATAACTCTGTATAAGGTGTGGTAATCTGCGATATAGCCTAAAACTTGAGACATCTTTTTGCCTTACCTATTGAGCAGAATGTTCCGGTCCAACCTGGCGTGCATTCACACTTATAATTACCCTGGGACAAATCAACGCACCGGGCCTCATTTTGACACTGGATGTTTTCACATGCCGAGGGGTCTGGGGAAAATGAACACAAGAATAAGTGTTGTTGAATTGTGGATCGTTTGGTTACAACAGAATGCCAGTGTCAACAGCAGGGTTGTAACGAGTCTTCCTCTGCTCGAGTCCCAAGTCAAGTCAAACTGCCCTCGAGTCCCGAGTTCCAAGTCAAACTGCCTTCGAGTCCCAAGTCAAGTCAAACTGCCTTCCAGTCCCAAGTCAAGTCAAACTGCCCTCGAGTCCCAAGTCAAGTCAAACTGCCTTCGAGTCCAAAGTCAAGTCAAACTGCCTTCCAGTCCCAAGTCAAGTCAAACTGCCTTCCAGTCCCAAGTCAAGTCAAACTGCCCTCGAGTCCCAAGTCAAGTCAAACTGCCCTCGAGTCCCAAGTCAAGTCAAACTGCCCTCGAGTCCCAAGTCAAACTGCCTTCGAGTCCCAAGTCAAGTCAAACTGCCCTCGAGTCCCAAGTTCCAAGTCAAACTGCCTTCGAGTCCAAAGTCAAGTCAAACTGCCTTCGAGTCCCAAGTCAAGTCAAACTGCCTTCGAGTCCCAAGTCAAGTCAAACTGCCTTCGAGTCCCAAGTCAAGTCAAACTGCCCTCGAGTCCCAAGTCAAGTCAAACTGCCTTCGAGTCCCAAGTCTCAAGTCAAACTGCCCTCGAGTCCCAAGTCAAGTCAAACTGCCTTCGAGTCCCAAGTCAAGTAAAACTACCTTTGAGTCCCAAGTCAAGTCAATTTAATTTTCAGCAGACTTGAGTAAAAAAGTTCAATTCTGAGTAAGTCAAGTCATTTGTGTCAGTGACTCGAGTCATTTGAGGTTCGAGTCTCAAATCAAGTCGAGTCATTTGAGGTTCGAGTCTCAAGTCAAGTCAAGCCATGCAGTGAAAATCGGGACTCGAGTCGACTCATGTCCTGAGTCTGGACTCCGAGTCAATACAACACTGTTCTACATGTACTTACCCATGCAGTCGAGCGGCTGACAATGCAATAACACATCATCGGACGGGACCGCCGTGAACGTGAAATCGGGGCTGGGGTTGTCTCCCTTTAGAAAACGCACACAGACATACGGAATCTGATTGCAGGAGATTTGCGTCAGGTCTAGGTTGACCGTGACCCTGCGTAACACCATGTCCACCCCGGCTTGTAGGAATGAACTGCCAGTGTTGCCCGGGAGTGTGGCTTGGGCGACTGTTTGGCCTTGGCCTTGGCCGTTCAACTGCAGGGAAAAACGACATGAATGTATAATGTAAAAAGCAGACTTTTCTGAAACCTTTCCATTGTTCTTTGGAACTTTTCCCCTACAATTTCATCTGTCAAACCAAGAAAATACTAAATTTGATTGAAACAGCCCTAAGAACAAACTATATATCTTGGGGTGTTATGGCCGAGCGGTCTAGTGCGTCGAACTTAAGTTCCTGTGCTAGTACTAGAACGTAGGTTCGATTCCTGGCCGCGATGGGTTGTGGCACCTGTGCCCTTGAGCAAGGCACTCAACCACACTTGCTCCCATTCCTGTAATTGGCGGTCCCTCCGATGTTGGATGTGGTATATAAATAAATAAATATACGGGTTAAAACTAAAACACCGAGGATATTAAACACAAAGAAATGTTATTTTTAGAAAGATGTCAGCAACGTCTCAGGCAGGTCCCAAGTAATTCATACATGTAATTTTGAATTCGTAATAGTCTCTTTCCACGGTAAAGGGGGCATTTTAACAACACAGACCATATCTTCCAGAAATTATCTTTGTCTGGTCTACAAATAAATAGTGTGACAACATGCCTTTTTAAAAACCCCGTGTACAAATTTCCAATATACGCTCGTAATCGGGACAGCCTAAAATGTAACAAGTGTCCCTTCTGGTTACGAGCATATAAAATATTGGAAATTTGTACACGGGGCACATTAAGCAGAAGGTCCGCGGTTCGAATCCCAGTGGAGCCATGTTGTTTTTCACTGCATCCAGATTTACCAAACTCATGAACATTTGTCCACATTTGTATCTAATTATGAATTTGTAATTTTGCGTTTGCTTATCGCTGCACTTACCAGCGTATCCGTAAATACGATAACCTGCCAGAGGTTAGCACCGTTGATACTGGCCCCGTTAGAATTGGACGAGACTTGAACGTTGAACATAAGCTCATTGGTTGGGTTTTCAGTTGTAACTGGTTCGCCGGAAGTGATAGTTCCAACCACGTCAGTTATCTCAACACCTGAAAGATTATAATTCCGAAGAAGTCAAGACAAGCTGATTATAAAGGACTGTATTAAATAGTGGAAGAATTTTTGCCTATCACGACGCGGTGTGCTAAAACTCGTAGCGTGCTCGGGCGGGACTCGAACCCACGACCTCCTGCATACTAGGTAGACATGCCGATGCTTAGTATATAGTGCGTACCGCATCGTGATGGGCAAACATTCTTCCATTTATCATCATTTGGACCGACGCAATAATTTCCTTACTTGACTGTGGTAAATATTAACCACTTAGCACCAAAGCGTATGTAAACACGTTCTGGCAATGTATAGCCACAGGAGCGGTTGACGAGTTAAAACGTCAGCTTTACTGCCGTGTTCCACGGTTGACGTGAAAACACCATTCATTTGTACACACCGTGTTTTAAACTTGAACTTGATAGCTATATGGACGGCCTGTCAGTGTAGCAAATCTCTCTCCGTGGTGGCCTTCTCAGAGTGCAAAGTATGATCTTTTGGTGAGATTCATACAATGAATGTAGAAATGACTCGAGAGTCCGTACATGTGGTGCTTATGACATGGTCTTAATGTTTGGCCAATCACATTTGCATTTTTAAAAAAAATTGTATTTTTTGGCCAAAAGTAATCCCGGTGTCAACTAGTTAACAGTTTTCTAAACATGTAATTAACGTACCTTTGCAATTGACAGGAGCACATGCCACGTACGACTGTGAACCATCACCAAGTCTGAAGTCAACAGTCGGGTTCAGACTCCTCTCAAGCCGCAGACAAATATACCCAAACTGGCCGCATATCAAACTGTTCAGGGCCGTATTAGCGTTTGCTCTAATAGCGACTATAGAGGAAGTCTGTCCTGGTTGTAGATCGACCCCGGCCTGGGCGTCTGAGAGCTGGATTGGGATAGGGGCGTATTGGGGTCCCGAACCGTCCGGTTGGGTACTGAGGAAGGACGTTAGGCTCCAGAGGCGATTTCCCGAGACGCCCCCGCCGTTGGGGCTCGCGGTTAGGGTTAGGTCGAGGGTTAATGGGTTGCTGGAACTACGTTCTTTGACGTCACCAGTAGAGGTTATTCTCAGTTGTGGGTTTGTGATTTGGACGCCTAGGAAAGAAATCAATCCAAATTGATAAGTCTCAACTAGGATCTCGTGAATGATTATCAACTACTGGTAATTTAAGTGCGTATGGAAAAATCATTTGAAGAGTTAATTTGCAAAAACAGGGAAATGCCATTCAAGATTTCTCATGTACCTCATGATTTTCTGTTGCGCTTTTTAGAAAATACCCAGCAAAATGCAGCTCTGAGGCATTCAATTAGTAGAAGTGACTTGATTTTACCAATTTAATACCTTTCTTTTACATTTTGTTGGATATTTTCTGAAATGTGTAACAAAAAATCATGAGGTACATCAAACAATTTAAATGATGCTTATCTGTTTTTGCAAATGAACTCTTTGAATTTTTTTTTCTAAAACCAAATGGTAAGTATTTAAAATTATCAAAAACAAAAGTAATTCTTCTGTCTACCGTTTGTTTATTAGATTGACTTTCCCACAAAGGTAAACTCATTCATTCCATTTAAGTCCAGAAAATGTAAATGGCCGTTTCTTCCTCAATTTAAATGTGGATACGATTCTAAAATAAATATGTTGCTTAAAGGCTATTTCACCGTTTCCAATGACCCAAAATTCTATTTCATGAGTTGACAAGAAAAACCTTACTCAAAGTGTTGATAGCAACGGTAACCAAGATGGTGCATTTTGTGTGAAATTAACAATTGAAAGTGATTTTTAAAAATGTGGGGTTTTGTTTTGTTTTGTTGGTTTTTTTTTTTTTTTTTTAAGGACATCAGCAGCCGATTTCACGAAACTTTACGCAATTGCGCAAGTCCACTTGCGCAATAAATAGACTTGCGTAATAAATAGACTTGCGCAATTGCGTAAAGTTTCGTGAAATCGGCTGCAGGGGGCAGCATAAGAACAAATTCTTGATATCAGGTACGGGGGGCAGATTGTACCATTTTAGACTTATTTCAAGTCTGGGATCGTGCATACTTCACAAATTTATGAGAAGTATACATTATACATAATTGGTGATACGCAATATCAGACTTGAAATAAGTCTAAAATGGCACAACCCGTCCCCCGTACCTGATATCAAGAATTTTGTCTTATGCCGAGGACATAGTCGTTCATCGTCTAAAACTTACCAACACAGTTGATGGGCGTACACGCTACACGGTTTCCGCTCAGGACAAACTGGGGTTGCGCCGAAATCCCGGGCAGCACTTCGACGCAAATATACGGCACCTCCGTGCACTTGATTTGGCTCAAGTCCAATGCCACTTGCACGCCGTTAACGTTCACGGTGCCCCCAGCATTCAGCTGTCCGGATTGGATCTGATTGTAAATCGCTGCATTCAGGCCGTGACGCGTGCCCATCCCATCCAGTTGCGAGCTGCCGAACACGTTAAACTGCCAGAGTCCCGTGCCGGTTATACTTTGTCCGCCCGAGTCGCTACTAATCCCGACATTGAAATTGATGTTGTTGGACGCGCCCTCACGGAAAACGACGTTTGAGAAAAGGATTTGGATGAGTGTGACGATAACTCCTGCGGTTTGAAAATCAAAATTTAGGAAAGTGTTAGTTTTTAACATTTAGCATTAAAGGAGCGTGTCCAGATCACATTTTTAAACCCCCCATGGGTGTTGAGATTTTGATACCATATCATTTGTCATATTTTTCTCAGTACCATTCTGAAATTTCGTGCTCTCAATCCATATATTTCCATATATTTCTATTCACTGATAGTAACTACACCAACCGTTTCGTTTCCACATCGAAATTGGAGATTGCAAATTTCCTGTTTTCTTCCCATGGATAGTATTTTGGGGAGGTATTTTATATGATTGTTAGGTTAGAACGAAATCCATTTTCTGGAAAAATCTGAACAAGCTTCTTTAAGACCATAACATAGAATTTTTTTTGACATTTGAAATCATTATGTTTTGCAGAATAATTGGTAATATCTATGGCTGGATATATCCTTTTATTATAATTTTAATTTAATTTTTAAATTTTTTATTTTGTTTGTGGCTTACCGCGGTTAGACTGTTGACAATTGGTACCCTGCCATTCCACGGTGCACTGACACACAAAGCTGAACTGGCTATTGATGCAAGTTCCACCGTTTGCACAGATAGCGCCTTGGCACGCATTCACGGCTGCAAAAGAGAAACAAATTAAAGTTTTTAAAAATGACTAGAACAGTCCACTAAGCAAATTATTCATGGCGCTTTATAACATTATTACCCTGGTCATTGGGCACAACTCCCTGGGAGTATGCAGCCCTGGCAGCCTGACACTCAGGGGCTACAACCCTTGCAGGTACCCATTTACTCCAGGGTGGAGAGAGGCAACATTATTACCCTGGTCATTGGGCACAACTCCCTGGGGAGTATGCAGCCCCAGCAGCCTGACACAAGCGCTCAGGGGCTGCAACCCTTGCAGGTACCCATTTACTCCAGGGTGGAGAGAGGCAACATTATTACCCTGGTCATTGGGCACAACTCCCTGGGGAGTATGCAGCCCCAGCAGCCTGACACAAGCGCTCAAAGGCTGCAACCCTTGCAGGTACCCATTTACTCCTGGGTGGAGAGAGGCAACATTATTACCCTGGTCATTGGGCACAACTCCCTGGGGAGTATGCAGCCCCAGCAGCCTGACACAAGCGCTCAGGGGCTGCAACCCTTGCAGGTACCCATTTACTCCAGGGTGGAGAGAGGCAACATTATTACCCTGGTCATTGGGCCCAACTCCCTGGGGAGTATGCAGCCCCAGCAGCCTGACACAAGCGCTCAGGGGCTGCAACCCTTGCAGGTACCCATTTACTCCTGGGTGGAGAGAGGCAACATTATTACCCTGGTCATTGGGCACAACTCCCTGGGGAGTATGCAGCCCCAGCAGCCTGACACAAGCGCTCAAAGGCTGCAACCCTTGCAGGTACCCATTTACTCCTGGGTGGAGAGAGGCAACATTATTACCCTGGTCATTGGGCACAACTCCCTGGGGAGTATGCAGCCCCAGCAGCCTGACACAAGCGCTCAAAGGCTGCAACCCTTGCAGGTACCCATTTACTCCTGGGTGGAGAGAGGCAACATTATTACCCTGGTCATTGGGCACAACTCCCTGGGGAGTATGCAGCCCCAGCAGCCTGACACAAGCGCTCAAAGGCTGCAACCCCTGCAGGTACCCATTTACTCCTGGGTGGAGAGAGGCAACATTATTACCCTGGTCATTGGGCCCAACTGCCTGGGGAGTATGCAGCCCCAGCAGCCTGACACAAGCGCTCAAAGGCTGCAACCCTTGCAGGTACCCATTTACTCCTGGGTGGAGAGAGGCAACATTATTACCCTGGTCATTGGGCACAACTCCCTGGGGAGTATGCAGCCCCAGCAGCCTGACACAAGCGCTCAAAGGCTGCAACCCCTGCAGGTACCCATTTACTCCTGGGTGGAGAGAGGCAACATTATTACCCTGGTCATTGGGCCCAACTCCCTGGGGAGTATGCAGCCCCAGCAGCCTGACACAAGCGCTCAGGGGCTGCAACCCCTGCAGGTACCCATTTACTCCAGGGTGGAGAGAGGCAACATTATTACCCTGGTCATTGGGCACAACTCCCTGGGGAGTATGCAGCCCCAGCAGCCTGACACAAGCGCTCAGGGGCTGCAACCCCTGCAGGTACCCATTTACTCCAGGGTGGAGAGAGGCAACAATATTACCCTGGTCATTGGGTCCAACTCCCTGGGGAGTATGCAGCCCCAGCAGCCTGACACAAGCGCTCAGGGGCTGCAACCCCTGCAGGTACCCATTTACTCCTGTGTGGAGAGATGCAACATTATTACCCTGGTCATTGGGCCCAACTCCCTGGGGAGTATGCAGCCCCAGCAGCCTGACACAAGCGCTCAGGGGCTGCAACCCCTGCAGGTACCCATTTACTCCAGGGTGGAGAGAGGCAACATTATTACCCTGGTCATTGGGCACAACTCCCTGGGGAGTATGCAGCCCCAGCAGCCTGACACAAGCGCTCAGGGGCTGCAACCCCTGCAGGTACCCATTTACTCCAGGGTGGAGAGAGGCAACAATATTACCCTGGTCATTGGGTCCAACTCCCTGGGGAGTATGCAGCCCCAGCAGCCTGACACAAGCGCTCAGGGGCTGCAACCCCTGCAGGTACCCATTTACTCCTGTGTGGAGAGATGCAACAATATTACCCTGGTCATTGGGCCCAACTCCCTGGGGAGTATGCAGCCCCAGCAGCCTGACACAAGCGCTCAGGGGCTGCAACCCCTGCAGGTACCCATTTACTCCAGGGTGGAGAGAGGCAACATTATTACCCTGGTCATTGGGCACAACTCCCTGGGGAGTATGCAGCCCCAGCAGCCTGACACAAGCGCTCAAAGGCTGCAACCCTTGCAGGTACCCATTTACTCCTGGGTGGAGAGAGGCAACATTATTACCCTGGTCATTGGGCACAACTCCCTGGGGAGTATGCAGCCCCAGCAGCCTGACACAAGCGCTCAAAGGCTGCAACCCTTGCAGGTACCCATTTACTCCTGGGTGGAGAGAGGCAACATTATTACCCTGGTCATTGGGTACAACTCCCTGGGGAGTATGCAGCCCCAGCAGCCTGACACAAGCGCTCAAAGGCTGCAACCCCTGCAGGTACCCATTTACTCCTGGGTGGAGAGAGGCAACATTATTACCCTGGTCATTGGGCCCAACTCCCTGGGGAGTATGCAGCCCCAGCAGCCTGACACAAGCGCTCAGGGGCTGCAACCCCTGCAGGTACCCATTTACTCCAGGGTGGAGAGAGGCAACAATATTACCCTGGTCATTGGGTCCAACTCCCTGGGGAGTATGCAGCCCCAGCAGCCTGACACAAGCGCTCAGGGGCTGCAACCCCTGCAGGTACCCATTTACTCCTGTGTGGAGAGATGCAACTTATGGCAGAGTGCCTTGCCTAAGAGTACACGGATGTGGCTCGGGATCGAACCCACGACAATAGAAGTAGTTCAATGCACCAAACCGCTCAACCATGGTACTCAATCTATAAGTCAAAATGAAAAATAAATAGTTAACTTACGTTCTCTGCAGAAATCTCCACGCCAACCATTGGGACAGGTACAAAAGTAAGTTGTTCCAGAGACCCGACACGTTCCGCCGTTTTGGCAGTTGTGGGAATCACAGGGCGAAATTTCTGTAGAACAGAAATGATATTTGTGACTCAATTATTTGAGTAATCGTGAATAGCTATCAAAATGTGACATTCTCTGCAGTTAAAGGTTCTCAGAAATACCAATATTGTCGGGTTTCAACCTGGGGCAAGTTTGCTGATAGTTAGCTATACAGGGTGTATCAGAAAAAAGTATATACTCCTAAAATTGTAGATAAAATTAACTTGCGCGGAAAAATGGAAGATGCAAAACAAAATCAAGGAGCATGAGGGGTCGATTTGATATGTCCTTTCTTTGCTATCAGCTTTTCGGAAAGTTTAGCTAGCCCCTTCCGTCCTCCACGTGACCGTCTTGTTCTGCACACAGTTTGCACGCTTAGCGTAACACCAAATGCACGCCTGATCACTGCTCTGTTCTCTCTGAGATGGGCGACTTTGGTTCTTAAAGGAGGGGGACCAGATCACATTTGTTAACCTCCCATTTTACCCATGGGTGTTGAGATTTTGATACCATATCATTTCTCATTACCATTCTGAAATTTCACGTTCTCAATCCGTATCTTTTCAAGGATATCGTCAAAAAACGACCAATGTTTTGTAAACTAATTTATCCGTTCCATAAAGCAGTGCAGTGATTACAACAACATTTTAGCTTCCACATCCAAATTGGAGATTGCAAATTTCCTGTTTTCTTCCCATGGATAGTGTTTTAGGGAGGTAATTTATATGATTGTTGGGTTAGAATGAAATCAATTTTCTGGAAAAATCTTGATAAGCTCCTAATTCAAGGAGGTTTGCGTCCATACCTTGGCACTGAACTGGTAGACAGTGCGTGAGGGTAGCGGCATCTGGCACCCCCATCAGGGTGAAATCAGGGGATGCCTGAGGGTTCTCCTCTAGACGGATGCACAGAAAAGGCACCTGCACAGGACAAATTAGTCAGGAAAATTGTGATCAATATAGCTCATTACGCTTATGGAATTTTAATGGGTTTATTCAAAGCGCTACGCGTCGGTTTTGTTTTGTTCGATTCCACACGCATTGCACAGATTTTCTTAAGATGACAAACTTGCTTCCGAGTAAGACCGGCGTTCCACAAAGAAGTTGCATACTCAAGAACTGGGCGAATATAACATTTGTATATTTTATGATCATGTGTGTTACCTGCTGACACAGGGTCAATCCAGAAAGGTCAAAGGTCACCGAGGCACCATTCAGGATAATGAATGAGCCAGCGATCAGATTGGCGCTAGCTGTCTGAGCAGAAAGAGCTGCGTTTTGTACGCGGGCTGTGGATCCCAGACCGTCCTGTTGCGTGTTGGTAAAGATCACGGCTCTCCTGTTAAAGACATGATTATAATACGTTTATAAACAGGAACAGCATTACATAACTAAAGAATAATGTTGATAAACTGCCTTGTAGAAATTTCAGCCACATAGATGCAGTAATACTTCTGAAAACCTGAAAAATCCATGCATGGTTTTCGTGTTGAATAAATGCCAAAAAAATACGCCATTTGGGGGTCAAATTATGACGCGTCAATGTTGATTCCATGTGCGTGCGCGTTGTGTGCCTCTGACAGACGTAATGTGGTTTATTTTAGTACAGCACATTACACGTAGCTGGAGACACACACAATGTGCACACACAACGCGCACGCACAACGCTTTAGGTGTGTGCCTCTGACAGACCTAACGTGGTTTATTTTACCAATGGGAGGCCGAGTACAGCACATTACGCATGCTAGAGACACACGCAACTTGCACACACAACGCTTCAACAATGACGTGGCATTATTTGACCCCCAAAATGACGAAGTAGGCACAAGCCTAATAGATCCACAAAGTGCCTACTCGTGCATGCATGATACACAGTGACTATGTGAATGGGCCCCGTCATGGCTGCTCGTGCAAAGAGTCTATACTAACCATAGGTTTGAGCCACTGACGCTGGCTCCTGCTACGGATGACCTAACCGTGACATCCATGTTGATAGTTTGACCGGGCTGACCAATCTGCAGGGGCTGGCCGCTGATAACGTTTCCACTGACTTGAGTTACTTGGACTCCTAACACAAAACCATAAAAAACTAATTATAGACAAATAACGAATGCTTATAAGTGCAATGGTACAAATATTTTCATGAGTTGAAAGATGGAATGGTTGATCTCTAGTCAGTTGTAATTACATGACTGTACAAGATTATCAAAATTAAACATGAATTACCAAATTTTATGGTTGTGTTTTATGTTGAAAGCATATGAGAGCGAAAATTAGCATTTTTTATACCGTACTCATGCGTGCCTTGCACACACGCACACAATGCATTCACTCGATGCATGACGCGCGCAAACGCGTGTGCTTTGGTTGCGCACGGTTTGGACGCAAATCGAATACCAATGATGTATTCTACCTTTAACTAATGGTTAGCACTTGCACTCGCACTTCAGAAAGGCTTACAAATGATAACAAACAAATGGCAATTAAATAGACTTTCTGCCCAACTCACTAAACACCTACCCCTGCAATTAGTGTCTTGACAACTGATCAGAGACCCGCTCAGTCTAAAATCGGGGGACGGATTACTCCCCTTCTGCACCTCAACGCAGACGAAGGGCGCCCTGCTACAAGCCTGGCCCTGTAGGTTGAGAGTAGCCGGGATACCAGACAGGGTCAGAACGCCCCCTACGGCGATTCCGCGGCCCGACAGGAAGGGGTTCAGGTTGAGCGTCTGCTGGTTGGTGCGTTGCCCTAGGCCGTTGGCTTGCTGGCTCGTAAAGAAGTTTAACTGTTGTGTTTGAAAGACACGGTCAAACAAATTTAAATATGTGAGGACGTCCAAAGTTGCCATCATTTTCTTGGTTCTACAGAGCGTAGTATTTTTCAAGACCCCCTCCCTCCCCAAAAATATTACTTATTAAAATGTTTTCACCAGTGCATGTAAAGTCCTACGCAGCCCCCCACCCCCCTCCCCCTTCCTACGCTTTGTAGAACCGTGAAAATGTTGACAACTTTGGACGACCCCCAAGTGACATGCCAATGAAAAGTATACTGTAAAAACATGGTTATAAAGTACATTTATTTACGAGGCCCACCCCTATCTTTCGAGGAGAAAAAAATGCAAAATAAATTACTGAATTGTGCAGCATATTCACAGGAAAATTTTGGCAGTAAATACCACATTTTCATCCCGAAAATTACACTTGATTGTACTGTGGATATTTCACTCTTGGGGGGTGGGGTGTGGGATCATTATTTGTTTACGCTGCCGCAACACACTCGAACAATTCCACGATGGAGGAAATACTTGGGTGTTGACCACTTTTGCTTAAAACCAACAGGGTAGGGGGGGATGTGTTTATACCTGCCAATATCCGGAGCCAGCGGCTAGGCTACTCCCTGTTGGGCTGTTGGTGAGGACTACGGACAACGTTAGACTGTTCTGAGCCGAGTTCTCTCTGATTATGCCACTGTTAAGGTTGAGGGCGGTCGACGTGATCACAACTCCTAGTTGAAGAAAAACAGAGACTTAATAAGCAGAGGCAGGAAAATATTTGTGCCGATTTAAAATATTGTATCATTTGCCATGAACTGAAATTGTAAATAACCAGGACGGACTAAAATGTAACAAGTCGTGTCTGTCCCGGTTACGAGCGTATTAGAAATGTGTACACATGGTTTTTAGAAAGGCATGTTGTCACACTATTTGTAACCCTTTTTGGGGCCTAAGTTATCTCTTCAGAACAACTGAAACTTATTTCTTTTATTTTGAGATCAGACAAAGGTATTTCCTTGAAAATATGGTGGAAAACCTACTTGTTTTTAACACTTTACCAAACAACTACATGTATAGTACCTTTAACATCTACCTTTTTATGGCATTGTAAGCAATGTATCATTTCTTACCGTTGTCTACGACTTCACAGAACGTCCCGCGCCAACCGACCAGACACCGGCATTCAAATGAAAATTGTCGGTCGATACACGATCCGCCTTTTTGACAGATGACTCCCGAGCATGCATTTATCGCTGAATTTGTAAAACAAAATGGTCAAGTTATTTATTTAGCAAGATTTTTTATCCAAAGTGTGACATTTCGATGAATTTGTAAAAAGTTACCAAATTTGGTTTTAAAAAATCCTGTGTAATTTCTAAATAGTGTAAAAATATTTTACAAAAGTTACAAATGTCTTGACATCATAGTTTTGATATTTGTAAAAATTAATTAACACCAAAGCATTTTTAAATTCTTACAATTACATTTGAAGTGTTTTAATCAGTTTATCACTGGATAAGGTAGGGCCTTTAAATGCGTAATGGATGTTGGTTGCGATACTTACGCACTGTGCAGACAGGCCCGGTCCAGCCGGCGGCACACGTGCACCTGTACGCACCCCCCACGTTGTTACACGTCCCTACATTCTGACACGGGTTAGATACGCAGGGGTTGAACACTAGCGATAAAAAACATAGAAATACACGTATATCAGAGGTTTGTACATGGCGAGTCAAACAAAAAACGCTATACTACACACAAATTCAAATGGACCCATTAAAGGCACAGGCTCGTCAGCAAAGCGCGCACGCCAAATTCGTGCCACGAAATACGCAGCTCCATAGCAAAGGCACAAAGCTGCATATTTCGTGGCATGAATTTGGCGCTCACGCATTGCTGACGAGCCTGTGCCTTTAAATAGCTTACTTGCACATTGGACCTGTATACACCGTGTAGTACTGCCTTCCAGAGTGAAGTCTGGACTGGCCGCCAGTCCCTTCTGCAGTTGAACGCAAAGGTAGGTGATGTCCACGCAACTCGTCACAGAACTAAGATCCAGCGTCACCTGATTAGGGATGAAAAAAAAGAAAATCAAAAAACAGAAAACTTGGTAGCCGTTTGGTAAGGTTGGGACTTACAGACAGATTATGTGATTGGAAAACGTTTAAAAACAGGAACAACGGCCGATTCCTCAATCGATTACCCTAGTCTGTGCCCCAGTAGTCACCTTTTATGTCTAGTTCACGTACCGGTCAGGCTCATCCTGGGAAATCTTGACCTCAAGCCCAGGCCCATTGATTTGTGCACAAACATGTGTTTATTATATGTTCTGTGAGTAAGGACCTTTTGCCTCTGTGCATAAAATCAGCTGTCAATCATCTTTCTGCAGGCCCAGTAAACAGCTGTGTCTTGACGGGACCTCAATTAATCTATTTAGGCCATTATAGAAAGGATCGTGTCTGCCAAACAATGTTATTTACGCGTTATACAAAGTGCCTTCCGGAGTCTTCACTTGGCGCCTCCGTGCAATTTTTTGGGCAGGGCATCTCCGAGAGTTAGTTATATTTTCTGATTTTGTAGTACCACACACTTATTCAGAGTCATTGCTGCTCGTACCTGTACGTTGTTAAAGTTGACCGTCTGACCAGCGCTGACGGCCGTGCTTTGCTGGCCGGGCGTTAGCGAGACTTGGACTTGGCTCACTCTGGTCCCCATACCGTCCAGCTGGTTACTGGCGTACACAAACATCTGCCAAAGGTTGGTTCCCGAGATACTGGCACTCGGCGTGGCTGTCTGGATGCGGAGGTTGAAGGATACCGGTTGGTTCCGGTTGCCGAAGAGTAGTTGGCTCGAGGTTGTCGGGAGAATGTTCATGGATTGGATGTAAACCCCTGGAAGGAATTATTAGAGAAAAAGAAATCGGGGTTTACACTATACCCACTGAGCGTGTTCAGAAAAATGGATTTTGTTTTAACCTAACAACTGTATAAAATACCTCCCCAAAATACTATCCTTGCGAAGAAAACAGGAAATTTGCAATCTCCAATTTGGATGTGGAAGCTGAAAGGTTGGTGTAATCACTGCACTGCTTTATGGAACCGGATAAATTAGCGAAACAGCGCGATTTTGGGTCGTGTGACTATTTACAATCAAGACGGTTACTTACTCTTAAATTTTCACCTTAATATTGTTTTTTTTGGGGGGGTTTTCTTGTCATGAATTGTATTTTTGGGAGGTATTTTATATGATTGTTAAGTTAGATCTAAATTAAATTTCCAGAAAATCTTGACATCTCCTTAAAAGACGGTTAACAAAGTTTGCTCTTTTCTCAAATTGACAAAAATAGACAACATAATAATATGCTTTATCACACGTCTAGCAATGCTCGTGTCCACTTTTTCCTTCGACGCACAGTGGAATGTAGCCTTACTGCGTCAAACTCTTTATGGCGCGTGTTTTGTGAAACGCCCGAATTGACATACCTCTGCATTCGATGACGACGCACTGTTGTAGGACATTGTTGTTCGGTATGGGTTCCAACGTAAAGTCAGGGTTTGCTAGCGTGCTCTTTGCGAGCTCGGTGCACAGACTAACGATTTGTTGGCACAGTCGCCCGCCGAGGTCAACCGTTGTGGAGAGACTTGGAATAGTGGCTGAACGTCCGGCTGTGATGCTTGTACTAGCCTGAAATTCACACATTCACAAACGATAGCAAAATAGAGTAGAATGCAACATTATAATGGGCAAAGAGTCCTAATAATGCTGTAGGCTTAAGCCACTAAATCATGCAACATCGTTATAGAGAATTTGGGGAGAAACGATGCTCTGAAAACCAGAGAATCGACTTGGGGGGCAAGCTTTTTGGGACTATGATTTTCTGTGTGTCGTTCCACAAACAAATCCCTCAATGTCACAATTTCTTGAGGCGACACCAGTCAAACTTATGGAAATGAAAAAGTCACACTAAAGTTTCTCAACTTCATAAAAAGATTTACATAAAAGATAGACTATTATTATATAAAATAAAGCTTTTGCGGATACCGTGCGTTTCTGATACTGTGCAGCACAGAGCCCCAATCTGATGCGCGTGCACGCTGGGCTCACCCAAGCACACGCGCGCGTCGTCCATCGAGTGAATGGATTTCGCGTGTGTCCTACGCGTGCAAGAGTACAGTAACAAAAAATACTGTACAACAATAACAAAAGCGCATGCAGTTGTAAACTGAAGTTTTCAACACCAAACAGAAAAAAAATTTGCGGAAATTTGTCAAAACAAAGCTTCATTTTATATAACAATAATAATATTGGATGTCTTTTCGGGTGATATGAGAATATACCGCACTCGTCATGAAAATACCGAACTCGCCTTTGGCTCGTTCCGTATTTTCATGACTCGTGCGGTATATTCTCATATCACCCTTAAAGCCATCCAATATTATATAAATACTGTACCGGAATTTGACGTTCTGAAATCCTTAAGCTGGTGCCAGTCAGAGTATTACTGCCAAACGTCCGAATCGTGAAGAGGTTTTGCCCATTGACGCTACCCCCGTTGGGATTGGATTGAATTGTCAGGCTAAACCTCACGACGTTAGAACGTCGCTCGATGAGCGGTGAACCCACGGTTACAGATACGGAAGTGTCTGTGACTTGGACACCTAGTTTACAAAAAGGGTGGAAAAAGTTAAGTGTTAAAATCCTTGACCAAAGGGATCCATTTTAAAAGTTGAGTAAGACCTACAAATGAAAGCCCAGCCTGGCCTGGTCAACGCTAGGGGGATGCAGATGATTTCCCTAACAGGTCATTAGTTTTCATGGTCAGGAGCGACTTAATATTGGAGCATTGCTACTTTCCTAATACTTTTCCATACATTATTATTATTATTTCTTTCTGGTATTCATACCAAGGATTCCTCAATAGTGCTCATTGCACTGTCACTCGTAAGCGTGAGGAAACCCATGAAGAATTAGAATTAGAAACGGCTAGAGACACCGGGGGAATCCCCTTGCTCTTCACGAAAGAATGCTCTGGGATCTTTAGAGTGCGTTACCATTACCTAACACACTGGACCAACGGCTTTACATCCCTTTCAAAGGATGAAGCAAGTGTGATTAAGTGCCTTGCGCACAAGTGCCACAATCCGCCACGGCCCGGAATAGAACCCACATTCTAGTACTGGCACAGGAACTTGAGTTCGACGCACTAGACCGCTCGGCCATAACACCCCACTAACACCCCACATGTACGCACCTCTGCACGTCGTAGCTTGGCAAGCTGTAAGCACTGCGTCCGAGGGTACGCCACTCAACGTAAAATCCGGCGAGGGATTATCCCCCTTCTCGACCCACACACAGAGATAGCGGACCTGCGGGCAGACGATCCTATCCAAATTCAACGTCGTCTGCAGACTGAAAAATCGCACCGTCCCGTCCTGCGCGACGCTGGCTCCTGCTTGGGATGCCGACAGAGAAAGCTGGGTTCGTAGGACTGTGGGTCCCTGCCCGTTGGCCTGGTTGTTGCCGAAAAGAGTGATTTTCCAGAGACCGGAGCCGGAAACGCGACCGGCCTGGGAGTTCGTGGACATTGTCAGGCTGAATTGTACGCTTTGGGAGTTGACGCCTTCACGGAGAGTTCGCAGGTTGTTGTCGAATTGGATGTTGTTTACTTCCACGCCTGCAAGGTCAAGTGTTATTAAATTTATTCTTAATTTTGCAAGAATATGACTTAGCATTAACTATCGCCACAAGAGCTGTAAAAATACACCGCATTAATGTTGAGGGTTTACAGCCCATGACGAGTCATAAATTGGGAAAGTTGTCAAAAATTGTGACAACAAATGTTTACTCACCTCTGCACTGTATTTGAGTGCAGCCGACAAGAGCATTATCATTTGGAACACCGCGGAGCATGAAAGAAGGAACAGGGTTCGAACCCTGGCCGATCTGGGCACAGACAAACTGCGCTTGACTGCAGGACAGAGCGTTGAGGTTGACTATGCTCTGTATGTTGGGGATGGTGGATGCTGACGGTGGCTGCCATGCAACGCTGCTTTGTTGAATGGTCAGAGGGGCGGTCTGAATTGTTAGGGAGAGAAAGATTAAAAGATGAAAATGTATACAAATGTGGACAAACATTGTGTATGCCTTGGGGTGGTTATACAGAATTAGCTGGGTCAGTACTACCAAGGCAGAGCTGGTCTCTCAACTTGCTGGCTTGGGCTCAAGTCGGTGTGTATGCCTTGGGGTGGTTATACAGAATTAGCTGGGTCGGTACTACCAGGGCAGAGCTGGTCTCTCAACTTGCTGGCTCGGGCTCAAGTCAGTATGTATGCCCTGGGGACGGTTATACAGAATTAGCTGGGTCAGTACTACCAGGGCAGAGCTGGTCTCTCAACTTGCTGGCTTGGGCTCAAGTCGGTGTGTATGCCTTGGGGTGGTTATACAGAATTAGCTGGGTCAATACTACCAGGGCAGAGCTGGTCTCTCAACTTGCTGGCTCGGGCTCAAGTCGGTGTGTATGCCTTGGGGTGGTTATACAGAATTAGCTGGGTCAGTACTACCAGGGCATAGCTGGTCTCTCAACTTGCTGGCTTGGGCTCAAGTCGGTGTGTATGCCTTGGGGGTGGTTATACAGAATTAGCTGGGTCAGTACTACCAGGGCAGAGCTGGTCTCTCAACTTGCTGGCTTGGGCTCAAGTCAGTGTGTATGCCTTACGGTGGTTATACAGAATTAGCTGGGTCAGTACTACCAGGGCAGAGCTGGTCTCTCAACTTGCTGGCTGGGGCTCAAGTCAGTATGTATGCCTTGGGGGTGGTTATACAGAATTAGCTGGGTCAGTACTACCAGGGCAGAGCTGGTCTCTCATCTTGCTGGCTTGGGCTCAAGTCAGTGTGTATGCCTTGGGGTGGTTATACAGAATTAGCTGGGTCAATACTACCAGGGCAGAGCTGGTCTCTCAACTTGCTGGCTTGGGCTCAAGTCAGTGTGTATGCCTTACGGTGGTTATACAGAATTAGCTGGGTCAGTACTACCAGGGCAGAGCTGGTCTCTCAACTTGCTGGCTGGGGCTCAAGTCAGTATGTATGCCTTGGGGTGGTTATACAGAATTAGCTGAGTCAGTACTACCAGGGCAGAGCTGCAGCCGATTTCACGAAACTTTACGCAATTGCGTAAGTCCACTTATGCCATAAGTTATTGCGTAACTTGCGCAATAAGTTAATAAGCGTTTCACGAAAGATGCGCCACATCAGGATGTGGCGCAACTCGCCGACTTACGCCATAAAATGTGGCGTAACTTGCGCAATGGTTTTTGGTGGCGTAAGTTGGAAAAATGTGTCGTAGGACAGTGGAAAATGGCGATAATGCAGCTAGCTACACGTGCTTATTTACCGCATCGTCAACGAACTGAACCCCAGCCTTCCGTTTGTAGAAAACGGCCTTTATCGGTGAAATCTGCGACTCGACGCATTATGACTCGCGACGGCAGCCATGATGACCGTGCAAAATTTGTGAAAAACAACGACGTATGTTTTATGTACGACTATTTTATCAAGCGCAAGCATCAAATAGTCGTTGATAAACTAGAAATTAGCCTCGTCCTAGAAGTTACAAGTGCTAAAGTGAAAAAATAAACGTTGCGCAGCTAAGAAGAGTTTCGTGAAATCGATTTTAAGTAATTGCGCAGCTACGGCATAACTTTATGGCGTAAGTCTTGCGCCATAACCGTTTATGGCGCAAGTTACGCACTGTTTCGTGAAATCGGCTGCAGGTCTCTCAACTTGCTGGCTGGGGCTCAAGTCAGTATGTATGCCTGGGGACGGTTATACAGAATTAGCTGGGTCAATACTACCAGGGCAGAGCTGGTCTCTCAACTTGCTGGCTTGGGCTCAAGTCGGTGTGTATGCCTGGGGGTGGTTATACAGAATTAGCTGGGTCAGTAGTACTACCAGGGCAGAGCTGGTCTCTCAACTTGCTGGCTTGGGCTCAAGTCGGTGTGTATGCCTTGGGGTGGTTATACAGAATTAGCTGGGTCGGTACTACCAGGGCAGAGCTGGTCTCTCAACTTGCTGGCTTGGGCTCAAGTCGGTGTGTATGCCCTGGGGACGGTTATACAGAATTAGCTGGGTCAATACTACCAGGGCAGAGCTGGTCTCTCAACTTGCTGGCTTGGGCTCAAGTCGGTGTGTATGCCCTGGGGACGGTTATACAGAATTAGCTGGGTCAGTACTACCAGGGCATAGCTGGTCTCTCAACTTGCTGGCTTGGGCTCAAGTCAGTATGTATGCCTGGGGACGGTTATACAGAATTAGCTGGGTCAGTACTACCAGGGCAGAGCTGGTCTCTCAACTTGCTGGCTTGGGCTCAAGTCGGTGTGTATGCCTGGGGGTGGTTATACAGAATTAGCTGGGTCAGTACTACCAAGGCAGAGCTGGTCTCTCAACTTGCTGGCTTGGGCTCAAGTCGGTGTGTATGCCCTGGGGACGGTTATACAGAATTAGCTGGGTCAGTACTACCAGGGCAGAGCTGGTCTCTCAACTTGCTGGCTTGGGCTCAAGTCAGTATGTATGCCCTGGGGACGGTTATACAGAATTAGCTGGGTCAGTACTACCAGGGCAGAGCTGGTCTCTCAACTTGCTGGCTTGGGCTCAAGTCGGTGTGTATGCCTTGGGGTGGTTATACAGAATTAGCTGGGTCAGTACTACCAAGGCAGAGCTGGTCTCTCAACTTGCTGGCTTGGGCTCAAGTCGGTGTGTATGCCTTGGGGTGGTTATACAGAATTAGCTGGGTCAGTACTACCAAGGCAGAGCTGGTCTCTCAACTTGCTGGCTTGGGCTCAAGTCGGTGTGTATGCCTTGGGGTGGTTATACAGAATTAGCTGGGTCAGTACTACCAGGGCATAGCTGGTCTCTCAACTTGCTGGCTTGGGCTCAAGTCGGTGTGTATGCCTTGGGGGTGGTTATACAGAATTAGCTGGGTCAGTACTACCAGGGCAGAGCTGGTCTCTCAACTTGCTGGCTTGGGCTCAAGTCAGTGTGTATGCCTTGGGGTGGTTATACAGAATTAGCTGGGTCAGTACTACCAGGGCAGAGCTGGTCTCTCAACTTGCTGGCTTGGGCTCAAGTCGGTGTGTATGCCTTGGGGTGGTTATACAGAATTAGCTGGGTCAGTACTACCAGGGCAGAGCTGGTCTCTCAACTTGCTGGCTTGGGCTCAAGTCGGTGTGTATGCCTTGGGGTGGTTATACAGAATTAGCTGGGTCAGTACTACCAGGGCAGAGATGGTCTCTCAACTTGCTGGTTTGGGCTCAAGTCAGTGTGTATGCATTGGGGGTGGTTATACAGAATTAGCTGGGTCAGTACTACCAGGGCATAGCTGGTCTCTCAACTTGCTGGCTTGGGCTCAAGTCAGTATGTATGCCTGGGGGTGGTTATACAGAATTAGCTGGGTCGGTACTACCAGGGCAGAGCTGGTCTCTCAACTTGCTGGCTTGGGCTCAAGTCGGTGTGTATGCCTTGGGGTGGTTATACAGAATTAGCTGGGTCAGTACTACCAGGGCATAGCTGGTCTCTCAACTTGCTGGCTTGGGCTCAAGTCAGTGTGTATGCCTTGGGGGTGGTTATACAGAATTAGCTGGATCAGTACTACCAGGGCAGAGCTGGTCTCTCATCTTGCTGGCTTGGGCTCAAGTCAGTGTGTATGCCTTGGGGGTGGTTATACAGAATTAGCTGGGTCAGTACTACCAGGGCAGAGCTGGTCTCTCAACTTGCTGGCTGGGCTCAAGTCAGTGTGTATGCCTGGGGGTGGTTATACAGAATTAGCTGGGTCAGTACTACCAGGGCAGAGCTGGTCTCTCATCTTGCTGGCTTGGGCTCAAGTCAGTGTTTTTCACTTGAGACTCGACTCTGGAGAAACCGACTTGTGACTCAATTTTGGGGGGAAATTGATTGAAGTTTGCTGCCCCAGAGACATAAAAACAACTTGTGTTTATTAAAATCAACTCAGTTCTATTTGAATAAGGTTTTAGCAGTCAAATGGTTGACTAAATTATATTAAAATTGATTTAAATTGATATATATCATACCTGTGATGCTACACGATTATTAGCACTGTCCCTCAGAAAAAGGGTGACTCTCCATAAACCGGTCCCCGTGAGGGCGAAACGTGTGTTACCAGGGAAGAATGAGAGGTCAAAGGTCAGGGCGTGATTGACGTTACCCTCGCGGAGAGGGCTGCCTTGGGCGAGGCTGATGGTCGTCTGTGAAATGATGACGGTACCTAGGAAAGAAAGAAGAGGATTGCAATTATTGCCGAGACCAAACGTAGCAGTTTTAATTTAGGATTGTGACAAGATTTTAACCTAACAGTCATATAAAATACTTTTCTAAAATACTATCCATGGGAAGAAAACAGGAAATTTGCAATCTCCAATTAGGATGTAGAAGCAAAAAGGTTGGTGTAATCACTGCACTGCTTTATGGAACGGATAATTTAGTTAACATAACATCAATGGTTTTTGACAATATCCTTGATATTGTCATATTGATGAGATTTTGATACCATATCATTTGTCATATTTTTCTCATTACCATTCTGAAATTTCGCACTCTCAATCTGTATATTTTCAAGGATATCGTCAACAAACCATTGATGTTTAGTAAACTAATTTATCCGGTTACATAAAGCAGTGCAGTAATTACACCAACCTTTTTGCTTCCACATCCAAATTGGAGATTGCAAATTTCCTGTTTTCTTCCCTTGGATAGTATTTTGGGGAGGTATTTTATATGATTGTTGGGTTAGAACGAAATCCATTGTCTAGAAATTGTTGGTAGTTTTTTTTTATATTTTTATTATTTTTGTTAATATTAATTTTAAAAGTTTGCAAAACAAGGTAAAAATATGAACGTTAAAAGACAGATCAAACTCCAAATCTATACCTAGTTCACAGTCATCTCCACTAAAGTCCAGCAAGCAGGTACATGAATAACCAATGTTCAGCGTCATACATGTCCCTCCATTCATACATGGGTTTACCCAACATGGATCCGGGTCTGTAACAAATAATTATTGAACATGTTTGTAATTTTTGGGGTTTACACGAAAATATCTGGGGCAAACAAATGAAGCTTTTGTAAGGCTTAGTACAAATTGTGTATGGTAATACAACTAGCAATTGTTCCCCCCACCCTCCCCCGCACTCCCTCACCCCTTAGGTGGGGACTTGGTAATGTTTTTATCCCCCAGGGTGGGGGGTTTTGACACACAAAAATCCGATTGTCAGCACATTTTTTTGGCTTTTTTCTATTTATAGCCTAGGAGAAAATACCCCTGGGTCATGTAGGTGGGGATTTTTGTCGCCTAAATTTTGTCCCAAGGGTGGGATTTTGTCACTCATAATGTGACAATCCCCACCTCTTAGGTGGGCATGGTGGGGTAGTCTTGGGGAGGGGTGGGGCATGGAGGTCCTTCCTCCATGGGTGGGGGAACAATTATTAATAAGGCTGGCCTAGGCCCTAGGCTGGCCTAGGCCCTACCATGGAGGAAGGAAAGACTCCTCCATGGCCGGCCCTAGGGCTAGGCTAGCTGTGAACATGGTGAACTTCCACACGCGCACGCGTGAGCACAGTTTGAAGTTTTTAAAACATGGGAACTTAGAAACGGTATCAAAGACATCTCCAAATTATCTAGTACTTGTAATAAGACAGGCCTAAAAAGAAAAACTTGAGAAAACACTCAAACCTGCCGCCACTAGTTTAAACCACGAGGAACGCAGAATTAGAACAGCAGACTGACGGGCAGACGATATTTTTCGACCACGGTCATCTGACGGTCGACCCTAAACAGCGCCACCAAGAGTTTAAATACTTTTTTTGCACAGTGGGCAAAAAAGCGAAACGACTGGTTTCGCTTTTGGTTCTCATTTGCCCGTTTTTAGTTTTACAATTTATCAGAAATAAAACAGCTTGTGCTTTGGTTTAAGTTGATATTTTGCCGATTGACGGCTGTTTTTTCCCCATTTTACGCTCGTCCGACACCGTACCTGCGGGGTACGTCTTCTGTGTCAAACTTACCAACGCTGTATGTGATGGAAAACCCGGCACTATTAATGTTGTGGTCGGTGAGCCAGTGCAGTACGAGTTGGTTTGTGTTGAAAGTCTGGGGCGGCAACGAGGGCGACAGAGTACCATTGTATTCTCTGAAATTGTAACATGTGGTTATAGTGTAAAAAGAAATAAAATTCAGAAACTTCATAAAAGCTTTTTCAACATTAACACCATTCTATGGCTTGTCCGAATGCAACATGCATTAGACGTTCGACTCTTAGACGTTCGACTCTCTCGGACGCCCAACACTCGTAGATGGCCAACTCTCCCAAACGCACATCTCTCACGGAAGCCCGACTCTCTTGGACGCTCATCTCTCGGACGCCCTAATCGGGACTCCCATCTCTCGGACGCCCGAATCACGGACGCCCAAATCTGGGACGCCCACCTGAGACGCCCACCTGAGACGCCCACCTGAGACGCCCACATCTCGGGCGCCTTACTCTCCGACGGCCATCTTATCGACGCCCAACACTCAAAAGGCTATCTCTCGGACCCCAACTCTCGGACGCCCGACTCACAGACGGCCGACTCTCTCGAACGCCCATCTCTCGGACACTCCATCTCTCGGGCGCCCAACACATAGACGTCCAACTCTCGCCCAACCAACAAGCTTTAAGACGCCAAACTGGCAGCCGGACGTTTATCCCTCGGACTCCTAAAACTGGCGCCCAAAACTCGGGCGCCCCAGACTTGGGCGCCTAAATTTCAGACGCCCCATCTCTCTGGCGCCTTATCTCTCTGGCGCCTTATCTCTCTGGCGCCTTATCTCTTCCCCGCCCATATTTCTCTCCCTCCCCCACCTCCCCTCCCCTCCCCCCACCTCCCAAATCGCCCAAATTCACGAGGCCTTGTCAAAAGGCTACAGGGTAGCCTACAAATACTCGGTACGTTCTCACATTTATTTCGGTGTTGTTTCTAAAAATTGAAACGACACCAGATAACTGGAGTATACCTGATAACTGGTGAATTCAAATCATAAGTCGTTCCTGGAAAGATTAACAACTGATCCTTGTTAGGTTCACTGATGAAGGCATTAAAGCGTAGCGCGATGGACCGAGCCGAGTCCACTCGCACTAAATAGAAGCAATCTACGTTGTGGCCAGCAGCCATCGGGAAGTTGGGAGACTGGATGGTTCCCGCTTCATTGTAGAAATTGGAGCCGCATTCTTTAGCTGTTGGTCAATGCATTTTTGAACAAAATTCAGCAGTATGTACATCACACACAAAAACAAAATACCATGCATTTTCGTGAAATAATTTTGCTTGGTTGGTTGTCAATTTCAAGATAAAACATCTTTGTGAAAAACAAAGGTTTTCACTAACCGATTTCATGGCAAGTCAATTTCTGAGACCGACTTCTTACTTTTTTGTTTTATTTGTCAAAGGTGCAAATGACATTCTCTCGCTGTTTTGTTCCCGGCAGAAATTGTGTTCATTTATTTTGCTCTAAACGATACATCGTTTCCACGAAATAGTTGTAACATTTCGTACCATCGTCAAGCTAACTTTGCGAAAGCAAGGATTCTACCTGAATTCTGAAGGTCTCAATCGACATATGAAGCTTCAAATCTCGTCAACAAAAATGACATTATCTAAATTCTAACGTCATTCTGCTCGCACCAATAGGCTTCTACGTTACTTACGTATGGCCGGACTGGTGTATGGAAACCTGACTTCACAGTTCTGCCCACTCCAGTCTCCAACACACTGACAGATGTAGCCTGGTGGTAGATAGGCGGGGCGGCACACGCCGCCGTTCACACAACGTTGCTGCAAACAGGCTACAATATAAAAACAAGTTTCGATACGAGCTTGTTCAGATTTTTCCAGAAAATGGATTTCATTCTAATTAACCTAACAATCATATAAAATACCTCAACAAAATACTATCCATGGGAAGAAAACAGAAAATTTGCAATCTCCAATTTGGATGTGGAAGCAAAAAGGTTGGTGTGATCACTGCACTGCTTTATGGAACCAGCCAAATAAGTAGTTTAGAAAACATCGGTGGTTTTTTGACGATATCCTTGAAAATCTACGGATTGAGAACGCGAAATTTTAGAATGGTGATGAGAAATATATGACAATTGATAGGCTATGGTATCAAAATGTCGACACTCTTGGAAAAAAATGGGTGGGTGAAAATGTGATCCGGACACGCTCCTTTAAAGACGTGGTAAACTACCAAAATATCGATACATTTCTATTGATATCCGACAGATATAATTAATATACGATGAAGAGTTATGCTGACTCTAGCTCTACAAAGATTTAGGATACAATAAGACTATTGGGATTTACATTTAAATGGCTTATATTCAGGATACGGTTTCACACTTCTTAGACAAGAACTAATTCCTAGCTAATAAGCTTCATCATAATTTCATTTCCCAAGGTAACAGACGCAATAGGTGGTTTAGATGCACGAAGAACGGTAACGTGAACGCGAAATGCCTTGGCACTTTGGGGAATCTTGGGCACTTGAGGAAATCTTAAAACAAACCAACAAAAATCTACAGATGTGACTTTCTTGGCAAGATAACACTTTTTCCGTGACCAAAATTCGAACCTGGGTTTTGAGACCTCCTAAAGATAATTATGACCAGTTCTCACGTTTGCGTTTTACGTGCATCTATTGTATCTGGTATGGTGCCTGATCACCATTGAAATGAAAGAGCCAAACGAGGGATGAGAGACAAAAATCGTGGCCCTTACGATTTGCCCTCATCCCAACTTTTGATTTTTTTCAAGAAAATTGGATTTATGCTTACGGTTTACTTGAGCCTCCGAAAGAGCGAAAATGGCAAGAAGAATTAAGACGAGCTGCAAAGGATTATGAAGTCGACTAGCTGACATGTTAGCAAGCTATACCATCGATCTGTAAAATAAGCATAACAATTATTTTCACGAAGTTTTCGAAAATGGTGGCGCTCGAAACAATTGGATACAGTCATGTATAAGATGGTCATTTAGCCTCACACAGAAGTTAGTTCTTGCATTGAAAACATGAACATTTATGATAGACTATAAATCATTTTAAAGTGATTGCACTTTTTGGCTTTTGGGGGAGGGGGTGCAGGGGGAGGGGGAGGGAGATTCACTCGGTCTTATCTTGCAGCATATAGAAACCATATATACATGATCGTGTGCGTAATTTTAAAAGGCGTCAGACAGACCAAAACACGACCGTATACCGACTTGATATCAAGTCTATCCATTAAGGTAAAGGCCTACTCTAGATTTACTGGTGTCATAAATAAATAGGACGCAATGATGTATTTGATAGTGGTTGCCATTTTCCAAAATCCTTATATGATGCAATTACCGAATAATTAGGCTAAGCATTTTAATCCTGATTTCCGTTTTTTTTAAAGGATAGCTAGCTACCCTGCTTAGGCCTACTCTGTATTCACTGTCTATATCTCTTGCTCAGATGTAAACGTGTTAAAGTGAAGGATGTATTTAGTTCAGAGTGCTGTATGAGTTGTCAGGACAAAAGCGAAAGACGCGCACAGAATGTCGAAATATGTATTCCCAAGCCTTGGCTTTTGTTATGGCAAACTCAAGTTGCCTCTCAAACTAGGTGATTCTCTGGAAATGCCATGATACGCTGCCGTCGTGACCCATACAAGGCCACTGTACAATAGCCCAGGCGCATGACCAATGATATTTTGACGCACCACGCATGGGAAAGTTTTCGCACAATGGCATGTGACACTTGGGGCCATTGAAACCCTTCACTGCTTTGTGAAAATAGGGCAGGGCACAATGTTTTTTGTCGGATATTTCGTTTTGTAAAGTTACTTTTTGGGGTAGTTGGTAGGTTACTCATAGTTCTGTCATAACGGATGAAAAACATTAACCTTGTTTAAGTATGGCGGGAACAAAAAACGAAGGCACAATATATTTCGGTAGGCCCTATACATTTTTTTTAAAAATAATGTGTATTTTAAAATAAAATAATGTGTATTTATTTATATAGAAAAATACGTTAAAGAAACGGAATAGACTACTGCGTGATATCTGTTGCCATGGTAATTGGGTATAAATAAAATTCGCTGGTAATCTGAAACATCCATTGCGCACTGGAGCAGTTCACTGGCTTTAGTGTATACGCAATAACCATCAGTTGGTATACTCCCTCAGGTTTTCCCTATAGACCCAATTCTTCTCTCGGTGTTGCATGGTAGCGCAACCAGGCAAAGTAACGAACACAACATCTGGTATGGTGCCTGATCTCCATTAAAATGAAACAACAAAACTTGGGATGAGAGAAAAAATCGTTACCCTATAGTAAAACCCTAAAACGGGGGAAGTGGGTCCGGGCTATACAGGGCCGGGCACGCTGATTCGAAATTCGAGAAAAGGGTCACTTTATTGAAGTAAGGTGGATACAGGGTGCTCGGTCTTTATGTTAATGCAAAATAACTGTTTTTTTTTTTACTTCTGTCTCCGTATTATAATAATAATTTATAAATCCATCTTCTTTTTTTTTTAATATTGCGCCGTCTCATTTTGATCCGCCAAACTTCAAATATACAAAATGGACGTGTACGTAAGCCTTCTGTAAATCCGTGCCTATGGCACACTGACCTCTCATCACAAAACTTTTAAATGGTGAACACAGTGCAGGAATGCGAAATATTTCATACATTGGCCAACCCAAATTGGCTGTAGGTAAACTGCTTTTCGAGCCAAATGAAGCGGAGACATCGATAATATAGGTTTTAATAAGATTTAGCTTGCATGTAGAAACAAGTTTCTATGTCGGATATTTACATACGGGTGCTTGAGGTACAAGTTTGTGCATATAACCGCGTGCAATCGTTTATCAGAAGTTGCCCTATGCGCGAGTTAATTATCATATTAGCCTAGAAAACGTCCGCCAATTGAGACTCCATGCACTAAGTCTATGGAACATGACAGAAACATTTCGTGTTTTCAACGAAAAACTTGGAAACATTTTTTTTAACTGCATGCTAAAATCGTGTTTCCTCACCAAATTTACACTTTCTAGGGCATTGCATCATGTCATATAAGGAAGATTTTTGTCTTTGAAAATACGCAAACTGTTTTATGTCATGTCCTTATAGACTTTGCACACGGCATCTCAGTGGCCGGGCGACCATTAAACGGAATCCATGCCAAAGTTTTTGACTTCTTGAATTTTTTTTACAAAATTAATCATTTTAGATTCTTAGAGTTATTGGTGGGCGTACATGTCAATTGAGCATATGTGATTAGGCCTATTGAAAATAAATTAAACTTAAAAAAAAAAAAATGCACATGCTTACCAAAAGTTGAATTAAATTTCCTGATAGTCACCTCGACGTCATGAGCTCCAAATATTAAAATGATCCTGGTGTAGGCTAATCATCAACAAGTGAAAGTCTGGCACGACCAAAAGACGCAATCCGAAATTCTGGCAAAATTAAGGCATTTATAATTTACATGCAGAAATCCAAAACCTAGACAATAAATCCAAATTACTGAAGCTGCGCAGTAACTCTCCAGATATGAAAAACAACTTTCACCAGTTGGTACGACTTGATGTCTCGTTTTTCTTTGAATGATGTTGATCACAGATCGTGGGAATTCACACGTTGTTCTTATCAAGGCCGGCAGTGTGCCGAGTCCGCATACGCAGTCAAGCTGACGCTACTAGTGTACCTCTATGACAGTACCAAACCCATGGTTATTCTTTAACCCACCTATGCACACATAAGCAAAGCCAAGGATACAACAAAAATTTCAATCAAAAATTCACTGAATGCAATTCTAGCTTCCATGCGTATTGTGTATGCACGAGACAGACCCCAAACCCATTCAACCGTATCAACATGTTATCACACCCGCAAGGCAACCCTATTGTTGCATGTTAAATTCCAGCTTTTCTTTCATAACCATTTGCTTCTCAGATACGTTTTCATTGGCTGTGTTACACGCACGCAATGGCAGTGACACCATAATTTAACCAATTGGAAGATCTGTTTCACGCAGGTTTTAGGATCAGCTTCAGCGCAACAAACTCAGAAACGTTGATGTTTTTATGCTGTTTAAAGCCCGTATACAGAATTCCAATGTTCCAAAATTTTTGTCAAGCATTTGACCGAAAAATTATGGAAGACAAAAGTGGTTCTAACTGTCCAATGTAATGTTTCCGCCCAAGGATGATATCTAAGAGAAAACGATAATTGAAGATGCATCTATTCCGTATGCACAGACATTTTTTTTCAAAGGGCGCCCTCATGTGAACAAAACTAAACCCCTAACTTCCCCAAGGAACCACCCTTAAAAGGACGGTGGCTTATCACAGTTTCTTGAAACCATATACAGGGTGGATACAAAACAAAACGAAACCAATATATTATTGCTAATTGTAACTAAAGTAGGGCATCAAGGGGAGATATCCTCTCTTAGGGCTGAATCTCCTCTTTAAAGTAGAGTTATAATACAGCTATAACAATAGTGTCTGCAAGCACCAATAACTGCAAAAAAAGTTCCCGAAGATCGAGTATGCGACAGTTTCACACATGCACACTGTTCCATCAACTTGAATGTCTTGTTTTAGACTATTTTTGTTCATCACTGTATAGGCCTATTTTGTGAGCCTATATTCTCTGTTTTTGAGTTTAACAATGAAGTCAAGCGATTGTGATGGGTGCTGATTTTGCTTCTTCAGGCGGACCGGATAGATCTAGAAGACGGGGAGAAACCTGTGGTGTTCTGGTCATTAGAACATTGGCACCGGATCATGGACCGCAAGACAGGGCTGAAGTGAGGGTGCTTGACCGCGTAGATTAGCGGATTAATGCAGCAACTCATGAACAGGACCAACGCAGCGTACAACTGGTATCGCTGGTTTTTAGCAACAACCATGAAAGCGACAGGCGTGAAGCAAACCATGAAGGCTATCGCGACCAGGAAGAGGTTCTTGGTGATCGTCAGCTCGTCGTTCCTTCTACGGGAGCGCCGACGGCGGGACGACCGCATCGTCATGGTGGAACATTCGTTGGTCATGATGACGTCATCGGTATCGAGCTTGGAGGAAGAAGATGCATGAGCCGCTGATGATTGTAGAGCGATGTCTTCTTTGCGGTGTTTAAAATGTCGCCTGACATGTCGCCAAATTGCGATGTAGGAAACTATGCTGACAATTAGGGGAATTGGGTAGTACACACCAAACTGGATTTTCTTGTACCCCGCAGCTCCGGGAGAAGTGTCGACAACGCTACAGGTTCGACTCTCAAGATCGAAGCCAAGGTTCCCCATCCCAAGGAGCGGTGGGATCACGGTGGCCAATAAAGGCACGAACCAGGAGACGAAGACCATCAGGGCAATCTTCTTGGGTGTGTACAGCCACCGGTAGGTCTCCCTGGGTCTGGTGATCAGTATGCAACGGTTCAGGGCGATGTTTGCCATGGTGTACATTCCACATCCGAAGGAAACGAAGACCAAGCCAGCGGAAACCACGCAAGGAACTTGGGTCTGCAACGGATAGCCGGGCGTCTTGCTCAACATGCCCGGCAGGCTCCAGATGAAGGCCAGGCTGGATAGGCAATCACACACGCTCAGGTTGACCACGAAGACGTTGGTGACGTTATGGAGTCTTTTGGTCCGTGCCACGGCAGCCAAGACCAGGCTGTTACCGGCGACCGCCAGGGTGATGAGAATGCTGAACCCGACGCCGCAGACGACCAGCTCAGGGTAGGTGTACACCGTCTTGGTTAATAGACTAACGTTTGTAGGAGCCGCCATTATTTGCCGTTGATACGATTGTGCTTACTCTTGTAGATTAATTTCTTTCTAAAGTGAAATTGTCTGTGATCACTTCAATTCTTTGGAAGAGAAACAAGGAAGTAAACATTTACACTTGATAGTTCACTTTTACTTTTACTTTTGTTAAAATTTTCCCACTGTTCAAGAATTTCGCAAAACACCATTCTTTGCCCAAGTTGTGGACAAAATGGCGGCGCCCATACCACAAGGCATTGCTGTCATCCTTCGTGAAGTTTGAATCCTCTTTTCAGTGAGGCATATAGACCGTATTCCTGAACGCGTGAGTGCGCTCGAACAAGGTGATTTGGGGGGAAATGTCCATAGACGACAGTAGAAAAGTGGGGGTACGTGCATACGTCCGTGGGGAAAAGTCGCGTACGCGGAGCGCGCAGACCTGTGTCGCGCGCACAGATTTCCATTCAAAACAAACGTTTAAAAGGCGTGTGCGCGTAGCGCGTTTTGTGTTCGAACATAACGCACGATGGGCGCGGACCACTTGACAGCGCCCTCCACGTTCAGGAATACGGCCTATTAACCCCCTTCGAACACGTGCAAATACGCCATTTTGAGAGTCAAATAATGCTGAGTCATTGTGGTAGCAATGTGCGTGCGCGTTGTGTGTGTCTCTGGTGGGCGTAACGCGGTTTAGTTCACCAATGGGAGCCTCGTCATAGCGCGTTACGCGCGCTATGGACACACAAAACGCGCACGCACATTGCTTCCACAACGACGCGGCATTGTTTTACTCCCAAAATGACGTCATTGGCACGAGCTCAATAAGAATAATGTAGGGGCTTCATCTATTTAATACAGTTTGTCCTTTGTTATGCATACACTTTGTGTGCATACACAATGCAGAGATATAAATTATGTTGGTCTCTTGTAGTTCTCATGTATTAATTATTATTATTATTTCTTTCTGGAATTCATACCAAGGATTCCTCTAAAGTGCCAATTGCACTGTCACTCGTAAGCGAGAGGAAAGAAGAATTAGAAATTAGAAATGGCACAGACATACCCTTGCTCTTCACGAAAGAATGCTCTGGGATCTTTGAAGTGCGTTACCGTTACCTAACACACTGGACCAACGGCTTTACATCCCTTCCGAAGGATGGAGCAAGTGTGGTTGAGTGCCTTGCTCAAGGGCACAGGTGCCGCAGGAGGTTGGAGGTTCGAACCCGCAACCCCAAGTTTTTACCTATGATTGCGAGTCAATGACCCAAACCACTCGGCCACGTTTAACAAACAAAGACTCAAAATGCATCTCGTTAAATGTGCAGTCCTATACGTAGCCCGTTTCTTTTACAAGACAATTAAAATGCTACACAGTTGTTTTGTTTTCAACTATGAAAGTGAAACACAGATAAGCCAGATTGTGTTTAATAAATTGAATAGTACTCTGTTTTATTTCTAAGAACAGTTCAATTATATAGAGAACAGTTCAATTATATAGATAACTGTGTCATATAATTGATGCACAAAGGGATATGCCAACTGAAACCTGACGTCACCGGACGGAATGACCAACGCCGATCATACACATTCTTACCTGTATTACATTATTCGCACACCTTTGCCGTCCACTGGGCAAATGACAACCACGTGTCTGCATAGCCCCTGTGCATCTGCGATACATCGCTCTTTGTCATTGTTTTAATTTTCAGCTTTGAAAGCGAAACAGAGGAAACCATAACAAATGCTTTAGTGGCGTCAATAGTCCTACTTAATGTTTACAGCATGTTGATGGTTGCCGTCTCCGATTTTACTTTTTATCCTGAAAAGCGAAACAAAGTCTACCATAACAAAAGTAAATTGCGTTTACAGACTTATGTTCTGGGGTAGTACATGTACATAAGATTGTCAGACGCATTTTGAGAAGTACAGACTTCTCATCGATATATATACACTGGATGAAGTATGCAATAGCAGTTGGCTATACGAGAATTGAAGCCACGCGCCGGCCGCCATTGTACCCCACGAACAATGCTTGGCCTAGACTGCTCCCCGGTCCATGCGATCGCTTGCTACTTAACACATGTAGACCACGACGTAGACTAGTGAAGACAGTATAACCAGTCTAGGCAAGGCATTGTATTCGGTGGGGTGCAATGGCGGACGGTGGCTTCAATTTTAGACGTCGTTTCTTCATCCAGTGTATATATATTGATGAGACTTCTACGTCCGTCATCTTAGTCTTCTCAAGACAACAACCTTTGACCTGTGTTCCCAGAATTCAAAGCGAAACCCTATGTCGTTCGTTTCGCATCTTCTAGGGGCTTCCCCGGTGTAAACCCCCTGTTACGCGGTGTATAAGCATTTCGAACACCCCTATAGACTGCCGAAGTGAATACGTCACCCTTTGTTGGTTGCCTAGGCAATTGGATCTAAACTAAAAATTACTCAACCGTGTCCCCAGTGCTTTTCCAATGGTACTTTTTCCGACGGCCATGATAGTTTAGATCCAATTGCCATGGCAACGCACGTAACACTTCAGCTAAGTTCGATACACGACGATAGTAGACTGGTCCCCTGTCCATGCGTGCTACTCTGCTCTCCGCGATACAAGGACAGGCACACGCCGAGCAATAACCACGTGTGATTGGTCGTTGTATCAAATATATTCATGATCTATTTTTAGAGTTAACTCAACGACGATTGAATTTCTCAATCGTTAATTTGCATAAACCTCCAGGTATTCCTGGATATTTATGCCAAACATGGCGGCGTGTGTACCTGCCCTCATACACGACGACTGTCCAATGCAATGGTTCTACCAGAGATGGAATATTTTTATTTATTAAATCAATAATTGAAGATTTTATAATTGAAAAATTATTTAGATGCGCGTGCACACGCAATTTTTACAAGGGCGCCTAGGCCCCTGACTGCTGTGGTATTACAGCTCCGCATTCACGGCAGTATAGCCTGGAAAACAGCCTAAATAGGACAGTGGGTTCGCACAATTTCTTAAAAGCATGGACACAGTTTTTCATTGTTTTCTTGAAACGTACACGAAGGTATTAAGCTGAATTATACACATGCAGGTTGTTTTTTTAATATCATACATATACAATCACACATGGAGATAACGCCGTAGTCTATCTTTAAAGATGGCTCGGTCTCCACTCGGCGGCACCTGATCGAACAGAATGTCCATGTTCTTTGATATGTCCTGTGGTAAGAGAAACTGTGTTTCGTTTGTTTTGATGAAGTACGGCGATCAAACTTTAACCCGATCACCGCAAGACGACAGTTTTAAAGTTCAGATGTCGCTAAAACGGTTCTCAGATGACTGATATTGCTCGAACGTATACGGAGATTTAACAAGCCGTCTGAGATGTGAACAGATTCAGACTTCAGGGTTCTGATCTCTTGAGCATCGGCATCGTATCATAGATCGCATCACAGGCCTGAAGTGAGGGTGTTTGCAGGCGTAGATCAGCGGATTAATACCACAACTCATAAAAAAGACCAACGCAGCGTACAACTGATTACGCTGTGTTTTGGTAACAAACATGATGGAAAGGGGTGTGAAGCAAACCACGAAAGCTACGACGACCAGGAAGAGGTTCTTGGTGATTGTCAGCTCGTCGTTCCTCCTACGGGAGCGCCGCTGGCGGGACTGCTTCGTCATGGTGGAACATTCGGTGTCTTTGATGACGTCATCAGTATCCAGTTTGTCGGCGGACGACGAGGCAGAAGCGTGAACTGTTGACGATTGCAGACCAATGTCATGTTGGCGATGTTTAAAATGGCGCCTGACATGTCGCCAGATGAAGACGTAGGAAGTAACGATCACAATCAGGGGCAACGGGTAATATATGGCGAATTGGACCTTTTTATACTCCGCAGCTCGAGGATGAACGTCGATATCACTGCAGGTTCGACTTTCGACATCGAAGCCAAGATCGCCCATTCCACGAAGAGGAGGTATTAAAGTGGCCATCAGAGGCACGAGCCAGGAGACAAAGATCATCAGGGCAATCTTCTTGGGTGTGTACAGCCACTGGTAGGTCTCCCTGGGTCTGGTGATCAGTATGTAACGGTTCAGGGCGATGTTTGCCATGGTGTAGATTCCGCACCCCAGAGAGATGACGATCAGGGCAGCGGAAATCACGCAAGGAACTTTGGTCTGTATCGGATACCCGGGCGTCTTGCTAAACATGCCCGGCAGGCTCCAGATGAAGGCCAGGCTGGACATGCAATCACACACGCTCAGGTTGACCACGAAGACGTTGGTGGCGTTCTGAAGTCTCGTGGTCCGGGCCACGGCAGCCAAGACCAGGCTGTTACCGGCGATTGCCAGGATGATGAGAATGCTGAACCCGACGCCGAGGACGACCAGCTCTTGGTAGGTGTACATTACCTCGGTTAACGAGAGACTAACATTTGTCGGTACCGCCATGCTGCACCTTTCCCCTGTAATACGATTGTGCGAAGATCACATTTATTTTCAGTTTTAATGCCTATAATTAACCTTGAATCATGTAGAGCTCTTCCTTTTATCAACAAGGAAGCAACCGATAAAATCTTTACAATTACGAAACTTACTTTCGACAGAACTACCACGTGCATGAAGAGGCATCCTGAGATCTCGGGGAATTTCCACTCTGCGAAGCGACGTAGCAATACCCTGAGGAAACCGGCCTCATTTCGCAACAACCCCCTTATACTTCGCATATTTGCGTGGATTTCCTCAGGGTAACGTCGCTTCGCAAAGTGGAAATTCCATGAGATCTCAGGATGGACAGAGGCAACTTGATACGAAAAAATAAAAATACTACACGTATGCCTATTTTGTATACTTTTAATCGTATGGTGTACAAATAAAAACACCACGGCCAAAATTCGTTTGACAATATAGTTAACTATAATTCGCCCATCCCCAACCGAACGCAGTCTAGTCAACGATGGTTAGTCATGTTCGGTCGAATCGACCATTTGGAACCAGCCCACAGGGCACGGTCACGCTGGTCACTGGTACCCATCAGGCATTGAGTTGATGCAGCGTTTTGCGTGGAACAAAATGCGTTCCCATTTTAGCGTCAGTGCGCATGTATTTCCAAGATGGCGTTTGACCAGTGGTTGACCAGTCGTGAATTGAACTTGCTCCAATAGCAATGGTCGATAGTTCAAGTATTAGGATATGACTTTTACCAGTCCATAGCATCTAGATCAGTGGGACGAATACACGATTTTATTTCCAAAATATGCGCGGCAATTTTGTGTTGCAAAAACAATAATTATGAAAATGGCAATCACAGATAACGCCGCCAGGGCATCGCATTCTAAAATTCATCGTAAATTGCCAAAAAAACATAATAATACCTAAACTTATCAATCATGTTTAGTATTGCCAATTTGTACACAATTGTTGGTTAAGTGTCTCTGTCACGTAGCGTTATGTGATTGTGGCACCCCGACCCCCGACAACACGCTCACAACCTCCCCCCTCCCCCCCCCCCCCCCCTTCCCCAACCCCTCCCCCAACCCCGCCCCACGCAGTACTGATATCAAGAATGTTTTTCCCCTGATCTGCCCGAAATATATTGTGTAAGTACATTACATGTACATCCTTGTTTATACAAGGAAATTGTGTATTTAAAGATAATTAGGTTCTGACAAATAAAGGAAACCCAAGATCCGCTCAAAACAACAAGCACTGTCGTATCACTTTCATGAATTAAAGGGGGATCAGAGTTTATTTCTCCGCTCTTCACGACAATTAAAAATGTTTTGTATTGATCCTCGTGGTTACTACAGAGGCAAATTCCGAATAAAAAATAAGAAAATTCCCCCCTGTTGAAAATTAAGGACAATTGTTGATCATAACTAAGTTGTTCATCATTTCTGCGAACAACGGACGGATTATGTGAATCTTTGCGCGGTGAACAGCGCCCTCTGTAGTTCAGCTCCGACATATTAGCTGTTTTAAAAACCACCGCCTTCGTCTGTGGCTCCGGCCTGGTGTATCACATCAATATTAATGGATTAGGAAACATCTTGGGCCAATGCTAATATGAGCGTTCACCCCTCTTGAGCATATTTATTAACACCAAGAGAATCCACGAAGGTAAATTACACACAAAGGAAAACATCGAATTCAAAATACCGAGCCTGACCGTAAAACACCGAGCGTTTCGAAAACGGCCTATGTAGCACATATTTTGCGCCGTACGTCCACACGTCCAGACGTATCACGTGCATAGCTACGCACTGGTTACTACTATTTGCATATAAATTGCCCGCCGACCCGGGCAGTACAATCTCTGATTACCTCAATAAAAGAGAAGCATACTCAAGAAACAAGAGACATTATGCTAACAAGTGCAACTCCTACACTTTTGTCAAACAGAAAGAAATAGGATCCACTAAACACAAGGGTATTTTTTTCGTATACATTGAACAAAGATTTTAAGGAAATTACCTCCTGGAATCAACACATAATGTAATTTTAAGATATACTTCCCACTTGCACTTTTGTCGCAAATGTTGCTTTTCTGTAAAAAAAACCACATTTTCTACTGCAAAAATTGCCTTCAGTTAGTGCACAAGATAACCATTCACGCGCGCGCGCAGCGCCCTCTGTTGTCGCGCTTACGCACAGACCGCTCGCCGCGTCATTTTGTGCATTACTTTATGCAGTAATTTTATCATTTATTTATCTCAGAAATGCAACATTTGCGACGGAAGTGTCAGTGGGAAGTATATCTTCGAATTAAATAAGCTATCGATTGCACTATATAACTTCACCCAAATCCGTGTTCAATGTATACGAAAAAAATACCAAAACGAGAAATATGACCCACTGAAAAGCGGATACGAACTTCACAAAAATGGCAATTGTAATCATGCCTTGTAAAATAAGAGCCACCATTTTGTCCGAATACTGGGCAAAGAATGACGTGTCTGTGTACAACCCCTTCGTGCATTCCTATGGCAACGCACGAAAAAAGGTGTACGCAAAAACGTCAAACTACGCCCAGTTTTCGGACAAAATAGCGGCGCCCACAGGAATCACTATACAATTGTCATTCTTTGTGAAGTTAGTATAATGGTATCCACTTTTCAGTGGGTTATATTTGATTGTTTTTGTATAACAATAATGTACGAGTGTCATTTTAACTTGTTCCACATAATGTCTTTAGCTTGCAACAATGGGGGTAAATAATGGTTTGTAGCATTTCCTTATTAGTCTCGTACCCAGACCTGATAGGGATCAGATCTGGGCACGAGACTACTTCCTTGTTTTCTTATTCTGTATTAATTTGTAACTTTAATGTATTACAATTATAATACAATGCGTGTATGTTCAATGTTCTATTTTATCTGAATCACGGAAATAAATATCATAAACAACACAGTAAATCATGTCTAGGCCTATAAATAATTAGTTCGCTCTGGGAATAAATCATTACGAAGACAACTGAGGCTACACAAGCAAGAACAGTGGTTGATCAGAGGTAGTGGCACAACATGGCGGATCCTACAAACATTACTCTCTCATATATAACCAAGGCTTTGTACACCTACCCAGAGTTCGTCGTCTGCAGCGTCGGGTTCAGCATTATTATCACCCTGGCAATCGCCGGTAACAGCCTGGTCTTGGCTGCCGTGGCACGGACCAAGAGACTTAAGAATGTCACCAACGTCTTCGTGGTCAATCTGAGCGTGTGTGATTGCCTAACCAGCCTGGCCTTCATCTGGAACCTGCCGGGCATGTTGAGCAAGACGCCCGGCTATCCGCTGCAGACCCAAGTTCCTTGCGTGGTTTCCGCTGCCTTGGTCTTCGTCTCCTTCGGATGTGGAATCTACACCATGGCAAACATCGCTCTGAACCGTTGCATACTGATCACCAGACCCAGGGAGACCTACCGGTGGCTGTACACACCCAAGAAGATTGCTCTGATGGTCTTTGTCTCCTGGCTCGTGCCTCTGTTGACCACCGTAATACCTGCACTTCTTGGGGTGGGCATTATTGGCTTCGATTTTGGGACTCGAACCTGCACCGATATCCACATTCGTCCCGGGGCTTCGGATTATGACGAAGTCCAATTCGCTGTATATTACCCGTTGCCCCTGATTGTGATCGTTACTTCCTACGTCTTCATCTGGCGACATGTCAGGCGCCATTTTAAACATCGCCAAGATGACATTGGTCTGCAATCGCCAGCGGTCCACGCTTCTGCCTCGTCGCCAGCGGTTCACGCTTCTGCCTCAACGTCCGCAGACAAACTAGATACTGATGACGTCATTAAGAACACCGAATGTTCCACCATGACGGAGCAGTCCCACCAGCGGCGCTCCCGTAGAAGGAACGACGAGCTGACGATCACCAAGAATCTCTTCCTTGTCGTCGTAGCTTTCCTGGTTTGCTTCACACCTATTGGCATCGTGTATGTTGTCAAAAATCAGAACTTTCAGTTGTACGCTGCGTTGGTCTCGTTCATGAGTTGCTGCATTAATCCACTGATCTACGCCGCCAAACATCCTCACTTCAGCCCGGTGATGCGATCTATGATCCGATGCCGATATTAGGATGACCAGAACCCCTCCTTTCCACCCACCCCTCGGCAACTCACCCCTCCATCCTCCCCACCCCTACTCCCCACATCTCTTCCCGGCCCACCCCATCCCACCCCTTACTATACCTCTCCATTCCTCTCAACCATATCCCACCTACCTCTTCCACACCCCACCCCACCCTCTTCCCACCCCCTCCCCTCTCCTCTCCCACTTCCAATAAAGTGCCATTGCACAATCCCGGCGAAGCCCATGATGACACTGTTTCCTTGACTGTTCGGCAACAAAAATGTGCTGTTGTTAAGACTGTTACCTTACATTTTCAAAATCAAACCGAACAAGTCTTGTTAAAAAAACTGGAGACAAAATACTCACAAAGCCACTATCCCCTTCTCTTCAAACTCATTGGTAAACTCAAAAGCGTTTTGGCAGGAAACCAACATTTGGAGTGCACAAAAAGAGTTATTTCGTGATCCTGGAATGGATTTATTATTATATGTCATATTCTTAACTTTAATAGCATTTTTGGCAACTATAAGGCACTTTATGCCATCAACTACAGGGAAATTCGTTCAATTGTTACTTATTTACAACTTTAATCGAGATGGCGAAGAAGGGGGTACAGTAATTTTAGACGTGGGAAGAAAAGCCCGAGGTTGTATCTCGGTGAAAACCCCACACGTCTAGAAAGCGAACCAGGGACGCCAGAGGTGAAAAGCAGGGAAAGAATCACAACACCAACCCGGCCTCCCAGCAGCGCTTCTTTGTTAGATAAAACTAAATGTTGAAGCAAATAAAGAGATATCCCAACCTCAAGGTAGAAAATAGTATGGCGGTTTATACGACCAATTAGATGCTTTCTCGGTGAGCGAGGCGTAATTATACCGCTATACCCTCCGCAAAACGGTGTTGTTGGACAAATGTTATGGTCAAATGAAACGGAAATATGTACATTTATTCAAGAAAACAGCCTGTTTGTATCGGTTTCGATTTTAATGTTTATGCATGTAATAAAAACTAATAAGAGGATTTCGATATTTTATTGTGTTTTGAGATGTTTTATGCAAGGTCACTGGGTGCCCGTTTAGTTTGAAGATACAACGTTCAGAAGTGAAGTTGTATCGTCACTGATTCTAGATACAATAGAAACGGAATGATGTGAAAGATGTGGGACCTTTTGTATTTCTAGAATAAAGTAATTGTTGCATCAGTTATCGAGTCAACACGTCAAACAAATTCACCAAAGTTCGATCCACATTTCGCCACCTTCTTACAAATCTGAAGACACTCATTAGGATAAGAGCGTACTCCCGGTATGACAGGGAGTGGGGAGAGCACACTATCGCTGACCCGAATGACATTATTTTCGCCGTTCGGGCGCGCAGGAATATCATCATGACAACACGAGTAGGAGGAACGACGGGCTGACGATCACCAAGAACCTCTTCGCGGCCGTGCTAGCATTCCTCGTGTGTTTCTCACCCATCCTTGTCATGGTTGTTACCAATCGCAACCGCTATCAGCTATACGCTGCACTGGTTTTGTTCGTGAGTTGCTGCAATTATCCACTGATCTACGCCGCCAAACACCCACACTTTAGCCCGGTGTTGCGATCCATGGGCCATTCACAAGGGAAGAGTTTGACAATGCAAAAAAATCACTGAAGGGAGGAAAGAGCAGTTGTTCGGAACGGTGGGTCTGGTTGGGTTTTAATCTCTAACAAGTGGGGCCGCAACTAAGAAACTTCTAGCCGATAAACTCAGTTCACAAATTTCTCCTTTGACACAGTTATGTTTGATTCCGAGTTTGTTTCTTTCTTTGTTTTCTTGTTTTATGCTGAAATACAATGAGAGATAAACATAAAGGTCAGTTCTCCAAGAACACTAACATGTTTAAGAAATCAAGCATGGTTTTGGTAAGGCTTGAACTTTCACTTACATAGGCCTACACGTAAAAGTTGTCATAATAAACACTTTCGACCATGACAAGTTATGGAAATATTTGCGGGTTAAATACTCCTTAAAAATCCTGGTGTGGTCAATATAAGCTTACAAAAGTGTAGTCTAATAACCAAATGTTAATCTCACCTAGTTAAGAACCTTAGAGCAGCTTATTTCAGGCAAATTTCAACAACTTTCCAGCATCAAATAGCAAACATGGTGAAAAATCACGAGGCACTAAAGGCAATGAAAAAGTGTGGTGTGTGACAAGGGCGCCACCAATTGTCAAGAACAAACTTCATTTTCCAACCATAAAACTGTCATAGCGCCCTCTATGGGCTAAGAGATTTCTACATAGCCGCCCCCAAATTTCAACGGAAATTTGCATACGGTATGTAAAGCTTTAGTAAATAGCACTAAACTACAGGAAACGATAAACAACTTGGCCTTAAAGACATCCGGCCGTCAAGTGTCCGTACGACCTGAAGGTCACAGGCGCTCGAGTGAGAAGCGTTTTGCCGGTATCTGCGGCGTCCTCGTCTTCAAGCTTGGGCAGTCGCACGAGTCTTGCAACTGGCCTTTTGTAGGTCTTGTTGCCCACCTTCACATCGGCAACCCGAATTCGGCCGTCACTACCTGGCAGTACTTCGACGATCTTGCCGACCGGCCACTGAGATCGCGTAAGTTGAGGGTCTGCAATCATGACCACCTCTCCGACAGTAAGATTATCCACCTCGCGATGCCATTTTTGACGAATCTGCAATGCCGGAAGGTAGGAGTGGATAAACTGCCGCCAAAACTGGTCCGCAATCACTTGACTGTGTCTCCATGTGCGGCGTCCCTTGAATACAGACTCGTCGTAGACTACCATGGGCAAAGCTGGGTCACGCCGCCCCATTAGAAGCATATTCGGGGTAACTGGATCGACGTCAGATACCTCCGAGGAGGCATATCCCAACGGCTTGGAATTTAGCATGCCCTCAATTTCAGTGAGGACGGTGCGAAGCACAGGCTCGGGTATCGAGCGGTCTCCAAGAACACCTCTCAGTGCGGTCTTAACAGAACGTATTTCTCGTTCCCAGAGTCCGCCGAAGTGCGGTGCATTAGGAGGGTTGAACTTGAATGTAACCCTGTACCGAGCGAGACGGTGAACCAGGGCGGGCTCCATTTCTGCCAATGCCTGCCGAATCTCAGTCTCCGCACCCTTGAAGTTGGTCCCGCAGTCACTTAGCAATTCATGGGGTACACCCCTACGGGAGGCAAATCTCCGATATGCCATCAAGAAGTGGTCTGTGTCAAGTGACTCTACGAGTTCGAGGTGGACAGCTCGAGTCGTCATGCACTTAAATATCAAGCCCCAACGTTTCTCTTGTCGTCGGCCAATTTTCACTCGAAAGGGACCAAAGCAATCCATGCCGGTTGAGAAAAAAGGGGGCTTGAGCAGTCTCAGGCGAGACTCCGGTAGGTCTGCCATTCTTGGCACTTGAGGTTTCCCCCTCCATCGACGACACTCAGGGCAAGCTCGGAGGATCCCTTTGATAGCTGTACGCCCTCGGATAATCCAGTAGCGGCGACGCAGGTACGCGAAGACTTGTTCAGTACCGGCCTGGTGACCAAAATGACGATCTGCCTCTTGGATGCACAGCTTAGTGACTGGATGATGAGGGTCAAGGACGATGGGATGAGGCTCTAAGTCTACGGACTCATTATGAGGTACCTTCCTCAGACGACCACCGACACGGATTACTCCAGAAGTGGCATCTACCTCAGGGGCCAGCTCCCGGAGACGGCTATCCCGGGACACTTCTTTGCCCTTCTCAAGAGCATTGAGGTCTTCCTTGAAGTTTTCCAGCTGGGCACGACGGAGGATTTGGTTTTCTATCGCACATGTCTGTTCTGGAGTAAGAGCTTCCGTCTCAAGATCATGATCTGGGAAAAGTTGTTGACCCAAGGCATCAACTAAAGATGTCCAAGTCTTGTGGTTGCCGAAATCGAGGTCCGCTACCGGACCCGCTATGGTAAGGCCGCAGAATTGGTTTCCCTTCTCCTCAACATGATCGATTACTGATGTTGCACGAGTCTGGGCCAGGACAGATTCACTCTCCTTTTGCCAGGTGTCTGGGTAAGCGCGTAGCCATTGAGGACCATCATTCCAACGCGAGCCACTTCCTAACTCCGAGACAGATAGTCCTCGAGTGATGTCGTCTGCTGGGTTATCAGCCGAGCGGACGTAACGCCATTCAGTCCCTGCTGTCAAGGTCTGAATTTCGGAAATGCGAGTGCCGACAAAAACTTTGAAGCGACAAGAGTCGGACTGTATCCATGTCAATACAGTTGTCGAGTCGCTCCACATCATCACATATTGGATGTCAACATCCAGTGTCTGGGTGATGAACTGTGCTAGTTGGGCTCCCACAAGGGCTGCCATGAGTTCCAAACGGGGCATGGAAGTCCGGCGTTGAGGAGCTACGCGACACTTTGCCAGAACGAAACTAAGAAAAACTTGTTCCTGTGCATCTACGGAGCGCATGTATGCCACTGCCCCATACAGCCTCTCGGACGAGTCACAAAACACGTGTAGAGACCTCTTGACAGTCGCACTATCAACATGCGAGGGAGTGTAGCATCGTTGCAGTCGAACGGTTGGAATTTGCTCCAGTTCAGCACACCAATCATCCCACCGGTGCTTGATATCTGCATTGGCGACTACTTCATCCCAATCCAACTTCTCCATCCACAGCTCTTGAACAATCATCTTTGCTCGAGCAGTGAAAGGTGCGATACTACCGAGGGGTTCAAACTGGCTAGCAAGCACGCGAAGGGCAGTGCGTTTGGTGAGCGGTTGTTCCTGTGGTACCTTGGCTGGATGGCATAACTCATCTGTCTGACAGTCCCAACTCAAACCCAAGGCGGGTTCCATCTCACAGCCTTGGTCGTCCAGTGAGAGCGAGCGAATCTGACGGTTAGAGCGAACGGCTTCGGGTAGATCTTTCACGACATCAGGATGACTGCTGGCATATTTTACCATGTCAAATCCGGAGTCCTTGAGACAACGGCGGGTGTTCCCAACAAGCTCTTTTGCCTGATCCATATTGTGGCTACTGGCCAGCTGGTTGTCAACATACGTTTCTCGTTCAACGGTTTTCTGGACAGATGGGTATTTTTCCTTTCCATCCCGGGCAGCCTTCTGCAGAGCAAAGGTAGCACAACACGGGCTACAAGCTGCTCCGAACGGCAGCACAAGCCACTGGAAGACCAACCAAGTGTTTCGATTTTCATCCCACCAGAGGAAACGGAACCTGGGACGGTCCTCGGGAGATAACCGAACCTGGTGAAACATCGCAGTTATATCACCAGAAACTGCGACACGGCCTTGACGAAAACGAAGTAATACTTCTAACAAGGATGGGTTCAGAGTCGGTCCAGCTAGCAATTCGTTGTTAAGGCTCTGGTTCATGTACTCATAGGAACAATTAAACACAAGGCGGAACTTGTTGCTACTGTAGACAACATGATAAGGGATAAACCAAGATGGTGTCCCTCTTGCTTGAACTTCGGCGACCGTTCCCAGTTCTTGGACATGCTCTTGCTTCTTGAGCTTCTCCAGGTAAGTGTCACAGAACTCGGCTAGAATTGGGTCAGAGCCCATTCTCCTCTTGTGTGCACGGGCCAGTGCCTCAACTGCATGTGAAGGGCCTTCAGGACGACTGGAACCGGGCTTCCACAGAATTGGTGTCTGTAGTCGTGAGATTCCCTGGACTTCCACTCGTACAGTCTTCTCTTCAAGAATCTGAATGGCGACTTTATCAAGTCGAGACCGTGTTGCCTCCTTTTCATTGATGTGGGGTAATTTATCGATGGCCGTGAATCTTTCCATCATGCGATGGAGATCATGCTCTGGCTGTTGACACCTGGTAAACAGCACTTGTTGGTGGGTCGCTAACTTGCTTGGGTGCTGAAGTCCCTGCCTACCCTGGACGGTCCATCCGAAGAGGGTTTTTACTCCTACTGGAGAACTAGTCTTTGGTCCAGTTCGGACCTCAGTGCTCAGAGACAGCTCGATATGATCGGCGCCTATTAAGACGGCTGGTTGCACTTTATGTGCCGTAAACAGAGGCAACTCTCTCAAGTGTGGCCATTTGGCCTGCAGCTTCTCCGCAGATAAGCTGTAGTCAGCCAGCTGAAATTCTTTAGCTGTGAACGCACACTTAATCTGGAACTTCTGATCTGGATCATTTCTGGCCGAAACGGAAAAGTCGACGCACTTGCCATTCCAACTTGTATCTCCCATTACGGTCTCCACACGCAGCCTCTCGGCAGACCCGGGAATTTCTAACCTCTTGACAGCTTGCGGAAGGATCATGGTGCGCTCTGCACACTCATCGAGTATGCCGTACGTATCTAACTTCCCCGAAGCCCCATACAGGGTGAGTGGAACGACTTTAATCAAAACATCACGATCGTAGTCGAGCGTCGGCTTAGACCCCACTCCAGAGCAGAGAACGGTGCCCTGGGTCTTGGGAAGGATCTTCACCACCTCATGTAGACTAGTACGGTGATCTTCTTGGCAAGTCCCACACTTCTTGGGGAACGGACACGTTTTCTCGTGTTTTTTGGCACATTTGTTGCAACGTCGTGTATCCTTCAGCCACTGCAGTTTCTGGTCACGGTTCAAGTTATTAAACTTCTCACAAGTTTCCAGGTGATGTCCAGACTCCCTTATGTTACAGTACAGACAGGTAATTCTATCGCCAGTCCAGGTACTAGGAACTGATGATTCTGGTGTTGACGGCTTATTACCGAACATTTTGCCGGCATCAAGAGAGGAATTCACCACGCTGGGCTTTGTGTGGGCCACGTAGCTTCGAGTCGGTTGTGGTTGACTAATTTTCCCAGTTGGACGTCTGCGGTCAGGTGGCAATGGTTTGTCCTTCCCTGGCCTCTTTGCTGATCTCTCAAGAAGTATCAACCCTGCCGGACCGGTCTTCTCCTCGAGCCACTGGCTGAGAGTCTCCACAGTGTAGGTCTGACCCTGACCCTTTTTCCACATCTTGGAAAGAAACTCGGTATGGAGTCTCTCTGGGAGCTTCTGTGATAACGAAGCAGCATACTTATGATTCTGTAGTTCTGCTTCGAGGTTCAGATGAGCAGCTGTCTCCACCAGGGTGACTAACTCATCGGAAAGATCTCTCAACCCTGCCCAGTCGTTAGGGGAGACATACGACCGCATTTCCAACTGAGTAAGCAGACCTTGAACTATACGTCCCGGTTCTCCAAAGGCCCGGTCAAACTGCTTCATAGTAGACTGGTAGGCCTTGTCACCAAGAATCATATTTCGGTCGGCTATGGCTAGCGGACGCCCTCCCAAATGGCTGCGCAGATATGCAAATTTCGTAGCCTCTGGCAGCTGAAACTCTGTCTTACTCATGATACTGTCCCACAGGGAACGGAACACCACATACTGCCGCACATTATGTTCGTCATCGAACTTGGGTATTTCCAGTTTTGGTAGACTGTCGACAAACATGCCATATCTGTAGGGGTAGAACTCTTGCTTGCTCTTTGGACTGGATGGTTCACGTTTTCCCTGGGGGAGAGGAGTGGATGGCTCAGAACCCTCGTTGCCACTACTACTAGAGTTGGTCTGTTCGAAAGTTGGACTCGAAGGCGAGACGGTGACTTTACTGGCCTCACCTTGTACCGGTCTAGTAGGGGAGGCTGCTTGCACACTCATCACCGACTGCTGGGTCTGCATATTGGGTGAGGACACGATGTGCGTTGCATTTGGGTTGGCCGCCCCTTGAACGGTTGTCATCGTTGCCGCCCCTGGAATGGTCGTTTTTGCAGCCGGTGTAAGGGTGTATCCTGCATTCTGCAAGATAAAGTCAGTATGACCTGTACTAGGAGGAAAAAAGGGGTTAGGCCCAACATGACAATTACCATGCATTGATACAGTATTAGTTTTAGTGTACACTGGCATGGATGAAACTACAATACATGTATTAACAGGTTTAGGTGTGACCACTACAGTAGTAGTCACCGGTGTACTACTAGGAATTACATGTACATTATTACAAAGTCTAGTGTCCTGAATCCAGTCTGCAGTTCGAGAGTCTGCAGGCTCATGTGCCTGTGGCAAATCTAACTGTGGATTGCTTATGTCCAGGAGTTGCTGTTGCAAGCACTGTTTTTCCAGTTCAATTTCTGCCTGTCTGAAGTTATCCTCAACATGTTGTTCTTGCTGTTCCGCCAGCAGGTGTGCTTCAACAGAAAGCCGTTGAGAATGAATGCGCTGCAGTTCAAAGTTTTCCTCCGTCTGAGTAGCCTCTCGTCGAATGCGCAATGTTTCGTCATTGGCTTCTTTCCACAAGTCATGCAATTTCTGCTGTGATGCATTCTCCGACAACCGTCTTTCAATCTCCGACCGGGAGAGTGACTTGGTCGAGCTGGCGGTTTTCTTACTCCGTCGCGATTCCCCACTGCACACTGAAGCAGTTTTCAGTACATGTGGATGTGGCCGGGAGAGAGAAATGTCAGGATCACAGCGAAGACTTGGGGGAAGACTAACATGATGATCTCGTGTCAGGCGAAAGGGGTTATGCCGCACACGTGTAGGCCGATGTCCTGCCACACTGTCAGGCTGGTCAATCACACTGGTAGGGGCTGATACGGGTTCTGGTACGGGCGTGTCCACCGTATTATTCATGCTGGACTGAAATTGATCTGATGCTGAAACCCACGATACAGAGATCCGGCTCGAAGGACCAAAATATGTTCGGAACGGTGGGTCTGGTTGGGTTTTAATCTCTAACAAGTGGGGCCGCAACTAAGAAACTTCTAGCCGATAAACTCAGTTCACAAATTTCTCCTTTGACACAGTTATGTTTGATTCCGAGTTTGTTTCTTTCTTTGTTTTCTTGTTTTATGCTGAAATACAATGAGAGATAAACATAAAGGTCAGTTCTCCAAGAACACTAACATGTTTAAGAAATCAAGCATGGTTTTGGTAAGGCTTGAACTTTCACTTACATAGGCCTACACGTAAAAGTTGTCATAATAAACACTTTCGACCATGACAAGTTATGGAAATATTTGCGGGTTAAATACTCCTTAAAAATCCTGGTGTGGTCAATATAAGCTTACAAAAGTGTAGTCTAATAACCAAATGTTAATCTCACCTAGTTAAGAACCTTAGAGCAGCTTATTTCAGGCAAATTTCAACAACTTTCCAGCATCAAATAGCAAACATGGTGAAAAATCACGAGGCACTAAAGGCAATGAAAAAGTGTGGTGTGTGACAAGGGCGCCACCAATTGTCAAGAACAAACTTCATTTTCCAACCATAAAACTGTCATAGCGCCCTCTATGGGCTAAGAGATTTCTACAGCAGTGGTGCGGATGGAGTTGTCCCGGAAATACTTAAGTATGTCCCCATTGACGACATCGCACTCGGCTTCATCAACTGTGCTTATGAGAATGGGGAACTTCCGGATCAATGGAGCACCCTCATCATCATCCCTGTTCCAAAATCCGGGGACCTCACATCCACCGACAACTACCGGGGTATCAGCCTGAGCTCTGTCATGGCAAAAAACATTTAACCGGATGGTTCTCAACCGTATCTACCCTGCTCTAGACCCTCTCCTAAGAACAGCTCAAAATGGTTTTCGCCAAAAAAGGACAACTGTGGGTCAAATCATTGCACTTCGGAGGATCATCGAGGGCGTCAAGAGCAAGAATCTTCCTGCTGTGATGACGTTCATAGACTTCAAAAAGGCTTTTGACTCAATCCACAGGGGGAAGATGCTCGATATCCTTAGTGCATATGGGATACCAAAGAAGCTTGTGGAATCTGTGGCAGCATCATACTCTCGCACATGGGCCAGGGTCACCACACCTGATGGAACTACCGAACCGTTTAACATCTCTGCAGGAGTACTACAGGGCGATACCCTCGCTCCTTATCTCTTCATCATTGTGCTGGATTATGCTTTGAGGAGGGCCATTGACGGGAGAGAGGAGGAGTTAGGTTTCACCTTGACACAGCGCAAGAGCCGGCGAGTGCAACCAGTAACAGTCACCGATCTGGATTTCGCCGATGACATAGTACTGATCTCAAACAGTGTGGAACAGGCTCGTACCCTTCTCCTCTCGGTGGAGGAAGAATGTTTGAAGACGGGATTACATCTCAACTCTGGGAAGACCAAAGTGCTGGCATACAACACAACTGACGCTACCGTCCACACCTCGAGACGGCACGCTGCTGAAGATCGTGTCCGATTTCAAATATCTTGGAGCGTATGTCGACTCGGGCGGAAAAGACATCAAGACCAGACGAGGATTGGCGTGGTCAGCACTTCACAGCATGAAAAATGTATGGTCGTCAGCCCTCAGTACAAAACTGAAAAGGTCGCTCTTCATCTCCACGATTGAGTCCATCCTACTCTATGGTGCAGAGACGTGGACCCTCACAACCAAGGAGGAGAAGTCACTGGATGGATGCTACACTCGCATGCTACGTATAGCCCTCAACGTATCGTGGCAGGATCGTATGAGGAATGATGACCTCTACAACGGCATACAGAGAGTGACTCACAAGATCAGACAGCGTCGTCTTAATCTCGCTGGCCACTGTGTCCGCCACCCTGAGCTTGCTGCCCACCCAACCATACTGTGGGAGCCCACCCAGGGCACTGCCTCAAGAGGGAGAAGAAGGCTGACCTTTGTGGACCAGCTCAAGAGGGACACTGATCTCACATCTGCAGAGGAGCTGCGTACCTGCATGGTAGATCGAGACGGCTGGAGGAAAAGGACTCAGGGACTGGCTCGTGATATCGTCACTACCTAGGCGATCCCGACACAATGATGATGCGATCCATGATCTGGTGCCAATGTTCAACTCACCAGACCTCGTTGGTATGACAGCGTGTACCGATCGACTCGCCTGCATAAAACATCGGTGGTTTTATTCGCACGATTTTGACTACTTCGAAATATTCAAAAATGTACCGAGGAACCTGACAGGATGAACATCCTTTTCTCTGCGCTGCACTAAACAAACATTCATGCATCGTTGCATCAGGGTACTGTTTTCGACAGTACATTGGGATTGGACGTACCAATCACGTTGGGTGAGCAAAATCCTTTATCAAAAGCCTTCCATGAGTCTTACCTTGAACAATGACAAGATGGTTGATTTCCAGTTGTAGAAGCCAATGGAATAAATGACATCTGTTTTGTATCTAAACATACTGGGCCTGACAGACAGACTGTTTTATTCACGCATATGGAGGCCTGCCAGGCAGTCTCGGTTTCCCCTGGAAAATCTGGGTCAAGCTTTCGCCGGGGTTTAAAAGTACACTCACCATGTCTTGTGCATCTGTCTTGTGGAGTTTGAAAAAAGTTTGGCCGAAAAACTTGGGAGTAATTGAAAAAGTCTTCTAAAGGCCTTTGGAGGAAGTGAAGACTTTAGAAAATATCACTGAAATGAAAAGCATACTTTTTGTTGAAACTAAAAGTCAGTAACTCAAACGGTACTGTTGATTCATATGACAAAAAACACTAAAAAAGTGAAACGTTTACATGATGCCGGTGCAAATCATATCCTAGATGAAAAGAAGAAACTTGAGTCGACAAAGGGATATTTATAGAGTGCCGAAATAAATAAATACGTGTGAAATGAAGCATCATCGCAATCGTATCACAGGAAAACAAACAGTGCAGCATGGCGGTTCCTACAAACGATACGTTCGCATTAACCGAGGCGTTGTACACCTACCCCGAGTTTGTCGTCTGCGGCGTCGGGTTCAGCATTCTCATCATCCTCGCAATCGCTGGTAACAGCCTGGTCTTGGCTGCCGTGGCCCGGACCAAGAGACTCCAGAATGTCACCAACGTCTTCGTGGTCAACCTGAGCGTGTGTGATTGCCTATCGTGCCTGGCCTTCATCTTGAGCCTGTCGGGCATGTTTAGCAAGACGCCCGGGTATCCGCTGCAGACCCAAGTTCCTTGCGTAGTTTCCGCTGCCTTGCTCTACGTCTTCTATGGATGTGGCGTCTACACCATGGCAAACATCGCTCTGAACCGTTGCATACTGATCACCAGACCAAGGGAGACCTACCAGTGGCTGTACACACCCAAGAAGATTGCCCTGATGGTCGTCGTCTCCTGGCTCGTGCCTCTGTTGGCCACCGTACTACCTCCACTGCTTGGAATGGGCGATCTTGGCTTCGATGTTGAAAGTCGAACCTGCAGTGATGTCGACACTCATCCCAGAGCTTCGGAATATAACAAATTACAATTCGCTGTTTTGTACCCGTTGCCCCTGACTGTGGTCGTTACTTCCTACGTCTTGATCTGGCGACATGTCAGGCGCCATTTTAAACATCGCCAAGATGACATCGGTCTGCAATCGCGAGCGGTCCACGTTTCTGCTCCGTCGTCCGCAGACAAACTGGATACTGATGACGTCATCAATAACACCGAATGTTACACCATGACGGAGCAGTCCCGCCACCAGCGCTCCCGTATGAGGAACGACGAGCTGACAATCACCAAGAACCTCTTCCTGGTCGTCGTAGCTTTCGTGGTTTGCTTCACACCTCTTTCCATCATAGTTGCTGCCAAAATACAGCGTTATGAGTTGTATGCTGGGTTGATCTTTTTCATAAGTTGCTGCATTAATCCGCTGATGTACGCCGCCAAACATCCACACTTCAGACCTGTGATGCGATCCATGATACGGTGCCGAAGTTCAAGTGATCAGAACCCTTAAAGGTACAGTACATCATTTGCAGTGACCCCAATTGTTTTTTCATGAGTTGACAAGAAAAACCTTTACTAATAGAGTTAACAATGGTACCAAACACCACATGAATTTATCTCTGTCCAAAATGGTATTTTGTGTAAGAAATTAACAACTGAAGGTGGTTTTCTAAAAAAATTAAGGTCTTTTGCAAATAACTTTTTACCATTCAACTCAACACAAAAGTCATGAATGGATTTTTCAAGTTTTCTGAAGTATTACTGCCTCTATGTCATGTCTGAAATTTCTACCAGTTTTATCAAAATGGGCCTTTAATCACGAGTGGAAATAACGCCCTTTGTAACAGTTTACTAAATCATGTACTCTACTTTTAAGCCTGAATCCAAATTTTAAGCTAACTGTCGTATTGCGGTGATCGGGGAATGAATTTTAATCGATGTGCTTTTTCCAAACAATCTACTTCGACAGATTCCAACAAATCAACTGAGGGTCCCGACATCATGTACTCACAGAGCACCAAGACACTCTTTCCTTAAACCAATCGGTAAGCCCATGACTGTTTTAGCAAGACAGCCAACTTGTCAATTTGCCAAGTTTAAAACAATTGTTATAATGGAGTCTATTTACTATACGAATCATTTCTACAAGAAGCTAATTAAGCACTTTTAGAGTTATAATACATATACAAAATCATTACAGCACAGTGGGCGCGCGCGCACCGTGCAATGGAAAAAACGTATGGAACAAAATTGTAACGTAGCATTAAATGGATTAAATATTTAACGACACGTGACCTGCTATCGTCCAATCAGATCACAAGGATCTACTTGGGCGTTATACAAACCGCTATAACCTCCGACAAACTGTCTTGTTTGACAAATTGTATGCTAAAATGAAACGGAAATAATATGTACATTTATTCAAGAAAACAGACTGTTTGTATCGGTTTCGATTTTAATGCTTATCCATGTAATACAAACTAATAAGAGGATTTCGATATGTTATTGTGTTGTGAGAAGATGTTTTATGCAAGGTCACTGGGTACCTATTTAGTTTGAAGATACAACGTTCAGAGGTGAAGTTGTATCGTCACTGATTCTAGATACAATAGAAACGGAATGATGTGAAAGATGAGGGACCTTGAGTATTTCTAGAATAAAGTAATTGTGTTATGAGATGTTTTATGCAAGGTCACTGGGTACCCATTTAGTTTGAAGATACAACGTTCAGAGGTGAAGTTGTATCATCACTGATTCTAAATGATCAGAGCCCTTAATCCTGAATCTTTTCACATCCCAAACGGCGTGTTAAATCTCCCTGTACGTTGAGGCGATATCAGTAATCTGCGAATCGTTTTAGCACGACATCCAAACTTTAAGCTAACTGTCGTCTTGCGGACGGTGATCGGAGAATGAATTTTTTATCGATGTGCTTTTTTCAAACGACACAAACGTACACTGTAAAAAATAGCTGTAATGTTTACAGTATATTACTGTAATCTCTCACAGTAATTTACTGTACATATGTTTTACAGTACATTACTGTAAAATCACAAACAAGGGTACATATAACAAATATTGTAATTTTTACAGTACCTTACTGTAACCATTACAGTAATTTACTGCACATATGTTTTACGGTACATTACTGTAAAGTCCACGCCTCATTTACATATACAAAATCATTCGAAATGATGTTGTACAGTTGGACTAATTGTGATTTTGTAATTATGCAAAGTTTTGGTAATTATGGTGTTGATTGTGGCTGTTTAATTTGTAGACCAGCACAAAACAAGTTCCTGTGTTCGTTTATTGTGAGCAGATGGCAATCAATTTAGTTTATTTCGATTAAACATTTGCACAGACCATAAACGCTATGTTGTACTTCTGACTAGACTACCTTTATCGAATCTTAATACAATCCATAATTCAAACGTACTACCTTACACATAGGTAGTTTGAAACAGGTATTTGCCAGTCTGTCTTTCAGTACTGAAGGATAGCGAAAATGCTTACCACTCTTGCTTTTTGTAAGTACATACAAATACACAAAAATAAACGCATAAATAAATGGTTGACGTATTACAGTACTTTCTATGTTCCTGTAATATAAAATACAGCAATTTACCTTATAGGTGATTCTGCAGTAATTGGCTACTACTGTAAATTTTACAGTATATTATTGGCAACTCAGCTGCCAGTAATTTACTGTAAAATTTTTGTATCTAAACATACGGGGCCTGACAGACAGACTGTTTTATACACGCATATGCATGGAGGCCTGCCAGGCAGTCTCGGTTTCCCCTGGAAAATCTGGGTCAAGGTTTCGCCGGGGTTTAAAAGTACACTCACCATGTCTTGTGCCTCCGTTTGCCGTAGCAACTTGTGGAGTTTGAAAAAAGTTTGGCCGAAAAACGTGGGAGTAAATAAAAAAGACTTCTAAACACAACAAACTACAAGACTTTTGGAGGAAGTGAAGACTTTTGGACGACGTACGTTACGAAGATGGCTCAAAAGTTATAATAATCTGAGAAACCTGTCATTCAAAATCATTAAATCTTACCAAAATAAAGATGGTAGATTCAAAATGATGAGCCATTAAAGATATAGTCTCCAATAAGACACCCCCTCCGGAGAATGTGCAATTCAGTGCGCAGAATCTTTCTCATACCCCTACATATTGCAGCTTCGATAAGATGTGCTCGGAAGTTTACATTCTGGAAAGAATATATCACTGAAATGAAAAGCCAACTTTTTGTCGAAACTAAAAGTCAGTAACTCAAACGGTACTGTTGATTCATATGACAAAAAAACACTAAAAAAGTGAAACGTTTACCTACATGATGCCGGTGCAAGTCATATCCTTGATAAAAAGAAGGAACTTGAGTCGACAAAGCGACATTTATAGAGTGCCGAAACAAATAAATACGTGTGAAATGAAGCCATCATCGCAATCTTATCACAGGAAAACAAACAGTGCAGCATGGAGCTTCCAACAAACGTTACGCCCGCATTAACCGAGGTGTTGTACACCTACCCAGAGCTGGTCGTCCTCGGCGTCGGGTTCAGCATTCTCATCATCCTGGCAATCGCTGGTAACAGCCTGGTCTTGGCTGCCGTGGCCCGGACCAAGAGACTCCAGAACGTCACCAACGTCTTCGTGGTCAACCTGAGCGTGTGTGATTGCCTATCAAGCCTGACCTTCATCTTGAGCCTGCCGGGCATGTTCAGCAAGACGCCCGGGTATCCGCTACAGACCCAAGTTCCTTGCATTTTTTCCGGTGGCTTGCTTTACGTCTCCTTCGGATGTGGAGTCAACACCATGGCAAACATCGCTCTGAACCGTTGCATACTGATCACCAGACCCAAGGAGACCTACCAGTGGATGTACACACCCAAGAAGATTGCTCTGATGGTCTTCGTCTCCTGGCTCGTGCCTCTGTTGGCCACCGTACTACCTCCATTGCTTGGAATGGGCGAACTTGGCTTCGATGTTGGGAGTCGAACCTGCACTGATGTCGACACTAACCCCAGAGCTTTGGAATATGACAAAGTGCAAGTCGCTGTTTTGTACCCGTGGCCCCTGATCGTGATCGTTACTTCCTACGTCTTCATCTGGCGACATGTCAGGCGCCATTTTAAACATCGTCAAGATGACATCGGTCTGCAATTGCCAGTGCTCCACGCTTCTGCCTCATCATCCGCAGACCAACTGGATATTGATGACGTCATCAAGAACACCGAATGTTCCACCATGACGGAGCAGTCCCGCCAGCGGGAGTCCCGCCAGCGGCGCTCCCGTATGAGGAACGACGAGCTGAGGATCACCAAGAACCTCTTCCTGGTCGTCTTAGCTTTCGTGGTTTGCTTCACGCCTCTTTTTATCATGATTGCTGCCAAAAACCAGCGTTATCAGTCGTATGCTATCCTGTTCTTATACGTGAGTTGCTGCATTAATCCGCTGATTTACGCCGCTAAACATCCTCACTTTAGTCCTGTGATGCGATCCATGATCCGGTGCTAATGTTCAAGTGATCAGAACCCTTAATCCTGAATCTTTTCACATCCCAAACCAGCGTTATCAGTCGTATGCTATCCTGTTCTTATACGTGAGTTGCTGCATTAATCCGCTGATTTACGCCGCCAAACACCCTCACTTTAGTCCTGTGATGCGATCCATGATCCGGTGCTAATGTTCAAGTGATCAGAACCCTTAATCCTGAATCTTTTCACATCCCAAACCAGCGTTATCAGTCGTATGCTATCCTGTTCTTATACGTGAGTTGCTGCATTAATCCGCTGATTTACGCCGCTAAACATCCTCACTTTAGTCCTGTGATGCGATCCATGATCCGGTGCTAATGTTCAAGTGATCAGAACCCTTAATCCTGAATCTTTTCACATCCCAAACCAGCGTTATCAGTCGTATGCTATCCTGTTCTTATACGTGAGTTGCTGCATTAATCCGCTGATTTACGCCGCCAAACACCCTCACTTTAGTCCTGTGATGCGATCCATGATCCGGTGCTAATGTTCAAGTGATCAGAACCCTTAATCCTGAATCTTTTCACATCCCAAACCAGCGTTATCAGTCGTATGCTATCCTGTTCTTATACGTGAGTTGCTGCATTAATCCGCTGATTTACGCCGCTAAACATCCTCACTTTAGTCCTGTGATGCGATCCATGATCCGGTGCTAATGTTCAAGTGATCAGAACCCTTAATCCTGAATCTTTTCACATCCCAAACCAGCGTTATCAGTCGTATGCTATCCTGTTCTTATACGTGAGCTGCTGCATTAATCCGCTGATTTGCGCTGCCAAACACCCTCACTTTAGTCCTGTGATGCGATCCATGATCCGGTGCTAATGTTCAAATGATCAGAGCTCTCAACCCCGAGTCTTTTTTTTTTTCAACATCCCAGATGGCATGTTGAATCTCCCTACGTTCAGTCGAATCTGGGAACCGTTTTACCACTGTCGTCTTGCAGTGATCGGGAAATGGATTTTGATCGGTGTGCTTTTTCCAAACGACAGAAACGTAAAAAAACGCATTTTCGTCACCGCACAGGACATACCAAAGAACATGGTAACATGGACATCCTGTTCGGCCATATATGCCACATGTTAGTGGAGGCCGAACAACTTTGTATCAAGGTTTGTGCATGTGCCAAATCCTTTCAATTGTTGACATACGTGTGCATATATATTTTGTGTAACCCTAAAACTAACCAAAATGTCTCTTTAAATACCTTCACAATTAAAATGTATGACACAGGAGCAGTTTTGTCTCACCAATTAAATTTCGAAAAGTATTATTACATTTAAATATCCACAGTTTTACATGTATGTATAAACAGAAAGAATCCAGTTAATAAGCAAACCAAATTCTTATTCAATTTTAATTTCAACATTTACAGTCCAAAGCGATTTTACTTTACTATAAAATAGAGGAATTACAAGGGATGTACAATGGACATTAAATATTATATGGAGTCTCTTTATAGAGTACTAAAATGAAAACGTCAACCTGTGTGTTGCCAAGGTTACTGGGTCTATACGAAAACCAGTGAACTGCTTCCCTGTGCTTTAGCAATAGACGTTTCAGATTACCAGTGATTGTTAAGACCCAGTTACCTTGGTACCTGACGTCACACTTTTAGTAGTATTTTGCAGTTATAATTCGAGTGCGTTCGATTAGCTTCCTCGGCTCGCGCAAATTCAATTGATCAAGTAGTGTTATATCAATAGCAACATTGTAAATACTTTGTTTCTCTTTCAAAACCAATAACCTTCAAAATAAAGATGGTGAATTTAAAATGATATAGAGATTAAAATGATATAAAGATATAGTCTCCACTATAAGACACCCCCTCCGGAGAATGCGCAATTCAGTGCGCAGAATCTTTCTCCAACCCCTACATATTGCAGCTTCAATAAGACGTGCTCGGAACCAATTAAGTCATTAACTCAAACGATACTGTTGATTCATATAGGCCTACATGTAATAACAAAAACACTAAAAAAGTGAAACGTTTACATGATGCCGATACAAATAATAATATCCTGAATGAAAAGAGGAACTTGAGTCGACAAAGGGATATTTATAGAGTGTAGAAACAATTAAATACGTGTGAAATGAAGCCATCATCGCAATCGTATCACAGGAAAACAAACGGTGCAGTATGGCGGTTCCAACAAACGTTACTCTTGCATTAACCAAGACGTTGTACACCTACCCAGAGCTGGTCGTCCTCGGCGTCGGGTTCAGCATTCTCATCATGCTGGCAATCGCCGGTAACAGCCTGGTCTTAGCTGCCGTGGCACGGACCAAAAGACTCCATAACGTCACCAACGTCTTCGTGGTCAACCTGAGCGTGTGCGATTGCCTGTCCAGCCTGACCTTCATCGGGAGCGTGTCGGGTATGTTGAGCAAGACGCCCGGCTACCCGCTGCAGACCCAAGTTCCTTGCGTGATTTCCGGTGCCTTGATATCCGTCTCCTTCGGATGTGGAGTCTACACCATGGCAAACATTGCCGTGAAACGTCCGTTGCATAATGATCACCAGACCCAGGGAGACCTACCGGTGGCTGTACACACCCAAAAAGATTGCTCTCATGGTCTTCGTCTCTTGCCGCTGTTGACCATCGTACTACCTCCACTGCTTGGAATGGGCGATCTTGGCTTCGATGTTAAAAGTCGAGTCTGCAAGGATGTTGAAACCCATCCCAGAGCTTCGGAATATAACAAAGTGCAAGTCGCTGTTTTGTACCCGTGGCCCCTGATCGTGATCGTTACTTCCTATGTCTTGATCTGGAGATATGTCAGGCGCCATTTTAAACATCGCCAAGATGACATCGGTCTGCAATCGCGAGCGGTCTACGTTTCTGCTTCGTCGTCCGCAGACAAACTGGATACTAATGACGCCTTCGTACGCACCGAATGTTCCACCATGACGGAGCAGTCCCGCCAACGGCGCTCCCGTAGGAGGAATGACGAGCTGAAGATCACCAAGAACCTCTTCCTGGTCGTCTTAGCTTTAGTGGTTTGCTTCACGCCTCTTTGCATTATGATTGCTGCCAAAATAGAGCGTTATCAGTTGTATGCTGCGTTGATCGTGTTCGTGAGTTGCTGCATTAATCCGCTGATCTACGGCGCCAAACATCCACGCTTCAGACCTGTGATGCGATCCATGATACGGTGCCGATGTTCAAGTGATCAGAACCCTTAAAGGTAGAGTACATCATTTGCAGTGACCCCAATTTTTTTCATTAGTTGACAAGAAAAACCTCACTAAAAGAGTTAATAACAGTGCATGGTACCAAACACCACATGAATTTATTTCTGTCCAAAATGGTATTTTGTGTGAGAAATTAACAACTGAAAGATGGTTTTCAAAACAAACAAAAAAGGTCGTTTTGAAAAGACTTAAAATTTAACCATTCAACTTAACACAAAAACCATGAATGGATTTTTAAAGTTTTTTGAAGTATTACAAACCTCTATGCGGCTGAAATTTCATTTCTACCTGGCAGTTTGATCAACATGGGTTTTTAATCACGAGTGGAAATAACGTCCTTTGTAACAGTTTACCAAATCATGTACTCTATACCTTTAAGCCTGAATCTAAATTCTAAGCTAACTGTCGTCTTGCGGTGATCGGGGAATGAATTTTAATCGATGAGGTCCTTCCAAGCAATCTACTTCGACGGATTCAAACAAATTTACTGAGGGTACCGACAGCATGTACTCACAGAGCACCAAGAACCCTCTTTCCCTAAACCAATCGGTAAGCCCAGAACTGTGTCAGCACGACAGCCAACTTTTCAAGTTTAAAACAATTGTTATTTATGAATAATGGATTATATTTATTGCACGAATATCTGCCGATATAAATAATCACTGAAAATATGTGGATGATTTAAGTTTGGTTGAGATTATTTCCAGAAATGAAATTCAAATTTACAATCTGATGTTGATTTGATTATTGATTGGTGTCCTTCAAATAACATGAATGTGAACCCTTTGAAATGTAAAGATATGCGAATACGTTTCTTACGTAGCCATGTTCCACCAGCTCAAGTACATGCTAATGGGGTTCCTTTTGAAACAGTTTCATCACTGAAACTCCTTGGTGTAACAATACAGAGTGATTTAAAGTGGGACCAGCAGGTTAAGCAGATTGTCACGAATGCATCACGACGTCTTTTCATCCTTAAATTAAAGAAAAGTAAAGTTTCTTGTGCAGATCTTGTTGTAATTTATAAATTGTACATACGTCCATTATTAGAGTTCGGTGCAGTTGTACAACTGTGTGTGCTCCTTGAGTATTACGGAAGCACAGACCCATTGAGCGGGTGCAAAAAAGACCCTCGCGGATTATTGCCTTTCCAACTAACTTTCATGTCGGGAACTTTTGGATTTATTTAACATTGAATCATTGTCACACATAGACGAGAATGTCCGACCTTAAAATTTGTCAAGTTTCTATTGGTTTCCAATAGACATCGCCATCTCTTACCTGATGAACGTGAGTGTTCAGTAGATTACAACTTGAGATGCCTGGCAAGACTTAATCAACCAAAGATGAAAACACAAAGATATAGGCAATCTCCAATACCATATATGACCAGACTTATTAACTCCACAGTGGTGCAATTGTTTTTAGATGTTTTGCATGTCTAACAATTTTAATGTATGCTTATGTTAATTAATGGAAGCCAAATTGTATAAATCCCTGACTTTTTATTTGGTTGTGTGTGTGTTAACATCCTCTTGCAACAGTGCCCCTTTAACGCACTCCCTAACTCCTGCGTATAGTGGCCCTGTTGAAACCGGCCCCATTTCGCGGTGGAACGAGCGACAGAAATCTTGTCGCCTCTGCTGGACCAATCAGGACGCTTGGCAGTGTATTGAATCATTATTGCAGGCATTCAAATGTAACGCGCGCAGATTGTAAACACCGTGCATGCATGTGATACATGTACTCGGTAATGCTGGCCGTTGTCCGCGTCGGCGATTGGCTGCTATTTAAAGAATACTGGGGAATCCGTTCCATTACATTCGTCAGTGCAGCATGCATCCCTGTTATTAATTTCAAAAACTGCGGGGTAAATTAAGATGGTCGTTTGAAAGTTTGGTAGGAATGGGGAAGTCATAAGAAACGGAACTAATACAATTTCTGGAAAGTATAGAAATCGTTTCTTTTCGGCATAACATGACCGAATTGATTAAATTACATCAAAATGACAGCCGGCTTACTCCACAGATTTGCGTGGATTTCCTCAGGGTATTGTAACGTCGCTTTGCAGAGTGGAAATTCCCTGAGATCTCAGGATGGTGATTATGCCCATTTAAAGTAATCGAACTTGGGTGTACCTATATTGAAAGTCGCACACAGTTCAATTTAAGTCGTCTTTATTTTGAAAGCAAAAGTCGTTAACTAAACTGAAACTACTCATATCTATCATAGCCTTACACACTCAAAACATAAACTGTTTACATGGCGTTACCGCACACCCTCTTTAACAGCGCTTCTTTCACAAGAATGAGAGAGAAATTGAGTAAACAAAGGGATATTTATAGACTTTAGATACAAATAAATGCGACATGGAGCTACAAGAGTGAGCACAATCGTATCGCAGGCAATTGGTGCAGCATGGAGGATCCTACAAACATTACTCTCGCATTAACCGAGGCGTTGTACACCTACCCCGAGCTGGTCGTCTGCGGCGTCGGATTCAGCATTCTCATCATCCTGGCAATCGCCGGTAACAGCCTCGTCTTGGCTGCCGTGGCACGGACAAAGAGACTCCAGAACGTCACCAACGTCTTCGTGGTCAACCTGAGCGTGTGTGATTGCTTGTCCAGCCTGGCCTTCATCTGGAGCCTGCCGGGCATGTTGAGCAAGAAGCGCGGGTATCCGCTGCAGACCCAAGTTCCTTGCGTGGTGTCCGGTGTCTTGGTCTTCGTCTCCTTTGGATGTGGAATCTACACCATGGCAAACATCGCCCTGAACCGTTGCATACTGATCACCAGACCCAGGGAGACCTACCGGTGGCTGTACACACCCAAGAAGATTGCCATGATGGTCTTCATCTCTTGGCTTGTGCCTCTGTTGGCTATCGTACTACCTCCATTGTTTGGAATGGGCCAACTTGGCTTCGATCTTGAGAGACGAACCTGCGCTGATGTTGAAACCCATCCCAGAGCTTTGGAATATGCCAACGTCCAATTCGCTGTTTATTACCCGCTGCCCCTGATTGTGATAATTACTTCCTACGTCTTGATCTGGCGACATGTCAGGCGCCATTTTAAACATCGCCAAGATGACATCGGTCTGCAATCGGCAGCGGTCCACGCTTCTGCTTCGTTGCCCGCAGACAAGCTGGATATTGATGACGTCATCAATAACACCGAAAGTTCCACCATGACGGAGCAGTCCCGTCAGCGGCGCTCCCGTATGAGGAACGACGAGCTGACAATCACCAAGAACCTCTTCCTGGTCGTCTTAGCTTTTGTGATTTGCTTCACACCTGTTTCTATCTTGAATGTTGCCAAAATAGAGCGTTATCTGTTGTATGCTATGCTGGTCGTATTTGCGAGTTGCTGCATTAATCCGCTGATCTACGCCGCCAAACATCCTCACTTCAGCCCGGTGATGCGATCCATGATACGGTGCCAACGTTCAAATAATCAGAACCCTTAACCCTGAATCTTTTCACATCCCAAACGGCGTGTTAAATCTCCCTACATTGAGGCGATATCAGTAATCTGGGAATCGTTTTAGCACGACATCCAAACTTTGTTTCCAAACGACACAAACGTACGTACACTGTAAAAAAATAGCTGTAATTGTTACAGTATCTTACTGTAATCTCTCACAGTAGTTTACTGTAGGCGTACATATGTTTTACAGTACATTACTGTAAAATCACAAACAAGGGTACATGTAACAAATATTGTAATTTTTACAATACCTTACTGCATAGAGCAAGGAACAGATTGCTCTATGCTTACTGTAACCCCAACAGTAATTTACTGCACATATGTACGGTATATTACTGTAAAGTCCACGCCTCATTTACATATACAAAATCAATCGAAATGATGTTGTACCGTTGGACTAATTGTGATTTTGTAATTATGCAAGTTTTTTGTAATTATGGTGTTGACTGTGGCTGTTTAATTTGTAGACTAGCACAAAACAAGTTCCTATGTTCGTTTATTGTGAGCAGATGGCAATATACATTTAGTTTATTTCGATTCAACATTTGCACAGACGCTATGTTGTACTTCTGCCTAGACTACCTTTATCGAATCTTAATACAATCCCTAATTCAAACGTACTACCTTACACATAGGTAGTTTGAAACTGGCATTTGCCAGTCTGTTTTTCATTCAGTACTGAAGGATAGCGAAAATGCTTACCACTCTTGCTTTTTATAAGTATACAAATATACAAAAATAAACGCATAAATAAATGGTTGACGTATTACAGCACAGTGGGCACGCGCGCACCGTGCAATGGAAAAAACGTATGGAACAAAATTGTAACGTAGCATTAAATGGATTAAATATGTAACGACACGTGACCTGCTATCGTCCAATCAGATCACAAGGATCTACTTGGGCGTTATACAAACCGCTATAACCTCCGACAAACTGTCTTGTTTGACAAATTGTATGCTAAAATGAAACGGAAATAATATGTACATTTATTCAAGAAAACAGCCTGTTTGTATCGGTTTCGATTTTAATGCTTATCCATGTAATACAAACTAATAAGAGGATTTCGATATTTAATTGTGTTGTGAGAAGATGTTTTATGTAAGGTCACTGGGTACCCATTTAGTTTGAAGATACAACGTTCAGAGGTGAAGTTGTATCATCACTGATTCTAGATACAATAGAAACGGAATGATGTGAAAGATGTGGGACCTTTTGTATTTCTAGAATAAAGTAATTGTTGCATCAGTTATCGAGTCAACACGTCGAACAAATTCACCAAAGTTCGATCCACATTTCGCCACCTTCTTACAAATCTGAAGACACTCATTAGGAGTATAAGAGCGTACTCCCGGTATGACAGGGAGTGGGGAGAGCATACTATCGCTGACCCGAGTGACATTATTTTCGCCGTTCGGGCGCGCAGGAATATCATCATGTCAACACGAGTAGGAGGAACGACGGGCTGACGATCACCAAGAACCTCTTCATGGTCGTGCTAGCGTTCCTCGTGTGTTTCTCACCCATCATTGTCATGGTTGTTACCAATCGCAACCGCTATCAGCTATATGCTGCACTATAGTCTTGTTCGTGAGTTACTGCATTAATCCGCTGATCTACGCCGCCAAACACCCACACTTCAGCCCGGTGTTGCGATCCATGATTCGGTTCCAATGTTCAACCCACCAGACCTCGTTGGTGTAACGGCGTCTACCGATCGACTCGCCTACATAAAACATCGGTGGTTTTATTCGCACGATTTGGCCTCTACTTCGATAGATTTTTAAATGAACTGAGGAACATGACAGGATGAACATCCTTTTCCTTTACTCTGCGCTGCATGCACTAAACAAACATCCATGCACCGTTGCATCAGGGTATACCGTTTTTAACTTACAGTACATTGGGGATTGGACGTACCAATCACGTTGGGTGAGCAAAATCCTTTATCAAAAGCCTTCCATGAGTCTTACCTTGAACAATGACAAGATGGTTGATTTCCAGTTGTAGAAGCCAATGGAATAAATGACATCTGTTTTGTATCTAAACATACGGGGCCTGACAGACTGTTTTATACACGCATATGCATGGAGGCCTGCCAGGCAGTCTCGGTTTCCCCTGGAGCATCTGGGTCAAGCTTTCGCCGGGGCTTAAAAGTACACTCACCATGTTTTGTGCCTCCGTTTGCCGTAGCAACTTGTGGAGTTTGAAAAAAGTTTGGCCGAAAAACTTGGGAGTAATTAAACAAGTCTTCTAAACGCAACAAACTACAAGACTTTTGGAAGAAGTGAAGACTTTTTGAATTAAAGACCTCTGCAGATCTTCTGATTGGTGATCACACGACGTACGTTACGAAGATGGCTCAAAAGTTATAATAATCTGAGAAACCTGTCATTCAAAATCATTAACCTTCAAAATAAAGATGGTGAATTTAAAATGATGAGCCATTAAAGATATAGTCTCCAACAAGACACCCCTTCCGGAGAATGCGCAATTCAGTGCGCAGAATCTTTCTCCTACCTACATATTGCAGCTTCGATAAGACGTGCTCGGAAGTTTACATTCTGGAAAGAAAATATCACTGAAATGAAAAGCCAACTTTTTGTTGAAACTAAAAGTCAGTAACTTCAAACGGTACTGTTGATTCATATGACAAAAAACACTAAAAATGTGAAACGTTTACATGATGCCGGTGCAAATCATATCCTAGATGGAAAGAAGGAACTTGAGTCGACAAAGGGATATTTATAGAGTGCCGAAACAAATAAATACGTGTGAAATGAAGCGATCATCGCAATCGTATCACAGGAAAACAAACAGTGCAGCATGGCGGCTCCTACAAACGTTACTCTCGCATTGTACACCTACCCAGAGCTGGTCGTCTGTGGCGTCGGGTTCAGCATTCTCATCATCCTGGCAATCGCCGGTAACAGCCTGGTCTTGGCTGCCGTGGCCCGGACCAAGAGACTCCAGAACGTCACCAACGTCTTCGTGGTCAACCTGAGCGTGTGTGATTGCCTGTCCAGCCTGGCCTTCATCTTCAGCCTGCCGGGCATGTTGAGCAAGACGCCCAGCTATCCGCTGCAGACCCAAGTTCCTTGCGTGGTTTCCGCTGCCCTGCTCTTAGCCATTTTAGGGTGCGGAATATACACCATGGCAAACATCGCTCTGAACCGTTGCATAATGATCACCAGACCCAGGGAGACCTACCAGTGGCTGTACACACCCAAGAAGATTGCCCTGATGGTCGTCGTCTCCTGGCTCGTGCCTCTGTTGACCACTTTAATCCCTCCTCTTCGTGGAATGGGCGATCTTGGCTTCGACGTCGAAACTCGCACTTGCAGTGATGTCGACAATCACCCCAGAGCTTTGGAATTTGACAAAGTCCAAATCGGTGTGTCTTACCCGTTGCCCCTGATTGTGATCGTAGCTTCCTACGTCGTGATCTGGCGACATGTCAGGCGCCATTTTAAACATCGCCAAGATGACATTGGTCTGCAATCGCCAGCGGTTCACGCTTCTGTCTCGTCGTCCGCAGACAAGCTGGATACTGATGACGTCATCAATAACACCGAACGTTCCACCATGGCGGAGCAATCCCGCCAGCGGCGCTCCCGTATGAGGAACGACGAGCTGACAATCACCAAGAACCTCTTCCTGGTCGTCTTATCTTTCGCGGTTTGCTTCACGCCTTATTCCATCATGGTTGCTGCCAAAATACGGCGTTATCAGTTGTATGCTGCGTTGATCGTGTTCGTGAGTTGCTGCATTAATCCGCTGATCTACGCCGCCAAACATCCACACTTCAGACCTGTGATGCGATCCATGATACGGTGCCGATGTTCAAGTGATCAGAACCCTTAAAGGTACAGTACATCATTTGCAGTGACCCCAATTATTTTTTTTCATGAGTTGACAAGAAAAACCTATATAATAGAGTCAATTTATAACAGTGGTACCAAACACCACATGAATTTATCTCTGTCCAAAATGGTATTATGTGTGAGAAATTAACAACTAAAGGTGGTTTTCAAAACAAAAAGTCTTTTGCAAATAACTTGTTTACCATTCAAGTTTTCTTAAGTATTACTGCCTCTATGTGTCTCAAAATTGTAAGTTTTTATCAACATGGGCTTTTAATCACGAGTGGAAATAACGCCCAAATCATGTACTCTACTTTTAAGCCTGAATCCAAATTTTGAGCTAACTGTCGTCTTGCGGTGATCGGGAATGAATTTTAATTGATATGCTTTTTCCAAACAATTAATCTACTTCGACAGATTCAAACAAATGAACCGAGGTTCCCGACAGCATGTACTCCCAGAGCACAAAGACACTCTTTCCTTAAACCAATCGGTAAGCCCAGAACTGTTTTAGCAAGACAGCCAACTTTTCAAGTTTAAAACAATTGTTATAATGGATTCCATTTACTACGAATCATTTCTACAAGAAGCTAATTAAGCACTTTTAGAGTAATACATATACAAAATCAATCGAAATGATGTTGTACAGTTGGACTAATTGTGATTTTGTAATTATACAAGTTTTTGTAATTATGGTGTTGATTGTGGCTGTTTAATTTGTAGACTAGCACAAAACAAGTTCCTGTGTTCGTTTATTGTGAGCAGATGGCAATAAATTTAGTTTATTTCGATTCAACATTTGCACAGACCATAAACGCTATGTTGTACTTCTGCCTAGACTACCTTTATCGAATATTAATACAATCCACAATTCAAACGTACTATCATTGCACATATGTAGTTTGAAACAGGCATTTGCCAGTCTGTCTTTCAGTACTGAAGGATAGCGAAAATGCTTACCACTCTTGCTGTTTGGCAAATACATACTAATATACACAAATTAACGCATAAATAAATGGTTGACGTATTACAGTACTTTCTCTGTTCCTGTAAAAAAAAAACCAGGAATTTACCTTATAGGTGATTCTGTTGTAATTGGCTACTACTGTAAATTTTTACTGTAAAAAATTACAGGAAATTCTGTACAGTGTAGAAAGTACGTAATTCTTAATTTTATGGCTTTTTGGCAACTATAAGAACATCCATGACATCAACTACAGGGGGTTCGTTCAATCTTTACTTTATTTACAACTTTAACTCGAGAAGACGAAGAAGGAGGTACAGTTTTCGAAGTGGGAGGAAAACCCCGAGGTCACATCTCGGTGGAAACCCCACAAGTCAAGGAAGCGAATCCGGGACGCCAGAGGTGAGAGGCAGAGAAAGAACCACGCCGCCAATTAACCCGGCCGCCCGGTAGAGCATTTCTTTGTTAGTTGGGGGGGGGGGGGGAAATGGAATTTTGAAGCAAATAACAGGATATTCTGACCTCTAGGTAGAAAATAGTATTGCGATTATAAATACGACCAATTAGATGCTTTCTCCGTGAGCGAGGCGTTATACCGCTATAACCTCCGCAAAACTGTGTTGTCTACAATTTTATGGTAAAATGAAACGGAAATATGTACATTTATGTATCGGTTTCGATTTTAATGTTTATGCATGTAATAAAAATTAATGATCAGAGGATTTCGATATTTTATTGTGTTGTGAGAAGATGTTTTATGCAAGGTCATTGGGTACCCATTTAGTTTGAAGATACAACGTTCAGAAGTGGAGTTGTATCATCACTGATTCTAGATACAATAGAAACGGAATGATGTGAAAGATGTGGGACCTTTTGTATTTCTAGAATAAAGTAATTGTTGCATCAGTTATCGAGTCAACTCACTTATATAAATAATTTTGCATATTAACATACAAAGTGTGAGGCCCTTTGTTTTTACATTAAATCCTTATTACTTCCTTTATAAATGTACACGTATCTGCAAGAAAATTAAAACAACCATAATATTGTACATAAATGACAGAAGTGAATATTTAGTAAATTTAATATTAATTTCTCTTGTAGCAGAATTTGTAAATGCACTGATTAAGCAAGTACAATGTAATTAAAATGTTGTAGTTATTGAGCTATAGAAAATCACAAACGGAATGAAAGGCTGATTGTCCAGATGTTTTAGAGAATAGAATGTCTTTATCCTTTTTCTACTTTAAGACGGTGCCATTTAAAAAATGTTCCCCACTTTAATACACGTTTTGTCAAGCGTTGCGCGCATCTGCTGTGCATACATGTTTAAAACTCCAATACATCATTTGCAGTTAACCAAAATTTTACTTCACGAGTTGACCAAAATAAAGAATCGATTCCAAGTTTGGAATCGATTCCAAGTTGGGAACCGATTCCAAGTTGGGAACCGATTCCAAGTTGGGAACCGATTCCAAGTTAGGAACCGATTTCAAGTTGGGAATCGATTGGGCGAGTTTCAGGTTTTTTGAAGTATTACTGCATCTATGAGGCTGACATTTCTACAAGGCAGTTTATCAAGCTTAGGTCATTTCTTAGTTATGTGATGCTGTTGTTCCTGTTGGAATGTTTCCAATCATTAATCTGTCTTTAACAACTTCAGAGATGTTTAGACTTGTCTGAAGTTGGGAAAACAATTCTGCCTGTATTCTCCGAAATTAAGCCGCATTGGACTCTCGGTTTGCCCTGGACAATCTGGGTCAAGTTTTTACCTGGGCTTAAAAGGTACACTCACCATGTTTTGGGGTTCTGTCTGAAAGGTGATCTTGAGGGGTTTGAAAAGATTTGGCCAAACAATTTTAATTATGAGTAATTAAAATAAAAAATTATCTAAACGTAACAAACTGCAAGACCTTTAGAAGTGAAGACATTTGAAGGTGGTGTACTGATTAGCAATCGCACGTCGTTACAAAGATGGCTGAAAGGTTATACATGTTAACCCGAGTATCCTCACTGTCATTCAAAACCATTAACCTTCAAAATAAAGATGGTGAATTTAAAATGATGAGCCATTAAAGATATAGTCTCCACTAAGACACGCCCTCTGGCGAACGCACAATTCAGTGCGCAAAATCGTTCTCCTACCCCTACATATTGCAGCTTCGATAAGACGTGCTCGGAAGTTTACATTCTGGAAAGAAAATATCACTGAAGTGAAAAGCCTCCCCTCCCCTCTCCCACTTTCAGGAAAGTGCCATTGCACAATCTCGGCGAAGCCCATAATGAAAATTAGAATGTTCCCTTGCCTGTTCGCCAACAGAAAATCTTCTGTTTCTATGCCTGTTTTCTTAAATTTCTGGAAAGAAAATATCACGAAATGAAAAGCCTACTTTTGGTTGAAACTGAAAGTCAGTAACTTCAAACGGTACTGTTGATTCATATGACAAGAAACACTAAAAAAGTGAAACGTTTACATGATGCCGGTGCAAATCATATCCTGGATGAAAAGAAGGAACTTGAGTCGACAAAGGGATATTTATAGAGTGCCGAAACAAATAAATACGTGTGAAATGAAGCCATCATCGCAATCGTATCACAGGAAAACAAACAGTGCAGCATGGAGGTTCCTACAAACGTTACGTTCGCATTAACCAAGACGTTGTATACCTACCCAGAGCTGGTAGTCTGTGGCGTCGGGTTCAGCATTCTCAGCATCCTGGCAATCGCCGGTAACAGCCTAGTCTTGGCTGCCGTGGCCCGAACCAAGAGACTGCAGAACGTCACCAACGTCTTCGTGGTCAACCTGAGCGTGTGTGATTGCCTGTCCGGCCTGGCCTCGATCTTCAGCCTGCCGGGCATGTTCAGCAAGACGCCCGGCTACCCGCTACAGACCCAAGTTCCTTGCGTGGTTTTCGCTGCCTTGGCCTTCGTCTCCTTCGGATGTGGAGTCAACACCATGGCAAACATCGCTCTGAACCGTTGCATACGGATCACCAGACCCAGGGAGACCTACCAGTGGCTGTACACACCCAAGAAGATTGCCCTGATGATCTTTGTCTCCTGGCTCGTGCCTCTGTTGACCACTTTAATCCCTCCTCTTCGTGGAATGGGCGATCTTGGCTTCGACGTCGAAACTCGCACTTGCAGTGATGTCGACAATCACCCCAGAGCTTTGGAATTTGACAAAGTCCAAATCGGTGTGTCTTACCCGTTGCCCCTGATTGTGATCGTAGCTTCCTACGTCGTGATCTGGCGACATGTCAGGCGCCATTTTAAACATCGCCAAGATGACATTGGTCTGCAATCGCCAGCGGTTCACGCTTCTGTCTCGTCGTCCGCAGACAAGCTGGATACTGATGACGTCATCAATAACACCGAACGTTCCACCATGCATGGCGGAGCAATCCCGCCAGCGGCGCTCCCGTATGAGGAACGACGAGCTGACAATCACCAAGAACCTCTTCCTGGTCGTCTTATCTTTCGCGGTTTGCTTCACGCCTTATTCCATCATGGTTGCTGCCAAAATACGGCGTTATCAGTTGTATGCTGCGTTGATCGTGTTCGTGAGTTGCTGCATTAATCCGCTGATCTACGCCGCCAAACATCCACACTTCAGACCTGTGATGCGATCCATGATACGGTGCCGATGTTCAAGTGATCAGAACCCTTAAAGGTACAGTACATCATTTGCAGTGACCCCAATTATTTTTTTCATGAGTTGACAAGAAAAACCTATATAATAGAGTCAATTTATAACAATGGTACCAAACACCACATGACTTTATTTCTGTCCAAAATGGTATTATGGGTGAGAAATTAACAACTAAAGGTGGTTTTCAAAACAAAACGTCTTTTGCAAATAACTTGTTTACCATTCAAGTTTTCTTAAGTATTACTGCCTCTATGTGTCTCAAAATTGTAAGTTTATCAACATGGGCTTTTAATCACGAGTGGAAATAACGCCCAAATCATGTACTCTACTTTTAAGCCTGAATCCAAATTTTGAGCTAACTGTCGTCTTGCGGTGATCGGGGAATGAATTTTAATTGATATGCTTTTTCCAAACAATCTACTTCGACAGATTCAAACAAATGAACCGAGGTTCCCGACAGCATGTACTCCCAGAGCACCAAGACACTCTTTCCTTAAACGAATCGGTAAGCCCATAACTGTTTTAGCAAGACAGCCAACTTTTCAAGTTTAAAACAATTGTTATAATGGATTCCATTTACTACGAATCATTTCTACAAGAAGCTAATTAAGCACTTTTAGAGTAATACATATACAAAATCAATCGAAATGATGTTGTACAGTTGGACTAATTGTGATTTTGTAATTATACAAGTTTTTGTAATTATGGTGTTGATTGTGGCTGTTTAATTTGTAGACTAGCACAAAACAAGTTCCTGTGTTCGTTTATTGTGAGCAGATGGCAATAAATTTAGTTTATTTCGATTCAACATTTGCACAGACCATAAACGCTATGTTGTACTTCTGCCTAGACTACCTTTATCGAATATTAATACAATCCACAATTCAAACGTACTATCATTGCACATATGTAGTTTGAAACAGGCATTTGCCAGTCTGTCTTTCAGTACTGAAGGATATAACGAAAATGCTTACCACTCTTGCTGTTTGGTAAGTACATACAAATATTCAAAAAAAAACACTAAAAATGTGAAACGTTTACATGATGCTGGTGCAAATCATATCCTGGATGAAAAGAAGGAACTTGAGTCGACAAAGGGATATTTATAGAGTTCCGAAAAGACAAATACATGTGAAATGAAGCCATCATAATTATAGAGTTACGAAACATTTAAATACGTGTGAAATGAAGCCATCATCGCAATCGTATCACAGGAAAACAAACAGTGCAGTATGGAGGTTCCAACAAACGTTACTCTCGCATTAACCGAGGTGTTGTACTCCTACCCCGAGCTGGTCGTCCTCGGCGTCGGGTTCAGCATTCTCATCATCCTGGCAATCGCCGGTAACAGCCTAGTCTTGGCTGCCGTGGCACGGACCAAGAGACTCCAGAACGTCACCAACGTCTTCGTGGTCAACCTGAGCGTGTGTGATTGCCTATCAAGCCTGACCTTCATCTTGAGCCTGCCGGGCATGTTCAGCAAGACGCCCGGGTATCCGCTACAGACCCAAGTTCCTTGCATTTTTTCCGGTGGCTTGCTTTACGTCTCCTTCGGATCTGGAGTCAACACCATGGCAAACATCGCTCTGAACCGTTGCATACTGATCACCAGACCCAAGGAGACCTACCAGTGGATGTACACACCCAAGAAGATTGCTCTGATGGTCTTCGTCTCCTGGCTCGTGCCTCTGTTGGCCACCGTACTACCTCCATTGCTTGGAATGGGCGAACTTGGCTTCGATGTTGGGAGTCGAACCTGCACTGATGTCGACACTAACCCCAGAGCTTTGGAATATGACAAAGTGCAAGTCGCTGTTTTGTACCCGTGGCCCCTGATCGTGATCGTTACTTCCTACGTCTTCATCTGGCGACATGTCAGGCGCCATTTTAAACATCGTCAAGATGACATCGGTCTGCAATTGCCAGTGCTCCACGCTTCTGCCTCATCATCCGCAGACCAACTGGATATTGATGACGTCATCAAGAACACCGAATGTTCCACCATGACGGAGCAGTCCCGCCAGCGGGAGTCCCGCCAGCGGGAGTCCCGCCAGCGGGAGTCCCGCCAGCGGCGCTCCCGTATGAGGAACGACGAGCTGAGGATCACCAAGAACCTCTTCCTGGTCGTCTTAGCTTTCGTGGTTTGCTTCACGCCTCTTTTTATCATGATTGCTGCCAAAAACCAGCGTTATCAGTCGTATGCTATCCTGTTCTTATACGTGAGTTGCTGCATTAATCCGCTGATTTACGCCGCTAAACATCCTCACTTTAGTCCTGTGATGCGATCCATGATCCGGTGCTAATGTTCAAGTGATCAGAACCCTTAATCCTGAATCTTTTCACATCCCAAACCAGCGTTATCAGTCGTATGCTATCCTGTTCTTATACGTGAGTTGCTGCATTAATCCGCTGATTTACGCCGCTAAACATCCTCACTTTAGTCCTGTGATGCGATCCATGATCCGGTGCTAATGTTCAAGTGATCAGAACCCTTAATCCTGAATCTTTTCACATCCCAAACCAGCGTTATCAGTCGTATGCTATCCTGTTCTTATACGTGAGTTGCTGCATTAATCCGCTGATTTACGCCGCCAAACACCCTCACTTTAGTCCTGTGATGCGATCCATGATCCGGTGCTAATGTTCAAGTGATCAGAACCCTTAATCCTGAATCTTTTCACATCCCAAACCAGCGTTATCAGTCGTATGCTATCCTGTTCTTATACGTGAGTTGCTGCATTAATCCGCTGATTTACGCCGCTAAACATCCTCACTTTAGTCCTGTGATGCGATCCATGATCCGGTGCTAATGTTCAAGTGATCAGAACCCTTAATCCTGAATCTTTTCACATCCCAAACCAGCGTTATCAGTCGTATGCTATCCTGTTCTTATACGTGAGTTGCTGCATTAATCCGCTGATTTACGCTGCCAAACACCCTCACTTTAGTCCTGTGATGCGATCCATGATCCGGTGCTAATGTTCAAATGATCAGAGCTCTCAACCCCGAGTCTTTTTTTTTTTCAACATCCCAGATGGCATGTTGAATCTCCCTACGTTCAGTCGAATCTGGGAACCGTTTTACCACTGTCGTCTTGCAGTGATCGGGAAATGGATTTTGATCGGTGTGCTTTTTCCAAACGACAGAAACGTAAAAAAACGCATTTTCGTCACCGCACAGGACATACCAAAGAACATGGTAACATGGACATCCTGTTCGGCCATATATGCCACATGTTAGTGGAGGCCGAACAACTTTGTATCAAGGTTTGTGCATGTGCCAAATCCTTTCAATTGTTGACATACGTGTGCATATATATTTTGTGTAACCCTAAAACTAACCAAAATGTCTCTTTAAATACCTTCACAATTAAAATGTATGACACAGGAGCAGTTTTGTCTCACCAATTAAATTTCGAAAAGTATTATTACATTTAAATATCCACAGTTTTACATGTATGTATAAACAGAAAGAATCCAGTTAATAAGCAAACCAAATTCTTATTCAATTTTAATTTCAACATTTACAGTCCAAAGCGATTTTACTTTACTATAAAATAGAGGAATTACAAGGGATGTACAATGGACATTAAATATTATATGGAGTCTCTTTATAGAGTACTAAAATGAAAACGTCAACCTGTGTGTTGCCAAGGTTACTGGGTCTATACGAAAACCAGTGAACTGCTTCCCTGTGCTTTAGCAATGGACGTTTCAGATTACCAGTTATTGTTCAGACCCAGTTACCTTGGTATCTGACGTCACACTTTTAGTAGTATTTTGCAGTTATAATTCGAGTGCGTTCGATGAGCTTCCCCGGGTTGCGGCAATTCAATTTATCAAGTAGTTTTATATCAATAGCAACATTGTAAATACATACTTTGTTCCTCTTTTCGAATTTTCACGTGTCACGCGATAAGTCATGCAAGACTGACTGTGCGTCAAACTTACTCGATCTCGAACGGTAAGAGCAAGACAGGGGAGCTAATCGAATGCACCCTTAACCACACACTCCACTCTACGTGTGCATAGAGGCTTCCCATTGGTACACTGAGGGCACTGCGCGTGCAACATGCATAAATCATGCATACCGGCGTACACGCATGTACGACACGCACTTCAAGCAAAGGATATTACCCGTAGTTCGAAGGACTTTGGACCTATGTAGTTCCAACATAGTCCCTCGAACTACGGGTGATATCCCTCGAACTACGGGTGATATCCCTGAAATTGCGGGTTACATCCCTCGAACTAAGGGTAATATCCGTTGTTTGAGTGCATATTGTTTGTGCTCAAATTTGCCCAATGAATGCCTTTATTACGGAACAAACTACTGTGCGTCTGACCTCAAATATATTACTCAAAATTGGCAAAGGATTACCTAATTTTGACAATTTTCCTGAATACTGGAATTTATTTTTATGCTGGAAATTATGTTAATATATTAATGTTTTGTAATCCATTTTAGAGACAACTTTGCCTTAAAGATTCTTAATTATTACTTTAAATAAAATTATATTTGAAACTATAGACCAATCGGGTAACTAAGGTCTCCTTCCATGTATATCCGCCATAGCTGGGGGGCTTCCAGTGCATGGGCTGTGGGTTATATGTTGCTGTTAGAACGAAAAGCGTGCATGCATTACCGTACATACACGCGACTCAACCCATTCGCGTACACAATCCTACAATGACGCGCTTCGAACAAGTTGCGCGTCTTTGTAAGATTGCGCGTCACATGCATGTAAAGCCTAGTTTCCATATAATCGTAATGCGCATACGCAGACTAGACGCAAACAACTGCAACGCAAACACTGACGGAAACAATTGGAAAAGTTAAACTTGTTCAACTTTGCCGACTGTCTGCGTTACTGTTTGCATTGCTAGTTTGCGGTACTCTCCGCGTTTGTTGCCTATGTTTAGGCAGTTTCTTGTAGTTGCTGGGCACCTCTGAAAAACAGTGTTTCACTGAGAGGTTCCCCCAGGGTAAAGAAGAAATAAATAAATAAAATAAATGATATGGAAACCGGGCTTTATGCCAATGGATGCACGTCTTTCCTTCTAGTAACAGCAATGTAAACGCAGTCCATGCACTGGAGGTCCCCAGCTATGGCGGATATACAGGAAAGGAGACCTGTTACCGGATTGGTCTATAGACATATCCCAAATTAACCAATTTGGGGCCCGTCTGCGCACTTCCGGGTTTGATAACGAGGCCCTTTGTGTTAACCAACTGAAGTGAACTAATGTACGCACGTGAATGCACAATCACTCCTAATTCCACGCAGAAAAGCGCACGTACACAAACACTCAGTCACTGTACAATATTGTACTCGTAGCGCACATGTAGGCCTACTGCCGACTTGATACAAGAAGTCTCGGTATCAATGCGGAAGTGCGCAGACTGGGCTAAGGTAAAATTTGTCTATATTAGTGATATTCAGCAAATTGATTATACATGTAGTTTAGTTTGAAAGGCAATAGACCCTTAATTTGCACTGGTAGCCATATTGGGGGACAGTTTTCATATTTAAATGTGACAAAAGATCCACAAAACGCCTACTCATGCATATTGCATGGTGACAATGTGACTGCACCCCAGAATGGCCGCCAACTTACAATTCTGCACCCCAAAATGGCCGCCAACTTACATGTCTGCACCCCAAAATGGCCGCCAACTTACAAGTCTGCACCCCAAAATGGCCGCCAACTTACATGTCTGCACCCCAAAATGGCCGCCAACTTACATGTCTGCACCCCAAAATGGCCGCCATCTCACTGATATAAATAATTTTGCATATTAACACAGGTTTTTAATACAAAGTGTGAGGCCCTTTTTTTACATTTAATCCTTATTACTTCCTATATAAATACACGTATCTGCAAGAAAATTAAAACAACCATAATATTGTACATAAATGACAGACGTGAATATTTAATTTGTATTTACTTTGTAGCAGAATTTGTCAATGCACTGATTAAACAATTAATTAAAATGTGTAGTTATTGAGGTATAGAAAATGACAAACGGAACAATAGGCTGATTATTCATGGGCAAATTTCATGGCACCACTAAGCACAAGAATTTGCTTAGCACAGAATTCGTTTTGCTTTATATTGCAAAAATGGGTTGCTAACCAAAACCGTATGTGTATGTATTTCCAGAGAATAATTTGACATACAATTTTAGCTAGAAAAACTATTTTACAAAGTAAAGAAATTCTGTGCTAAATAAATGTTTGTGCCAAACAGCGTCATGAAATTGGTCTAAGATGTTTCAGAGAATAAAATGTAGTTATCGTTTTTCTATTTTAAGATGGTGCCATTCTGACTTTTTTTGGGGTTTACTTTAATACAAGTTTTGTCGAGCGTGGCCACACATTGTACTGTATTGTATTGTATGTTTAAAGGATTTAGGCATTCGCAAGAAAATATTGTCTCGGTGGAAAGTTTTTAATTTTTATGTAAGGTTTTGTATAAATTTTACATTTGTAGCATTCATAAAGATCTGGGGCCAATTTCATGGCGCTGCTTAAGCGCTAGCTGAAAACGTGTGCTTATAGCATAAAAGGTGTGCTAACTTTAAGGCTATTTCACGGCCGCGGCGTGCTTAAGCATGCGCGTGCTTGGAAACAGGCATTGTTGCGTCACGAGTGTTTAGCAAATTTGCCTCTGAAGCTAGCAAACGTTTGCCAGTGCTTAAGGTTACGGTCTCCATGAAATAGCCGGAGCCTCCGTTAGCACAAAATCGGCTGCTAAACAGCTCCATGAAATTGGCCCCTGCTGTTCACCGCAATTATTCATGATGAAAGTTCTCTACTCGAGAAGTGCACAAAAAAAATGTCTAATGATACAGGGTGATGTTTATGAAAGCAGCAGGTTTTTTGGGGGTGTGCAACGATCCACACGTACCTTGCTACGCCACTGCGCTGAGCATGCAGCGCCCCCAAGAGATGAACACATTTACCACTTGAGGCGCTGTTCAAAACAAATGCATGCAACTGTCATGGCCGTCATATCGACGCTGATGCTATGGGAGAGGTACCGGTAACGGTAACGCTAACGGTAACGGTAGCGCCAACGGTACCTGTGATGATTTCCGGCAGTGGAGATCACCGACTGTTGTGAAGTACTTTAGACAGGCCTCTTTGAATACTGAGAAAACATTTGCAATTAGCCTAGACCTAATTTGATTTGAAGAAAATCTTCAGTACAAATGAGTGCAAGAAAAGAAACTAATACCGAAAAGTACGAATGATGCTAGTTACCAGTTTTTCCAAGAAATTTAGAAGGAAAGATAACACATGTTGAGTATTTTAACATGTGTGTGTCTACGAACACAAGTTATGACACACATTTTTACTGCAAGACAAAAATAATAACATGTTTTAGTAATGTTCGAGTTAAGATGTTTTAAGATTAAAGACATCCTAACTTCCTTTATTGCAATCCCCTTCCCACTTACTGTTTGAATCGTCTGTACGGTCTACAAAGTCACATTAATGGTTTCAATTTGGGGTTATTTTCTTTAAATAGCGAGAATTTGTTAAAAGAGCTGTGTCACGGTTTGCGCACGCGCCAAATCCTTTCATGTTTTACATACGTGTGGCTCAGAAGAATGTAGTGCAATTTCGTTATACAACGCCATTCGTTCGTGTGCGTAAATATGTACATCGTGTACTTAGCACATGCTGCATGGGCAGTATACAGTGTTCATGAGAGTTTACAATACGCAGTATTAAACTACATACAATGTAGTACATCGTGTCACGCGCCTTCGTTCGATTTCGCCAGTGTCTGGGAAAAAAATTTGTACAGTGGCGGCGGCTACGGTCTTTTTCCCTCGACAGAAGATGTGCTGTAAAATTGCTGTCAGGACCAAATAAGCATACCGGTTTTGGTGGAAATCAAGGTTGAACAAATTGCTGTATCCAACAATGTCATTCGATGTCGTTTCTGTCATGGTTTTGTCTGGTTTTTTGATAGGATCAAAATACTCTCTTTCGAACGACGGCCGCACACCCGGTGATATCGATGTTTGACGGCTTAAAAATACGGTAAACAGTGCCATTTCAAATAAAAAGTAATGCAGCAGGACAGCCTGAGAGTTGACAAGTACACCACTGCCAGAATTACTTAAGAATTGTAAGGGATGGCTAAGATTGAATAAGATAGGCAAAACCCGAGCAACGAATCTTGAAAAAGTTAGCCCAACTTTTTCAAGTTTTGCTGTGCATGCGCAAACCGTGACACAGCCCCTTTAACAGAACCATTACGCCGCTATATTGCAGCAGAGTTAGTAAAACCTGTAAAGTATAATAAATTTTTGTTTTTTAGAATGGTGCTTTTTTACAAAAAAATCAAATCAAAACAAATTATTTTTTTACGCGACACATAACAGGGTCCAATTTTTTTTTTTTTCTTCTTTTAGACCACTACAAATATTTTGTATGCTACAATTAAAAACTCAATTCAACAGTTGTTTGGGCCTTGATGTTTGTTTGTCAAATTTTCATTTTGTAAGAGGAAGTTGATTTGCAGTAACAAAATTCCCTTTCTGGATAGTATGCACAGTTTTATTTTCTAGAATACTTTCTTTTTTCATGAAAAGCGACAAATAATTGCTATCGTTTACTTTATTATGACTCTGTACTTGCTTTAATTTGGGGGGAGGGGGAGGGGGAGAGCGAGTCTGAAGGCTCAAACATATCCTCTCCAAGGTCGGATATAGATTCAATTCCAAAGTTCGTAATTAGAATCGCGATTCCGTCTTTTAAAGCATACCTGCCAACCTTGCTGAGCAAAAAAAATCGGAATGTAGTGAAACTTGCAACAGTCGAGTTACAACGGTCGAGTTGAACTGCACCCGTTTTCACGTACACAACACATGCGGCGCGCGGACGCATGATGCTCTTCCTGCGTCTTCGCGTATCATGTGTCTTCGTGTATCATGGCAGTGTTTTGTATCAGGTTTGCGAAATATGTTACTAATTTACCGAATCTGAATAGAATCGCAATTCTCAAGAGGAATTGTTCTTAAAAAAATGTTGGAAATGCCCAAAGCTTACAACCACCCCAGCAGACTAGGCTTGGGCGATTCCACATCGGAATCGTAATCGCGATTCCAGATTTTTGAAGAATCGATTCCCTTTCAGCAAGATTTGATTCTTAGTGATAACTTGCCGATTCCAGAAATTACCTAGCAATTTCGTAGCTAAAACACTCGACTTCTGCAAGAGTATTCAGCCTGTGCTTCCTAAGCTTGTGCGGTATTGGGTTTTGGGACACCGCGGTAAAACCCTCCTGGATTGTCAATGAACAACCTCAGAGATTTTTAGATGTGTCTGAAGTTGGGAAATCAATCTATTTTCCTGCCGAAATAAGAGAAAGTGGCAGCTTTGAATAATGTACATGTACAATGTTCACACAAAAAACTTGGACTCAAATGAAATTTTCCCAAAATCTCCATTTCTTTGCCTTTGCCAAAATAACTGGTATTTAAACCGTTACAATTGAATTATTTTTTGGCAGCACTAACTTATTTCAGATGAACTGCAAACTGGTTTTCCAAATCTTGGCTTTAAACTGGAGCCAATACTACAGCTAATCCTGAAGTTACTGCCGAAACCAAAGCCAAGATTTCAAAAACGATCCAAGCATTATTAAAGGAGAGTGTCCAGATCACCCTTTTGAACCCCCATTTTTTCGCATGGGTGTTGAGATTTTAATACCATATCAGTTGTCATTTTTTCTCATTACCATTCTCAAATTTCGCGTTCTCATTCCGTATATTTTCAAAGATATCGTCCAAAAAACCACCAATGTTTTGTAAACTAATTTATTTGGTTCCATTAAGCAGTGCAGTATTTACACCAGCCTTTTTGCTTCCACATCCAAATTAGAGATTGAAAATTGCTCGTTTTCTTCCCATGGATATTATTTTGGGGAGGTATTTTATACGATTTTTAGGTCAAAACGAAATCCATTTTCTGAAGAAATCTGAACACGTTCCTTTAAAACAACAATTTGCAACATGAAATATCTCCCCCCTAAAAAAAAATTGATAAAACAAAACAGTGATCCGGTACCTCATGATAATCTTCGGAACTCGTCGTACTTGTCGCATGATGTTAATGGCATCCTAACAGCTCGCTCGTGCATTTTCTTGTCACCGAAATAACGCGCCCTGTGCAATGCTGCTTCTTCTGCAAAGGGAATAAAAGACACACAAAAATTATAATTACAGACGACTCAAAGTTGCAGGACGATGCAGCCATTGCTTGTGGTAGTGTCAGATTTAAAGACATATTGCATGATTGGGAAACTTATAAAAACAGGAACAACAGCATTACATAACTAAAGAATAATGTTGATAAACTCCCTTGTAGAAATTTCAGCCACATAGAATCAGTAATACTTCAGAAAACCTGAAAAAAAAGTGGTAAAAAATGTCTGGGGATTTTTTTAAAAGCACCTTCATGGAGATAACGCCATTTGTAAAAGTTCTCCCATCCTGTAATCTATCTTTAAAGGCACAGGCTCGTCGGCAATGCGCGCTTGCCAACGAGCCTCTGCCTTTAAGGTTAACTTATGCAGTCTATTTTAATTCTCACAAGGAACTTTACTCAATTTACTTAAAGGAGTGTGACCAAAAAACAAGACATTTGAAATCTCCAATTTGGATGTGGAAGCAAAAAAGGTTTGAGTAATCACTGCACTGCTTTATGTAGCCGGATAAACTAGTTTACTAAACTTCGGTGGATTTTTGACGATATCCCTAGATATATACAGCTTGAAAGCACGAATTTCAGAATGGTAATGAGAAAAACATGACATATGATACAGTATTAAAATCTCAACACCCATGGGAAAAATGGGGACATCAAAAATATGATCTGGTCACACTCCTTGAAGGACAAACAATGCAGAGTTTTTATACTTACTGTTCAATCGTTCACGATAACAGTTACTTCGTAAATTGTCCGCATATTCTAGTTCGACCCGTTCGTCGATTAGGTGTATACGGCCGGAGTAATCCTTGTTAAATGTATTCTGAAATAAAGAGGGAAAAAATGAACCGTTTTAGTTTGAGCAAAAGTAGCTGGCTGCAGTGTTTGAATAAATTCTCTTCTCATGTCTAAGTCAATTCAAGTCAATATGCCTTCGAGTCCCAAGGTCGAGTCAAACTGCCTTCGAGTCCCAAGTCAAGTCAAACTGCCGTCGAGTCCCAAGTCAAGTCAAACTGCCGTCGAGTCCCAAGTCAAGTCAAACTGCCGTCGAGTCCCAAGTCAAGTCAAACTGCATCCAAGTCCCTAGTCAAGTTAAACTGCCTTCGAGTCCCAAGTCCCAAGTCAAACTGCCTTCGAGTCCCAAGTCAAGCCAAACTACCTTTGAGTCCCAAGTCAAGTCAGGCCTGCCAAATTGCTTCAAATATAGGAAGCGTACACATTACAAGTTTGGTTTGTCAAATTTTAACAAGCCACCTTTTCGTCGAATGAAGCTATTTTTTCACCATCAAACAAAAAGATTATAATCCCCGTCAAAGAGGCATATATTCACATTAGGAAATCACATTGTCAAATTCTTTTTCAAAAATATCTTTACAATAACATTTTCAAGTTCCAAGAAAAAACAAATCTCACCTTAACATAATATTTGACTTTATTCTCGTGGGTTGTTCTCTCATGTACATATGATCTGTCACAAAAGAACATAAAATTGTTAATTTTATGGCAACTAAGTAAGCCGTTTATAGACCGTATTGAATAGCCGCCATTTCGTGGGGAAGTCTTTTTGTTCCTCGAGGACATGCACAGTTGCACATATTGTGCTCCTATTGTTGAACGGTTTAAGTAACAAAATGGCGGCTATTCGATACGGTCTATTATCAACTTGAGATGACGAAATAGAAGATGCAGTTTTAGTGGGAGGTAACTCCCAGGGAAATCCCCGGGGGAAAACCCATGCTGTCAAATAGCGACTGCAAACCCGATCCACATACAACGCCCCGGAATCGAACCAAGGACGCCAGAAGTGAAAGTTGGGAAATGGGCCCTTTTACACACAAGAGATGAAAGTCTTGGATCCTTACGTTTCCCTTCTACAGGGTGGATGAAAAAAAAACGAAACCGAAATATTATTGCTAATTGTAACTAAAGTAGGGCACAGTATGTGAATTAAAGGGATATATTTATGTTACTGTCAGGGCTGATTCTCCTCTTTAAAATGACACCCTGGTCATGTCATTAAGTTTTCGGTTGACTGAGCAATGTTATGCAAGGGTCTAGTTTGGGATTTGCGCCACTTTCTTTAATGGCGTCCAGTGGCCTAAAGCATGGCATATCATGTTTGGACGATCAAGTATCAATTGGCAAAACCCATTACGCCTCTGAAAGTCTGAAGATTGCAGTAACCAAAAAAATAAAAAAAATAAAAAAATTATAATAATTCAGTAAGGCCCGCTTCAAACGTCGCGCTTATGCCGTGTCGAAATAAATTTAACTTGGCACGACGTTAGCATGGTAGTGGCTTCAAACGTCGAACTTAAATGCAAACTCCCAGTCGAGCCTAAATACATCCAACATGGCGGGCGAGTCGTGTGCACGTCATGGACGTTGTGCACGTGCGTTTTCCATTCTGTCATCTATACATCGCCATTTTATTATTTTGATGCACTTGTTTGTTGGTTATTTCTTTACTCACATACGCGCTGCGAGCATGCGCATTCCTAGTTGTGAACAAACTTCCGACCCGACTTCGAATGGAATTAAATTCGACACGGCAGAAGCACGACGTTTGAAGCAGCGCCGTGCTACTGCCGCACTAATTTGAGTTAGCACGGCAGACCCTGTCGAGCTAAAATCTTCTGCCGTGTCGAACTCATTCTGCCGAGCCAAATGGCTTCAAACGTCGTGCTTGTGCCGTGTCGAATTGAAAAAATCAAGTTTAATTTAATTCGACACGGTATAAGCGCGAAGTTTGAAGCGGGCCTAAGGGTACCCACAGGACACTCCTAAACCATTTTGTCTACGGCTGATGTTCTGCTACAGGGCCAGCTAAATTGCATCGACAAGTTCCCGAGGCCTCCTAGGCTTTGCCAATGGATACTTGACCGTTTAAACAGGCTATTCCATGGTTTAGGCCACTGGACACCATTAAAGAAAGTGGCACAAATCCCAAACTAGACCCTTGCATAACATTGATCACTGCTCAGTCAACCGGAAACATAATAACATGATCAGGGTGTCATTTTAAAGAGGAGATTCAACCCTAACAGATGATATCTCCCGTTCATTCATATGTGACCTACTTTCATGAATTTAGTCACAATTAGCAATAATATCTCGGTTTCGTTTCTTTTTGCATCGACCCTGACTCTTTGACTCTTTCACTATGGCGCACGGCTCACAACGGTTTGAAACATTTACTTTCGGTTAGAATACTGCTGGAAGCGGCTTGCCTGTACACAAGCAAACCTGGCCATTAATTCATTTTACTATGCCTCATATTCATCAGGCAGCCGTAGTATTTCATTGGCCCACTCCAGCAACATGAGGTTGAAATGTTTACACGACAAGTACGAAGCACGTATTAACTGCGCTGCACAGTTGGTGTACCACTATGCTACACATGCAACGTGCCCGTCCAGAACCCGTTAAAACTTACTATGCCTGTGGGCATAGCAAAGACTATGTCACAGACCATTACAAAATTCAATACTTTGTTGGCGACTTACCCCATTCTTGTGAGACTAAACGGAGATTCCTGAATGAATGCAGTTGACAGCAAGGAGATTACGACTAACATTAAGATCGGAAGGAGTTGCAAAAGAAACGCGTACTGTCCCTGTCATACAAAACACACAAAATGACAATTGAGGATGTATATGATAAAAACCAGCCTGTGTGTAAGTCAGCTCAGTACATTATCTACGTTCCGAAAAGAAAAGAGCGAAAAATTGTGTCCATGCTATTTAGGGCAGGTTCACACTGCATTGTTTTCGTCCATCAGACGTACGTAAAATTGACGTACGTCGTCTCCGGTCCGTCAGTTTTTAGTCCGTTGATGCGTTTTCAATGTGAACTGTCTCAAAGATCAGCTTCATTTATGTACGTAGAGTAGAAAAAAATCAACGTATCGGAATGTTTCAAACGTCAAATTGAAAAGAGTTGATCCAAGGTCTACTTGTCCGTCGATTTTTTTTTATCCGTCACATCCGTTGTACATACAACAGCGCGATCAAAATACATCCACCACAGGATAATTTTTTTTGAAGCAATGCGTTCGAAAAAATCCTGTGGTGGATGTATTTTGTTTTTTAATGTGCGACTGAATGGGTGTCTGAATCGCTGAGCTAGCTTTGCTCAGGTGGCTGAATCAACGGATGAAACAACGCTGGGGGTGAATTACCGACGCATTTTGTTCAGTTCCCCATGTGGTAGGATGCGTCCAGTGTGAACCGCTGGTGCAAACGTACAGAACGGACACTATCTGGAACAAATTCAACTCATCCGTTTTGACCGGTGGCCATGCGACGGACGGACGCACAACGGATGTAACGTACGTCTGACGGACGAAAATAGTGCAGTGTGAACCCGCCCTTAGGCTGGTTCCTTGCCTATACTACACAGATATTGGAGCCATTTATGCAGTGCGGAAGTAAGGGGCCTAGTTTCAATCACATGAGGGTGTCTGGAATAAAGATTTCAAACCCACGTTTTAACCAAAATGTCAAATTCACTGCGGATTAAATTCAAATAAAGTCCACGGCAAAAAAAAACCCAAAAATTTGGCCCACGGTACTCTGTGAAAGTGTGAGTCGTACAAAGGCTTACTGACCTCCTCCCTGGAGTGTTGCTGGTTGGGGTTATTGGTGCGGAACTGCCGCCGGTGTCTGGCAACATTCCCTTGTGGAAAACCACCCCCAAAGAACATGTTGAACAGGTCTTCGGGTGAAAAGTCCTCATCTATTGCACAAAGAAATAACATTTAAAAGTTATATCTACTTTTAAAGGCCCGCTCTGCCTGAGATTGGGCAATAGACCGATCCAGTAAGCTACGCCCATTTAGAAATTGCCTAGCAACAGTCGCTGGCCGTGCCGTGCGTCAGCGTCCGCGCCCTGGTCAGCGCGTATTGAAACACGCACACGCACACAGAAACTGCACGCTCGAAAGCAAAATGTGCACTTAAGTATCCGCTAGCTTCCTCTGCGCTGATAAAAATGATGTTTATGGTGTTTTTGCGTCACTCGTGCTGCATTTGCTGTAGCTCTGTGCATAAAATTTTGAGGACTCAGGTAACCAAAATGGGATCCGCATTTTGGTTACCTGAGGCTGTGATTGGTCAATTCCAAAATGGGCGGAGCTTACTGGATCGGTCTATTTGAGAGGGTAACAAGCTCCAATAAAATGTAATAAAGACAATTTAAAGACCCAATGCAACATTTGCAGTTACCAAAAAAGTTTAACTTCAGAGTCCACAAGAAAAACCTGACTAAAAGTGTTAATAGCATTATTTTTTCCATGAAAATGAAACCTTTGTGGGAGAAATTGCCAACTGTAGGTGCTTGTTTAAAAAAGTTGTCTGCAGAGAACTTTTTTACCGTTCATTCATGCACAAACACCATGCATAGATTTTTCAGGTTTTCTGAAGTATTACTTCATCTATGTAGCTGAAATTTCCACAAGGCAGTTTATCAACATTTCTCTTTAGTTGTGTAATGCTGTTCCCGTTTTTAAAAGTTTTTTCAATCATGTAATCTGTCTTTACACGATCGACCACTTGGCAAATAAATTTTTAAAAAAAAATTACATTCTTTTTTATTTTTTCCCCCCAAGGTAAAATCAGCACAATGTCTTACCATCGAAGCCTCTGGTTTCGTAGTAGAAGCCGCCATGATGATTATGGTGATGGCGCCGCCTGACGTTATTAGTTTGCGATTCGTCACCGAACATGTCATATTTTTTCCTCTTTTCCTCATCACTTAGAACGGAAAAGGCTTTTCCAATGGCTGCGAGACAGAACACAAAGCTTGTGTAAGCCGAAAGTCCGACATTTATGCATACCCACAAAAAAGTGAACACAACAATTTCATACAATGACTAGAACAAGATGATGAGCCCATATATAATTACAAAAGCTACAAATTTACCTTTGAATGCTTCGGCGGCACCAGGGGCATGGTTTTTGTCGGGGTGGAACTGTAGCGCCAGTTTCCTGTACGCCTTCTTGATGTCAACTTCAGAGGCATTTTTGGACACCCCGAGTACTTCGTAGAAGTCTTTGCATTTCTTTATTCTGTCCATATCATGTAAAGAAAAAAAACACAAATAGCTCTGTTGGTGGAGAAATGTAACCTCTTCCGCCTCTGTGGCCCTGATAATGGCCCAAGCCGAAGGCGTGGGCAAGCCGAAGGCGTGGGCCATTATCAGCGTCCAGGCCCTATTGTTTAAGACCGGCCAAACCCACTTTTAATCCCATTCATAAATACTTTTGTGTTAATCGGTGAAACTCACTAAAATTAGCTTGTCATTGCATTCACTTTTTCGCTTCATCTTGTTGTTTGTACGTTTAAACTGCTAGCTGTGCGTCAAGTTGTTTGTTCGATCGCGCGCGTTACACGTATAATGCAGATGTGTAGATATCGCATGCACAGTGCAAATTTTGCTGTCGGGAGCGTGCAGTTTCTGCGTGCGTGTGCAAGTTCCATACGCTTACTAGGGCGCAGGCAGAAACGCGAGCCAGATAGTTTTAAACACTGGTTATTATCATTCGTTTAAAACCGGCCACGTGATGTGTTCTCAGCCAATGAGGATGCGTAAACTGTCTAAGGTATTTATGAATGGAATATTGAATTTGTCTTTTGTTTACCTGGTGACCTCTTTAACCTGTTCGTCGGTGTAGTCTCTATTCAAGCCGCCATTTACATCTGCATTTGTCTGCTCCCTCGAGCCAGATGCATGCCTCTGCCTTGGTGTTGTCGGTCCATTTGTTGATGACGTTCGTTGCTTCGTGTTCGGTTGGTCTGTGTTCGGTTGGTCTGTGGAGTCGCTTGATGAAGACGAACTCTCCTCGGTGTGCTTGTCGAGGTGAACTAGAAGATCTGGTTGAAGAAAAATGGAAACCCTTCTTAAAACAGACTGAGTCACCAAAATTGCGAGCTTCGAAAATTAACGGTTATGCGCTCCTAAAAATAAATAAATGATGTAATGCTTAGTGCTATTTTAAACACGACGGTAGCCGCAGTCCTCATATTTAGTCGTTGTATGTGGAATATGTGGAGCAAGAACCAGTCTATTTAGACGTCACCTGCACCAACTGATGATGGCTGATAAGAGGTTTTAAGAAAAAAAATGGTAATGTCCGACTTGTAAATTTTCACCAATAATGTTAGCGCTAATCAGGTAAAGGCATTAATGCACATGCCATTCCGAGTTGCGACAACGATTTGTTTTTTTAAATCAAAGGAAAAATGGAACACAATGTTATGTTATGTGGAAGATAAGGTTTATGCTTATAAATCTGGTTACGGTCGACTTAACTATGGTACAGGGATTTAATAAAAACAACATTGAAATTTTACTAGTTTTGCAAATCATTATTTCACAATGTGAGGGCGCCCTTCATCATATCACACGCACACACACTACGTGCACAAACCCAACCGGCATTTTTTGTCAAGCTTCGTTTCGTTACAATTTTCTAACAAATTTATCACCATCACGTTACCTTTTGCTTTTTGTGAAGGATATAATCTTTCTGCTTTATTAAGGAATCGTCTTGCCTTCTCGTAATCTCCTGTGGCCATACATTTTTCTGCGATTTTAATGCATTTTATGCCGTCATCTCGATTGCTTTCCATGATTTTTGCTTAGCACACGTAGTTTTCCGTTTTGATGCATGCACGCACAGTGCTATGCTAGCTGGTTAAGTTATGCACGCATTCGTATGGGCAAACTGGTACCCGTACCCTTGTAAACCCGTGAATAATTATAAACCGTACAAAGCCAGTGTTGTCATTTTTTGCTTATTTCAGCAGAAAACTTCACCTAAAACTCTACCAAATCATCATTTGGATAAATAAAACAACAATCGTTTGGCAAAAAGTGAAAGAAATCCATGATTTTCAAGGCATGATTGAAATGCAAGTCCTTAATAAACTGGTTCCGGTCCACATAATGTACACAGAACAGGATTAATTCGTGTTCGTAATTTTGTATGTGGACTGGAAACCAGTTTATGTCATTGGTAAGGGCTCCGTCTGAAACCCTAATTCTTCAATGGATTTGTTAGGGCAAATAGTCTGATACCAAAGAAGTCGAAGTTGCTGAATATTAATAGGCCTTTTTCCAAATCTCGACTTGGGCTCAGGCTCCGGCTCCATGTAAACCACATGGAGCAGGAGCCTAAACCTGAACCCAAGTCGAGATTTGGAAAAAGGCCATATTGACGTCACGAGAAGGTCGATGTTGCATTATGAATTATGCATTAGGGCATTTTAGGGGACCCGTGTACCCGGTTCTACGTTCGGCTTGAAAGTCTTTAAATATTTTAAATTTCTCTTCCAATACTAAAGTGAAAACGTCACCCTTGTTTGTTGCCATGGCTACTGGCCTCTATACACTAAAACCAGTGAACCGCTTTCCTGCGCTTTAGCAATGGACGTTTCGGAATACCCGAGAATGTTTAGTCCCAAATGTTTAGCTGCCCACAAATAGACCTGCTCGGGGTTTTTTCGCACACAATGAAATTAGCATATTCATTTATTTTTGGTACATTCAGCGGTCCTTTGACATACTATGGACCAGTTCCTAATCCTATTGCTTATTTAACGGTACTCTATCGCAAGGTTCGACTGTAAAATATACACAGCGCCCTCTATTAAAAACACGCCAAAAGTGCGTATGCAGTGTTTTGCATAAATTTGCTTATTATATTCAAAACGTATGCAAAACACCGTGGGTGTAAACAGTTAAACACGCACGATTTGATACCTGCCGTGACGTCAGAGGTCATAAATCACGGGCCCGCGTTTTTTTTTTGCGTAAATAAAAGGTAAATGAGAAACATATGACCTAAAAATTATCAATATGGAAATTTATAACAGTTTATTCACGCCCCGCCCATAGCATGTGAACAACCGTGACGTCTTATGTTTGGGCTATTACCATGGCAACCAGGTGCTAAATTCATGGCGATGTTTAGCACAACAAATTTGCTCAGCACAGAATTTATTTTCTTTATATTTCAAAAATGGTTGCCAGCCAAAACTGTATGTGATGTGTATTTTACTAATATTTTGCTCCTCTTTCTAATTCTAAAAACACAATTTGACATACAATGTTGGCTGGTAACCCATTTTACAAAGTAAATTTCTCCCACAAAGGGTATTTGTTACCATTGCTATCAACATTTTTCGTTTAGTTTTTTTCTTGTCAACTCGTTAAGTAAAATTTTGGGTAACTGCAAATGATGCATTTTTCAGGTTTTCTGAAGTATTACTAGATCTATGTGGCTGAAATGTTTACAAAATAGTTTTCTTGACCTATGCTTTCAATTACCAGTGGAAATCATGCCGTTTTTAACAGTTTACCAAACAAGTATACTACCTTTAGACTGTCCTATAATGTTGGCCACGCCCACCGTTGCATAAATTAGCATAATTATTCATTATTTTGACCTTTGCCCGTATCGGCTGATGGCGCGACTACCAATCACGTGTGTGTACAAAGTGCATGTTTATCATGTTATCGGACAAAAAACAAGCATGTGACGAGCTTGAGAAAAACAAACTTCAAACGACCAAAGTTTAATACTTAGAACAGGAGGTTTTTGACTCAACTTGCAGCCGGTTTAAGAAGGGGAAATAATCGTGTGGTGAGTAAAAAACCTATAATTGATTCCAGGTTTCGAAAACATCGTACGATGCGAGAGTGATGAATCATTGTTTTTGACCAACACTGAGTCAGCATGGTCATGGTGGTCAGTGTCCGTTCGTGCCATCCCAGTGGCGAGTTTTTGGGGGTGTGTGAGGGGCGTGCGGAAGGCTGAGCAGGTCGAACTCGTGTGCCAGGTTGCGGTAAGAATGTGCAAATTGCATAGAAAAACAATGGATTAATTGACCATTTCGCTTGCATAGACATGATGCACCTTGTAAACAGTATTCTGCTGCCTCAAAATGTTGGTTTGTTTATCATCATCTGTGATACCCAACAAGATGAATCAAAATCAGTTTGAATGCAAATTCACTAATTTGCAAAAATGTTCTTTGTTTTTATGCAGGTTCGAGATTAAAACGGGACGTAAAATATTCCATTGTCCAAGCAAGCATGGCGACATCTGCTACAATTCGTCTTCCATTTACAGTCGTTTTTTTCATCTTTACTCTTTTTTGCGCGACATCGTTTCTTCCGAGAGCGGGCGCCGACAGCATCGAAGAACAAAAACATTCCAGTCATTTGAAAGCAGCTCACGAAATCCTCGGTTCTCTAACAGGAACTGAAGATTTTGAAGACACGACAAATCGGTACGATACATTTTTGCGTATGCTGTCGGGTCTCGTGAGCAGGCACGGCTCCCCGGATGATGCGAAGAAATTGAAGCAACTTCGGCTGAGTTACAAGGATTTTAAAACCTCAAAACTGAAGCTTGATCCTGATGTGAAGTATAACGTGGTGAGTATACAAGGAAAATGTAATTTTTTGTTCTTTTGTACGATCCCCTAAAGGGATCTAGTTGCTGAAAGATTTGCCGATACCTAGAAGGTTCTTCAGCTCAGCCACGGAGTGCGAGAGAACAGGAAGAAATTCTCAGTTTTAGAGGTGGGAGGAAAACCCCACACGGGTCATTCTATAAATTTGGGGTCCAACGTGTGACATTTTTCTGTCCCCGTTACACCTGACATACTGCTATTTGCCATACAAGTATCATTAAAAATGCCTTCAAACCATATTTTTATGAATTGTATTTTATGTAATCACTCTTTGAAATAGAAGGCATTTAAAGAATATGTCCTGAATTTACAAAATACAACATTTTACAAGATGTCAGATGTAACGGGGACAGAAAAAGTGGACCCCAAATTTATAGAATGACCCACTGTACACTAAAGTGTGGGGAAAACACACAGAATCAAGCAGGGACTGAGATTTGTTTTTGTTTTTGTTTTTTTTGCAAGGAATGAATGATATCTCAAGTGTTGTGAAAATGTTAGTTTACTAGTTTTCAGTGGACTAATGGCCTGTCTAATCTGTTGTCTTCTTTCCGAGACAAAAAAAGAGATTAGACAGGCCAAACACAGGAAGTCAGACTTGGGCAAGTCTACACATGTAGGTACATAAACGGATGTATAAAAAACGGCGTTTTTCATAGGGTGGCCATTGTCTAAAGTATGACGTTTTTTTGTTAAAATGTAGTAAATGCTTTAAAAATTCGTTTTGCTAAAACAAAATTTTATTTGCCGAGAACCACTGACAATAAAACTTCAAGAACCTAAGAACATGAAATTCAAACAAATTAATCCAAAAGACCAATTTTTTGATGCATTATTTCTCAAAATTGCCATGTTAAAGCAAAAAAAGTGCTACAATTAATGGAAGCGATGTTATCAAATTTGTAACTTTGTACTTGACCTTTGCAGTTTGTCTTGAATTTCATAAAAAAGGGTAAGGCCAGTTTTATTTCCTTTGAACCGATTTTAAACTTGTTTACAGACATTTTTCCTAAAACTTCCAAGTGTAAATAATTTCTTGAAACTTTTTAGAGAAAACAGTAAAAATTATAATGAATAGGGCATCTGACAAGGTTTAACATTTTTCACTTATATACAAATCATGTGATGTAGTTTATGGCTTTTCTGACAATGACACTACAATTTTTTTAATCTTAATAACAATAGCAACTTTAAAACAGATAGTTGTTGACTTTTAACCCCAGATTTAAAGTGGACAAATGATAATTGAGGTTTTTTTGGGGGGGAAATCTTTGCCCAACTATTTTATCTGTAAAATCAGGAATGCTTCCATTTTATGGGTCTGAAGTTATCTTATCGAGTTTATGGTTTATTGTTTGAAAGTAATCTTTGCCCTTTTGGGCTGTTTGAAATAGAGTTAACAGGTTGTTGTGTATTTGTGCACAGAGGTTAAGTGGACATAACGCACAATATCTATGACAGGACATACTTGTACGCCTTTACAAGAATTTTAACTTTTTAATCCTGCCAAAATTGAAATTGGCTCAAACATTTGCACAATTTTGTATTCATTGGAAATTTAAAATTCTAACAATTCAATTTCTCTTCAAGAGACTTAATTTATCTCCTTAATCAGTGGTAGGTAACTTTTCCCAATCACTTTTAAAAAATTAACTTTGAAAGTTGAAACACGTTTTTAATATTTGTAATTGAGTCTTTTCACAGTAAAGGGGGCATTTTGGCAACACAGACCATATTTTCTAGAAAATGACTCGGGGATAATAGTAGAGCATCTGCCCAGTGAGTCAGAGGTCTTGAGGGGAAAAACCTGAGGGAGTATACCACTGTGCCTTATAGCTCAGCTGGTAAAGCATTATTTAGAAAGGCATGTTGTCACACTATTTGTAACCCTTGTTGGGTCTAAGTTATCTCTTCAAAACAACTTATATTTCTTTCATTTTGTATATTTCCTCGAAAATATGGTCTGTGTTGCCAAAATGTCCCCTTTACTGTAGAAAGACCTATGTACATAGGCCAGAGACACCAGGAAATCCTCTTAATCTTCACGAAAGTGTTCTGCGATCTTACAAGTGCATTACACAACACACTGGACCAACGGCCTTACATCCCTTCCGAAGGATGGAGCACATGTATGTCTTTAAGTGCCTTGCTCAAGGGCACAGGTACCGGTACCACGGACGGGTATCGAACCCACAACCCCAAGTTTTCACCCGAGTGCTACAAGTCGGTGACGCAAACCACTCGACCACTGTACCCCTTTTGTGTAGAATGAGTTTTTGTTTTTTTGTCACAGAGTGGTCTCATTGCAAGCCATGGATACCCAGTAGAAAGGCACCAAGTACATACTGATGATGGTTTTATACTGACAATGCATAGGATACCACACGGACTTCACAATGCAGGCAAAGGTACAAGAGGAAAATGTTTTAAATAAGTTTACTTGGCATTTATGTGGGTCTCTGAAGGGTGAAAATTGAGTTCGTTCAGAAAAGTATACCACTGGGCCTTATAGCTCAGCTGGTAGAGCATCTACCCAGTGTGTCAGAGGTCTTTGGAAAAAACCTGAGGGAGTGTACCACTGTGCCTCACAGCTCAGCTGGTAGAGCATCTACCCAGTGTGTCAGAGGTCTTGGGGGAAAACCGGAGGGAGTGTACCACTGTGCCTCAACTCAGCTGGTAGAGCATCTGCCAAGTGTGTCAGAGGTCTCAGGGGAAGAATGAGGAAGCTAGTATACTACTGTGTCTCATACTTAGCTCAGCTGGTAGAGCATCTGCCAAGTGTGTCAGGGATCTTAGGGGAAATCTAAAAGAGTATATCACTGTGCATTATAGCTTAGCTAGTAGAGCATCTGCCTAGTGAGTCAGAGGTCTTGAGGGGAAAAACCTGAGGGAGTATACCACTGTGCCTTATAGCTCAGCTGGTAAAGCATCTGCCTAGTGTTTCAGAGGTCTTGGGGAAACCCGGGGGAGTATACCACTGTGCCTTATAGCTCAACTGGTAGAACATCTGCCCGCTAAGTCAGAGGTCTCAGGTTCAAATCCCAATGAGGGATTCGAACTGCATCCAGTTTTTCACTGCATCCATATTTCTCAAATTCATGGACATTTGTCTACATTCTCATCAAATTTTATTCACCCCGGTGATCCCCGAGTCATTATCCCTGAAAAACAAAATCACTTATATTTATTTCTGTAGGACCCCGCGAGGTCGTGTTTGTTCAACACGGCCTTTTAGGGTCTGCCTCAAACTGGATAACCAATAACCCCACCCAGAGCCTAGGGTATCTCCTAGCCGACGCGGGGTACGATGTTTGGATGGGCAACTCGCGAGGTAACACCTACAGCAAGAGGCATGTGACTTTGAAACCGGACCAGGCAAAGTTTTGGGAATGGACGTAAGTTAAATTTTGATGCATATCTCGATCCTCTTGAATACAGATTACATGATTGGAAAACTTTAAAAACACTAATTTTTGCGATTAAATAAATATGCACGATTTTTTAGGTTGGGGGCGATTGACTAAAAAAAAAAACATTTTGGGGCCCGACGGTTCAGGCTACTTTGTATGGCAACAGGTATGTCCATTCGTTTTACGCAGAAGCCACAAGAGGAACATTTTCCATGCATTTTTCTGTTACAACGATTACAAAATACCAGGCAGGACAGTGTATCGCTGTGGGAGAAGGCATTAGCAAACCGGTGAAAGTCGGTACTATCCATATTTTTAAATATTTTCTTCTAAAAGAATAATAATAGCATACACGTTCGCAAACTTAATGGAAGTAAAACGCGAGCGTAAACCAGTGACCATAGCAACGGTCAAGCGACCCCGATGTGACATCACGTTTCTGCCAGCGAATATACAGGTATATATAGGTATTGTGGATTTTATGCATATGAAATAAATATATTTCATGAATAATTCATATTGCTAATTTGCATTACATAGGTTTGATGAGATGGCCAAATATGACCTTCCAGCTTCGCTCAACTACGTGTTGAATAACACAGGACAGAAGGATCTTTACTATATTGCGCATTCACAAGGTAAAAGTAAGGGTTGGGATTTAAAAACAATTTTTGAATATTTGGTTTTTATTTTACATTCCGTTTTAACATTGTGTCCGCGAAAACAGTGTTGTAATGACTCAGACGACTCAATTCCCGATTTTCACCGACTTGACCTGTCTTGAGACTCTCACCTCAAATGACATGATTCAGCCTTTTTTTGACTCGCAACTTCCAAAAATTAAATTGAACCCTTATACATTTTTTTTGTCATTTTGAAGACCAAATTGTATTTCAGCACTACAGAAACCCAAGATTAATATTTGTTTAAACAGGGAGCATACTGGGCCAGAACAACAAAAATACCCTACACGAAGGCAGCTTGACTCGACTTGTGACTCGAAGGCAGCTTGACTCGACTTGTGACTCGAAGGCAGCTTGACTCGACTTGTGACTCGAAGGCAGCTTGACTCGACTTGTGACTCGAAGGCAGCTTGACTCGACTTGTGACTCGAAGGCAGCTTGACTCGACTTGTGACTCGAAGGCAGCTTGACTCGACTTGTGACTCGAAGGCAGCTTGACTCGACTTGGGACTCGAAGGCAGCTTGACTCGACTTGGGACTCGAAGGCAGCTTGACTCGACTTGTGACTCGAAGGCAGCTTGACTCGACTTGTGACTCGAAGGCAGCTTGACTCGACTTGTGACTCGAAGGCAGCTTGACTCGACTTGTGACTCGAAGGCAGCTTGACTCGACTTGTGACTCGAAGGCAGCTTGACTCGACTTGTGACTCGAAGGCAGCTTGACTCGACTTGGGACTCGAAGGCAGCTTGACTCGACTTGAGACTCGAAGGCAGCTTGACTCGACTTGGGACTCGAAGGCAGCTTGACTCGACTTGGGACTCGAAGGCAGCTTGACTCGACTTGGGACTCGAAGGCAGTTTGACTCGACTTGGGACTCGAAGGCAGTTTGACTCGACTTGGGACTCGAAGGCAGTTTGACTCGACTTGGGACTCGAAGGCAGTTTGACTCGACTTGGGACTCGAAGGCAGTTTGACTCGACTTGAGACTCGAAGGCAGCTTGACTCGACTTGAGACTCGAAGGCAGCTTGACTCGACTTGGGACTCGAAGGCAGCTTGACTCGACTTGGGACTCGAAGGCAGCTTGACTCGACTTGGGACTCGAAGGCAGCTTGACTCGACTTGGGACTCGAAGGCAGCTTGACTCGACTTGGGACTCGAAGGCAGCTTGACTCGACTTGGGACTCGAAGGCAGCTTGACTCGACTTGGGACTCGAAGGCAGCTTGACTCGACTTGAGACTCGAAGGCAGCTTGACTCGACTTGAGACTCGAAGGCAGCTTGACTCGACTTGAGACTCGAAGGCAGCTTGACTCGACTTGAGACTCGAAGGCAGCTTGACTCGACTTGGGACTATAGAAGGCAGCTTGACTCGACTTGGGACTCGAAGGCAGCTTGACTCGACTAATTGGGACTCGAAGGCAGCTTGACTCGACTTGGGACTCGAAGGCAGCTTGACTCGACTTGGGACTCGAAGGCAGCTTGACTCGACTTGGGACTCGAAGGCAGTTTGACTCGACTTGGGACTCGAAGGCAGCTTGACTCGACTTGGGACTAGAAGGCAGCTTGACTCGACTTGGGACTAGAAGGCAGCTTGACTCGACTTGGGACTCGAAGGCAGCTTGACTCGACTTGGGATTCGAAGGCAGCTTGACTCGACTTGGGATTCGAAGGCAGCTTGACTCGACTTGGGATTCGAAGGCAGCTTGACTCGACTTGGGACTCGAAGGCAGCTTGACTCGACTTGGGACTCGAAGGCAGCTTGACTCGACTTGGGACTCGAAGGCAGCTTGACTCGACTTGGGACTCGAAGGCAGCTTGACTCGACTTGAGACTCGAAGGCAGCTTGACTCGACTTGGGACTAGAAGGCAGCTTGACTCGACTTGGGACTAGAAGGCAGCTTGACTCGACTTGGGACTCGAAGGCAGCTTGACTCGACTTGTGACTCGAAGGCAGCTTGACTCGACTTGAGACTCGAAGGCAGCTTGACTCGACTTGAGACTCGAAGGCAGCTTGACTCGACTTGGGACTCGAAGGCAGCTTGACTCGACTTGAGACTCGAAGGCAGCTTGACTCGACTTGGGACTCGAAGGCAGCTTGACTCGACTTGGGACTCGAAGGCAGCTTGACTCGACTTGGGACTCGAAGGCAGCTTGACTCGACTTGAGACTCGAAGGCAGCTTGACTCGACTTGGGACTCGAAGGCAGCTTGACTCGACTAATTGGGACTCGAAGGCAGCTTGACTCGACTTGGGACTCGAAGGCAGCTTGACTCGACTTGGGACTCGAAGGCAGCTTGACTCGACTTGGGACTCGAAGGCAGTTTGACTCGACTTGGGACTCGAAGGCAGTTTGACTCGACTTGGGACTCGAAGGCAGTTTGACTCGACTTGGGACTCAAAGGCAGCTTGACTCGACTTGGGACTAGAAGGCAGCTTGACTCGACTTGGGACTCGAAGGCAGCTTGACTCGACTTGAGACTCGAAGGCAGCTTGACTCGACTTGGGACTCGAAGGCAGCTTGACTCGACTTGGGACTCGAAGGCAGCTTGACTCGACTTGGGACTCGAAGGCAGCTTGACTCGACTTGAGACTCGAAGGCAGCTTGACTCGACTTGGGACTCAAAGGCAGCTTGACTCGACTTGGGACTCGAAGGCAGCTTGACTCGACTTGGGACTAGAAGGCAGCTTGACTCGACTTGGGACTAGAAGGCAGCTTGACTCGACTTGGGACTCGAAGGCAGCTTGACTCGACTCGGGACAAATTGACTTGACTTGATATGGGCCTCTAGCAGAGGGAGACTCGTTACAAGATCTCGTAAACAGCCCTAGAAGTACAGAAGCTCAGAGAGGCACTTTCAGGCAGAGTGGCGCATCCTGCCTCGGTGGCTCATATAGACCGTGTTGAATACCTGCCATCTTGTAGGGCAGTTTCTTTGGTCCTTGAAGACATGCATGGTTGCACATTTAGTGCTTACATTGTTGACCAATTTAAACAAAAAAAGTTGGCAGCTATTGGCTTTTATGACTGCATCCATCTTTGTCTTGTTCCTCGTAGTACGTGTCAGGAATGATCACTGCGTCTGCGCAATAGCGCGTCGCCGTGTAATCTACCATTGTTGTTTTGAGAGAATCACTGTCCGAGCTCTTTGTTTTCTTGATCGCGCTGCGCATGTGCCATTGTAATGCTCACAATGAACATTTTCAACACCGGACCCAACTATTTTTTTCTGCGAGCCTCGCTTTGGTTACGGTACGTTCATTTGAATAATGGTCTATAATTTGAATTTTTCTTTTCTTTTTTTTCATCGTATACCGTTACCTTTTCTTTCGTTGTTATTTCAACAGGAACCCTCTTAGCCTTTGCAGAATTCTCTCGTAACCAGGAGCTGGCCAAAAAAGTCAAGAAGTTTTTCGGCATAGGCCCGGTTGCAACAGTTGGGTACCTCTCATCTCCTCTGTTTAGGTTTCTCGTCGACGACATGCCCGACATTTTTCTTTCGGTGAGCTTGCATCCTCCATAGGTTAACCAATATCATGGTCTCGGCTGTTTACATCGGGGGAAATCGTTTGTTCAATCAAATTTAGTTGGAGATTGCAAATTTTCTGTTTTCTTCCCATGGATAGTATTTTTGAAAGGTATTTTATATGATTGTTCAGTTAAATCGAATGCATTTTCTGGAAAAATCTGAACACGCTCCTTTAAATGGAATGTACATGTATAATTCCAACAATTTAATTTCAATTTTTATTTTTTATTTCCAGGATATTTTGATAGATCTTCACCTGTACGACTTTTTCCCAAGCAACGAGTTTTTCCACTTTGTCGGCGAAACAATTTGCAGTAATTCCTTCACGGTTTTCACTTGCGAGATTGCGTTGTCCATGTTCGGGGGGTACAGCAAAGACCACATGAACGCTAGTCGGATACCCGTCTATGTGAAAAACACTCCGGCAGGGACATCTGTGCGGAATATGGACCATTGGGCTCAGGTAACTAGACCTGGCAGGGAGGTGATACAAACAAGTGTTTAATTCAATACAAATGTGGACAAATGTCCATGAGTTTGGGGAATTTGGATGCGATGAAAAACAACTTGGCTTTACTTGGATTCGAACCGCAGACCTTCTGCTTAAAGGCAGTACACATGATTGGTATCTCAAAGAATCAGAAATGTTTACAGATTTACACACAACTTGCACATTATAAACATGATGACGGCAGAAAACTTCCCCTTAAATGGTTTTGTCTGAAGTGCTGAAGTCTTTGAGAAATGAGAAAAACAATTCGCCCCAAAACCATTTCGCCCTGGACCACTTCATCTTGAACCACTTTGCCCAAGTGCCATTTCGCCCCCAACCACTTCGTTTAAACACTACTTCGCCAAAAGGCCACTTAATTCATCCCAAACATGCCAAAACAACTTCGTGCACAGGCCGTGGTTCATGGCGAAGTGGTTCAGGGGCGAAATTATTGGGATTGGCTATTACATGAGCTTAGCAAGCCCTAGCAAGGGATAAACCCTTCAATGAGATAATCACCCCTCCCAAAGATCCCTTAAGATATGCCCCAAACCCCTGCCCGGCTTGCCCCAGTTATTAGGTATGAATAGGTGACTTTTAGGGACAATGACCTAGGGATCGCTAGGGTGAGTTAATTCGATACAAAATTGAATTCTGTCCACTCATTTTCAGATGGTGGATTCTAAAAAGTGCTGCATGTACGACTTTGGTCTGAAAGGCAACTTGAAACATTACAACCAGGTAAGTTGGCCATTACTAGTAAATTTAAAAAAACTCAAAATTTGACAGTTGTTTCATCAAAAGTCGCTGGTATTTTCAAGTTAAGTGACTAAAAAATTTTCTTATTTTTTTTTATTGTACTGATTGTTTATTTAAATAAACTTATTGGCCACTTCTTGAAAACGCAAAATGCCAAGTATACCCGATTTGTCGCAGTAAATGTATGACTGTTCACTATAAGTGCATTTTGTACAACGTCGCCCTATGCATGGAGTTATCAGAAAGTGGCGAATAATTATTATTCCACACTTCGTGAAAACTCCATTCGTGCACATACCATCATTTTCAATGAGTGGTGAATTGTGATTCGCCACTTTGTAAAAACAAATCGCTTTAGTTTCCTGATTTTTACCAAGTTCTGTAACTTAAAAAAAACAAAAAACAAAATCAAGTCTCGAAACTTTGCAGTTATGTTAATAACAAATAATTATAATAATACAGAAATTGTAAGAACTCTGGATGCGGCAATAGGGCGACATTTCGGGAAGCCTTTCCCCGGGGACCACCGAAATTTCGGCAAGAATCACTCAAATTGACACCTTATTTGTTTACCCAAAGCTTCCAAAAATGGTTCCAGACCTAAGAGAATTGGTTCTAGACCTAATAAAAATGGTTCTCGATTTAAAAAAAAATTGTTTTTGACCTAAAAAAAATGATCTTTAAAAAACAAAATATTAGGGCGACACCAAAATGTCGCCCTAATATACCTTTTTTACACACAAATTGTCGCCCTATCCTAGCATCCAGAGTTTTCGCTCAAACTGTTTTTTTCTTTAAAACGTCAACGATATGACATAGTCATGGTCCTTCTCTCTCTGCAGACCACACCCCCAGAGTATCACATTGAGAACATGGAAACCCCTACAGCCCTTTTCTACGGAGGCCGCGACACACTGGCCGACCCAAAAGACGTTTCGCTGCTGCTTCCAAAGATAAAAAATCTTTTCTACAAAAAGAACATCCCAACTTACGGACATCTGGATTTCATCTGGGCGGTGGACGCTGAAAGTTACGTCTACAAAGATATTATTGGTTTGATGAAACAAGACTAAATGTTTTCCCACGCAATTTTTTGAAATCCCTGACGATGCCTCCCCTTTTTTTATATTTTATTTTTAAATTTGTTTAATGCCTTTTTTTAATATACATTTTTACGAGAAGCACAGGAACTAATTTCTTCTAAAATGCTTGATTTTAAAACTTTAAAAATTTGGGGAAAGCATGGTTATGAATTGTTAAAAATTGACCCTAAACAATTTAGAAGCAAAAAACGAATTTCAAGTTAGCATTAAAATTAAAAATTCTGGATAAAAAGTAACCTTTTTGTTTCTAAATGTTGGCAATATAAGCAATATAATCAAAGTTCTCTAGTTTTATTCTGACTTGAAGTTTTTATTGCCTATTTGTTTTGTTTTTTAATCTGAAATAACATGTACAAAATTATGTGTACAAAATTTGAAAGATCTGTGTACTGATGTACACAAGAATACTGGTATGTTAAACCAAAAACACACGTGCTTTATAATCTGTTGAATTAATCCAATGTTTTTTGCTGAAAACTAAGTATTATCTATATTTCATACGACTGTGCTACCGCTTTAGTAATGACCCAAACAAATCACTTAAAATCTTTTTGAGAAATAATTCTCTCTGAAAAAGAAATTATATACTTGCCAATGAACAAAAAATAGCATGACGCTGAAAAGTGTGTTATATGCTACGAGTTCTTCGTGACTATTGGACTATATCAACTTCCAATACCGATTGGAGCTAATATCGTTTTGAACTTGAACTTGACTGCTGTGGACGGCCTGTCAGTGTAGCAAATCTCGCTCAATGGCGGCCACCTCGAGTGTTGCAAAGTATGATCTTTTAGTGAGAAGATTCATACATTATGAATATGTAGAAATGACTCGAGAGTCGGTATTTGTGGTGCCTGACCTGGTCTTAACTTTTGGCCAATCACATAATTTTCCTTTTAAAAAAAATAGTATTTTTTGCTGAAAATAACTTGGCGTTAACTGATTAAGTTGCTCAGGTCATAAATTATGAAAAATGTGCAAGAAATAGCATTGATACTTTTTGTCAGATTTTAGTGATCACATTGTTGTGGTGATATGCTTTGAATGTATTGTCTGTGTTCAGAACAATTTCACCTCATAAAATAAATTTCAGTAAAAATTGATAAAAACTTTTTTGTTTTATCACTTCCATTTTTAGCAGATTTCTTTGCCAATATCGCATTTGAGAGATAATTTTGGCAAACTGGGAAAATTAGCCATTTTCGTGGTGAAGTTAGAACTGAGCACAGACCTGTAAACATACGATGTTTTTTTTCTTGCATTGTGTAGCAGATACACACGAAATCTTATGTGATTTTTAACATATATTGAAATTGTTGGAATTGTGTATATATACACCAATTTCTTTGAATTTGTATGGGTTTCATGCTTATAAATTTGAAATTTTGCAAAATAAGGTGATACAACCCTGGTTCCCGATTCTACTTTCACTAGATGGCATTCCGCAATAAGCGATAGGATCAGGAACAGGTCTATACATGTCAAAGGTCCACTGTTGTATACCAATCATACTAATTCCATTGTGTGCGAAAAACCCCAAAAGATGTCTTCAGTATAGAGCAGCTTTTGAATCTAACTGTATTCATAACCATATAGAATCCACTGAAATCATTAATGTAGAATTTATGTCATTTTTAACCATTGTTGTGTTTTGGAGATTTTTAAAAAAATTCGGCATACAAATTTACCACAGAAAACAACTGGAATAAGCTATGAAATGTTATAATGCTGCATCTTTATGCAAAATACAATTTTGTACGTCAAAACAAAATTTAAAGAAAAATGTTAATTTCTTGTAAATATATTATTCTGATAAAAGAGCCACGGTATTTTTTTTCGTAAAAATCTTTGTTCAATGTATACGAAAAAAATACCAGAGCCACTTTTATAAAGCTGTTTAGCAGAAACAAAATCGCTTAGTGCTTTGCAGAAACGGGTTAGCAGTCATAATTGTATCGAACACCAGTCAATTGTAATACACATCACATATAATTTTCACGGGTAACCCATTTCTACAAAGCAAATATATTTTGTATTAAGCAAGTTTTTCTGCTAAACAGTTTTATGAAATTAGCCTCAGATCTTCATGTTGATTTTTTTGTTTAAATTGCAAGTCAGAAATGAGCAGAAAATGCACAAATGTATATGTACAAGTATCAGCGATTTTGCATGATGAGTTTTCTTAAAGAACAGATTATTCCCATAGGGTGTGTGTTAAATTATATTGAAATTATGTGATCGAGAATGAGACCTGTTGGAAAGGGTTGTAGTCGAGTCCATCACAAGTCTGTCACAAGTCCAGTAACAAGAAGCAAAGGATGAACATGCACAAAAGAACGCCTTTGTTGGAGTTCAATTAAATAGCTTTTGAAATGAATTAAGACCCAGAGCTTGTGCTGGACTTGTGAAGGCTTGTGTGGACTTGTGATGTACTCGACTTCAACCCTGTAGCTTCAGACCTTGTGTACTAAACATATGAGAGAGGCTGCAAACATTTTAGCATTTCCTTGCAAAACCTTAAAATACAGATGCTTGACGAGTCATTTAAAAAAAAAAATAATTATGATCAACTTCTCAACTCTTACCAAACAGGGAGAGTCCAGTATGTACGTATATAGTGAAATAACACTCAAAACATTGTGTGGGCGTATTGAGTGTTTCATAAAGCAGTGACTACGGTGAACAAAAAATACATTTATTTTTATACTGTACTTGGGAGAGGAAAAAGGGGACGTTCACTGTAATAAACACACTGTAATAAAGACACTGTTGGTCATAGTGGTATTGAGTACGGATGCCAACTGGTTTTATTCCCGTGTGATTTATTTAATTAAAGAAACAAATTGAAATATAAAAAGTGAATATTTCTGTTCTTTTGTGGGCAAGATTACCATGCACGGACAGGACTGAGAAGAATTTAAAAGTTGGACATCACCCGAGGCCTCGATGTGCAAAACCTATGTCAGTATACTAGTAATAAACATGGTAAAAAATTAAATATTTTTTCCTGCCAAATGTTTGTTTTTCCCAGTTAGACCTGTATTTTAGGGGGAATGGAGATGTCCGATTTGTAAATTCTTGCCAAATAGTTTCAAAATTTTGCTTACAAAACACAGATATTTATTAACTTTTCTCCATAGGTTTTGTGCATGGGTTCTCGGAAAATGTCTGTGCATGGTAAACTTCCCCTGTTGCGATTGAGTTGCCTTGTTTTGTTTCCCCACAAAATCTTAATTTTCTCACTCCTAAATTTCAGTTTTTCCATCAAATCTGCACTTACTAAGTTGAAGTACCAATGCCCGATGAGTTATTTTAAAGAAAAAAGTCTGATCAACTTCTCAACTCTTACAAAAAAAACCAACATTCTTGTACAAAATGTTAACTACTCACGATTAATACTCGAGTATAACCACGAGTATCGGTTAGTAAAATTCACTAATTGCTTACCACTGATATAATCCTCACGCACGTTGAAAGATGTAGATTTTCCGTAATATTTCCTGCACTACAGGCGGTGGAAGTTCCAACTAACTTTGTCAACAGTTACCAGAACTGAAAATTTCTGCCTTCTTCCAACGAAAGCAACACACTCCTTGCTCGCCCAAGACGAAATACAAAATGAGGATTTTTTGTCAGCTCTGCAAGTTCCATTCAGAAATTCCATTGCTTGTGATTGGTGCAATGTAATTAAATATTCATATTTCTTTTACACACGCGCACGCACTACTGATTCCAAGCGCTGATTGGCTATTTTCACAGGTTGTTTTACGCCACCTTGACTTTACGTGCAGGTTGGGCGTGGCTAATGTTGCTGTAATGTACAGTATCAGTTTTGGGGTGCCTAAAATCACCAAATATTTCCCCAAATCACCCAATCTCGGAATCTGTACAGTTTTCAAATTATGATGGCTTAAAAGTGGAGAAATTCTTTAGATTTGTCGAGATATCTGTCGAGTAATGCCTAGAGGTCTCTATCAAAAATTACGAGTTCAATTCTTGAGTTTCACTTTCTTGACAACCGGTTGCTATCCGCCATTACTGTGTCCATACTATGGCACGCCAAAGCAAAAAATAGTTCAACACTGACGCATATTTTCGCAAATGTTGCGCAAGAAAAAAAAAGTTGGCATGACTTTTAAATGTTGATAGACTGTTTGAAACTGGCATACCGTGCTTTTTTATGGCAAGTTTTTAAAAATGTTGAGACTTGTTTTTTTAGGGTCGATGGCAAAATTATCAGTGTTGAATTATTTCCGCTTTGGCGTGCCATAGTAAGGACACAGTAATGGCGGGTATGACAGTTGACGTCACGCGTATGGCACGCCAAATTAACACTGATAATTTTGCCATCAACCCTGAAAAACAAGTCTCAACATATTTAAAAACAAAAGCACAGTATGCCAGTTTCAAACAGTCTATCAACATTTAAAAGTCATGCCAAATGTTTATTTTTTGCGCAACATTTGCGAAAATATGCGTCAACATTAAATTATCAGTGTTAAACTATTTTCGCTTTGGCGTGCCATAGTATGGACACAGTAATGGCGGATAGCAACCGGTTGTCAAGAAAGTGAAACCGAACAATTCTGCCCTCTGTCTAATGGTCAAAGAATCTTAAAACATGATCCAGCCATCATATTACTTGTTTTTTAAACAATTTCTGGCTTTGTTTTTAGCAATATAGCCATGTATATATGTGCAGTTTCTTGAAAACGATTTTGAATTTGCAGTAAAACCGTTCAGAATGAGCGAATAAATATATATATTTTAAATAGCGCCATCACCGACGAGTTCAGGCCAATGTATGCAATTTCCAAAAATCTGATTTGGACCCCCAAAATGACCACTTTTGTACCGCACTCATCCCCCATACACCCAACGCAAACGAGGAAACGCCGAAATGGCTATTTGTGTAGCCCGCCCTCACCTATATAAACCAATACAAATGTGGAACCGCTGAAATGTCCATCTGTGTAGTCCGCCCTCACCCATACAGCGCAATACAAATGGGGAAACGCCGAAACGGCCGATTTTGTAGCTCGGCGTTGCCTATACCGTTGTGCACAATGTCCTGTGTACAAAAGTCAGCATAACCGCGGTCCAAAACCGAAAAAGTGACATATCAGAAAACTGGCGCTCATTGACCGTTGGTGGCGTTTCATGTAAAAAGACGAAAATACAAGTTTTTGCCATCTTTCTTGTTGCGAGAATCCCCTTTTGAGTAATAATTAAAACTTTGTATTGGTCGCGGAGTTCTTAGTTATCCCTTCGTTGTTGTGTTTGTGTTTTATTAGCCTTTTTCTTTGGTTTAGGTTTGGTTTTCCTGCGATATACTGTACAATATTCTTGGGTTTCACTTGGCTTGACAACGGTTGCTATCCGCTATTACTGTGTCCATACTATGGCACGCCAAAGCGACAATAATTCACCACTGATACGTTAATGTTGACTCATATTTTTGCAAATGCTGCGCAAGAAAAAAAAGTTGGCATGACTTTTAAATGTTGATAGACTGTTTGAAACTAGCATACCGTGCTTTTTTATGGCAAGTTTTTAAAAATGTTGAGACTTGTTTTTTTTAGGGTCGATGGCAAAATTATCAGTGTTTAATTATTTTCGCTTTGGCGTGCCATAGTAAGGACACAGTAATGGCGGATATGATAGTTGACGTCACGCGTATGGCACGCCAAATTAACACTGATAATTTTGCCATCAACCCTGAAAAACAAGTCTCAACATATTTAAAAACTTACCAACAAAAGCACAGTATGCCAGTTTCAAACAGTCTATCAACATTTAAAAGTCATGCCAAATTTGTATCTTTTGCGCAACATTTGCGAAAATATGCGTCAACATTAAATTATCAGTGTTGAACTATTTTCGCTTTGGCGTGCCGTAGTATGGACACAGTAATGGCGGATAGCAACCGGTTGTCAAGAAAGTGAAACCGAAGAATTCTGCCCTCTGTCTAATGGTCAAAGAATCTTAAAACATGATCCAGCCATCATATTACTTATTTTTTAAACAATTACGAAATCCCTGACTATTTCTGGCTTTGTTTTTAGCAATATAGCCTTGTATATATGTGCAGTTTCTTGAAAACGATTTTGAATTTGCAGTAAAACGGTTCAGAATGAGCGAATAAATTTTTTTTTTTAAATAGCGCCATCACCGACGAGTTCAGGCCAATGTATGCAATTTCCAAAAATCTGATTTGGACCCCCAAAATGACCGCTGTTGTACCGCACTCATCCCCCATACACTCAACGCAAACGAGGAAACGCCGAAATGGCTATTTGTGTAGCCCGCCCTCACCTATATAAACCAATACAAATGTGGAAACGCTGACATGTCCATCTGTGTAGTCCGCCCTCACCCATACAGCGCAATACAAATGGGGAAACGCCGAAACGGCCGATTTTGTAGCTCGGCGTTGCCTATACCGTTGTGCACAATGTCCTGTGTACAAAAGTCAGCATAACCGCGGTCCAAAACCGAAAAAGTGACATGTCACAAAACTGGCGCTTATTGACCGTTGGTGGCGTTTCATGTAAAAAGACGAAAATACAAGTTTTTGCCATCTTTCTTGTCGCGAGAATCCCCTTTTGAGTAATAATTAAAACTTTGTATTGGTCGCGGGGTTCTTAGTTATCCCATTGTTGTTGTGTTTGTGTTTTATTAGCTTTTTTCTTTGGTTTTAGGTTTGGTTTTCCTGCGGAATACTGTACAATATTCTTGGGTTTCACTTGGCTTGACAACGGTTGCTATCCGCTATTACTGTGTCCATACTATGGCACGCCAAAGCGACAATAATTCACCACTGATACGTTAATGTTGACTCATATTTTCGCAAATGCTGCGCAAGAAAAAAAAGTTGGCATGACTTTTAAACGTTGATAGACCGTTTGAAACTGGCATACCGTGCTTTTGTTGGCAAGTTTTTTTTTAAAAGTGAGACTTATTTTTCAGGGTTGATGGCAAAATTATCAGTGTTTAATTATTGCACTTTCGTGTGCCATAGTATGGACACAGTAAAGACGGATATGATAGTTGTTGACGTCACGCGTATGGCACGCCAAATCCGTGCAAAGTTGTCAACATTTTCACTGTTCTACAAAGCATAGGAAGGGAGAGGGGTTCGAAGGCTACGTAGGACTTTACATGCACTGTAAAATGTTGATACTTCATTGTACTGACAGAAAACATGTTGATAGAAAGTATTTCGGGGGAGGATAGAGGCTACCGTCTGGACCCTCTGTAGACGTATACGGAAGGGGTCTTGAAAACTAGCCATTTGCGCGTTCACGTGAATAGCGTGTATTTCGTGTATTCGATCCTTTCACATGCACACTTGTATCGTCTACAGTGCACTCGACCAGACTAATTGTTTGTTGCTATGTGGTGCACGCGGCAGGTGTGAAGTACAGTATCAATACCTTGTTCACCGTAATGGCATAGATAGAGCAACCAGACTGTTGTAGTTGATTGCTAGGCAATGGTGTGCACCACGTAGCAATAATAGCATAGTGTGTGACTTTCTAAACTTGCACCTCCATTTGAAGAATTCGGGCACCACCAAACATGTTTGTGACGTAAATGCGGATTCAACCAATGGCCAGGTTTGGTCGTTGGCAACTGAAACCGTTCATTGGCTAAACCAGTAGTTACGTCAGAAACGTTCGTCTGGTTATGATCGCGAAATCAGGTCATTAGTTGTTCCAGCCAACCTTTGCCCAAGTTCGCCGAGAGAGGGCGCCATACACGATGGTTAACCTACAAACAGTACGTCTTAAGAAAAGTCGATTTTATGCAACATGTATATTCATTATAGAGGTCAACCAAATATAGAGCAATCTAGAAAGCCCGCCCATATAAACACTCGTCTCGAAACTTTAAAGTGCGCACAACGCACAATCATTAGATGTTTTGGATCACCAATGTATGTCTTTCAAAACAATTGGTTTGTGAAATTCACGTGGCAGGGCATAAAGGCTTCTATGCTAAAGTGACGTCAGTTGTCCAAGTACTGGGTCTAATCATTCACCGGTAACGTTTGCTAAAGAGCAAATAATGTAGGAAACAGTTTACTTCCTTAATGTAACCCAGTAACCTTGGCCACATATAAAGGTTGACGTTGTGCTTATATTAGAAAGGGTACTCATATACATCCTATTGATTTTACACATGTACAAATATTTGACACTACACGTAACGAAAAGCAAACTACGCATATTTCATGTATAAAATGGAGAACCCTCCAGTAAATGTATTTCCCACTCAAATGTATATCACAACCTACACTAAAAGTAAAACATTACAAATACAAAAATGAATCAATGGTTTTGTGATGCAAATAATTCAACGAAATGATCAGGATGCACAAAATCCCTTTAATATATGTAGCGAATAGACCGTATCGAATAGCTGCCATCTTGTAGGTCTACTTTTGTTCTTTAAATCAACAATGAAAGCACACAATATGCAACCACGCAGGTCCTTACAGAACAACGAAACTGCCCTACAAGATGGTGGCTATTTGATACAATCAATTCACTGTGAATGAGAATCAAGCTTATTAAGCAACTTTAAATTTCAAACCAAAATTGTGAGCCAAATCATGGTTTCTTCAAGTTAAAATCCCGTTATAGTGCGTCGCTGCACAAGAATACAAATTTTGTTTAAGAATCGTGTTAAAAAAGGAATGCAGAAAAGTTAAGTGTCCCAACATTTGTAAAACTGAGAAGTTCGTAGACTATTAAAGGCACAGGCTTGTCGGCAATGTGCGCTCGCCAAATTCGTGCCACGAAATATGCAGCTCCATAGCAAAGGCATGGAGCTGCGTATTTTGTGGCACGAATGCGGGTCTGTAAGATGCAGATACATGTATGTGTATAATTCAGAAAACAGGAACACTGAAATTTTATGGCGAGTATGGGACCGAGTTTTAGCATCTTTATAATACGTTCAACCCAATTCAAATTGTTTGTGTCCACTATCTACAAATGTGAGAAATTACAAACGCGTATCTATTCTGTATTTTAAATTGTACTAACAAATGTTATACAGCAATTTCTAGTACGAGAGAAAACTACAAAGTTCCGTTACAATCCGACGCTATGTACATTCCGACGTTGACACTGTTCGAATCCAGTTTTCGTCTTGCGTTCATTTACATTAAATAAAAACTTCAAGTCCTACGTCTAAGATGAACAGTGAAGACATTTCAAAAAATCATTTCACAAAGATCGTTTTGGCGGAGTGAACGAACGAAACGAGGACACGATTTAAAACAAACCCATGGGTTGTTGGTCGATGTTCGCCAGGCGAGGGCGCCTGTGGCTAAAAACGGTACCCGGATGATTTGAAGAGGTTTTGGAGATGGTGCTAGGGGCGAGGTATTTTATGAGGCTTTCTGAGATCCTTTCTTGCCGATGAGGCTCTTGTGGATGTGAGGAATGACACCTGAAACAGTACAAATAGAAATTTGTTAAGGGAATCTGACTGTCGCCGAGTTATATAGAAAAATATACGGCAGACTTGCACTCACTATAAGTTAGGGATATAGACTACTAAAGTGAAAACGTCACCCTTTGTGTGTTGCCATGGTTTTTGGGTCTACACTAAAACCAGTGAACTGTTTCCCTGCGCTTTAGCAATGGAAGTTTCAGATTACCAGCGAATGTTTAGACCCCATTACCATGGCAACCGACGTCACACTTTAGTCTATTGTGGGGTGTATGCAGATATTTTGAGGGCACGCATTCCACTTTAATTTTGTACATGATCCGACAATTGTATCTGCATGACAGACGCCTTGTCACAGGAATAGGTGAAAACAGTCATTTGAAAAACATTCCAAAATTGACAACATTATCATATATCCCTATCTTATTGTGCGTAGTGTACTATTGCAGTGACGTGTAGGGACTGCGACGATTTGGGCGCTGCCATATTGGCTGAATGTTATGGTCAATTCGGCGAAGACTAACATTATGCCCATAATTTCCCCACAGCGTTAAGCCACTGAGATGCAATGACGTTAAGCCATACATTCCATAATTCTGGCAATTGACAATTTATCAACCCAAAATGCTCAATTTAAGTACTGAAATTGCAAAAGTACAGAGGAACACACGGCATAACAGACTTGTGGTTTAGTAAAGTTAATAGAATTGAGCTATTCGACATATCTAGAGCTCTGATACACCTGCAGACTTCCAAATTGTGGGTGGATTGCATTTTTGAAATTGGAATTGGCGTTGTGCAGACATTTGGGTAAAATCCCGTTGAAACAATGGTGTTAATTTAAATACAGAAGTAATCGAAAGGCTAACTGCGATTTTTCCCGTCCATGTATGGCCGTCTACACCAGATTTGTTATACAAACAATTGTTTGATATTTGACATAGTCTGAAGACACTATCGGACAAGTCTAATGATGTTTGATGATTCGATTAATCATGTGGCAACTCAAAGGTCACATGTTATCAAACTGTCCATTGATTGGCCGTTTGTCCAGACTTCAGACCGTCTAAATTTAGCTGCATGTTCAATCTTTTGACAGACAGAAAAATCCGATAGTGTAGACAGGCACTAGATGGCTCAGTTGACAATACCTGGTACTCTAGTACTGATTGTTAGGCACAGGCTCGTCAGCAATGCTCGCACCAAATTCGTGCCACGAAATACGCAGCTCCATAGCAAAGGCATGAAGCTGTGTATTTCGTGGCACAAAATTGGGGCGTGCGCGCACATTGCCGACGAGTCTGTGCCTTTAAACATGTGAAACATTGAAGTAAATGCATAGGTACATACCACCGCCAGCAATCGTAGCTTTGATGAGTGAATCTAACTCCTCGTCCCCCCTGATGGCCAGTTGCAAGTGGCGCGGCGTGATACGCTTCACTTTAAGGTCTTTACTGGCATTGCCCGCCAATTCTAAAACCTGTAATGGACAAAACATTCCAATCGATACAAAGTTTATTCTAAAGTTTTTCTTAAAATCGAAAAAGAAAAGCACCAGTAAGTGCAGAATTGGTTAAAAAAAAACCAGAATTCAGCAGCAAGAAAATTTGCTTTTGCTTGAAAATTTTTGGGCCAGTCTCATTTTTTTTTTTACACAAGACTTAAACTTTAAAGGCACAGGCTCGTCAGCAATGCGCGCCCGCCAAATTCGTGCTCAAAACGCGCAGCTCCATGCCTTTGCTATGGAGCTGCGTATTGCGTGGCACAAATTTGGCGGGCGCACATTGCTGACGAGCCTGTGCCTTTAAATAAAGCCTTGGTCAACTACCCAATTTCTCTGGGGAAATTTGAAAAGGTTAATTAAAAATATGGGCCTTTTATGCACCCGTCAATTATTGTAATTCCGGCCCTGGGGGACCCGGGACTAGGCCGGAGATGTCCAAGCGGCCCAGCGTGATACCCCCGCAACGTGCCCGGCCGGCCGGGAATGTGCGAGTGCGCGGATCGTATACGAATGCATTGTTAGGTCACTGTGCATTAGCTACGATCCACGCACACACACAACGCGTGTTCAAACTGCCCCGTGAACAAGATGGATGAAAGGGTTTATAACTTTATTGTACAACCTCGGCTATGTCCCCGCTATTGTCCCGGTATAGCGGGGCAAAAAAAATTGTACAACCCAGGCATATGCACAGCAAGAATTGAATTTGAACTTTGATTTGAAGTAGGCCTAGCAAAAAGCATAGGGCCTAAAACTATGCAAATCTAAACTTTGTAAAGCTTGAAAGATCACCTGCTTTCGTACAGTAAATACACCAAACCATATTTTTCAACCTTCCTCATGTTAGCCTTCATTATGTCATGCATGTACAAAATAGTTCCAACCGACAATGAATGGCAAACCATGACCTCGACCCAGGCAAAATGGCGCCCGTGGCGTTTCCAAACTTTCGCGCCAAAATTTGTAAACATTCCAAACTAAGAAAAACACCGATACGGATAGAGAAAACTGAAGCAATTAATGGAATATGAAAACATTTTAATTTATAAATGTCACAGGGTTATTAAATCGTTATCGAGGGTGATAAAGAGGGGAATAATCATGAATTAAAAATTGGAACGGGTGACGTAGCCCAAAAATTCGGCGCGCCAAATTCAATTCAAATTTTTAAACTCCGAAGTTAAATAAGGTTAATCATTTGTCAAATGTTACTTTTAAAATATCTGGAAAAGGGAATAAAAATACGAACCTCTGCCGTTAAATATTCAAGAATTGCAGCGGAGTAAACGGCGGCAGTTGCACCGACTCGACCGTGGCTCGTCGTTCGGTTCTTCAGATGCCTGTGGATACGGCCAACTGGGAACTGAAAATTCGACAAAAGGTTACAAAAGCACGGTTGAATTTTACACATTTTCGACCACTCCCTACCCTTCAGAAATAAGCATATTTTTTTGGAAGCATCAAGAGTTTCAAAACGATCCAAAAAAGTGGAAAATAAAGCTCACCTGGAGACCTGCCCTCGCCGACCGCGAAACAGCTTTCGCCTTTGCTTTTCCGGAATCTTTACCTGCTTTTCCTCCTGCCTATGGGCCAAAAATATCACAATTTTAATCATCGTTCTCGGAAAATAATTGCACAAAATTCTTTAGTAATTATCCATGAACACACTAATACAAAAAATATAGGTGGATGGCTGGATATTGGTAGATTTTTTATTGGATTTAGAAAAATGTCTCACCATCTTTGTTGTAATCTGTCTTCCTCAACGGTGGCACAGTACACAACGCGTGCCCGCGAAAACCAACAGACGCTTTTAATGAAGCAATACGCTGTCACGTGGTGCAGATATGACCAATAGCATGACAGACATAATGCTAATGAATATTCGTATTTTCTGGCTTTGTTGCAGGAATGCAGCAGATGCAAGAATGCAACTTATGGTTCAATGGTCAACAAAAACACCACAATATTTAACAAAAGGATTAGAAGCGCAAAAAGCTAAACACGGCTTTTTATCTTCTCAAGTTAAGACTCTCCAAAAATTCTGGCACGCACAAAATAATCTTATACAATTATCAAAAGGGGGAAAATTACAAAAATGTCGAACAAATTAACTTTACTGACCATGATTCATTTTGTTTTCTTTCGTTTTTGCACAACTCTGGGACATATACCCAGCACGATATGTGGCAAAGGGACTCCCCCCCTAACGCCCCTATACCTCAACACACTCTTCCCTTTTGTTAACGCACCAATTCCCCCTAAAAACTGAAAGGAATTCCTTGGAAATTCCTTGGATGTTTGAGACACAATGGGGGAACAATGGTAGGGGGAATGCCCTCTGCAACATATCGTGCTGTATATGCTGGGACAGTGAGACTTAATAAATTTGCTCACGTGTCCTATAAACTTTGCAAAGAAGATATCCGGTGCTGATTAATTGCAATGTCTGCGTTTTTTCCATAAATTATTTTCCTTTTCTACAAAACCTCTTTTCATCAATATACAGTTTTAGTATTAGCTTTTTGCGTGTTCCACATGAAAAACGTCTATTGTATTGACGTACTTCCTTTAACATGCACACTTTAATATAGTATCCACTTGACCAGACTAAATTTGTGTTGCTATGTGGTGCAAGCGGCAGGTGTAAAGTACATACTGTTCGTTGCCAGGCAATAGCGTGCATCACGTAGCAACAACAGCGTAGTATGTGACTTTCTAAACTGCAACTCCATTTCAAAGTCAAGAATTCGGGGCGCCAACCATTTATGCAAATATTGATGGCGACCGTGTTTGTAGCACAGCGCCCTCTATGATATACATGTACATCAAATTTTCAGTCCATGTTTATAACACAGCGCCCTCTATGATATACATGTACATCAAATTTTCAGTCCACGTTTATAACACAGCGCCCTCTGTAAGTTTCCTTTCAATTTGTTTGGGTCTTTCTTTTTACAACTTTGGCTGCTTTCGAGCGCGGCACCAGGTGCTCCATGGTGCTCCATGGTGCTCGCCCGAAAGCGTGTGTAAGCATGTGTGTGACGTAACGTTTCCACCACCTGGGAGCACCAGGGACGAGCGCTCGAAAGCAGCCTTTGTCTGCGACAAGTGAATAAGCCAGTTCGGAGTCTCGACTGCGCATGCGTCTCCCGACTTTGGTTTGAGATAAACAAAGCGGTAGGCGTAAGGGGCGTTCGAGATGCTTCCTCGGGGCAGCCCTGACCTGGGGATGATCGTGCGAGGTGTGATCAGCCAGGGAGACCATGGGAACGAGGTTAGACACGGGTTACCCGGTGTCAGCATCTCGAACGCCCCTATTGTGTTTATCTCAAATGACCTGTGTTTATCTCAAATGACCTTGACACAATCCCATAGACGTTCATTGCGCGCCCGAGATTCCGAACTGGCTTATTTCAAAATAATTCAAGAATTAAAAGTTGAATTTGATCGGAAAGTTAATGTTCACAAATGTTTTGTTCTATACCCGTTGGTGTATTAATTTTAAAAAGGTGGTAAATTTGTCGTTATGAACCCAAATTTAACCATCCTAAAAACAACAACAACAAAACCCGATAAAGCGTAATTCTATATTTACCAATGAACCTTTCAAAGTTTCACCCAATTCCAAACGGACATTTTAAAAAACCATCAAAAGGGACATGACGTCACAATTCGGTGTTCTATAATTATATGGCGCCGGTAGTGATGCAAGTGTAGCGGAAACGCAGTTGTTCCCACAAATATTTGGCTTTGTCACAGCTTTTCATGCACGAAGTCCCTTAAATAAACAGGAAAAACGTGATATCACCCACGGATTAAAACGTCCCAAAGAACCACATATGCAGCAGAGGGTATCCCCACCACAACCCCCTCCCCAACACCCCTCTCCCCCCCCCCCCCCCCCCACCCCGGCCCTTACGCGTAGGCTGCGGTGTGCGGAGTGCCGTTTTGCTCGGGAGAGGGGTGCGTGTGGGGTAAATCACAAAATTTCGTATTAACCGAAAAATCAAATTGGGACTAATTTTCTCGTTATAAGCAGAATGTTGTACTAACAGTGCTCTTCACCGAACTTTGAAAATTCACCATTTCAGTGTTATTTGTTTTTAAACAAAAATCGAAATTAAAGTCAGACACTTCTTTTTTACTTCACCTAAGAAAAGTATTTATTTTTTTATCAAATCACTCATCTCATATATATAACATCTTCATTTAAATTTATATACCGATTGGGCACAGGTTAATGATGAATTTAGCACTTGCAATAGACTACTAAAGTGCAACGTCAGTTGCCATGGTAATTGGTCTAAACATTCGCTGGCAATCTAAAACGTCCATTGCTAAAACGCAGTGAAAAAGGTTAACTGCTTTTAGTGTAGACCCAGTAACCATGGCAACACACAAACGGTGACGTATATCACTTTAGCACACTATGGCAGTTGGAGTTGTTTTTGACACATGTTATGAAATTTAACAATGTTTGAAAGAAAATAAATGCAACAATTTTTCCTATGTGACATCTATCTGACCAGCAGCATTACAAGTTACAAGCTACATAAATCGTTTGATAAACATGTACATCACTCACATGTACTACTGTGGTATGGCAGGCAATTATTGTTTATGAAAATTCAGACATAAGACATTCTAACTGCTTTTTTAAAAGCTTATAGACCGTATCGAACAGCTGCCATCTTGTATGGGAACTTTCAATATTTAAATTCATCAAGAATGTATGCACAAAACGTGCAACTATGCATGTCCTCAAGGAACAAAGGAACTGCCCTACAAGATGGCAGCTATTTGATATGGTCTATACTAGTCAATTATATCAATATTATATCTTTAACATCTGTGGGTGTTGCGAAATAACCACTTCACTGGTGAACTTACAAACTTACATGTAAAAGTAGGTTATTCATGAATTTAATATCTCAGGGCCGATTTTAAGGGCAAAGATTAGACAATACACATATTGCACTCTATAATTGGAAAACGGGTTTAGGAAAAAGCGGGAAGTTAATCATGGCTTCAGAGTTTAGACCTGTGCAAAACATATGAGAGAGGCTGAACAATTTTTTAAGTGTTTCCTCACAAAATCTTACATTTTTCCCACTCAAAAATTTTTTCCCTATCAAATCTGCACATTCCAATGCTGAATGAGTCATTTTATAGAAACAAAATTCTGATCAACTTCCCAACTCTTATCCAAGTGGAAAATGTTATGGACTGACAAATTACAAATGGGCTTATGGCATGGTTTGCATTGTATGTATCTGCATTGTATCTTGAAAATTACAGATAGCGACAAAGCGATAAATATTTGACTTAAACTTGCATTGAACCTATTTTTTGCCCAACACAACAGGCAGTTTTATGCAAGGAGTTTTCCCCTTTAAAATGACCACTGTAAATGATCAGTTGGCAACATTTTGGTAATATCAAAATATAATGTTTACCCAAAAAAAAAAGACCAGACGAAATTTATCCAAAATGTATATTTTGTTTCGGCCTTGCTATTGTTTTCTACAGTAAATAAGGTACATGTATATCACTTATCAGATAATGCCTTATATCATTTACTGTAGAAAATAGGGGGGGAAGTAAACAAACAAAAATGCATTTTGGGGGGAAAATTTCGTCATGTCATTTTTGTGAGCAGTGTTATTAACGTTGGAGGTGCCTGCACCTCATTTTACTGAAGATTTTTTTTAGGCAAGCACAAATGTGGAATATATAATTACAGGTGGCGTCAAACCCTTATCAATACATGTAACTCTTGACATAACGTGATTTTGTACTGGCTCCATTACCAACTAATTTGACATTATAAGCATCTTATTCTTTATGTGACAATTTTTTGATATGCCAAAATCTACTTGTAGAACAATTTTTTGCACTTAATTCTGGTTAAATGACAGGATTTCATGGTGTGTGCTTAACGTGATCTTTTTTTAAAAGTCAGTTTGATAAGCTTGCTTATTTTGGCAGTGAAATGCTTAGCAGCACTTGCAACCATCTTATAAATTTGAACCCTGAAACATTACCTATCATGGATAATACTTTGATTTGTTACTGGCCGATTTATACTGGTTTTGTTCCAATTAAAACATTACTTAACATTAGCACTTTAAATGAGTAAACAATACTTTAATTTGCACTGGAATTTTTTAAGAAGCGATACTAATCCTAACGAATTTCACATGGGGCAAAATTATCTGAAAATGACAATTACACGCAAGGCTGAATGTACATGTAGCTTAAACATGCCAATGTATAAAGGTCATGTATGTGTATATTCAAAAGGTATCTCGGGTTGAATTCTATATCTGGGGCCAATTTCATAAAGCTGTTCAGCAGAATAATTTGCTTAATTAATCTAAAATTTGTTTACTTTATAAAAATGCGTTAGTACTCAAAATTGTATGTCAACGTGTGTTCTTAAGAATAGCATGACACCAAATGTATTTTTACACATCACATAAGATTTTAACTGCTAACCCCTTTTTATAAAGCAAACAAATCTTGGATTAAGCAAATTTTTCTGCTAAACAGCTTAATGAAATTAGCCCCTGGCCACTAAAAATTTACTTTGTTGTGACTTTATAAACCATCTACAAATTCAAGCTTGATGATAAAAATACCAAATTAGGGACAATTTAAGGATTTTCTCAAGAAAAACTGTTTTGAGCATGGGGTCATAAACAGTGGCCAGATGTTTAATTCTTTCTAGCATTACGAAAGCTCATTATTGAATATTGTTTGAATTGAATACAACATGTATTAAATTTATTGCAGCCAGAATGGCCTTAGATTGAAAAATCAAAGAGGTAATTAATTTTGAATATTTTGAAAATAATCGGTTTGTGCCACCTCCCCTATTGTCCAATTTAAGCTTACAAAAAAATGATTCGATGGCAACAGCAAACATAGGACAAAATGCTACATGATTGAGCAAAATATGAAAACCCTTCGTACAGTAACTAACCCTGTAAAATGCAAATTAGAAAGGGATAAATGAATTTAATATTGCAACACTCATTTCCTTTCCATTAAGCGATCAAACTAAAGCACAAAATTGAGACAGGAAACTATACCGAGCAACAAAAGAAATGCAAATTTTCAGTTTAATTAAAATCTGAAAATTTCGTTTGTAATTAAATTGACATCGAAATATTCACTCAACAGCTTCATTATGCATGACTGCATAAAGCTTCGGTGTGCTGAAAATTCCCACTTTCGATCAAGGAGTGGAGAAAACTTTTGCGTTTCTTTCGTTGCTCGGTATAGGCCCTATACTACAAATGAAAAAGTAAGTACCTTTTACTTAACGGCAACCACACGCCACAAAAAGAAAATGTTTCAAGTCCAGGTTGTTTAAACTTTTTACCAGCATGGCAAGTTTTTGTAGGTCTCGGCTAAAACTCGTCTTGCACGTACATGTGCGATTCTTTCCGGTAGAGTTTCCTTTTAATAAGTTTATACGAGGACTTAACGATGGTAGGTTGGTCTTTCGAGTTTCTCAAATAGTGTTGGAGTTTGCTTAGGAGCCACCTTGGCGTTTCCTTGCCTAAAACGATGACGATTTCAAAAGTCGTGACCGTGCCAGGGTCAACGGCTACTCGACCCAAACGCTGGCAGACTTCCCCATCTTCTAAGATTACCGACATGGTGCAGCCGCGGACTCCACACGGCTCGTCTAGCGACATCCTCATGACGTCATCGGCGATTCTCTGCGGGAGCTCGTCGGGAACGAGCAGTCTGCTGGTTTGTTTGTCGCGTGCGACGTGCAGACAGTCCAGGATCAACGACGCGACGAATTCGCTCATCTTAACCTCTCGGATTTCGACTTCATTTTCGCTGTAGATGTCCATAACTCCGGAATCTGGAGATGGGCGACAAAAACAAAATTGCAAATTTAATATTTTCTCTAAACACAAAAAAAAAGCCTCTTCGCATAACAGACAACCCCACAAAACTTGCAGTAATACTGGTAAATCTTATGGATCATACATGTATTTATATAGCGCATTTATCACATATGGGCACACGCACCATAGATATGGGCAGGCCTGGATTTAAACTCACAGCCTGCAGAATTAACCATGGTCACGAAACTTAAGTATCAGATGTGCTCAATTAATTGGCTAAACATGTGCTTTTAAAGTTTCAAAGTATTTTCTGTCCAACATTAATAGCCGGTATTAAAATCCACCAATAATAATGCTTCAATATTTTACCCTTCGGAAGCATGTTACTTTTAAGTACAACACCAGTACCAGAGCAAAAACATGCAGATTTGATGACAATTGAAGCGACAAATGTGAATTTTCAAAGTTGGTTTGTAAACGAATCCATTTGGAAAATGAACATACCATTTTGATCCAATAGTGAAAAACCCAAGTCTGAAATACACAACCACACCATTTCAATCCGCCAAGTTTCAACTATCACGACACAATGAAAGCACAAATGAATCTAGTTGCCCTTAAATACATTCTACTTTTTACTGTCAGTCACGTGAATCAAACTCCTGATGCAGTGACCTTTGCTGACGCAATGATCCTGTGAAATCCAATTCTATTGCACCATTCCGGATCATGTGGTTTGGGGACACATGGCTCACCCACCAATCATGTGACACGTACTGGTTTTATCCAGCCTACTACATATTTGTACAGTACAGTTTGTAACCTACTGGTGTTGTACAGTAAATTATTTTAAAGTCAAATGACAAGGGACATGATTTGTGAATGGATCTTATTGTATATGGTGTGGGATAGCATACAATTAATGATAAATTTGAGTCAAATTTTTGAATATCCTGTGTGATTATTGCAGGAGGACCATTGGCTCGACACAAGCAGGTTTTAAAAAACAACCATATATTTCCCATTTTATGTACTGCAAAAATCTGGCAGGCAAAGCAAGATTTCATTAGCTCAAGATGGAAGACAATGAGTTTCAAAGATTACAAGGTATACTGTACCATTGGCAAGATTAAAACATTTTACAGATTCCCAAAATAAGGGCATAGCATGTCTAGAGAAGAATGTTGCTAAACTAGTCTGCAGAAATTTTAGCAAGGCCAGATTTAGAGAGGGTCCAGACCTCCCCCTCTTTTAAAAACAAAAAAACAACATACACCGTTGCTTCGCACTTGCTTTTTTTACGGGGGGAAGTGGTGAGTTGGGGATGGGGGTGGAATCTTCTGGACACCCTCTTTGAAAAAATCCTGGATCCGCTCATGTTTAGCTAGCCTACATGTACATAGATGCATCATTGTTTCAGATTTAAAAAAAAAATGTTGGCATACTATGATAGTCACCAGGTCTGACCGCGCCACCCTGTTGATGAACAATGGCTGATGAATAGGGTGGCGATCCTACGGACATGGCGACTATGCTGACATTTACGTGGTTTGTGTTTTGAAGTGATTATAGTTCATACACTTTTAAACCACCTTCAATTATTAAATTCTTACAGAAAGTACCACCTTCGAAGTAAAATGTTTGGTCATACAGGCACAGCAAATAATACAACGTGCCTTTAAACCTGTTAAAACTCATTTACGACCAGATAATTCACTAACGTAACATTGCATTTGTTTTAATTATTATTTTTTGAAAGAATAACTTAATACATGCATGATATCGTACACATTTCAGATGCAAGTATCTGTCTGGACTTGCTCCAGTAGAATCAATAGCCAGGTGATCTGGGGACTGCAGGGCTGTCCCCATAATGCATAATGCCACAAGACCCTTCACCAATCAGCAACCAACCATCGCCATAGTTACAGCAGCTGGAAATGTCAGCCAATCACAGCACAGCTCATTATAATAGTTTATTAATGCAAGTGCTATAAGTCCCAGGGACAGTCCTCCTAAACAAGAGCTTTATGGAGGAAATCCTGCTTGATTAGGGATCTGGTTACAGGGTGGCCACATGGCTTTATACTGCAGTCCCTTAAGCAAGTCATTATTGGACTAGGAACTTAGATTTACTCCTCTGGGATCTGATTTATTGTAAATTGAGGTGCATTTTGAAGCCAGGTTGACATTTTAGTGCTAGAAGGATGCAAGTAGAGTCTAAAATTTGCACAGGCCACCAATAAAGCCGTGTTCACACTGGATTTAATCCTGGACATGGATTAAATCACGACCATACACTGGGCACCTAGGAAATTTTATGACTGACCAGATGCCCATTTCAAAAGAAAGTGCATAGCTTGTGCAATTTTTCAAAATGGCATTTAATGTGCATGCAAATATTGCAAGATTGTTGAACAGTTTACGCAATATAATGTTGTGAAAGTACCGTAGATTTGCTCAACTGTGAAAGGTTTTGCGAAATCGGCTGGTCAATTTTAGTTGGGTACGAGTTGAGAAGTTGATCAGAATTTTTTCTTTAGAATGACTCATCAAGCATCAGTAAGTGTCAATTTGATGGAAAAACCCAAATTTATGAGTGAGAAAATGTTAGTATTTTGTGAGGAAACGCTTAAAATATTTTAACCACGTCTCGTGTGTTTTGTCTCATGGTCTAAAGCCATGATCAACTACTCAATTCTTTCCCTGAAAACCCCTTTAATTGGGAGTCTCTCACTGCCAGAGTGTTATTAGAAGTAAAACTGTAGATTTTGGGGTACCGTGGCCGAGTAGTTTGGGTCACTGGCTCGCAATACTCGGGTGAAAATTTGGGGTTGCAGGTTCGATACCCGGCTTGGGTACCTGTGCCCTTGAGCAAGGCACTTAAAACACTTGATCCATCCTTCGGAAGGGATGTAAAGCCTTTGGTCCAGTGTGTTAGGTAACGCACTTTAATGATCCCAGAGCATTCTTTCGCAAAGAGCAAGGGGATTCCCCAGTGTCTCTGGCCATTTCTAATTCATCGTCTTCTCTTCATGGGTTTCCTCACGCTTGCGAGCGACAGTGCAATGGGCACTTTTGAGGAATCCTTGGTTTTAGCATGGAAGGATCATAACGCACCAGTTGACAAGTGACTTTGTAAACGAATGCAATGACACCCTCCGTTTGCACATATTTGCTTTAAAAGCCCAACACAAAGAAACTGAAATCTTATCATTTGATTGTACTTTGAAATGAATTTTGAAGCTATTTTTAGCATCACCTGATGTCAATGTTTTAATTTTGTATGTGATTTTAGGTCATGTGATCAAGGGGAAAGGTACATAAGATAAACTATAAATAGTATAATGGCTTAGACAAGGTTGCAGTTAAGTTTGAAAACTAAAGGCCTGTCCGCATTGGACTTTTTTGGTTAAACTTACCGAGACGATGGGGGCTTTTCCCATTTTAAGTCCAATGCAGACAGCCTAGGAACGTTTTCCGCTCAGTCAGTAACTTTTACCAAGAGCTGTTCTCTTTAGCCGTGTCCGCATTGGACTTGTTTTTTGGGAGGTTTTTTCTATCAAATCTGCACTAACTGATTCTTAAGTCGTTTTGAGAAAAAAAGTAAGATGTTACTTCAATACCTGTACTAGTTTTTCCTTATTACAGCTTAGACTTAAAGGCACAGGCTCGTCAGCAATGCACTCGCGCCAAATTCGTGCCACGAAATACGCAGCTCCATAGCAAAGGCATGGAGCTGCGTATTTCGTGGCACAAATTTGGCGCCTTTAAGAATCAGTTAGTGCAGATTTGATAGAGAAAAAAAATTTGAAGTAAAAAATGAGACGTTGATCATGACTTCGAGTACAAAACATTATAAGACTGGCTGAAAAAAAGTGTTTCCTCACAAAATCTTAAATTGTTCCTACTCCAAATTTATTTTCCCATCAAATCTGCACTTACCAATGCTTGATTAGCCACTTTAAAGAAACAATTCTTATCAACTTCTCAACTCAGTCTTACCATGGACATGACGGAGATATAACTTAAGTCAGATTACCAAGACGGAAATTGCTAGATCCTGCATTATAATCCGTGCTTGTGCAAATCCAAGGCCTAGGAAGAGTTGCGCAATTCATTACCGGAACAAATGACCACTACTAATGACTAAAAGGTAGGCTACACTGAAAACACAGCATGTACAATGTTACACATGAACAAAAGATACCACAGAAACAATGGACACGGTAGACCGGATTGAGTCATCGGCCCACGCGCCATGATTATTGAGCAATACTTGTGCACACGTAAGGCAAGCACCCGTGGAGACCGCACGGGGATATCCCCCGTGCCATGTGCAAGCCAGCTGATCAAAATGCATTCACATTTCACAACGACTTCCAAAAGCACTGAAAAACACCCACAAAAACTCACCTAAACCGCCTCGCACCGTCTCTATGACACAGTCCGGCTCTGGCCACTTGTACGGGTCTCGTTTTTCGATCTTTTCGCCAAATTTCAAGAGGATTTTCTGCAGAATGGGTAGAACTCCTTGCTGGTCGCAATACGAGTTCGCTGGCAAAGCCATCGCCGACAAACACTGCGCAAAAAGGCGCCTAGTTTTTCACTTTCTCGCAACCAGAAATGTCCACTTTGTAGACTGTGATGATGACTGATATTTGAAGTTGGTAAAACGTGATTTTGACTAATATTTGTGGGTTTTAAACGTCAGTTTTTGAGTCCATACACGCCTGACACTGCGCGACAACCTTCTCGAACAGCTGACAGGCAAATGTTCCGGAATCGTCTGCTCTTTTTATACGCCACCCAGTGAGTAGGATTGTCAATCATTCCTTATTTGGTAAAAAGGGCGTGGCTTAGCGTGTTCAGGAATAGAATGGTCTCATTGACCAATCAGCGTTCGGGATCATTGTATCTGGGGTGTGGAAAAGGAACAAAGTTCAGGTGTTGATTTTGACCAATGGCAGCGCGCCTAATGTATCCTTGGAAAATCGGGGCCTACGTGTCAGACATCGTGTTTTCGTCTGCGGCTCGCAAAGGCATTGTATTCAATGCAATTTGCCCGCAAATGGAAAATTCCGGGGAGCATTTGACACGTGACAAAATAAAATTTTCAAATTAACTGGGTATTGTTTTAATTTTGGGCCGAAATAAACAAATTGTATTGGCGTTTGGTGCGTAAAAGTTATAATTTATATGAGCAACGCCTATTTAATATTTCTTTCAAATTTTAGTAAACTTCTAGTCATCAAATTATCCACTTTAATAATGAACTAATATCAAATAAGTTAAACCAACATATTTTTAAAGATAACAAATTTGTTAATTTAAACTATCTATACTTAAATATATCAATTAATAAATTGTTCAAAGAATAAAAATCATAAGAGGTGAACATCGAAGATAATGCTGAATAAAAACTGACAAACACCAACGTTTCCGGGAAATTGTAGTGATATTTGCAATACCATGTGGATTTAACAGTAAATTTGGTTCGATGTCCTTATATATGGGCCAGTGCACGGGGGACAGGCCCCCGCGCAGCCGGATTCCGAGAAAAAACGGTACGTGGTACTGTACGTGGGTACAAACATGGAGGAAGGTCCTCCGGTACAAGCAACTTGACCAACACAATTACGCAAATGCCTAACTAAATTATGGCCAACTAAATTGGACAATGTTACCCTTTTTGTGCGTGTTGGCAAGGTTACTGGGTATATACTAAAACAAATGAACTGTTTCCCTGCGCGTGCGCTTTAGACATGGCCGTTCCGAATGTTTAGAACCATTTACCCTGATAACTGATGGGTGGGGTGGGGTGGGGTGGGGTTGGGCGGGGGTTGGGTGGGGGTGGGGTGTGGATGGGGGTGGGGTGGGGTGGGGTGGGGATGGGGCGGGGGTGGGGATGGGGCGGGGGTGGGGGCGGGGGTGGGGGCGGGGGTGGGGGCGGGGGTGGGGGCGGGGGTGGGGGCGGGGGTGGGGGGCGGGGGTGGGGCGGGGGCGGGGGTGGGGCGGGGGTGGGGTGGGGTGGGGTGAGGGCTCATATACCCGGTGTTAGCGCCACCATGGCCACCAAGTTTTGCATAAAGACACTCTCATGCGTGTGTATCACGCAAGGTGCCTGACCTTATAGACATTAAACAGCAATTAGTAATGCATCTATTAATTGTTTCCCATCCCCCTCCCACCCCCGGGCTGCTCCTTAGGTGGGGAAAAGTGACAATCCCCACCTAAGAGGTGGGGCAGCCGGGGTTGGGGAAACAATTGATAGGTGCATAAATTTCTGTATTTTGTGCATCAATGGGTTTCTAAATTGTTTTTAAAAATAACAAAGAAATCTTACGTAAGAAACACGCAGAGAAGCAACGAGATAAAATTTTGATGGAAACCGCCATGTCTTGCCAAGATTGGAATAGTGGTCCGACACTATGAGTATGAGCAACTAACAATGGACATTGGGCACACACCATTGTGCCAAATTTCCATTGTTAGTTGCTCCATGGAGCTCCATGGTTGCTTCATGGAGTCTTCCTCCATGGTTGCTCATAGTGCGAGTGGACTCGGGCTAAATTTCCTGTAAAATAAAACCACGAGCCGACCACGCGCTCATCACGATTAGTCCAAGGATTAACCGGGCAACAGAACGCCATTGTTACAGTTTGTGACTTGAGTGAGCGCCCAAGGACTTTGTGGTGACTGTGACTTGCGTGGACCCGAACGGGCGCCGGAGCGAGCATCCACTGCACATCATTTTAAAACAATTAAATAATTAATACATGAGGAACTTAAAACATGGTAATTAAAGGCCGTTGGACATTTGCGACATGAAACTGTTTCAACGGATTTCTTGAATGTGGGCATATGCATACACTAAACAAAATACCTTTAGTTGTTAATTTCTTACATAACGTACCATCTTGGACAAAAATAAATTAATGTGGTGTTTGTTTAATATACCAATGCTATTATCACTTTAAGTTGTCTTCTTGTCAACTCACGAGGTAAAATTTTCAGTCATTACAAAATGATGCAATGACCTTTAAAACTGTTAAATTAAATCTATGTCACATGTTAAAAGTAACCAAACTTGGGATGAGATGAAAAATCGTAAGAACCTTATCGGGATCTCGTAGATGCTCTACCGGCTGAGCTATAAATAAGGCACAGTTGGTACCCTCCCTCATGTTTTCCCTGTGGCCTGGACCTATTTTTTTCTCTCGGTGTTGCATGGTAGCGAAACTGGGCAAAGTATTGAATGCAACATCTGGTTTGGTGCCTGATCACCATTGAAATGAAACAACCAAACTTATAGCTCAGCTGGTAGAGCATCTGCCCGGTGAGTCAGAGGTATCGGGTTCGAATCCCGATAAGGCCCTTGAGATTTTTTCTTCTCATCCCAAGTTTGGTTGTTTCATTCCAATGGTGATCAGGCACTATGCCAGATGTTACATGTTAAAAGTGTCTAATTGATTTGGTGGTAAATCAATGTGTAGATGTTAACACGTTAATATTTCACATGATAAAAGGGAGCACAATTTTTGTTGAGTTTAACATTTTAAATGTCAATCACCGAACAATTTTAAAGGTTTAATTCTAACACTTCAACGGTTTCCTTCCTCTAACGGATTCGTTAAAAAGTTTAGTTTTTGAAGAACAACGCATGGCTGACGCTAGAGTTTTATAGAATGTTTGGCAATATAATTATATATTAAGCAAGGTATAATATATTATTCTGTGACCACGATAAACTTGGAAAAAGTTTTCAGTCGCAATGGGAAGTTCAAGTTCGCGCAAAACTTTGCCTGAACTTTTCTTACCTGGAATCGTGTTGCGTCAGTGAGGCATGACGTCATGAACTAAGCTGCACGTAATGTGTACTAACCATGCATATACACTTTACTATGCGACATAAACCATTTCTGTGAAGTGACGTGTTTATAAAGTTCACATGAAAGTGTTCTATTCATTTCGTAAAATTGGCCAATAAATGTCAAATGTGTTGACATTTGCACGTTTATTTGCATCGAAAAATGTGTGACTGATAAAAATGCAGTAAACAAGAATATAGCATTATTGTTCAGTAAAATCCCTAATGCAATATTTTTATGTTTTTCTTGTCAAAGTAAAATTTTGGGTCGCAATTGATATAATTGAGGCTTTAAATGTTGCTGTTGTTGGGGTGATATATGAGGGGGAGTGGAGGTGGGTGGTGGGGTCACTTTGCTGCCCCTTAACCTCGGTAAACCAAAATGTACTGATAACTCACGCCACCCGGTCACAATTTGCACCGTACAAATAAGCGAAGAACAATCAGTTTGTTTTGGCCGTTTTGAACAATTGTTTGCATCAATGCGGTTGCCCTGCCCGGTAACGACAGAATAATTTTGGTCATCTTTATGAATGAATAAACCTTCTATTCTTATTTTGCAAAACTAAAGATAATCGGAGTGACCGGTCAAAAAGATAGGGCTAAGGGCTAGGTCTGAGAACTACAGTTCGTGTAAACAGTTTTGAGACCAAAAGTTCGAATAGGGAAGGTCAGGTCAGAAGAAGGGTGGGTGGGTATGGGGCGGGTGTTGGGAGGGGGTGGGGCGTGAGGAAAAGGGGGCGGGGTACCTGTGTCCATGAGCAAGGCACTCAACCACAATTGCTCCATCCTTCGGAAGGGATGTAAAGCCGTTGGGCTATGTAACGCACTTAAAAGGGCACAGAGCACTCTTTCGTGAAGAGTGTACCCCGGTGTCTGCATATGGCCGTCGGCTGCCAATGGCGCCACCCACCTACGTAATGTATTTTGATGTTTAGGTAGAAAACACTTGTAAGCTTCATAGCAATTCAGAGGCCTACTGGCTGCGATTTAAAGTTTACTAAACCTAATAAAAAAGACACGAAAATATAGTCCAAAAGCAGAATAAAAAGATTCACATATTAAAGCCTTTCTTCAAAATTTGTCGTTTCAGTTGGCAGAAGTTATCTGACAATACGAGTTTTAAAGATACCAGACCAACGGTGGCGTTCCAATGTGTCCCAACTAAAAATGTCCAGGCCAACACCGGGGCTGGGTTCCAAACACGCGAACGTTGCCAACGTTCGCCACTGGTTACAGTACTTTTGTGCACTCGTCTATGAAAAGCCGGGTACCAGTTGTTGGCGAACGATAAAAACGTTTGCAATGTTCGCGTGTTTGGAACGCAGCCCAGGCAACCTCTCCGGATCCTGATAGGGAATCTTCTTTCGTCTTTATTTCATCAAACTCAATCAAGACAATCAGAAGTTATTTAATTGTCTGTGCATGTAGCAAAGTCACACCTTAGTTCATAATTAAACAAAACCAGATCTGATTATTTGAAAACAAGAACTGGCCGCCCAGTTTAGGATACGTGAATAGGCAGTCACTGGCCTTTTACTCAGCATTATTTCAGCCTGATTTTGATGAAATTAAGACTATTTTCGCGAAAGAAGATTCCCTCAGGATCAAGGGAAACCTAGATTGAGATTGCCTGGTTTGGCCTAGCTGGACATTTTGTGGGACATTTCCTGGACATCTTGTAAGTTGTATTGCGAAATTCGCCCGCAAATCCAAAAGGCATGAGTCATAAGCAAGGACAAAATGATGCTTCCATTCAATTATAATTTGTTTGATTACCTTGGGGAGGTCCGTAAGATTTATGTGAAAATAAGCTGATAAAAATACAATACAATGCCATGTCGGAGGCTGTTAGCTCAACACACTGCAGAGCAAATTAACATGGTTTTTTTTTATCCACTGTGCCGTCAAGGCCAAGAGGACAATTGGACCAGAGAACCAAAATGTGACGTCACTGCCATAGTGATGTCTCTAAACGTGAAACGGTACGGTTATTTTTGTGTGGAGCCATTACTTTGGTAACCATGACAGGGAGATGTTTTCATATTTAAATTATGTGACTGAGCCTACTCATGCATGGCACACGGTAACAATGCGACAGCCCCCTGTCATGGCCGCCCGTGCAAGGAGTCTATAGGCCTTCTCCCAACAGACGGCTCAGGGGCGACGAGGGGGTGAAAATATGCCTCGTTTCCCACTTGAAATTGATGGCCCAGTGCCGTCGAACTGTTTGCGCTATAACGCCAAAAGATTGTTGAACCTTTATTGAATTTGGCCATTTCACAATCCATGGCATTGTTGTCTGCCGGCAGAGAAAAAGACCTCTGTCAAAAGTTGAATGATTGATTCAATCAGATGTGGGTCAGGTTCTACTCGGCTGATCTAACCCAACTACGAATATGCAAATAAAGGACGTTGAATGGTATGGAACAATCGTCCTCTATCCAGAAAAACAAATCGCGTTAGTCCCTCGTTGAGATTTTGCACGTAGCTCGAACCACCGATCTATAGTAACAATGGACTGCATGCACCTCCCTATAAATGAAGCCACCATCCGCCATCTTGCGACAGAAAGACGATGCTTTGCCTAGACTGCATGGCTCTACTACTTTCACGAGAGCGTGTTGTGTCAAGTGAAAGGCAAGTGGTCGTATGGACCGGGAAGCAGTCTAGTAAAAGTATTGTCTCCTGGAGCAAAATGGCCGACTCGTTGCTTAAATTCTCGTATAGCGATCTGTTATTGTATCCTATCCATTGTGTAGAATCAGTGTTACTAATCGAAAAACATGTTAATTTTGATGCTCCGTTGTGTCTTCAATCAATTCTTCTAGAACAATTCTGACTAAAATAAATAAGCGTGCACCAAATCCCACTAGATGCGCACTGTGAAAGACAACTTTGTATTTAAATTTATTTTATTGGTTGTTTACTGAAAACAAACAAAGATAGCGGATGGACAATGGCGGCCATTGACTCTCGTGTACTTTGGTCAGACAGTAGTTTTTGATAAGACAATATGGAGTGATCTTGCGCATTGGATGAAAGGCTATCAGTAAAGGTAACGCGGATGTAATACAGCTTCAGATTGGTTGATATGATTTAAGTGGGCGGGACCAGGGGTTTGTGAACACCTGAGAGCGTTCAATGCACTCGGTATTGTTTGTCCTGTTTGCTAGATAGAAACAATCTGGTTTCATAAAAAACCAGCATTGGCATTATTGGGAAAATGTGCCTGTCACATGCACATTTAGCATCCACTTGACCAGACTAAATTCTTGTTGCTACGTTGTGCACGCGGCAGGTGTGTAGTACATAATCAATACCGCGTTCACCGGACAAATGGGCATAAAGCAACTGGACTGTTGATTGTTAGGCGATGGCGCGCACCACGTAGCAATAACAGTAACTTTCTAAACTGCACCTCCGTTTGAAAGTGAATAATTCGGGGCAACAGGCATATGAAAATGTTACACCGAAACGGCTAACAGACCACTATAGTGAAAACGTCACCTTGTTTGTTGCCAAGGTTACTGGATCTACACTAAAACCAGTGAACTGTTCCCCTGCGCTTTAGCAATGGACGTTTCAGATTACCAGCGAATGTTTAGACCCAATTACAATGGCAACTGACGTCATACCGCCGTTTAGTCAAAATCATGAACGATACAAACATCCATTCAGTTCGCAATTTATTTTACACATTAGAGACTCGTGAGATCTCTAACTTTTATTCAATGAACAAGTTCATGTTCTATAACAAAAGAAACATTCTAAAGCAGTTTATTTTCAAAACCTTTTTTTTACAGCTCAATATCTTTCCGTAAGAATAGCCTAAGACGCAATCTACGGCAACACAAGCAAAATGCTGTGGCGGGAAAATCGCCGTGTGAACAGAAACGAGATCTATATTAGTAAATACTGCATTATGGGAAGGTAAGGGGTGCAACAAGTGTCCCTTCGCCTTCCCGCAATGCAGTGCGACCCTGGCCTGACGTTTTCAAAATGGCGTCACCCTTTAGTATTTTTTTTCTGAACCGTGTGGCTTACCACACTTGCATGAAAAGCGTACATGTACCAAAGGATGACGTCATCACTACTTAGGCTCGTTCGCTCATAAAGTGTATATAATATAAACTTACATTTTCCCTCGAAGACCGATGCTTTTTAAAGCAATTTTGTGCTACATGTGACGAATGAATTTTGGAAATAATTTGGCCCCCTGAAGACGACTCCCGCAAGTGCACGTACGTACGTGTACACCGCACAAAAAGCGCCTTGTGTCGTTGTGCGTGCGCGCGTGCGGTACGCGCTGCACGTTTAATACGGGCAACGCGCTTTATTGCACCAATGACGTGCCTTCGTTGGGCTACCAAAATAGCATTTTGTACAGGTGTCGTCTGCCAGGGGTGAATGACTGACTGAATGTACACAGCGTGTCTTTCCAAAAAAGTACATTTTTCAAGGGTTAAAAAGTTCACGATTTTCCCGCCAAGCAAAATTTGCACCACACATTTTGGCTGGTAACCGATATTTTCTAAACACAGATACCATTTGCTGCTACCAGCTAAATGCAACCGGCCCAGCTCGTACAAGACTTGTTAAAAAGAGTGTAAAAATGTACACACGACAGATTTTAATAAAATCAAGTCTACAATTCATTTCAATTGAATCTTAACACTTACAAAGTCATTCGGCACGACTTCTTTCTAATGTTCACACTCACAAAAATATACATCTTTTAAATTAAAATTACGGCATAACGTTGTTGAGAGAGGTAATTTCTTTATCACAAAACCACTTTTCAAGAATTGTGAGAGAAATGTTTCACTGGAAACAATTTGGAAACAATTTACATGTACAGTTTTACGTGAATCATTTGGCCGTGTAAATTTTGAATTTAAATTACAAGCGATCTTACTCTCCCGCGTTCCACAAATTCGAAATTGGCTTAAATTAAGTTTTATAATTTTAAACAATCTCATTGTTCGAATGCAGCCAAAACGATAATTTAAATCGTCTCCACATAATTTTCCCGGAGCTAGACAATTATATACAGTTAGTGGATCACAGATTCAAATTCATTAAATTCATTATTTTCCATATACAATTTTCTTTTTCATTCAAAAATCGTGCCCGCAAATTAAGCGGGCTGCGATCGATTCAATTCTTTAAAATATACAAATATACAACAGTGCTAACTGGGACAAATGTACAATTTCTTCAAAAAAATCCCATATTTTACATAAAACGGTAGACTTGAATTAATCCATTCTAAAAGTGAATCATAAAATCGCTTTTACGAGAAAATTACTGGATACACCAGTGTAAAGAATGTCTTAAACGTACATGTAGGTAAAGGCACAGGCTCGCCAACAATGCGCGCGCGCCAAATTCGTGCCACGAAATACGCAGCTCCATGCATTTGTTATGGAGCTAGCTGCGTATTTCGTGGCACGAATTTGGCGCGCGCGCATTGCTGACGAGCATGTGCCTGTAAATCTTACACTAATTATTAAGCTTGGCAAGTGTACAACCTCGCTGTCTACTTGCCGGAAAACAACCTCATTAACTGCAAACACAACAATGGTTAATTGTTTTTAAAAACAGAACAGTTCAATAATTTACAAACTAAGCGAAATAACAGCAATTGTACACATTGAAACTACTCACACACGACGTTGTGATTGCCCTATACGTTAATTAACATTTACATTTGTTTTTATCGTTTCTATGAAACAATAATTACTTAGATTGACTTTTTAATTAATATAATTTCAGTTTTTTTTAAAACAATACAGAAAATTCACATCCTTTTATTCACATTCTTCGTCCACATATTGACAAAAGAATGCTCGACACTGGTTCAATCCAGTGGCACTATCTCATATGCGAATTTATGCAAATTTAACACTTGCCTCAATGCATATTCATGACTCGAGACAATGAATTTAAATAACATCAACTGTATATAACACACTAAATACACAAAACCTAACTTTTAGGATACAAAAAAAACCTTATTTGTTTTAGCAGACGGGGGAATCTTAGAATAAATGTATCTACCAACACAATAAGAAACCATTTTAGTTAAGAAAACTACAAACGTGAAAATAGACTTTTTCAGCTTACAACCCTAGTAACAAGATTAATTCCCGATCATTGGATTAAATCTCGATTACAAGATTAAACTTTAATCACAAGATTAAACCTTAATCACAAGATTGAATCTCGATCACGAGATTGGATCTTGATCACGAGATTGAATTTGATCACATTATTAATTTCTAATCACAAGATCAAATCTCACATCTTATCACCGTGACAATCCTTGATCACAGATAATCTTCAACCGCCAGATAATCTTTGATTACAAATTTAATTTTGAACTATGTTTAACCCTCAGTATGAAACTCGCCAAATCTATTTTATCACAAGTTGGTGAATTTCAGAAATAATCTTGCAAAATTCTGAGGAAACTTAATTCAACATCAGGTTATCGATTCACAAAAAAACAAAAAAACTAACGTCTGAACTTGCGATTAATTAATTTTTCTACTTTCTTCAAAAATACTGAAAGGGCATGATTATGTCACAACCGGTATCAAAACCAGTTTGGTCGATATATTTGTTTTAAAATTTACACTTAAAAATACTTTAAATTGCTCGGAGCACCAATTCGGTTTTTTTCATTGTGAGGTAATGATGCTTATAAAAATTGGCCAGCTGAGTTATGCACGCTAAAAACATGTACTATTTTTTTTGTTAAGTTCTAAAAGTGTATAACTTTAGAATTTTTAAAAATAAATGATTACCTTTGGGTGTCAGACTTGGGCTGGGAATGTAAGAACACTTTGAATTCAACCACCTAGAAATCTTAAAAAGAGTTTTAAAAGTTATTCTGACGATTATTTTGCTGAAGTGGGATTTTGTATCAAACATGCACATGCAGAACTAAAGAGGCACAGCGATCTGGAAAACATAAAACTGGGATTAACGTAAAAGAAAGGAAGCACTGCTGTCACAAAGTAAACAAAAATCAAATAAATCAAAAACGAAAATAAAAAAGCACAATTAAATGACACTGCAGCAAATCGCAGATTCTCAGACGATGTCACAAAAATACGACAACAATTGTCTTAGATATGGAATTGTTATGGTGTAATTTGAAGAAGAAAAAAAGGGCTGACGTGGGTGTAAATTTGTAAAGTTGCCAAATACGGATTAAGTAATTTCGGAAGTATTCCTTTGTTGGATTTCTGAACTTTGAGTTCAGAAACCTACAAAAAATAATTTATCGAAAATTTAAAAGCAATGGAGTGAGTCAGAGCAGAGTGTATGAGTGGCAACAATATTCATTCACCGTAAACGGGGTATGTTTTGAAAATGAACATATGGTGCTGTAAAATTGGAAAATAGAATTAAGAAACGACCAAGAAATGCTGAAGCATTTTTCGACTTGCACTCTTTAGAGCATTACGCAAACGTGGCTAATCGACAATAATTCTTGAGCGCATTTGCAAAAACTCCAACTCTTTGCCCAACGAAGAGAATCCCAATTTATTTCTCCTATTTCAGTTTCTGGACGTACTGGTCAGTATGCTTGATATGTTTTAAAGAAAAAAATGCTGACAGATCGAAACACTTCTCGAGATGGCCTCCGGCTCACACGCTGTACTTGTGAATTCAATTTCTCTAATTAGTGCAAGTTGCAAGTCCTTTTGCAAAATGTTGTCATTACTTAATCTGGGCATGTTGCATGTGATCATGTAAGAAGTAGGGTTCACAACTGACGAATATGCACAAAACAAAAGAAAACAGTGCAAAAAGAAGAGAAAAGAGGGACAGCAAAGAGTTAGTGTGACTGTAAACACACATGAGCTAAAATCAGCACTCGTGAGCAAGCACCTGGGTACGACTGAGTTCACAACGACTAAAACGGCACTAAAGCGTACAAGTAGCAGAACACTGCAGTCAAACCTGTGTTTAGCGTCCACCCGTGTATAGCGGCCACCCGTGTATAGCGGCTACCTGTGGCCACGAGGCCACGATTTACACTGGCCAGAGCGGCCTAGTGGCCGACAAGTCCACATTTGGGGCCTGTATTATTGGTATCGTCGGTGTTGACATTAAGCTGTTCGCACTAGGACGCAAGTCTGAAGGGGTGGGCCAAAACGCCAGGTTTGACTGTGGTAGGAAAGAAAAAATAGCACGGGTGGTTGCATTTAAAGCATTTGGGTTTATGGTCCTGAGAATTTTGTCCGTTAAGGGTCGTCTAAAATTGTCAACATTTTCACAGAACTACAAAGCGTAGGAAGGGGGAGGGGGTTCGAGGGCCGCGTACGACTTTACATGCACTGTTAAATGTTGACATTTAATGGTAGTGACAAAAAGTGTTTAGTAGTATTTCAGGGGAGGGATGGGTCGTCTTGAAAAATACTACTCTGTAGAACCGTGAAAATGTTGACAACTTTGGACGGCCCATCAGATCATACTATAGTTTAAAATGTGTGCTTAAGAGGCTAGATTCACATCAAGCATTTTCAAGTGTTACCGCGTGTGTTAAAATTTGACGCGCGTCGCTTTGGGAACAAGTTTTGTGGAGGTAATTTGGTGCGAATGGACACACTGAAAATCACAGAATCACAACAAACTTTTCGTTCAAGTTGATTCTGTGATTTTCAGTATGTTGTTTCACTCCTAATTCCCTCCACGCTGTTTTTTTTTTTTAAAGCGACGCATGTGAAATTTACGTGGATTAACGCGTGAAAAAGCTGTATGAATCTAGACTAAATAGACATGTGTAGTCGTGACTTTTTAAAACCTTTCTAAAAATCTAATTTTCGGTAATATACTGAAGTAATTTTATCCAACATCAACTTTTGTCTAAGTTAGCACAGTAAATTTTTAAAGTGAGAAGTCAATGCTGTAAGCTCATGGACCAATTTCATGAAGTTGCTGAGAGATTTGCTGAGCACAATTTATTTGCTTTGCAAAATTGGGTTACCAGTCAAAATCATATGTGATGTGTATTGCAATTGACTGGTGTTCTGCTATTTTTGCTAAGAACACAAGTTGACATACAATTTTGGCTGGCAACCCATTTTTGCAAAGCAGATAGATTTTGTGTTAAGCAAATGTTTGTGCTTAAAGGTAGTCGACATGATTGGTAAACCGCTACAAATAGTTTCATCTCCCTGTGTGATTGAAGGTATGCATGATTAAAACCAACCTGAGCAAAAACCAGCTCCGTACTTCGTCTAACTTTTGAGAAACCAGTCAAAATTACAGTCACTTCGCCCAAAGTGGTTTTTGAGTGAAATGGCATTTGGGCGAAATGGTGTTCGGGCGAAGGGGTTTTTGGGCGAAGTGGCTTTTGGGCAAAGTGAATTTTCGTATGAGACGAAAATTAATCGTTTTACTCATTTCTCAAAGACTATAGCACTTCAGACAAAACCATTTCAGGGGAAGTTTTCTGCCGTCATCGTGTTTATATTGTGTAAGTTATGTGTAAATCTGTGAATATTTCTGATCTTCGAGATACCAATCATGTGTTCTATCTTTAATCGTCAGCTTTATGACAATGGCCCCAATAACTTGCTTTTAAAACAGTGTTCTGTATTAATATTGTGCCCATTCTAAGCCATGGTGAAAACTTAAGAAACGCATTTTAAAAATTTGAATAATTTTTTTAAAATCATTGATTATTTTGATTCATTTAGGAGGTCTTACAAAAGTCGCAACTAAACAGCGTTTATATTTTACAAGTATGATTGATCGACCTAAAAACCAAAATTAGCTATTATCGTGCTTAGCGAAGGCATGTTGTTAAAAATCTACTATTAATTTTAAAATGCCAGATTCATGGAAAAAAGATACTATCTTGGCATTGTACAAACGGTATTAAAGTTTGTCATAAAACGACTGTATTAAAATCCGTGCAAAAGTAACCCTTACTTTTTCTAAGGAGGTTAAATATCTTTTAAAAATGCATGATATTATGCTAATCGGGATTTTGATGAATTGGTTTTAAAAAAAAATTTAAAAAAAAAAAAATTTTGCATAGCAGGGTGCTACAACTTTGTCGTGCATAGGATATGCATTTTAATTTGTCAAACTTGTAGTTGATGTAGGGCTCGAATCACACTAAGCCGTTTCACACGTTAATAAGCGGTATGGAGGTATGGAATTTGGAGTACATGTTTGTAAAACGATGCACTTTTTGTTGTTTCTGTGGTTTTAAGTGCGTCGTTACACTCCAAATGCTGTTTTTTTTCTCAAAGTGACGTGCGTCAAATTTATGCGTGAAGAGGCTCAGCATGAATCTAGCCATACGTTTTAAATGGCTGGGATACTATAACATTACACCCATTTCTGGTACGGCCCTGTGACGGTCGGGAAAGCCGTTGATGCCAGCGTTGTGATTGTGTTGGTAAACGGTGTCCGAGCGTGCTTGGTCGGCACCTTTTTGGATTCGGTGCTGACTTTTACCTTGGTTTTGTCGGGAATCACGGTGTCGTCGCTGGCTGAGAGACGGCGCTTGCGACCTTTGCGTGGCGGCGGCGTTTCCCCGTTGAGTCGCGCCGTTTCCTCGGCCTCGTCCTGCCGGGCTTGCATTTTTCGCTCGTATTCTTCTAAACCGTGGTGTCGGAAATTCATGTTCTTGTGTTGGTAGAAAACTAAACTGATGCGGGTAGGATTATAGCGGTTTGGTTTAATAATCGACGTGGTGGCGTGGAGTTCGCGTTTTGCGGCTTCGAAGAGGACGGAACCGTGCGTCAACGCGATGGCTACGCCCCCGATTGTCGGATCTGCGAAGCATTCCTCGCTGTCAGAGTTGCATTCTATTTCTTCATGTTCCTCAGGTTTTTGCGGTGGTGGCGGCAGAGCTGTCGGAGGCACGGGAGTGCCCGGATTAGAACCGCCAGTTTCCATTAAGCGGAGGTGTTCGGCTATCGTTTTAGACTTTTCAAGATGCTGGTGTTGTTGAGTTGACGAGGCTGTTGAGGATGCTTCGTGGATCTTTGGATACGGCTTTGAATCAAATCCAGGATAGCTTTGGGTGAGATCACGACGAGCGTTGTTGAGTTCCTGTTGTGTTGCCTGCTGCGGTTGTTGTTGGTACGTACCATAATGACGGTTTTCGGACACAGACCTAGACGTCTCTTGCTGTCTGGGTTGAGATGAGGTTTCGCGATGCCCGTAGCCTGAATAATCCCTATGCTGTTGGCTACTTTCCTGTTGGTACACGTTCCTCTGATCACTATGAGAGTGACTTTTGCTTCGGTCATGAAATGCAGAGCCGTACGGAGGCGTTCCTTGATTTGGGTAACTGTGGTGGTCCTGAGATGGTGTACCTTCTCTGGAGGGGCTGTTTTGAAAGACAGGCGGCCTCCAAATGCCGTCTTTGGGTCCACTTTGGCTCGTTGCAGGTGGGTGCTGGCTTAAGTCCTGCCTCAAACCGTTAGGCAGCATATTTTGGGAGTATTTAGAATCCGATGAAGTGGTGTTTGGTCGCGGAGTATGGTGGTCTCGATTCAAGTCAATTTGGTCATTTCGTGAGTTAGGGTATGCATTGGCGGTGCCCGCAGCAGCGGGATGTTGTGAACCGTATTTCATTCCGTACGCCGTGTATAAAGCATCACGTTCAGTTCTGCCGGATGATTTCATTAAATTACTTAAATGATTCATGTCCGGTTTGACGTCCTCCATGGAGACACCAGGATAGTGAGGGTATCGCATGTACGCATGCGCGATCTCGGGCATGTATGGGTTGTTAGCGTATTGGCTGATGAAACGTGCAAGGGCGGGGTTCTGTTGTAGTTGTTCGTGGGAGGCTAGACCCACGATACCGTGGGCGTACGGTGGTAGGAACATGCGAGCCTGGTGTGGGTACATACGCGCCCAGTCTTGCTGTAAAGCCGCTGCTTGTGCCACGGCCGCTGCATTCATTTGCATGGCTTCGCGTTGGATGCTGTCATACACCATGGGGTGGAGTCCGTGCATTTCCGGTCTTAAACCGGCAGCCGCTGCGAAACCGCTTGGGGTGAGTTCGACGCCGGGCCACGCCGCCCTGACTTGCTCCACGCTCTGTTGATAATGCGACCATAAATGCGCCGGTATCTGCATGACTTGAGCTTGTGACTGCGCTTGTGCCTGCGCTTGTGCCTGCGCTTGTGCCTGCGCTTGTGCCTGCGCTTGTGCCTGCGCTTGTGACTGCGCAGGCAGATTGCTTCCACTCGCAGACGACGTAGGTTCTTTGCTGCTTTTAGTTGAGTTTTTAGAATCCGAATCCTTCCCTGTGTGCCCCGAACTCGCTCCTTCTCTGCTTTGATGGTGACTATTCGTTTGCGGTGTTGCCGACCTCGCAGCAGCAGCTGCGGCCGCTTTCCCGCGACTCGGACTATTCTTATCCCCATGCCGACTCCCCCGAACTTGCGCGCCCTTCGGTATTACTGGATCTTGATTAGGCCTGAGTCTTGTCTTATGTCGGTAGTGGGTAAGGACTTCGATTGCACCTCTTCGTACTTTCTCTTGCTGGCCTTCCACGCTACTTAATTCGTCGGTGTTATCTAGGTAGTACAAGGGCAAAACGTGGAGTTGTTCGTCGCCGGGGTCGGGTATCCTGTCCCGAATTTCTTCCTTAGTTAACGTAACCACCTGCAAAAGAGAAGATTAATCAGTCAATGTTTGTACTCTTTTTAGTTTGTGAAACTAATTCACTATAATTATGCGCAATAGACAATCCAAGCGCCAATCTGGATCTCATGCAATGCGGTTTTTTTCCCGCGATAGTGTGAATACCGCTTTAGGTTGATTGACACATTCCCATCCCCCAAGCAAAAGGGGAATGCACTGTGTGACAATAGCTATGAATTTTGTGACATTTCACTTTAAACCCACCCCCATATTCAGCTGTGCTGCACATCCCCCAATAGACTACTAAAGTGAAAACGTCACCCTTTGTGTGTTGCCATGGTTTTTGGGTCTACTGTTTCCCTGCGCTACACCAATGGACGTTTTCAGATTACCAGCGAATGTTTAGACCCAATTACCATGGCAACTGACGTCACACTTTAGTAGTCTATTGCCGAATCATAACGAATGACACATCATTGTAAAGAAGAATAGTAGGGTTTTCCAATGATACCAACTTGAAGAAAAAATGACTTGGTAACAAGAGAGAAATTGTCAGTCAAACTTGAGTTTCCGAACATTTTTTGAAGAGTTTAGTTATAACTTTCTTTGAATTCACATTTGTGTTTGCTTTCGTGTGAAGTATAAACTGGGCTTGTCACTTTTCCCTTTTTTGAATTCTCACGGCACTACTAAAAACACTAAAAGATGATTGGCTGTAACATTGCACGCTAGGAAAAACAAAATCCACTTACAAGTGTGCACCCGTTGTTCATGTTTTGTTGGTCTCGGTGAGCGTGGGCACAAAAGTCCATGCACGATGTAACACCAGAAAAGGGCCGCCCCTCACCCCTACCTAAACGGCACTCACTACCCAACTTCTCAAACAGAACCTGTAGACAATGGGGGGAAATGTTTTACAATTTGCTAACTTGGTAATGCCAATTTATTTAATGCATCAAATTGTCACACTTTGGATTCTGTTTTTATGTGAAGACGAACATTTAAAAAAAAACACAATTAAATTAAAAAATATTTATTTTTAATTTTTTTTTTATTTGTCTATTTTTTTTTATTTAATCGTATCGATTAGGTACCTAAATTTTAAACAACTGGCTGAAGAGATACAGACCTGATTCCTGAAGGAATCTGGGGCCAAGTGTTGGTAGAGGGGAACCAAATTCGTTGCGAGCGTCTGCAACCTGTTTTCAAGCGTCTCTTCCTGTACGACAGAAGAAAACAAAACGTGCAAAAATAAATAAAATACACTAAACCGTGCATGCAACGTGTACTTGTTGTATTTGTTTCTGGGAGAACCCTGGGAGAAGTCTAGCGTACATCGACCTTGCAACTTGAAGCAATTAGTGGCAACTGGCATTTTCGGCAGATAGGAGCAACTCACGGCAACTAGGAGCAACTCACGGCAACTGGGAGCAACTAATCAGTTGCTTAAAAGGGTTGATGTACGTGCACTTGCAACTACTGGCAACTGGAAAAATCCCAGTTGCCACGAGTTCCTCATGTTCTACTTTCTGGCAACCAGTTGTACTCAGTTGCGTCGATGTACGCGTACAGTGAAACCTGCTATTAAGGCCACCTTGATAAACAGGCCACCTACATATAGTGACCACCCACCTTTGGTCCCAAATGCTGTGTATAATGCTTAAAAAACCTCTATAAAGAGGCCACCTCTTTATATAGTTGCCAGTTTTTTACGGTCCCGAGGGTGGCCACTATAGACAAGTTTCACTGTACTTGCAACTATAGTTGCTGTCTGTTACACGCGTGCATCTGATAATGTGTGCACACATTGCCAGCAACTGCAAGCAACAGTTGCTTCCAGTCAATGTACTCTAGGTCAATGTACTCTAGTTGTCGTGTCGATGTGCGCGCTCTCGAAATGTAGACATGGCTGGATGCTCCCAGTTGCCGCTAGTTCTGCAACTAATCAGTTGCTGTCGATAAGTGCGTTACACACACATCGACAGCAACTGATCAGTTGAGTTGCTTCCAGTTGCAAGGTCGATGTACGCTAGGCTTGAGGCCTCTCAGAAGACTAATTTTGTTGAGTTTTCAACCTAATTGAACTTTAGTAGAATGACCCAACCTGACCTCTGGATCCTCTTACGAGTCCAGTTTACACGAGTCCCGAGCTCGGGATCAAGACTGATCACCTGTCAGTGTCAATCGCAAAGATTCAGAGTGCCGCTTTTACATTCTGTATTTGATCTCGAGCGCGGCACCAGAAGTCAAAGGTCATGCTCTACATGTGCATTAAGTACGTATATGCATTATACTACGCTTGTGTGCAAGGCGGCTGGAATTTTACGTGCTTTGCCCCCCGCAATGGCTGTGGAGAGGATGCGGTAAAGGTTAATTGCTTAACTAACTGGAAACTGATCTCGGGTTCGAACCTTCGCCAACATAAGACTAAATCTTGGGACTAGTTTTGGTCCCGAGAGCGTTTAACACTCCCGATCAGTGTTTGTGATCTGGAGCTGATGCCGAGCTCGGTTTTCGACCCTGAGCTTAGGATCGAGCATAACCACGCTAACAGACTGATGCAGGTGTGTTCATACACGTTACTGACTGATAAAACATGTTACATATCTCAGCCTCCTCAATGCATAGTTCCGACCTGTCAATCAAGCCGAACCCGCGACCAATCACAACAGAGCTAGCAGACAGCGCCCACAAAGGTCAAAGTGATGCAATCATCACAAACAATCCGCGATGTTCTGCCCATACAGTTTGTATGTTGTATGCGCCAGTGACCGGGTGAATTTTGGTTTCATTGTTGGGCGATTCGCTGTTCAAAGGTAGGAAAACGCATTTTTATGAAAGATATGTCATCTCTGCATTACTAGCCCTTCGCTCAGTGTGTGCTACGGTAACTGTTGACCCTAAAACATAAATACCTTTGAGTTTTCTCCAATGAATCTGTGCTTTCCATGCCGAGTCCCGTTGCTTTGTACGTAGTCTCGCCATTTTTTTGTGATGGCTTGTGAGCACATAGCAACAATATCCAAGGGGGCGGGGTTAACTGGGCAATCTAGGAACTATGCATTGTCCAACGTTGTCAACATTTTCACAATTCTACAGAGCGTAGCATTTTTCAAGACGACCCATCCCTCCCACCAAAATACTACTTATCAACATTTGTTGTCACTACCATGAAATGTCAACTTTTACAGTGCATGTAGAGTCCCACACGGCCCTAGGCCCCCTCACCCCCTTCCTACGCTTTGTAGAACCATGAAAATGTTGACAACTTTGGACGGTCCATTTAGGGGATTTTTTTGGCAGGGCTACCTTATCGTTGTCCATGTTGTCTTGTAGTTTGAATTTCTTTGGTGTTTTGCTGCGGGCAAACTTGCAGCTATTGTAGTACATCGACCAGGAACAACCGAATGAAAATGACGCTCCGCAGGATTCCGGGTCAAAACCTTGACAAGCACACGTCTTTCTGCAAGTTGTAAGCAAAAAACATTTTGTGAAGATTTCCTTAAATAATAATAGTCGAACCATGTTAAGTTATTTTGAAACACCCCATTACAGTTTGGATGATTTGATAATTCTCAAAAAACTTACTCCTCATTGACAGCGCATCTTCGCACTGTCGGGATGGCGCCGTTCGGAAGCGTTCTGCTCAGCATATCGTACATACTGTTGGCTTCTTTGCGTAGACACCCTTCCCATGCAACGATCGCAATCACGATGTAGGCCGTTTCGCAGTGGTGCCCAGGACGATTGCGCACTAGTACGAGCAACTTCTCTTCCGGGCCCGAGCGACGCAGGATCTGCGACAAAATGATGAATTAAAAATACGGTAAAAAAGATAAATACTCTGGCCAAAAGAGTAAACACGAGACCGTGTCTTAAGCTGGGGATCAAGATTGATCCCCTGATAAAAATGCGTCAGTGTTAACCGCAATGATCCTGAGTGCCGTGTTTACATTCTGTAGTTGATCTCAAGCGCGGTGCCAGAAGTTGCAGTCAAAGGTCACGCTATATGTGTGTATGTACTGATCAATGTGTACATGGGTTGTACATGTACATGTACAGTGTACAAGGCCACTTGAATTTCCACCTGCTACGGCTGTGGAGTGGATGCAGCAGGATGCAGTCAAGATTAATTGCTTATCTAACTGCAAACTGATCCTGAGCTCGGGATCGAACCCTCCGCCAACGCGAGACCAAAATATCGGGGTCTGATCCGGGGCCAATTTTGTCCCGAGAGCATTTACACTCAGTTTGTGATCCGGGGCTGATCCCGAGCTCGGTGTTCGATCCTACATGTAGTTCATGCAATGGACGGTTTCCATGGTAATATGAAAGGTCTATACACCCAAGTTATGACACAGATTGCAAGTCGTAAAATTGGTACTGCTATGCATGGGTTTGCGTCTAACGGTGCATAATCACAATTTGTTTTTTTAAAAACTAAACCTACCCATTTGGCAATTGGGCATCCTGCTGAGCTTTTGCCTTCTTTTCCAGAGAAAACCAGCTTCTCCAGGCGAATGCAGTCGCCTTTATGGCCATATCTGTGCAAAATATGAATTAACGATTACTTAATAAGGGTCATTATCAGCTTCCAGTTCCCCAGCCGGTTTTAAACATAAGCCCATTTACACTCGATTCGCCTTTGCCGAATTGAACTCCGCAATTTCCAAAAAGGGGAGTTGAAGCTGGGTAGGCGCTAAGTGTAAATGCAAAAGGTGAATTGAAAAAGGTAGATCAGACCCGGGTCTGATTCGCCTTTTTCAATTCACCTTTTGGGTAGGGCTAAATCCCGCAATTGCCAAGGTCGCTTGTAGTGTAAAAGGCTACTCTAATACAGATTCGGCAATTTGGATGTCCTTGGGGCGGTGTGGTAGGTTTAATAGACGAATCTATGCATACGCTGCAGTCACAATTAGCGGTGACTTCTGGGGCGGATTGCAATATGCGGTCTAAGACCGGTCTATAGGCTTAGCCGGTTAACGCGGCGTCCACTAAGACCGGTCTATAATTATAGCCCGCTTGCAATATCGTTGTCTTAAAGTTAGACCAGTCTTAAAATTTAAGCCCGCAGCGAGCAGGCTATAAATTTTAGACACCGCGCTACATCTCCTAATCTTGCATGAAAAAGACGAACAAAATGCACATTGTGCCCATTAGAGCCTTTATAGTGCTATTTGATAACTTTCGCGGTCAGTTTCTCTGCAAAAACTGCACTACACACGCGTCATTAAGTGGCTTCGTGAGGACGTTTGTTTGGCTTGGAATCACGCAAGGATAGCCGGCTGCGTCACTTTCCGTTAAGATGTGTGTGTTTTCGGCTGGCGCAGCCGTACTTCAGTTAGACTGGTTTATTGCAATGGGCTAAAGAAGTGTCTAAGCTGAGACCGGCTAAGTCGGATAGTCGGCTATAAAACATCGGTCTTAGACCATTGGCTAAGTCGATTTTATTGCAATCCGCCCCTGCTGTTTGTAAACAGCAGTGAAGGCGAATTGAAGCCGAATTGAGGTGTAGTGTAAACGCCGCAAATGTTTAGTTTTGTGGTCACAATAAAAATGCTGGGTCTGTATCCACCTTTGCCGTTTCGAGTGTAAACATGGTGATACTGTTTAAGACTGGAAAACATGCTTTTATTCCCATTCATAGATACATGTACCTTTTCGTGGGAATCAGTAAAACTCCCAAATAAATGTCTCAGTTTGGTCATTCTGCAGAGCCTTTCTAATGTGCGTTGTGTCATGTGCGTTGTTTAAAGTGCTGTGCATGGAGTTGTTTTTGCTCGGGTCCCATGAATTAATTCCATAAAATGCTATTAAGATGTTGCCAGACAACTTTAAAAGTCACGTTTCAAAGACGCACCCACGTACCTTTGTTCCATCAGTTCACGGATGGCTTGCACGGACCGTCCTGCGCCGAGATGCGTGTAGTACGGTGCCTCGTCGCGGTCATTCTCTGTATAAGATCAATAGTAACGGTCATGTTAAATTAAGAGGCTGACAAGAGTAGCTAACATTTTCACAGTTCTACAGAGAGTAGTATTTTTCAAGACGTGAGTTAATTTTAGTTTCAATGTCGTGTGATTCACTGTTCCAAGGTAAGAAAGCGTGTATTTTATGAATGTAATATCCCTGTATTAGTAGTCTTTTACTAAGTGTGTGTTACGATAATCTGTGCTTTCCTCGTGGCTTTGTGTGTTGTGAGTCGCCACGTTTGCGATAGCTTGTGAGGCATAGCAACAGTAACTAGGGGGGCAGGGTTAATTGGGCAATCTCCGAACTACATGTATGCATTGATATGACTGAGTTAAACCGTCTTAACTCCCAAGATGTAGTTTTTACCCACCTAAACAACCACAATCAGGCATCTCCTCTTTCATGTCCTCTTCCAACATCTTACGGTGTAGTTCCTTGGGGGTGAGTTTACGTGGAGTCAATTCCTTTTCCGTCAAAGTCTTGCTATCAGCCGCCTCCGCACTGCTCCTGTTTTTAGTCGAAGAGGACAGAAGCGTTTGGGTCGGGAGTGGATAGAGAGATCGACCGGTCGATTTCATTGCAGCAGTCGCCGAAATTCCCTGCGAATTTGGTGGCATAACGCCGGGGACGGGAAGCCCGGGAAAGCTGCCGCCGCACACCGTCATCGGTGGTAACGTGATCCCACTGACTCGCGTCGTTTCCGTTTTCAGAGATTTATCAGATTTGGTTTTTGAGTCGGATTTGTGATGCCGTTCTGTTTTGTGTTTTTTCTCCGAGGAGGATTCAGATTTTATGGGAGTTGGAGCAGTTGATGGGAATGGAGATTTGGAGGAAGGGCCACTGCTTAGAGTGAAACCGGGGGGTGGCTTTTTGTCGTGGGGGCGTTGGTGATCCTGGCTCCGCTGTTCGTGATTTCCGGTGAGGTGGGAGTATGGAAAATGCCTGGTTGATATCGAGGAGCTAAGAGATAAAAGAGATTCTGCGGCGTCAACAGGCGATAAGGCCTTCCTCTCGGTAGAGGGAGACTGTGACAAAACTGGAGTGGCCGTGGTGCTGCTCTTGTGATCGGGTGTCCGTCGCTCCAAAACATGATTTGTGGTTGTCGGCGGATCAGCTTGCTTGGAGGATCCTAAGCAAGGGAAAGTAAACGCAGGATAGGGTTGGATGTTGGTCGGACGCGGATGACTGCTGTTCAAAGTTGGCGGCACGGCTTCCTTAGTCCCAGAAGCCGGTTTCTTATCAAAGTAATGAGTAGGTGGAGACGGGCTCCCTGTTGTTTTAGTGGCAGAAGTGGGATTGCCTGGGTAACTGATAGCTTTTGAAGACGCAGGGCTGAGTGATAAATTTTCAGGCTTGGAAGCGGCTGGAAAGGCGTACTGTGGATGGAGGTGAGGATGGTGGTGAGCTGGTACCGGGATCCCAACAGGTTCTCCTAGCTCCTTCTTAACGGCAACTGGACCTTCAAGCCCAGCCTCCTTAACATCTCTCCGCCCCTCCCCTCCCCTATCAGAGGACCCAGGTTTTGGCAGCTCAGCCTGGGGAGAATAGTGGTTCATCTTAGCATAGTTTTCACTGGTGGTGAACCCGTTCACCATGGGGGGAGGAGGGGGCCAGTTCATGTTCGGTGGGGGTGCATTGACGGTCGAGTCGGAGCCTGGGAAGTCTGGAGCAGTGCTGTTGTGTAGGGGAAGCGTAGTTGGTGGGGAGTTGTGGTCGTCAACTTGGCCATTCTGTGATGCAAAAACAAAATAATAGCAAAAGAATGAGGTTTTAGACAAAGGCGAGTTGAAGCCAGGTACCGTAGGTGACAAAATGTTACTTAAAAAAGGCGGATCATACCCAGGTCGAAAGTGGCAGATTCTGAAACTGAGTTTTTCTGTTCGTTTGGCTTTTAAATCGTACCCTCATGGACAAAGCCAGTACCATGCCCGAGTGGTTCGCTACATTTTATTAAAGACCATGCCTACACTATCCCTGGTTGTGGGTTTAATTCCAGGCCAAGGCATGTTGCCATAAGTTGCCCCTCTCCACCCAGGAGTAAATGGGTACCTGCAAGGGTTGCAGCCTTTGAGCGCTTGTGTAAGGATGCTGGGGCTGCATACTCCCCAGAGAGTTGTGCCCAATGACCAGGGTAATAATGTTGCCTCTCTCCACCCAGGAGTAAATGGGTACCTGTGCAAGGGTTGCAGCCTTTGAGCGCTTGTGTCAGGCTGCTGGGGCTGTGCATACTCCCAAGGGAGTTGTGCTCAATGACCAGGGTAATGATATTATAAAACCCCATGAGTATCCAGTAGGATAGATATTAAAGATGCCATTATTACTATTACAGTGCATGTCAGGCCATGGTAATCTGAAATTTTGGTTTAAAGGTAGTCCACTTGTTTGGTAATTACCCTCCAAAACAATTACTGAATTATTATCTTTAAGCTTACTTGTTATCAAGATGGTAATGGTAGTAATCATCCTGTGAAATTATTTCGTCTGAATTGCCCTCATTCATGAGAAAAATACAAAAATATTTGAAAAACTGTGCTTGGATTTTTCAGGTTTTCTGAAGTGTTACTGCTTCTATGTGGCTGAAATTTCTAGTTTTACAAGGTAGTTTTCTCGACCTATGCTTTCAATTACCAGTGGAAATCATGCTGTTTTTAACAGTTTACCAAACAAGTATACAACCTTTAAATCCTTCGGCAAATGACTAAGTTATTTATGATCAAAAGGAGGACATTTTTCACGTAGTATTTTGGAAACGGAGAGAAATCTTGGTACATGTCAAGTACAATTAACTCACTCTAAAATCAAGTTAAATCCAGAATCCCTTTCTTCCAAAATTAATAACAATGGACGGTTATCATGATTTGACCCAAAATTTCAATTTTCACTTAACGAGATTTTACATAATATCTGAAATATTTTTAAAAAAATGTTTTTAAGCAAAATGTATAACCTCAGGATTTATCAAGGCATTTATAAATCTTACCAACTCGAAAATTATAGATAAATTTAAATCATTTAAATAATAAAAATGCCAACCTCTCTTAACCTCTCCACACACAAAAACACAAAGCAAAATTACTTCAGCATTTAAAAAATATTATTTTAGCCAGAAGGGAAATTCGGTGAGTCATAAAACACGGTCAGTGGCTGTGGTTTACTACTGCACAAAAGGGCAGGATAATTACAAACCATGCGCTATTAATAACACTGTCAAGCATACTTCGCATAATGAGACATCATATTGATTTGACCCTTGGTATTAAGAAAATGTTGATGTGCATAGTGAGTGCTACATGTAGCGTACCCTACATGTACATGTACATGTACGTACAATATGTTTACTAAAGACTGGTCCTGTTGACTTTACGCTGTGATCAATTTCATACTACAAGTGTTTAGCAGGTTGCTTAGAGCAGCTCGTTCATTTTTTTTTCAAATAATGGATTTCGTTCAGACCTAGCAATCATATAAAATACCGGTACCTCCCAAAACACTATCAATGGGAAGAAAACAGGAAATTTTCAATCTTCAATTTGGATGTGGAAGCAAAAGCGTTGGTGTAATATCACTGCACTGCTTTATGTAACCGGATAAATTTGTTTACAAAATATGGGTGGTTTTTTGACAATATCATTAAAAATATACGGATTGAGAACGTGAAATTTCAGATTGGAAATGAGAAAAATATGACAAATGATATGGTATCAAAATTTCAAAACCCACGCCCCCTTTTCCCCCCATGGGTCTTGAGATTTTGATACGATATCATTTGTAACATTTTTCTCATTACTATTCTGAAATTTTGCACTAACTCAATCTCTATTTTTTCACGGATATAGTAAAAAAAAAAACACACCGACGTTTTGTAAACTAACTCAATCCGGTTCCATAAAGCAGTGCAGTGATCACACCAACCTTTTTGCTTCCACATCCAAATTGGAGATTACAAATCCCATGGATTTTCGGGAGGTATTTTATATGATTGTTAGGTTAGAAAGAAATCCATTTTCTGGAAATATATTAACAACCTCCTTTGAACAAGAATTATGAAGATAAACACATACTTACAAACTGAGCCAAAGAAACACATGGAAATATATTTATGCTCAAACCAAATCCCGGTAAAATAAATAATACCTTTTTCTTACGCAAGTTGGCCAAGCAAAAGGTACATACATGTACTGTATGTTTAGCAGAGGATACAACTGAATTTATTATGGTATTTCCTGCTTGTTGAACTTTGTGCCCGTTACCTGATAATTTACTTTTCCTTCCTGTTTAAACACAAGGTCATTTACAATTTCACTACTCCAATTGAAACCTACATGGGATTTTCCGAAAATTCGTTATCTGGTTATTACTGAAGCTTGTTCGGATTATTCCAGAAAATGGATTTTGTCCTAACCTAACAATCATATACATACCTCGCCAAAATACTATCCATGGGAAGAAAACAGTTAATTTACAATCTCCAATTTGGATAATGTGGAAGCGAAAAGGTATGATCTTATAAATTTATGCAAGTTTTAAATTTTGAAACTTTTGTTGATCTATTGAATTTTCGCTCATAATGTAATTCAATTTTTTTGATAAAGTACAGGTTTTAAAGGGTGGTAAAACCACCCTTTAGTTTAACTAAACTTTGGTTGATTTTTTCCGTTGACATCTCATTTGAAAGCGAATAACTATTATGTTTCTAGAATATTATCAATTCAAAAAAACTTAATTTGTTGAGGTGCCACACCAAAAACGCACTAACCGTACAACAATGTACGAACTAGTTTAAGCTCACGTGATAGTCAATCCCAATCAGTGAGGAACAACTGCAATACCGTGTTTCGAGACCACCAAACACGAAAGATTGAGGAGTTTTAAACTGTCATCGAAAACGAGGTGCTTTCTTTTGTTATAAATTTTGCAAATGAAAAAACACATGACGTGATACAATGGCTCAGCATTTAAAACGAGGCTGCTGGTGTCAATTTGAAAATTGTCAATTACCCGAAAATTATTTTGGAGAAAATTGCAGTACATGTAGGGTGTCGGGACTGTTTTGGGCTAACCCTATGCGTCAGTAGGCCAGACAGAGGGGCGGGGAATTCTAACTGAACTATGCCCCAGACAACTAATAAAAAGCCAATTTAGAACCACAATGTACAGTACATGGTGCCCTGGGGATAACTGTCTACCACCCCCTAAAGTACAATACAACATACCCATGTATAGTAACATAAATGGAATAGCCCTGTTCCAGTTGTGGCTAGATGCAAAGTGGCATGCGACATTTTAACCAAAACTGAAGATAAACCGCAAAACTGAAGATAAACCGCAAAAACGATCTATAGATTAGAAGAATGCCACTCATTTGACAAAACCAAAACAAACGAGGGGAATACATGCCATACCAAAATAATTATAGGCTACATGTACTCAACATAAACGTAACACACATTTTTGCAACTGCCAATATTTCGCAAATTAACCACCACGGATCAGCGCAATTTCACACCATTCATGTGAAGCATTAGGGGCGTTCGAGACGCTTACCCCGGGTAACGGGAGTTTACACCGGGGGAAGCCCCCAGAAGATGCAAAACGAACGACACAGGGTCTCGCTTTGAATTCTAGGAACACGTGGTCGAAGATTGTTGACGGGTGGGGCTTTATAAACGCCGCTATCGTTTGGCTGGCGCCACGCAAAAATAGTATAGCCCTAAAGTACCAAAATAAACTTCGTCGATGCCCACAGACATCTACTGATTCAGCAAAATGTATTTACAGCCCTATTCCCTCCTGTTTAGTGTCATAAATAAGTGTTTTTCTTCGTACTCACGTCGCGATTCCAAACTGTCCGCCATGTTTTACTACTCGCGGTTACTAGGTGACGTCATTACACCTTGCTTTACACCACAGAACCGCCCGCGAGCTCGGGTAGTGGTGGCTGCCACCAGGGCAGACTCGTGTAGCACGTGATGGCTAAAAGAACGCTCCGGTGTAAGTTGGTGTTACCCGGTGTCAGCATCTCGAATGCCCCTATAGTAAATTTCATCTGCACCAATTGTCTAGGCTTGTGACCTTGTTGGGTCTGCTGGATACCTACGTCATGTATGTGTTACATAACTTTTACGATATATATCTCATAAAATGACAACTGGTACATGTCATACCTGCCAACTACTAGTCTGATTTTATCATATTTGTTCCGATTTTTAAGTGTTAAAAGTATTAAAAATCGGAACAGTTGGTAAATGGTCGACTTGACCTAACTCCCCGTGCGCGCCGCATGTGTTGTGCAGTTCTAGGTCAACTTGACCGTTGTACCAACTCGACCGTTGCAAGTTTCACTACAGTCCGATTTTTTCCTCGGCAATGTTGGCAGGTATGCCATGTGCATTCGCATTTTTAATTTATAAAAAAAAAATTATTTGTAATGACTCAATTATTTATAAAAGTGGCCATGAAAAATAAGACTTTTTCCTGACTATTTTTTTCCTGGTTTTTAACTTTTATACAAAACACTCCCATTTGCACAATTTAACAAAATGACTCAACATTATGGAATTACCTATCACGTAATCAAACGACCCTTAGCCCACACCATATCGCTAACAACAGACTCGCATCAGACGCTTTTTGCACCTGCTCACCAGCTAATGCAATCAAAACCACTTCCCTCTACATGTACCTATGTATATTGTAATATTCATAATCAGCACTGTACAGCATGACCCTTGGTTCAACTGTGCATAAACTGACCTTTATGGCAGGTGGGGGTGTTAAAATGCACACAAGTGATATGAACTGGAAAATATAAGGCCTAGTGTGTACACACTTTGAACTGCTATGGAATTAGCAGGCCTACATGTACTTTCTATGCCCATTTAAAGTTCAAGTTTATCTTTATAAAATAAAAAAATGATATTTTGGCTTTCAAACTGACAATTTTTGAAATATTATATTCCTAAGAAAGTAGTAAAAACACATTGTATGCACTGAATACATCTGGGTCTTTCCACAGTAAAGGGGGCATTTTGGCAACACAGACCATATTTTCGAAGAAATACCTTTGTGTGGTCTCAAAATAAAAAAATTAAGTTTCAGTTGTTCTGAAGAGATAACTTACATGTAGGTCCAAAAAGGGTTACAAATAGTGTGACAACATGCCTTTCTAAAAAACCCTGTGTACAAATTTCCAATATACGCTCGTAACCGGGACGGACACTTGTGTTACATTTTAGGCCGTCCCGGTTACGAGCGTATATTGGAAATTTGTACACAGGGTTTTTGAAAGACATGTTGTCACACTACATGTATTTGTAACCCTTTTTGGGCCTAAGTTATCTCTTCAGAACAACTGAAACCTTTTATTTTGAGATCAGACAAAGGTATTTCCTCGAAAATGCCCCCTTTACTGTGGAAAGACCGTTTTAGCATGTCCCAATACATCATTTGCAGTTACCCGAAAAATTACTTGACGAGCTGACAAGAAAAACCTGACTAAGTGTTGATAGCAATGGTAACAAACGCCACAATTTTTTCCTCCTGTAAAATGGTACCTTTGTGAAAAAAATTGCTCACTGAAGGTGCTTAAAAAAAAAAAAAATTGTCGGCAGCCATTTTTTTTGTTTACAGTCATTTCAACACAAAAACCATGTATGGATTTTTTTCGGAAGTACAGTAAACTTTCATTATGAGCGCTCTTTAGGGGACCGAAATATTTTGAGCTTTATATCCAAAGAGCGATATAACCAGTGCATACACAATGCAGAGAATAATGGCTGGGACTTAGAAAAAGAGCTTTAATTATATCGAGAAGAGCTTTATATCAGGGGGTGTTATAACGAGAGTTTACTGTATTAACGCATCTATGTGGCTGAAATTTCTACAAGGCAGTTTATCAACATTATTCTTTAGTTAGTGTCGACCTTATGCTGTTGTTCCTGTGAAGTTTTAAAAGTTTTCCAATCGTGTAATCTGTCAATAAAACCCGTATACGGGATTTGCAATGTTCATACATGGCCTACATGCATGACATGTAAAATCTGTACAACATGATGGCATGTACATGTAGTTGGAACAACATGTACATTACATGTAACTCGTTATAGAACACATTTGTTGTGAATTAAACCAATTCTGGCAGTCGTCCAAAACGGGGAAACCCCTCCGGATGAGAATAGACCGCCCAGGTTTACTCGGCGATTGCGTCATTCTTGCGGTAAACTGACTGGATTGCAAGCCGTGGGCAGGATAATAAAAGCCACCGTCAAAAATAGATCGTGCCCGCGGGGACAAACAAAATGTGACCTTCACCCGAAGTGCGAATGTGGGCAAGGTACGACAGCAAAGTATGAACGACAAGACTTGGGTGTCGTTATTTCCTATTCCTGATTAAAGTGCCTGAAACGTTAAGTAACTTTGCGTATTTGTTTAGGAAAACATTACTAAACTCATTGTGATGTAAAACTGCCTAGAAGTCCCACGTCAAGTCAAACTGCCTTTGAGTCCCAAGTCAAGTTAAACTGCCTTTAAGGTCCTGAGTTAAGTCCAACTTCAAGTTAAACTGCCTTTGAGTCTCAAGTCAAGTCAAACTGCCTTCAGGTCCCAAGTCAAGTCAAACTGCCTTCGAGTCCCAAGTCAAGTCAAACTGCCTTTGAGTCTCAAGTCAAGTCAAACTGCCTTTAGGTCCCAAGTCAAACTGCCTTCGAGTCCCAAGTCAAGTCAAACTGCCTTCAAGTCAAAGTCAAGTAAAAGTACCTTCGAGTCCCAAGTCAAGTCAAATTGCCTCCGTGTCCCAAGTCAAGTCAAGTTGCCTCCGAGTCCCAAGTCAAGTCAAATTGCCTTTGAGCAAGTCCCGAGTCAAGTCAAACTGCCTTTGGGTCCCGAGTTAAACTGCCTTTGAGTCTCAATTCAATTCAAACTGCCTTCGAGTCTCAATTCAAGTCAAACTGCCTTCGAGTCCCAAGTCAACAATGTTCTTTTTGGCAGACTCGAGTCAAAAAATGATCAAGTCCAAATCAAGTCAATTTTGTCAGTGACTCGCGTCTAGTCAAGCCAGTTAAAATTGAAACTTGAGTCAACTCGCGTCCCGAGTCTCGTGTCCAAATCGTTTCAAAACTGGTCTGATGATACCGTACTTGTGAACTGCAACTGGATTTAATAATATTACAATGCCTGAACAGCGTACACTGTGGAACTCATGAATAGAACATACATGAATTGACACTTGTGGTTTTTGGCACCCAGCCATGGCGCGTGGGAACCGGGAATTCCCTGTAAACGATCTTTGAGTTTCGAAGCTCATGTCAACATGTTTTCTCTCTTGTGGCCACTCACTGGCTTGTCTTAAAGCTGGGATCCCTTAAACTTTCAATTGGCCTCATCAGTAGGACTGTTTTAAGGAATATAAACTTTGTTCTTAAATGCTGGTAATTGTAAACTTATGAGTTTTGTATTCTTGGCTTAGAATACATTAGATCTTTCAAGAATAGCCGTCTCTGATTGGCTAAAAAAAGTTGCGGATTAATTTCAACATTTCCTGGAAAAATGACTGATCCCATGACTCCTGACATATAAAATCCCTCCTGGATTGTCAGTTAACAACCTCAGAGATTTATAGCCGTGTCTGAAGTCAGGAGATAAGCTACTTTCGTGTGTCTTCCTTAAAATCCGGCAAAGTTGGCAGGCCTGGAGATGGAACCATGGCCTACAAACGACACTCGAATTCATGTGGACGCTCCATCGCTGTGGTGCGGCGAGCTGGTTTGCGAAAGAATTACACTGTCAATTTTTCATTGTTGAAAATTTCCGGACGAGCATCGTAGTATAAAAACCATGATAGAACACTCTTTGTGGGCATGTACCGTAACTTCCGCGTGGACCTAATTATAAGATGATATGTTAAGCCTAGCGTACATCGACATTGCAACTGGAAGCAACTCAACTGATCAGTTGCTATCGATGTGTCCGTAGCGCGCACATCGACAGAAACTGATTAGTTCCGCAACTAGCGGCAACTGGGAGCATCAAGCTATATCTACATTTCCAGAGCGCGCACATCGACACGGCAACTCGGTAAAGCGCAGAGTGCACTGCCCTTGCAACTGGAAGCAACTGTGCTTGCAGTTGTTGTCGATGTGCGCGCACGTGATCAGATGCACGTGAGCAACTGGCAGCAACTTTGGAAGTACGTGTACATCGACACAACTGACCGCAACTGGGTACAACTAGTTGCCAGAAAGTAGAACATGAGCAACTCGCGGCAACTGGGATTTTTTCAGTTGCCGGTAGTTGCAAGTGCGCGTACATCAACCTTTTTGAACAGCTGATCAGTTGCTCCCAGTTGCCGGAAACACCAGTTGCCACTAGTTGCTTCCAGTTGCAAGGTCGATGTACGCTAGGCTTAAGTTTTACGAAGGTTTTACATGGCAAAGGACATTCTATGGGCTAAAAATAAATCCAAGTGCGGGCACCTGGAAGAATTACAATGATGAAATGTAAACAGTGGTTTGTAATAGCTTTTTACAAAACTGAAGTGGTGTTCCCATTGGACTTTTCGGTTAAACTACACCTTGGTTGTGCAGTGGAAAATCAAGTCCAATGGGGACGCACAGAGAACTAGCATCCCTGTCAATTTACCGCAGCCATGACGTAACATTTACAGGCAGAGAAAGGGCTGCAGAAACTTTCCGCTCAGCCACGGTAGTTTTACAGGACGACTACATTTAGTTCAGTTGAAACAGTTTCATCCTGTAAGAATAACATGGTCCTGCAGTAAATTATAGGAAAATTTAAAGTGGGGTCGCGGTAGTTTTACGCACGGGCACTGGAAACAAATGGAAAATCATTGAAAGATTACACGAAGTAATGTTCCCGCAAGGTCGCGGTAACTTATCGCGAGGTAGCGGAAAAAGAACACAACTTAGTTTTGCTAACAAGGTGCATGAACATAACTACACTGTACTGTTACGGCCCACAAATTACAAGTTGGGAGAGGGGGCACCAGACATGATTTACACCTGCCAAAACCCCCACACATGCAGTCTGACAGATGAACAATGACTATTGACATTTTGAGCATATGTAAAATGTCACCCCTTTGGCCATGCTGATAATTGCACACTTTGTGCATTGTAAAGTGCCAGTTTGAGGGGAGTTTCACAAGCCACGAAAACCAGGTGCACTTTGTCTGACAGAAACCACAAAAATACCCCAACAGTAGAACCCTAGGGTACATGCAGGCTGACATGGACTTGGCATGAGTAGGGGAGTGGGGGTGGGGGGAGAGGTAGATAAAATGGAATGGCTATGTGATGAGTGAAAAACAAAGTAGGCAAAACCTCCCTGCTTTTGTGATTTAAAGATAGTATACCGGTACATGATTGGTAAACTGTTACAGTTTTATCCCCCTGACCAGTATGCATGATTAAAACCAGCTTTGTGATTCATCTAACTTTTGGGAAAACAGTCAAAAAAGGGTTTGCAGTCATTTCGTCCCAAACCCACTTCGCCCTGAACCATTTCGCCCTGAACCACGGCGTGTGCACGAAGTGGTTTTGAGGCGAAGTAGCATTTGGGTGATGTAGTGTTTGGACAAAGTGATTTGGGGCGAAATGGCACTCAGGCTAAGTGGTTCGGGGGCGAAATGGCACTTGGGCGAAATGGTTTTGGGGCGAATTTAATTTCCGTCTCATGATACGAAAAATAATTGTTAAATACTCATTTCTCAAAGATAGCACTTAGACAAAACCATTTCAGGGGAAGTTTTCTACGGTCATCATGTTTATATTGTGTAAGTTAAGTGGTGTTCCCATTGGACTATTTTTGGTAAAACTCCCGTGGTTGTGCGGGAGAGTAACAAAATTTAGTCCAATGGGGACGCACGGAGAATTAGCGTCCCTGTAAAGTTACCGCGACCACGATGTAAAACTTACAGGGCGAGAGAGGCCGCGGAAACTTTCCGCTTAGCCGCGGGAGTTTTACAGGGCCCTCGAAAAGTCCAATGGGAACAGTTTCACCCTGTAAAATGAACACGACCCTATGGGCTATGCACTGCAAAAGTTTACTGCAAGGTCGCGGTAGCTTTCCACATGGGCACTGAAAGCAATTGCAAATGGGAACGCATGGGAAGATTACACGAAGGAATGTTACCGAAGGTCGCGGTAACTTTCCGCGAGGCAGCGGAAAAGAAAGTCCAATGGGAACGTGCCTTTAGGCGTAAATCTGTGAACATTTCTGATTTTCGAGATACCAATCATGTATACTGCCTTTAACTGTTTCTTTTTACAATGGCCTATTTCCTCGAGCAATTTATAAGCTTAAATTAAAGATTTACTACAAGTAGCTAAAGGCCTGTCCGCATTGGACTTTTTCGGGAAAACTTTCCAATTTTAAGTCCAACGCCGACAGCCTAGGACGTTTTCCTCTCAGTAACTTTTCCTGAGTCCAGCGGTTACTTTTCCTGGCCAACTGCTGCCCAGGAAAATTGACAAGGGAACTTTTCCCAAGACGATAAGTCCAGTGCGGACACAGCGAGTTGGTAAAAGTGCTCTGGAAGCCGTGAAGGTCATACTGTGAAGGGACACTGCGCATGCCCTCCTACGGTCTCGGTAAAATTTTCCCGTGTCAAAAAGGCCGAATGCAGACAGCAGTAAAATTTAGCCATTTTTTATTTTACCATCGTCTTGGTAAAACCTCGGTAAAAGTACTGATAGCCCATACAGTGTTCGAATTAGCACTGGTCCGTTGGCCAAATGACAGTTGAAATGGTTTCGGGCCAGTTGGAAAGCCTCCCCAAATGGTCCGCCTGGCCAGTTGATATAAATCCGACCCATGCCGTAACTCACACATTGTCTTACCCTGCTAACAAATATGCATTGGGTAGGGTATTTAGAGAAAATTGCAGAGATAATCTACCAAATTGTCCTTGTTTATTCACTGGTTAAATCAAACAACTGACTGTAAGTTATTAGAACAAGTAAAGAAATAAAAATAAAGAAATTTGAACCGGGCCACTTGAACTGCCGACAGGCCAGTAAAGACTGACGTCAACTGGCCCTGTTGGCTAATTGGGGAAAACATACTGATAAAATAAGTGGGCTTTAATTTTCATTTCAAGACACTAGACATGACGAGGAAAAAAAGCTGTTTTCATCTCCGAAAAAATTGCCTGGACCATTTGATTTGTCACATTTTTGTGATAAAAAATCTTTGCTTTAAATAAAAAATATGTCCCTAAAAAACAAAAGACAGTATTAAACAAATGCACCTCATACATAGGTCTACGAGAAATACAAATTACTGAAAAGCGGATAGAAAATTCACAAAAAATGGCAAGTCCTTCATGTATTCCTACATGTGGACCAAACAGTTTTTGTCAAATTTATTTTCAAACTGTTCACTCCACACGGAACATTTTTTAATATTACTAATTATGAAATTGGGATATTAATATTCTAATCAGAATATGCAATAATCTTATTAGATTATGCATATTGTAACTGTTAAATTTGCACTTCTAATTAGCATATTTTTACTATTCTAAATAGCCCCCCAAAACAATCTACAATAATTATGACAAAATGCACATGAGAAAACTAAAAACACGAGAAAAGTTGAAATATCAGATCTTCTAATTAGAATATATGCAATAATTTAATCAGAATAACTATCAATGCATGCAACTGTTAATTTATACATCTAATTAGCATATATTTGCATGTTGTAATTAGCATAATTATGACATATAATGCACTTAAGAAATACATGTAGATTTCTTACCTTCGAAGGAGGGATTGTCAACTGAGGAAAAGACGGGAGTCCTTTTCCCCGGCTCCCATTGGCCGCGCCCTCCATGGCGAGATCCGGGGCCTGCCGACGAAAAAAATCAAAACCGAAAACCGTAACAAAAAAGTTAATCCTCGACTTAAACTCTCAAAAACGGCAACACAAAGAGAGAACAACACTCTTCAGTCACTCAAAGTCGTATCCTGTTTCGATAAGGCTAAATCCCATAAAGACGTACGTAACGACTGTTCACGACGGTTGAGCTTTCACGATAACCGTTGCAATGACATCAAAATACTATAACAGCTGATCGAGTGAGCGTACGCACGTGGGTAGCCGACAACAAGTTACTACAATTACACACGCAAAGTCCTCCACACAGTATGGTCCCTGGAACCGTGCCAAAACCTCAGAAAACTGAATGAAATGTCAGGTCGGGAGCCAATACGCTCGGCGTAGATTTCATAACATTCACAAATTAATCTCGCAGAGATAAATAAATTCATTTCCGGGTAAGTTAATAAACATCCGACGACGCACTCATTAAATCACAATGTTTCGAGCAGCGATATCGGTGTAGAGATAGCACATCCGTGTTTAGATGAGAAAAACACTTTCAGGAAACCGGGCGGGTCCTTCGAGGAAGATGACAAAATTCCAGGCATTTTTGTCAAATACATGTTTGTAAGTTGACTCTTGTTAGCTTTAAAACGTGCGAAGAATGATTCTCCGGTTTTCACGCGTTGAGCAGAACGACCGGCTTTCAGTGAAGTAAGGTGCACATAGGGTGCCACACTAGCCAACATGACCCGGTGTTTTGGAGAGGCGCAGATCCATACAGCCCCTTGTTAGGGTGCCCCATCTGTTCAGCGAAACAAAGCCGCCCAAATCGCACATACACACATCCCTTCCCACAGTATACATGCAGCCAATCTATACATGTACACTGGGTAAATTCACTAACCACAAAATTAAAACCCAGAGATCTATGAAGCCTATACATTACCATACCAATGGCACACTGATCTCGCATAATGAGCTCCCAGCCCAAGGTCTGTGTACACAATTCGGAGGCTTGTGATTGGTCAGTCTTTGTCCCCTGCTATTCTGGCCTGGCCTTATCTGCCTGTCAAGCAGTAGACGGGCTCTACCATTACATATTATAGGGAGATTGAACTTTAGTACCTAGAGGGGCTGTCATCAGCCAAGTGCTGTGATAGGTATTCCCAGTCGTCATATTATGTTCAGACGTTTAACAATGTTTTTAATGGGATGAGGGAGCAGTTGGCGAGGAAAAGTAACCGCTGGACTCCGGAAAAGTTACTGAGAGGAAAACGTCCTATTGCAGAAACAAATGGGATATTATATGCCAAAAAATTGAACATTTCGATTAATATTTGCATGCATTATTCAGTATGGTGCCTAATCACCATAGAAATGAAATACCGTAAATATGGAAACCCAATAATCAAATATTTTTAAAATCAATACTTAACACCACATTTTTCAAATCACGACATCTGACTAGTGTGGCAGAGGTCTTGGGTTCAAATCTTAATGAGGGCCTTACTGACAAATACTTGAAACAAATAACCATAAAGGTTCATAATTTGTTCCATTATATTGAATAGGAATCTTGTGTCCCGGGTTACCTACGCCAAATGAGTTTGCATTAACCTTGGTGCCTTATCCACACACAAACGTTAAATTTAAGTGGCATTTACGGAAATAAAAATCAATATTTTCTACTGGAAAACCATTTTCAATCACTAAACACACTTGAAAATCTTTAAAAGCATGTCACATTTTTGGACCCCTAATTTTAGGAATTACCCAACTGCAAGATTCTCAAATTCTCAACAAAATTGGGGGTGGGGGTGGGGGTGGGGGTGGGGAAGCAAGTTAAGTGTCAGTATTCATGAAGTCTAGAGGAAACCAGTGTGCTCTACTGTACCTACATGTAGACAGGCCTTTCTACCCTCTCTCTAAGAACATCTTGTCAAATCACCTACTGACAGCCAAATTACCATAACAAATAAGAGATCAATACAGTAAGCATGTGTTAATAAGGTGTGACAACAGACCAGTCAAAAACCACATCACACTGAAGGGTGCTAATGGTTCTATCTGCTTTCACTGTCTGATAAATCAATTATCTCCAAGTCAATAATGTCAGTTCTAGTAATGATCGTAAATCTACTGTGTGAAAAAACAGTCCTAATTGTTATCCTAAATAACTTGTAATTTGCCAATGACTTTCAACAAAAGTGACTCAATTTTATTGAGTCACTTGCATTAGTTTTGTCCAAGAGGGTGAGATTTAAAAGACAAATGAAAATAAAACCCTTAATTTCAGAGTCAGCCACTTTTGACTTGGCGACTTCCAATGTCAAAGAATTTGTCTATTTTAGGCCTGTCCGCATTGGCCTTTTTTGGGTCAAACTTACTGAGACGATGGGTACTTTTGCCATTTTTAATCCATTGCGGACAGCGGCTAGGAAGTTTTCCTCTCAGTAACTTTTCCCCCCGAGTCCCGGGGGCGGTTACTTTTCCCGGCCAACTGCTGCCCAGGAAAATCGACAACTTTTCGCACTCCTACGGTCTCGGTAAAATGTTCCCGTGTCAAAAAGTCCAAATGCAGAGAGCAGTAAAACCATTTTTCATTTTATTGTCTCGGTAAAACCTCCCGAAAAACAAGTCCAATGCGGACACGGCTTTAGTCAGAGTTCCCTTTGCACCTCTTGATAAGTTGCGCAAAACGATCAAGGTGTGCAATGACATTAGGGGTGATCCTGCATTCCTTCAGAAGCTTTTGGCTGCAGCACGGTCTTTCCGCCACCGTCTTCAGCGATGTATCGTCTTTGGAGGACGCCAAGTCGAAAGTGGAAGTTTCTGAAATTGAGTTTGATTTTCACATGTCTTTTAAATCTTACCCTCTCATACAAAGCTGATGCAAATTGCTCAATAAAATTTGTCAAGGCTTCTTTACATGATCTTAAATTTTGGCTGAAATTCGTAAGTTATTAAGGCCACCTGTTTATAGTGGCCACCTTTTTTTGACTCCAAATGCCATGTGTGTAATGCTAATACAACCTCCATAAAGGGGCCACCTGTTTATAGTGGCCAGTTTGTTTATAGTCCTGAGGGTGTCTAGTATACAAGTTTCACTTAAGGCACCCAATAAAAAGAACTATGTTTCGTGTTAACGCGTGCGTCACTTTCAACCATGGGCGTCAAATTATTTTTTACTTAGAAAAAAAAAAAACGCGTCACTGCATTATTTTGGGAGACTTCAACTTACATATGTACGCTAAACATAGTTTTTTTGGGGCCTTATCAGAAAACAAGACTGAGCATTTCCTGTCAAATTTAACAAAGAATATCGATGACTTTACCCCAAAAGCAATTTTACAAAAATCTGTCGATCGCTACAATAATCAGATTTACAATAATTTACACTTGAAATGTACAATGAATGACTTGACTATTCCTTTTGTGAAGGACAATGTTATTTCACTCAGAAAGGGGGTGTGGTGTGAGAGAAGGGGATTTGTGTAAGCAAACTGTACATTGTAAACCAATATACAATATTCATAACCCCTCCCAACATAAATGGTACGGTCCACAATCCTGACATATAATATGACATTAACAAAACTGGGACCACTACATTAATCATGCGGAAGTGTGGCATAATTTTACTGCTTTTCATATGTTAATAAGCTTTGATTCATCTGTCCACTACATGTACCACTACAGGTACAACGCACCGAGCATCCCGCTCCCCCACCTCCCCCCCCCCCCCCCCCCCATGTAAACACACTCCCACGTTTACGTTTAGGCCAGTACTGTGGCGAGGACAAATGGATTTTTTTGTTATCAGGGCTCGACACGACTCGAGAATCGTGTGTCGCATGCATCGGCAGTATTAAGCACACGATCGAAAGGAAGCGCGTGCGTGAGGCAACTTAATTGCGTCCCATTAGCTCCGGGTCATGAGAAACTGCGAGAGGAACGACTAGAAACAAAACAATGCGAGCGTGCTTCGAAACGCTGCACAGTGATTTATAGGGATTCGATGTTCGTTTTCAATTATCTTGCGACTATAATATATCGTAATAGTCGTGGACGGCCGACGTGACTGGTTTTATGACTCAATACGCGGTGGTACGTGCGCATACTTATGCGGTGCAATTACGCGGAATAACGTGTCACGACAAGGTAAATTATAATACTTCAAATTTTGATAATTTTCTTCCACTTTCAGAATTTCGTATGCTGGAACTAAAACATATTTTTTGAAATAATTATTTAATACATATTAGTTGTTAATTAAGGTTTGTTTTGCCCTTACCCGACGTAATTATTAACACTGTATACTCAGTGCTTTCCTGAGACACTATGAAAAACTTCATAGCGTGCTCGGGTGGGGCTCGTACCCACGACCTCCTGCAAACAAGTAGGAGCAAAACAAACCTTAATTAACATTCAGTTTCCCTGACGCAAACTAAATCAATTTCTGACATTAGTTGTACACAAATTTACTTAAAATGTATTCAATATACAATGGCAGCACTGCCAATGGATTATCATTTTTATCAGATTTTATACTTAACAAACTATTTGTTTTCACAGTTTAAAATTTGTAACCGTTTTTAAATTTGATCTTTTTGTTTTGTGAATTTTCGCTTTATTTTCAGATGAAAATATTCAGATTTTTGAATTTGATGAAAATATTTCATGAAAAATGTTCGTTATCAATTCACAACAATGTTACTACAGCAAAAATGTGAGTTTTTCCATAAAAACAGAAGCCAACGTGTGACATTTTGATGCATTTTTAAAAATGGCTTTTCCAAAAAAAAATTTGAAGAAATTTGTTTAGAAACACTTTTGCTAAATTATAGTTGAGAACACAATATTTTTTTATATAGAAATAGGAACTAAGAGAGTGACAAACATGACTTAATCAAAGCAAAGCACGACTATTGATTTTCAGTTTTTTCTTTTGACCCACCCACCCACAATTTCGAAAAAAGATCGAAATTTGTTAACATTGATTATTTTGAATGTCCCCTTAAAAGGCATTGCATTGTAATAATAAACCACTCGGTGTGATTTTAAGGACATCAGGCCATGGTAAAAGTGCCATGCGTATCTTGTTTCTTCTGAAAACAGCAGGAAATGTTTTGATATTTGCCTGTTTTATCTGGCAAGGTCCTGACACAAGTTGGCTAGGTATTGCATTACTCAAGGTACATGTACCGGTACATGCAGAATATGTTACCAAGTTTTGCCTGTACTGTAAATCATTTAAAACGAGTATTGAACTAAATGAATTATTTAGTCGAAAAGGATTATAAAATTCGCATTGACAATATGACTTTATTCCATTGGACACAAATGATATTATGGGAATTTACACTGTACTGGCAGCGGTGCCAAACGAATTGAATATTGAAATATTCAATCTTCCATCGAATGTTCGAATAGCATTTTACCGAATCGAATATTCAGTATGCCCTTTTTTTCATGTGCAAACTGGCTCATATCAAACCAAACATATTATCCAGTTGGGAAGTGTTTTAGAACGAATATCCTGTGGGTGAATTACAGGATGTTTTTTATTGAATAACACAGCTCTTTTCGTTGCCGAAACGGCCGCTGTCACATTATACATGTATGTCCAACCACAGTCCAGTGTACAAGAATGCGGGGACTTATCATTGTACAGGGCAGAGCCAACATTAATTTATGCAAAAAGCCAAAAAGTGTACCGCTCCCAACCATAGACCTCACATTTTAATTTGCATAATGGGTCACGCCCATTCGGTTTTTCCCGTAAAGTAATCCTAGCTCAAACCATAGCTTCAATGTTGTAACTTGTACACTGGACTCGTGGCTAGAAGCAAATCGAGCATGCAACGAGGCGGCTGATTTGACATCGATGAAGGCTGCTGCAAAGGAATCGAAAACATCCTGCATAGCACCCACGCGAGAAGTACAATCCGAACAACTTTAGGTTCGGATAACACTGCAAATGATTGCAAACCCTTTTTTGACCGTTTTCTCAAAAGTTAGACAAAGTACGGAGCTGGTTTTTTGCTCAGGTTGGTTTCAATCATGCATATCTTCAATCACACAGAGGGATACAACTATTTGTAACAGTTTACCAATCATGTATACTATCTTTAGATGAAAATGTTGAGAGTTAAGAGGGAATGTTCAGGGTATAGAGGATATAAGTTAAGATAAAAATATTTAAAAAACAATTCAGATAAAATATTTAAAGTTTGTAAGAAACGATTTGGATGAAAACATTCAGAACTTAGATGAAAATATTAGATGGAAATATTCCATCTATTCCAAGTTTAGGCCCTAAATAAAAATATTTAAAGTTTACAATTTTTGTTTAAAGTTTAGAAGAAAATATTAAGGTTATATGAAAATATTTCAAGTTTACATTCAAAGTTTAAATGGAAATATTCAGCTATGCTTATCCACATTTCCAAACGATCAAAGCATCTTAAATAAATTTCTTGAATTTACACAACGGTCATTGCCAAATAATTGGCAAATTATGCAAGTATTATTCACTATAACCATCAACCCAGACGTTGTTACCGAAACAGCTATTACTACATGTACTAGATGGGACGTGTTCTAAGTTGGTACCATAATACGCAAGCAGGAAGCACAGAACGGATACAGGAAGAGTGACACACGGGGGGCATAACTCAATTAGGAGCTAAGGCAGATGGTTTGAGGACGACAATAAATGATTCAGCCAGATAGTTTACTTCCTTGCACAAAGCAAATTTAGATGTGTTTATATCGAGTGCGATTTAGTCTTGTAACGCAGTGAGATTTTGATTGTAATAATAAAAAGGTATTAATAATGTTTACCTGCAAGAAGACTTTGCATCATATGGAAATTTTTTCAATTTAAGTAAGTTTTTTCACGAACTTAAATTTAAGAGATCTATGACCACAAGAGGCCGGGCTATCTTAGCAGTGATTCGCGATATTCGTTCATTTGTAAAATCTAGCTGTTCGATCCAGTTTGCTGGAAAAATGTCAAGAAAAATTACGTTGGACTAGTTTTTTTCCTGTTTAGAAGAATCATCGGGGAAAACGGACTACACTGTAGGGCATAACATTCTTGAGAGTGGTAGGACCTGTTTTCAATGTTTAATTTTGACTGTAAGGTGAAATTTCAGATTGGTGAACGGCCGCCATTTTGATCGTGCAGCCATGGCAAATATTTCGCCATGGACAATAAAACGTTATCAGCTAAAAGTGATTCATCACGACCCAATGTAAACGTCAACAAATCACTTTCAGCCTTCTAAAAGTAATGGACGGTCTATCTTTAAATTGGCAGTATTTTTTGGGAGTAAAATTACTGACTGGGATACCAGTACTATTATTATTATGGTATTTTTTTCTTATACATTGAACAAAGATTTTAAGGAAATTACCTCCTGGAATCAACACATAATGTAATTTTAAGATATACTTCCCACTTGCACTTTTGTTGCAAATGTTGCTTTTCTGTAGAAAAATCACGTTTTCTTCTTCAAAAATTGCCTTCAGTTAGTGCACAAGATAACCATTCACGCGCGTGCGCAGCGCCCTCTGTTGTCGCGCTTACGCACAGATTGCTCGCCGCGTCATTTTGTGCATTACTTTATGCAGTAATTTTATCATTTATTTACCTCAGAAATGCAACATTTGCGACGGAAGTGTCAGTGGGAAGTATATCTTAGAATTGAATAAGCTATCGATTCCAATATATAAATTTACCCAAATCCGTGTTCAATGTATATGAAAAAAATACCTTATTTCTTACTGATACTGAAACCAAGGATTCCACAAATTCAAAAGTGCCCATTGCACTGTCGCTCGCAAGCGTCAGGAAACCCATGAGGGGAAGACGACATGCACATGTTGACAGATTCTAAATTATTTTAGAAGTTTACTTGCACGCATGCGGTGCGGCATTGCTGTGTTATTGCACTCAACATAATCTTGCATCGCTGGTATGCAAAGCATGTGATAAATGTAAGCAGCCAACACCACAGTAATGTCAGTATGCAAAATGCAATACTTCGCACTTACACTTCTGTCGGACATTTCTGAGATAGGCCCTAAATAAATGATAAAATTACTGCATAAAGTAATGCACAAAATTAATGCGTGAGCGGTCCGTGCGTAAGCGCGACAACAGGGGGTGCTGCGCGTGCACGTGAATGGTTATCTTGTGCAATTTTTGAAGGAGAAATTTGATTTTTCTACAGAAAAGCAACATTTGCGACAAAAGTGCAAGTGGGAAGTAGGGCCTATATCTTAGAATTGAATAAGCTATAAATTCTAATATATAAATTTACTAAAATCCAAGTTCAATCTGAACAAAAAAAATACCAAAGTAATACGTAGATAAACCTAATAAGTATTTTCAATTTCGCATGAAAATGCTTGTATTATTTGATGACGCTTTGTTGACGCTTGTTGTTGACGCTAAATAGCATGACCCAAAGATTTCACAACTTGACAAAATGTACACAGCCACTGACTGAGGATTTGTCTTAATGTTAGAATTTATAAGCCATGTAAAAATGCTAATTTAATGATAAAAACTACAATATTAAACGAGGGAAAATGTCAATAATTTACTGAGGAAAAACTTTTGTCCAAAACTAAGTAAAGGGTCTCACCTGCTCACACTGAAAAATGGACTGAGTTTTAGCCAAAAGAACTGCCCTTAGAAGTCACAAATATACACAAATAGACAGAAATACTTACCGCATACTTTAATATGTCATGATGACCTCTGAAGAGTCCTTGGTTTTTGAAAGAAACTTCATAATCCGTGGAAAAACAAAATTAAATTCTTCTAAAATAAAACACCACGGCACTTCCCCCGGCCCTACATTAAAATAAAATGACCTATTGAGGGCGCTATGTAATTTGACTGGAGTCAGTTTTGCTTATAGAGGGCGCTATGCCATTTCACCGTTGGTGTCACAGAAGTTTACAAAAATGAAAATTCAGGTAGTTGGCTCAATTAAATTGCCCAAAATCTGTTGAAAATACAACCAGAGAATGGACAATGTTTTATTTTTATGCTGTCATGTTCAGGAATGTTACTTCGCGCAAAAACTTCAACAGTTTTAAATTGTCAAACACGAAAAGAAGGTTTAATCGGAAATCTTTGCGAACTGAATGAGAAGGATGAATGAGAAGAATGAGAAGGATGAATGAGAAGAATGAGAAGGATGAATGAGAAGAATGAGAAGGATGAATGAGAAGAATGAGAAGAATGAGAAATGAATGAGAAGAATGAGAAGTGAATGAGAAGAATGAGAAGAATGAGAAGTGAATGAGAAGGATGAGCAGTGAATGAGAAGTGAATGAGAAGTACGGATTTATTGCGTCGGTCCAAACGATGAATAAGGGGAAGTATTTAGATTTATGTTCTCAGAACTCAAATTTTCGGCCCTGTACTCTGTATCAACAAATTTATCAGTCAAAAACAGTCAAATAGGATGAACATGTGTGAATATTTTAAGTAAAACAGACAATCTTCAAAAGTAGCTAAAATATCGAAAAGGCTTTCGAATGATTTAATAATTTTTTTCTGTTGGGTATGCTCGATTTTCTTCCTAAATTGTATGTTGGGACGTGTTGGTAAAAAGAGGAGAGAACTGCCGATAATTTGGACCAGAAAAGGGAGCGGACTTGAACAACGAAAGTGAGGTTTATTTTTGTGGAAACGCATTTCTCACCTGTGATTTCTTGCGGAGTTCAACACATTTTCGCATTTTGCATATTTGGTGACCGGTCCGGCGATTTTTGCAGCTTGAGCAGTCGCCGCAGTTCTGCTTGGTCATGCAGGGCTCGCACACTCCGCATCGCTTTCGCTTTTTCTTCTTGTTGCCCGCGGTGTCGGTCATGTTTCCGGGACTCGTGGCACCGTTGTCGCTTTGGTTAGCGGACGAACCGTCACTGTTGTTGGGAGAGAAGAGAGGGTTTTCCTTCGGCGAGCCAGGTGAGGAAGACGCGCTTGGAAGAGGGCAAGTCCGTGGGATGTCGATTTGGATCGGTACGGTGGAGCTCAGCCTCGGGACACCGAGTGGAAAGATTGGTTGTAGAAGCGGAGATTGTCCCACGACTACCCCTGGAGTGGGCGATATGGCTGTTTGCTGTTTGTGATGCTGAGGTCGCGATGAGGAAGGAAAAGTGGACACGTTTTCATCGTGACAAGTTTTGGAGTCTATCTTCGGACCGTTAAATGTCCAGCGGTGTGTGGGTACGGTAACACCGTACGCGGATAAACTCTCTTCGTGGCGTGGCTCGCGGTCGCGTCTCTTTCCAACCGTCTCGGAATCGCGAAATTCCGAATGAAATGCCGGGTAGATATCGGAGGCTCCTCGGGAGCTACCGGTCCTCGGAGCCCGTAGCGAAGCTCCGAGTCCCGCATCCAAAGTTTTCTCGATCATGCTCGCGATAGTTAGACCCATAGTCATTTCAGAGCCAGTTTTTGGGCGTTTTGGTTTCGGGTCGTGCCTGGAATCGCTTCTACCCGACCCCGTCTTGTTTCCATTTTCATCCGACGAGGATCTCACTAAAGAGGTGTTTTCAGCTGCTTGTATGATTTCACTCTTTTCTGAGGATGTTGAGTCTCTACGCTCATTGGAATTTTTGTCAAGGCCTATTCGGGAAAATTTTGAGTCCGTTTCGCCGCCGCTTGCGCTTGCCGCGGGCGAGTCTCGCGGTGACTTCGCTAGTTTGCGTTTGTTCCCCGCGCCCTTGTCCTTCTTTTCCTTCTTATAAATGACCCCGTCTTCCTTTCCAGAGCTTTCCTGATCGACGGCACTACCCTGCTTTCCTTTGCTCCCGGAACTCTTCTTTGGCTTGTCCTTAGAGCTAGAAACCTTCGTCGGTGATTCCTCGGTGACTTCAGAAAGCCCGGTCGGCTCAGATTTGCTCGCATCTTCCCTTTTTGTAGTGTTATCATTAGAGTCTCTCTCTTCCGACACACTCGAGTTAAAAACAGCTGCAATTTTTTTTCTTCTTTTCTCCTCCTCTTTCTCCGCCTCCCTCCACTCCTTCAAGAAAGTTTCTTTTCGACTCTCCTCCTTGACTTTCCTTCCAGATTCTTTCTTCCCCTCAGCCCTCTTGAGGGCGCCCTTCTTGGCGTCCATGTCTTTGATGATCGGTACCCGAACTTCGACGTCATCGTCGTCGACGTCTACATCCCAGGGATCAGTGGACTTGCTGCTGTTGCTGCTGGACTTTCCAACTTTGCCCGGTGAAGGGCGCTCGTCTGAGTTGATGTTGTCCTCAAGTAGAGTCCGGCGGATGAGCGCTTCAACCAGGTTCCCGGATGCCATTTGGAGAAACGCTTGACCCTCACCGGCTTTCAACATCCTGAAGAAAGAAGATCGATTGCCTTTAAATGTTGGTTTTGCGGGATCAGTAAGCGGCCGTCCAAAATTGTCAACATCCCCGAAATACTACTTCCCTGTCAGTACCATGAAGTGTCACATTTTACAGCGCATGTAAAGTCCTACGCGGCCCTCGACACCCCCGACTCCTACGCTCTGTGGAACCGTGAAAACCGTGAAAACGTTGACAACTTTGGACGCTCCCTTAGCAAAGACACGGCCTTTAATGTTGCCAGTCTTTGTTCCCGTTTTTCCTTACTCTGGAGAACAGTACCGTTCATGTAGTACTGCGCCCCCAACGTTAGCTACGTGCCAGGTGTGTCACAGGGGCGCCTGGAATATCGATATTACTTCTTTCTTTTTGCGGGACGAATTTGACCCGCGAAGGACGGGTTCCGTTTATGCACGCACGGTGAACCACTTCGCTAACTACAACACGATAAAATCATTAGCGGTGGCGTCTGTTCCCTCCTTCAATTTGTCAACCGTGCCGCTGCCGCGCTGCGTGCCGTTCTCCGGGGAGGGATTTTAACGAGTGTCGGCGAGGCTTTGTTTGCCCAGGCCCAGCGGCCCCCGGCGCTGGTCCGCGCGGGATTGTCAAAACCAACGCTGCAACTCAGGAATGCCACATCATTTATATAATTATTTCAATCGTTACAATTATTATAATTTTCACTCGTTAAGGCTAGGTTCATATTGAGCCTTTTCACGCGTAAATGCGACGCGTACGCGCGTCGTTTTGAGAAAAAAGCCGTGTGGATGGAATTTAGAATAAAACGAGGCACTGTTAATCACGGATTTGTCTTGGGCAGAAAGTGTTTTTGTCATTTTGTGATTTTCAGTACAGCGTTTCACTCCAGATGCACACACAACACCGCTTTTTGTCAATGCGACTTTTTTGTTCAAGACTCAGCCAATGATTTCGAACACCACGGATCCCGAGAACATTTTGTAACGATTGGCCCGCCATACAACCGCGGTCGACGCACGCTGCTATTTTTGTGTACGCGGGAGATTATTGGCAACCTAACCCCTAACGGGTAGGAAATCTATCACCACCATCTGCGTCCAATATTTGCCTTGGAGGGCACACCGATTAAAGCCCGTCTCGCTAGCTGCTCGCTCCATGCTTCCGCGAAAAGAAAAGAAAAAGTGATGAATGTGCGTCAACTACACGTTAATAAAGACAGCCGGATAGCGTTAACGCTATGAAGATAAATTAGGTCAAGGACGCACAGCACAGAACTCAAATGAAATTGACAAAAAATAAAACTTGGAAATTTTGACGAGTTTGTTGTAATTACTCTTTAAATAGCGTAAATAAAATTGGCAATTTCATAAATTCAGATTTACATTTCAGAGACTTTGAGGGCTTGTAATGCTTCACGTATTCAAGTAAGGTGTGTTTTTAAAAAGTTGTCTGCTTATATGCAGACAACTTCATTCAACACAAAAACCATGCAAGGCAGTTTTCAGCATTATTTTTGAGATTACGTAATGCTGTTGTTCCTGTTTTTCAAATGTTTTCCAATCGAGTAATCTGTCCCTAAAGCGAATTGCGTAGACCTCTCGAAATATATGTAACACGGCCAGTCAGTGCCCTGACATACGCTTGCTTTATTTGCGAGTGTGGAACAATAATTCTTTCCTGACGTGGTTTATGGCTAGTGCGCCACAGCGTCAACATATCTGTAATAAAACGCGGTTTTGCTGAGCGGTACCGTGCTGCCCTCCCGACCCCCGTACTGAAAGTAATCATCCGGCCCGGACTTTTCGCGCCTTTCCTTCCTTCATTACAATCATACCACCGTCGAGCGGCACGGAGTAACGGCCACCGCAAACCCCCTACGGGTTTTGCCGTGCCAGCCAGTTGGTCTCCCGGGAGACTAGCGCACCTGCGCCGCTTGCCACATTCGTCGAGTACCCCACATAGCGCGGACGGCGTAGCTTTAAAGGGACCCACACCGCGTGTGATCTTTTTGCTGAAATGGGATTTTATCTATACTTAAGGGGCCTCTGAAAGTGTCACCCAGTTTATAGTCTCATTCTTGCCGAATAATGAAAGATTATTACATGTAAACTAACAAACAAATTGCAAATCAGAAGAAAGTAGCCTTCAGCATATATTTCATTTTTTTGCCAAGAGAGGGCGCTGTTTGTGTGACGTCACTTTATAAATCCATCAGTGAAAATTGAAGGAAACTATGCATTACGATTCAAACTGGAATTGTAGCAAACTGCTGTAGTTTTCACAAATTTTATGTTTCTTGACTAAGACTCGGGAACTTCTTGCGCAACATTTGCGAAATTATGTGTCAACATTAAAGTATCAGTGTTTATTTATTTTTCGCTTATGTATGGACACAGTAATGGCGGACAGCAACCGTTGTCAAGCCAAGTGAAACCCAATAATAGCATATTATGAGCCCTTTAAACTCCCAGACTATTTTGGATCATACTTTTCCTAACACGTCACCCGAGGAACCGGGCCCCGGCCCACAGAGCGCCGAGTGATATAGGGGGAAGGGGTAGGGGAAAGGGTACACGTAGTCCAATCACGAAGGGCCTACATCGTACGTCAACATGCATTAGTTTCTGACAACAGGCAGCCGCCCCTATCCGCAAATCCAGCAAGTTTTAATCGGTCACAACTCACAAACCGCGAGTTCCTTTAATGGCAGCTTGGAAATGCCTGGTTACGGGCCGGAGTGTCGAACTTTAGCACAGTATCCGCGCGAAACGTAACGTTGTAGAATAGTTGCTTAAAGGCACTCTACACGATCCTGTGAATTTTTGGTTCCTTATAATCATTTATTCTTCACATTCATCTTTTGTAAGTTGGCATGGTACTGGGTGTACACAAACATTTAAACTGTTTTTCTTCGTGCTTTTGCAAAGAGCGTACACACAACTGCCCTATGTTAAAGGTTTTGTGAAAAACACTACATTTCAGTGCAAAAGTAGACCACTGATCAATTTTTTACCCAAACAAAGTCGTGGGATTGATGCAAAAAAACATAAAACAAACCGAGTAAACTAATGCAGTTTGTGAAGCCACTGAAAACAGCATGGCACCAACTTGTGTACAGAATGATTGTGCGCACTTTAAAGTTGCTAGACGCGTTTCTACGTGTGCGGGGCTTACTGGATCGGCCTATTCCTAGTTGTTGGTGAGGTAACATCACAGCTTTGGTCATGAATATGGTAATTTCATTAGCATAAAATATAGTAACTTGCAGGTATAGCTAAAAACAATTGTTAATATCTCTGAAAGTGATTTTGGAACATGGAAAACGTATTACCTGCCATACTTGCTATTTTTTGTCACCTTTAAGCCGACTTGCAACGTGGCAACCTCAACGCTAATTGTCGAGTCTTGTTTTACAGAAACGTGCCGTGAGGCCTGTTTTTAGAACAAGCCACCAGAAACGTTTGTTCGGTTTAGGAAATGACGCCATCATTCCGACTAACAATAACAGGCGGTTAGCGTCGGTTATGCTATTGTATTTATGTGTTGTGTATAATAGACCGTATCGAATAGCCGCCATCTTGTGGGGCAGTTTCTATGTTCCTTGAGGACATGCATGGTTGTACATATTGTGCTTACATTGTTGAACAGTTTAAGTAACAAAAGGTGCCCCACAAGATGGCAGCTATTCTATACGGTCTATATGAAGGGCCTACATGTACATGCAATAGTTAAAGGAACACGTTGCCTTCAGATTTCACGAAATCTCACGTTTGAGGGTGTTCCTTATACTTATTAAGAGTTGTTCTTGCAATAAAACACATTTAATGTGTTATAATTAGTGAATGGTAATTTTAAAAAACAAACACTGACCTCTGACCCCCACTACATGTCCCGCGAAATGTATACGTATTTCAGCCGTCAATACGATCGTCCGGGTAGTGGGCAAAATGCAGCGACGAACAGGAGTTAGGCTGGCGCCGTAGCCAGTGGTCAGGTAAACCTATCAGATGAACGCAAGGTACCATACCATTCTCCGCCTCCCGAGACATGTGTGAAATGTAAACACACGGCTCTACACACACACACACACACCGACTGGCTGTCAAAAAATGGATCGTCAAGAGAACACAGCAGACGCGTCAAAAAAGAAAAAAACGAAAACCTCGCCAATCGGGGTAAGAATATTGTCATGGGACAAACCGATAGAAAGGACTTGGATGATTTATACCCAATGGTTATTGTAGACACGAATTAAAAAAACAGGCACTTCACACGCAACGGAGGAAGGAAAAATAATTTCTTTCTCCAGGCTGGAAATAAGACTAATATAATTTCTCCGCCATTTATGGGAGTCAAGATTTTGACTCCCATAAATGGCGGAGCGTGCTGCTTCGAGAAATTACGCAAAATTGAAGCATTTCTAAGGCACGTTTGTGTGGATCATTATATTCTACTTTTTAAACATCTTTCAGATCGTGCTCATTATACTTCAAACGCTTGTAATAGCCCAAAAACGCCCAATAAAGCGCAACCCGAAGGCAACGTGTTCCTTTAACCTTTTGCGTAATCTTCGAATTCTTGAAGGTCTAGAAGGTCACATACTACGCTGTTGTTGCTACGTGGTGCACGCCAATGCCTAGCAACCAATGGTCTGATTGCTCTATGCCATTCTATCCTACGGAGAACACGATATTGAGTTTGTACTTCACACCTGCCGCGTGCCCTTCATAGTAACAACAATTTGGTCTGGTCAAGTAGTGGATAGGCCTATAAGTGTCAGTACACCGTACGCTATGTGAAACACGCAACGGGCTAATTATTTGTTTACTTCCAAAAATTAAATGATTGGAAAACTTAAATCGTAATTCAGAATTGTGAAAAACCATGTTTTTTTTTACCCCTCCAAAATGAGTGCCAACCATGGCCTCTGCGTTGCATGGCTTTCATGGTTTGTGAAGCGATAGTTCTATTTGGCCTTTCCAAGTTAAGAGCGGTTACCAGCTTCGCTCGTCGTGTTTGGGGTTCACGACTTAATACGTCCCCTGTGCACTTCGGTGTGAGTTAAGAGGGTTGCTGGTTCCACTCGTCGTGTTTGGGGTTCACGGCTCAATACGTCCCCCAATGCAAATTAAAGTCAGATTTAAAGAACCACTAATTTGCTTGTGATAGAAATATAGATATATAAAATATATCTTGGACATTTTTTGCTTTCGGCCGGGCTACCCTGGATTTCTCATTTTTAAAGACTTCAACCTACTGTATATCTGTTACGGTATTGCGTGAGGGCGAGCGTGCGTGGTGTCGTGAGTTATGGGACTCACTACCCATGACTGTCGATATACAGTAGGCTGAATCTGTATCTGACCTCTATATTACCAGTTAACATTTTGAGTCAAAAACACAAATTCACCGCGTTTTACGAGTTTGAAGCGGCCACAACTCCGGAAACCCATTGACTTGTGTACAATCGTACGGACGTACGAGATTCTGCCAGCGTACTAGATTTTTATACCATCATGCACTGCGCCATGTACCGCGCGCAGTGTATTGTGGGGGAACCGTAAAGGCACGTATTATGGTGCAATGAGCTTGTTCTGGAAACGGGACCCAAATGTGACCCCTTTATATAACCTACTCCTATATTCGGGAAACTATGGGGCTTTTCCAAATCTCGGCTTCGTCTCCGTCTCCATTTGGTTTACATGGAGCCGGAGCCTGAGCCTAAGTCGAGATTTGGAAAAAGGCCTATATGCGAAGCCGAGTCCAAGTTCCCAGGTCTTTTATGGCAAAGGACGCCCTCTACACGGACCCATCGTTTCTCATTTAATTGCAGGAAATTTAGTCAGGTTTCGTTGGTTTATTTCGGCTGTCGACACTTCTTAATCCTAGAGCTTGTAGGGGGAAGAAAATGACACAAGTGATATATCAACAATTCTCACCCGGGGGATGAAAAACGGCCAACGTAACAAAAATACTCCAAACGGAACGCAGCGTCTGTAAATAGACAGGTTACATGATTGGAAAACAGGAACAGCAGCATCACATAACTATAATGTTGATAAACTGCCTTGTCGAAATTTCAGCCACGCAGATGCAGCAATACTTCAGAAAACCTGAACAATCCATGAATGGTTTTTGTGTTGTATGTATGATATGAATAGTAAAAAAAATGTCTGCAGACATTTAAAAAACACATTCAGATGGAAATTTCCTTCAACAAAGGTACCATTTTACACGGGAAAAAAAATCAATGTGGTGTTTGTTGCTATCATTGCTATCAACACTTTGAGTCGGGTTTCCTTGTCAACTCGTGAAGTAAAATCTTGGGTCACTGCAAATGATGTATTGGGGCTTAAAATCCATGTGTTGTTGAGGATGTGTATGATAAAAACCAACCTGTGTGCAAGTTAGCTTAGTACCTCAATGGAAAACTGTGTCCATGCTTTCAAGAAATTGTGCGAAGCTACTGTCCTATTTAGAGTGGTACCCTGGCTATAATACACAGAAAATGGAGCCACAATTGAGAAATTTCAATTTGTCATCGAAAACGAGGGTCCAGGTGCTTTCTTTAGTGATGAAATTTGCAAATAAAAAGACGCGTGACGTAATACAATGGCCCAGCATCTGAAACGAGGCTGCCAGTGCTAGGTCTGTTCACAAGAGGGCGCCCTTGTAAATTCGTGGGTGTGTCGTACCCTGGCTTTATGAACACGCACTTTTCACACGTTGAATCACTCAGCCTGTTTCTAAAACCACAACAAAGCCACGGATGGAAAGGGATTTCCTGTCAGGACGTGCAACCGTCGAGTGAAGGAAAGCGTTGTGTTGTGTTTGCGTGTGTCATCCATTGACCTATATAGGATGGACTGGTTGTGGGAAAGCGACTCCGTGAATGAAGCACGCGTCCGCCATCTTGCTTCAGAAAGATAAGACCTCCCCGAGAATGCTAAGAGATGTAACATTTTATCGATCAGTATAACTTGTATGACCACCTCTTGTGGCAAGGCTGACTGCACAATTCTCCATAGGAGCCGCTGAGGCAGGGTGCGCCACTCTTCCTAAAGTGCCTCCCTGAGTATCAGTTGTTCGGGAGACTCGCGGCATATCCCGCGCAGGCTTGATCGGTTTGAAACCCAACAAAAATGTGATAAGATTAACTGCACCAGCCCCCGTAAGAGCCACCGAGGCAGGGTGCGCCACTCTGCCTAAAGTGCCTCCCTGTACTCCTAGGCTTGTTGGGGAGACGCGCGGCACCAGAGGTAAACTTATCGCACGCAGGTGTGTTAAACGAGCTGAAAACACAACAAAATGAGACAAGGTCAACTGCACTGGCCGCTGTAAGAGCCGCTGAGGCAGGGTGCACCACTCTGTCTGAAGTGCCTCCTGAATTCCTGCACTGGCTGTTTGGGAGACACTTGCAATGGCGTGCACCACGTAGCAACAACAGCGTAGTATGTGACTTTCTAAACTGCACCTCCATTTGAAAGTGAAGAATTTAGGCCGCCAGCCATTATGGAAATGTTACACGCAACAGGGTAATTGTGGGCCCTTGGTAAAAAAATCCAGAATACGAAGGACAATTTCGGGGCCGCGTTGGTGGCCGGAAAAGGGGGTAAATCAGACGCCGTTAAAACTGACTCATGCCCCGACCGCACTCTTTACAGGAAAGAGGAAACCTAACTCCGAGTAATCACGCACTGCACCTGACAAAATAAAGACACGGTTGTTTTCTTGACATTTGCAGACAAATTCTACTCAGACGAGAGAACAAAGTCCTCGCGCGGCAGAACATAAAAAAAATAGAAGGCTTGAAAACACTCATTAGAACATCGGCTGATGGACGCATGGCGTGTTTTCGCGACCGTAACCAGATACATGTTTATGACGTCATTATTGGTTCAACCAATGAACGACCTCCGTTGCCGACGGCCAAAAGTGGCCATTGGTTGAATCTGCAGTACGTCACAAACATGTTTCTGTTTATGGTCGCGAAAACAGGTACCTGCATGCTTTAGTGCTTTGCGCGCAAAGCTTTCTGGGTCATAATATTTTATTTGTGTCAAACAAACTAGTGACACTACGATGACTTCTGTATAGCCTGTTCCCTGGCTATATTACTCAGACAACGAAGCCACAATACCATGGTGGTCAGGGAACTGGTTTCGTTCACATGACGGCGCCCTTGTAAAAATGTGTGTTCACACACATTTATATAAATTCATCTTTAATGATTGTTTTCTTATAAAATAGATATCTCGGGCGAAATCACTGCAATGGACAGTTGCAACAACTTCTATCTTCCATTTTTTGGTCAATTGGTTTAGTAAAATTTTGGGACATTATATATCTTGTATGCGGGCCTTAATGGAGTGTCCAGATCACATTTTTGACCCACCCATTTTTCCCATGGGTGTTGAGATTTTGATACCATATCATTTGTCATATTTTTCTTATTACCATTCTGAAATTTCACGTTCTCAATCCGTATATTTTCAAAGATATTGTCAAAAACCACCGATGTTTTGTAAACTAAATTAAATGTATCCGTTCCATAAAGCTTTTTGCTTCCACATTCAAATTGAAGATTGCAAATTTCCTGTTGTCTTCCCATGTATAGTATTTTGGGGAGGTATTTTATATGATTGTTAGGTTAGAACAAAATCCGTTTTCTGGAAAAATCTACCTTTAAACGATTTACCGGGGTACTCGGATCAAACGTCAGTCACCCTGTCAAACCTCGACATCCCAGTTACACCGGTTGAGGTGAAGGCTACCGACCATTGAAAGGGAAGTAAGGGCGCTTAACTCTGCACGGTATCGCGAAATTCAACATCTGATATTTAAATTGCAAATGTGTGTACGAGAGATTTCAAGAGGAGATATATAGACGCAGATAGACCGACACGACACGGTACTCGAAGAGTGTCAGGAATTTCCTATTGTCGCGAACGGCTCCCCAAGTGTGACGTCAGTTGCCGGGGCGTGTGGGTCTCAACATTCGCTGGTAATCTGAAACGTCCTTTGCTACAGCGAAGAGAAACAGGTCACTGGTTTTAGTGTATAGACCCAGAAACCTATAGGGTGGATTCACGCTTAGCCTTTTGCGCGTAAATACATCGCTTTAGAAAAACCGGTGTGTGGGGGTGGGGTGCGTACTTAAAGCCACATAATCCCGAAAACGCTTTCCAAAGGGCACGTGACCGGGGAAGGAAACAGTTTACAATGCTAATAATACAGTAAAACACAAAAATATGATCGGCCAAACACAAATTTCCAAAGTTTCTTTTTGGGATTTGCCCTGCAATTCAGTATTTCGACAGTTGCCCTACAAATCAAAGTATATAGGCCTCCATTGTGGCCGTGCGTCCACGCAGCTACAGTAATTAGCGGCGACACCTCGGCCGTGATTCATTCACGAAATCCCGGCGACTGATGCGCCGCTTCCCCGCTGCAAGCTTTTAAATTAACTCCCTTCTCGGTGCTTGGACGGCGTTTATTAGTAGGTCACTCGATAACGCGTCGTGAATGGCTCCAATTCTCCCCCTTTAATTGATTTGCGATTTCCCGCGGGAGATCCGCGTCACGTGCGCAGGCTCCGCTGAATACACGTATAGTTTAGACATACATGTAGTCTGCCAAAAAAAAAGATCACAAGTTGAAATCTACAATCGATGATTTCACGAGGGACACGGCTTCGCACAATTTCTCGAAAGCATGGACACAGTTTTTCTTTGTTTTCTAGGAACGTAGATGGGGTACTGGGCTGACATATGCACAGGTTGGTTTTTAACATACACATGCCTCAATCACACAGGGAGATAACACCGTTTAGTCTGTATCTTAAAGCTATTGGTATGATTTTCCATGGTCTGATGACATTAAGTTTATTTTTAAACTTTATCAAAGAACCGCTATATATATTAACAACGAAATCTAGAGCGGAACACGCACTATACACAAAATATCCAATATAAAAACCGTGACAGTTAAAAAACGCTGCACGCACGAAAACCGTTTCCGACGGCGCCGCGCGTATCCGGCCCGTTTAACTGGTCACGAAGTCCCAACATTTCACAAGTCCCCGCCGGATATCGTTCGTTTTAAACTCCACAGGCGATCCCTAAGTCCCAGTGATCGGGATTTTAAACAGTCGTGACAGAGAGTACACGTAGGCAACGTTTCCCGTGCCGCATAACACAGCTGGCCCAAACAGCTGGTTCTTAAAAACGTCCCCCAAAATTGCGACCATACGCGGAAAAGTCAAAATCTACGAAGGCCAATAGACCACTAAAGTGTGACGTCAGTTTCCAGGGTAATTGGGTCTAAACATTCGCTGGTAATCTGAAATGTCCACTGCTAAAGCACAGGGAAACATTTCACTGGTTTTAGTGTGGACCCAGTAACCTGAGCTACACACAAAGGGTGGCATTTTTACTTTAGTACTATAATTTAAGCCTTTTGCTTGATTCGCATGAACAGCGTCTGGTGTATACTTCCTTTCACATGTCCACTTAACCAGACTAATTTTGTGTTACTATGTGGTGCACGCGGCAGGTGTCAAGCACAGAATCAACACCGTGTTCGCCGTATGAATGGCATAAAGCAACCAGACTGTTGGTTGTTGACCAGACCAATTTTTATTGCTATGTGGTGCACACGGCAGGTGTGAAGTATACATAATCAATACCGTATGAGAGAATGGCAAAAAGCAACTACACTGTTGGTTGCTAGGCAATGGCGTGCACCACGTAGCAACAACAGCGTAGTATGTGACATTTTAAACTGCACCTCCATTTGAAAGTGGGGAATTCGGGGCACTAGCCACAGTGCAAATGTTACACAAATAAAAAAGAATAATTTTCGCTTAGCCAGCTACTGGGTCAATTTCACAAAATTGTTTAGCAGAAACAAAATGCTTAATCCAAAATATTTTGCTTTATAAAAATGGGTTTTCTTATATGATGTGTAGTACATTGTTGACCGGTGTTCTGCTATTCTTGCTAAAACACAAGTACACTTTTGACTTTTTCCCATTTTTATAAAGCAAACAGATTTTGGATTAAGCAATTTTTCCCCTGCTAAACGGCTTTATGAAATTTGCCCAAGGTCGATACCGTAAATGTTTTGTTCGTTCTGCCCTCCATACTCCTTTTGTGTGGTTGTTGACACAACAGATAAACTCGTACATACGATCGCTGTTTTTTATTCGCTGCCTGTAGAAAAAGCCCAGAGCACGTAACTGGTATTGAACACCGTGCGTGCGGGGTACGGTGCGCCTAGCTGCGAGTCGCGCAGCGTGGGCCGCGGCACGGTCGCTGCGTCTAGTTAAAGGGTCACCGACCCGTTTATGTCTCGTGAATAGGTTGGCTGTGCGATGGAAACGACGCTTTCAATTGCTGTCTACAATTTGAATCGATATACGAAATAATGCTGTTACTTTAAAGATGATTATATCATTTGCAATGACCCAAAATGTTTACTTAATCATGAGTTGACACTAAAAGTGTTGGTATAGCAATGGTATAGTCGTTGCAGTTAATTTTATGGCACCTTCGACAACTGGCCCTTTAAACCACCAACTATATACGGTATTGGCCTTTATTATACACGTACTTTATTATCAACTTGAGATGACGAAGAAGGAGATGCAGTTTTAAAGGGGGGGGGGGATCCCCAGGGAAATCTCATGGGGAAAACCCACGCGGTCAAGTAGGGACTGCATGCAAACCCAATCCATATACACGCCCCAGAATCGAACCCGGGACGCCAGAGGTGAAAGGCGAGAAAAGAACCACTACGCCAATCCGACTGCCCTATTTGACACATTGTGCCCTTGCGAAATGCATTTAACCACAAATTGCTCCATCCTTCCGAAGGAATATAAAGCCGTTGGTCCGGTGTGTTGTGTAATACACTTAAAATATCTCAGAGCACTCTTTTCGTGAAGAGTAAGGGGATTCCCCGGTGTTCTGGCCGTCGGCTGCCAATGGCGCCACCCACCTATGTATCTCGATGTTTAGGTGAAAGATACTTCATGCAATTCAGCCTATAATCCGAGCAACAATTAGTGAGCCCGCCCTCTTGTGGTTATTCCATTGTTACTGCGGTGTATATCTATTGTGACGTCACGTAAACACCCTGGAGATACACCGCAGTTTTCATTCGTCGGATTAGTCTATTTACGGACTGCGATATGTGGTCCCATTGCGTACGATATACGGATACATTCCAAATGCACGCGAGACAGTGGCGCCTCGAATAACATTGGACTTTAAAACTATATTCCAGCACAACGAAAAACCGCATTTGCCCGTTCGTATACTGTTGATACAGCTTGTAACGGACGTGCGCTGGTATAAAAATCAACGGTGGATATAACGTGTCAGTCAGTATATCGAAACTATTACGTCATATCCGTCGAAAGCGATGTGTGGGTATAGTCACAACTACTGGCGTCTGTTTACAAATGTTGGCAAAATGTCAGAGGAAAAAAATCGACCAAAATTACGACGTTTACTTGATAAAGCATTACTCGACTTTGCCCCTGGCTACAGTAGTATATTATGGCTTCGTTTTCAGTGCATTACAGCCAGGGCACCAGCCTAGATATAGGATGGTGGCTTTGCACAATTTCTTCGACTTGAAAGCATGGGTTTTTCAACAGCTCACTGATCTTAGTGTAGAGACCCAGTAACCTCGGCAATACACAAAGGGTGACGTTTTTATTTTAATACCCTATAAGTATAACACGTTAAAAGCGCACAATCAAAACAATATGGCGGAATTTGGATAATTGGAAACAAAATATATAGCCAGCGCTTTATCGACGCCCCATTTGCCTAGAATTGCGGCGCGATAGGACACTTGTCAAATCCGTCACGGCTTTTTGCCGCGGCCTGGTGATACGGGACTTTGGGCCTCGTCTGCCGGCGGGGAAACATCAAGTATTGTGCGGTACTTTTTGACAAGCCGTCGGCTTGGTGAAGTAGGGTGAGGGTACTTTAAGATGAGAGAACGTCGGTGTCTATATTTGAAGAAATCTCACCACAGTTGATTAGTTGCTGGTTGTTCTGAAGCGGTACTCCGGCTGCGGATTTTCCCGTACCGTTATATGCCATGTACACGTGGTTTTAAAATTCAGACATTGCTGTTCGTTCATTTTATTGAAGACATATTACGTGATTGAAAATAAAACTGTTAAAACGACGTTATCTCCACGTGTGATTAAGAAAAAACAACCTGTGCATAAGCCAGCTCAGTACCTTACGTTCCGAGAAAACAATGAAAGAAACTGTGTCCATGCTTTCAAGAAATTGTGCGAAGCCGCCGTCCTATTTAGTCTGGTTCCGTGGTTATACTGCGTGGACAATGGAGCCATAATACCATAGGAGTCAGGGCCCTAGTTTTGTTCACATGGGGATGTCATTGCAGAAAAAAATATGTGTGCACGCATATTTATATAAATTCATCCTCAATTATAGTGTCCTTATAAACAAAAAATCATCTCGGGCGGAATCATTGCATTGGACAGTTGGAACCACCTCTATCTTCCATTTGAGTAAGGGTTTCTTTCCGGTCGAATGGTGATTAAAATGTTAGGACATTGTAAATCATGTTTACGGGTTTTAAAATTGCACGCAGAATTACGGATTGAATCAGATTTGATTGTTTTTACCCCGCAATAATTTCACAGAATTCGCACATGTTATTGCGACGCTATCATCGCTCACAGGAGAGCCACAGAGCTATAAATCAACATCTCGCAGTCGCCAGAGATTAATTCGATAATTAGGGATTCCGCGCAACACTTTGCATTTCGGCCGACGCGCGGGGCATAATTCTTTTTAGTTGTTTGTCTCGTACTAGTAGCGTATTCACCGGAGACGTCCCGGCGTACAGCGGGCACGACAGAAGCTGCCGCCCGGCCTAGCAACGGAAATATTCCCGGTCGGCGCCCCTGCGACTAATTACATCGAACGGGCGACGATATCCGCCGGTCATGCGAAATGTGAGGGTCCCCGCGGAAACGGGGGGAAAATCCATCACATTTTCTTTATCGCGATCATCACCCACAGACGTAAAAGTACACGCGCGAACTATACACGCATTTAACATTTATGTCTGTTAAGGGGGAACATTTTGTGTATTCATAAGGCTTTGACGTTCAAATTTATTGCTCTGTAATCATTTTTGAAGATGACTATCGACCACGGACCGGACTTTGTACAGCGATCAACGGAACAACGCAAAAACGTAGGCGAGAAATCTTTAAAGATAGAATGTATAAATTTTGAGGAATTTGGGGACGCTTTTTAGACCCCAAAACTAGAGTTCTTTCTTTACAGGGGTCCGTTTTTTCGACCCTAACTAGAATCATGTTTCTAACAAATCCACTGATTAATTTTTGTTATCAGCTTTGGTCGTCCGCAACCAAAGATAATATATACACTACTCACAATAAGTTACGAATACTGGTATGTTGTCAATTTTGTAATTTTTTCCTTTATGACTGTTTTCACCTATTTCTGTGACAAGGTGTGTCTGTCATGCAGACCTTTTGTCTAAATATATACAACATCATTCAAGCGGAATGTATACACTCAATGGAATATCTGCGTACGCCCCACAATATCCCTAACTTGAGTAGCGTACATGTACCTTCCCCACAATAGGTAATACAGTGTAGTGTTCCATTGAAGCTATCACAAGGCCGTCACATGCTGGGTGTTGTTTTGGCGATCACAACTAGAAACATGTTTCTGACATTGTCGCTAATTCAACCAATGAACACCTTCCGTCGCCTGCAACCAAAGCTGGTGATTGGTTGAGTCATATCACATTTTTGAACACGCCCCTTTTCCCATGGGTGTTTAGATTTTGATATATCATTTGTCATTTTTTCTCATTACCATTTCGCATTCTCAATCCGTATATTTTTAAGGATATCGTAAAAAATCCACCGATGTTTTGTAAACTAATTTATCTTGTTCCATAAAGCAGTGCAGTAATTACACAGGCTTCCACATCCAAATTGGAGATTGCAAATTGCCCCTTTTCTTCCCAAGGACAGTATTATGGGGAGGTATTTATATGATTTCTAGGTTAAAAAGAAAACCATTTTCTGGAAAAGAAATCGAAACACGCCCCTTTAACATCATCATCTGCAGCACAAATTCCAGAAGTCACTACCAAGTTGTATGGAAACCTTGACTACGGTCAAAAACCATTCCAGGTAATACAGGGCAAAAAAGTAACAAGCATAAAGGCAAATCAAAGTACGTGCGTGGAATTTGTGTCGGTGTTGAGTGGAGTTTGGCTGTCTGTAATCTTACGTTTTCTAGCCATTTTGTTTAAACTCTCCCTTTTTTAGACACAGCCAAAAAATACGGTAAGGGAAAACCCAGACTGCCTGGCAGGCCCATGGACTTGTGCACAGAACAATCATATCACAAACAATCATCATCTTGCAAAGGAGCCGATAAATATTTCTATCTTACGCCAATACCCAGTCTGTTCACGGAAACTTCGCGCCTGCCACAACGCAATTCGCATATTATGCATGCGCGAGTTCGCGGCCCGCGCACGCGGGACTAATTTCGTGACTTGGACGAATGCAGCGCGACGTCTGCCCGCGTACACGGCAGTTTGTTCCCTCCAGTCCACGAACGCACGTTCCAAGCGATCCAGCGCCATGAAACCCAAGCAGCCCCTGCACCATACAGTATTATTTCTCCCTCGTCTCTTTCGCTCCTACATCTTTTAAAACCCTCCTCCTCAATGCCTTAAGTGGCGATTCCCCTAGGGGCAGTATATACGGCGAGCCGCGATAATATCTTTCAGGAATGCGCGTGCACGGCCTTTGTTCCCCGGCGCGCGCGCTCTCGAGCCGTTTTCCCGCGGAAGATCGTGTTCACGCTGATATCACCATCTTATTTTGCCGGGTTTTTTTCTCGTCTCGATCTCCCCGCGCCAATTGACGGAAAGGACGTAGAGTACACACGGGGCGGAAGACGGAGATTTTCTGACGTGAGGAATTAGACTTGCAGACGGCTGTTCCGTGAATGAATTTTTTTTCTGGGCCGTACTCAATATTTGGGCCTTTCACAATACATATAGCGCCACCAAGGGTTTCTGTTGGAGAGGGCATTTTCTGACTATGCGGTCGATATCGGTGTATTTGTTCAATACGCTTCATGTAAGTCGCCATCTTTTATAGTTCGGCGCTCGGACTTGAAAGGGCGTGAGTCAGGACACAACAGATTTGTACATACTTTACGGCGTATGGGAGTCGGGAAACAAGGCATCAATTGATGATATTATTGTATGGTTGACGTCATCATCCCTTTTACAATTTCAAATATGGCGCAGCACATAGTTGCTTTAGTTGCAGAGTTTATCATCAAAATTAACTGGGTTGCGGACGTTGAAAACAAGATTCTCTGATTCTCATGAAAGTTTATGCACCGGGCAATAATACATCGGCAATAGTTTTGATTAAATTCGTCAATAACTTCAAACAAGTGTTGTCCCTTCCTTTAAGCTTTTATTACACGTCTCGTAATGTGCATTTCGACTTTTCCCATAATGCACAGCGAAAGTAGCCTTTCCGCGTAAATCTCTTGGTGGCGCCTATATAGCGACCAGCTTAGTAACGACGTGTGCATTTTTCTCATGCGGGCATTGATTTTCCAACTATTCGCGTGTGCGTGCGTGAAACCAGCCAGCAATATTTTCAACCTACTTTCTTAGAATTTAAATAGTAAGGCTCCGTATCTTAAATACAACAGGTTATTTACAGAGCCCCTGAACTTTGATATCATATCACGTGTTATATTTTTCTCATTTTTAAATTTTGCGCTCTCAGTCCGTATATTTTCAAGGATGTCGTAAAAAACCACCGATGTTTTGTAAACTAATTTTCCCGGTTCCATAAAGCTGTGCAGTTGCTTCCACAACCAAACTGGAGATTGCAAATTGTCTTCTCATGGGGAGGTATTTTACATGATTGTTAGGTTAGAACGAAATCCATTTTCTGAGAAAAAAAACTCGTTTAATGAAACTATTTATGGTTCTTTCCACGAACAAAATTAAACTGCATGTGGCCTTTGTGCTAAACAAAATCCTGTCTCTGAGAATTTTGCTCGATGTGCGACAGATCTCGGCTTTCTTCAGCCGGCGACGAGCGGCACGGAAAAATCCCCCGTGAGCTGGATCTGCGGAAGCGATATCTGCAACGCTTGGGCGACGACTTCCGCACCGACTATCTCGTAACAAACTGTAAACACTCAACGACTATTACATCTACACAAGCCAGACATATTTGCAAACAGAACAAGAAAGGAAGTCAACGTAAAAACAAACATCGAATTTTTGTTTTACAGGTGGGGGATACTAGCTATTATTTTTAATGAGATGACATTATTTAGGCTAGATTCACACAAAGCCTTTTCGCGCGTAAATCATCGTGCGTCGCTTTGAGGAAAAGTGGTGAGGAGGGAATTTGGATAGAAACGAGGCACTGAAAAACACTTGCCGCCTGAGGCTCAGTGTGAAACCACCGTTATGTCGGACGACGCGCGCAACCTGTGCTAAAACTTTACACAAGACAATCATGATGAATGTTTGTTGCATACGTAGTTAATAATATGTGATTTAACACCCGAACACTGATTTCATTCATTTAACATGACGTGACGCGCATGACTTACGAAATTTCACAAGCAAGGTTGATGAGCCGCAGCATGCGTGTAAGTGGGCAAATGAAACAGCCGTCGTGAACCAGCTTTGTCACATCACGTTCACGGTGTCGTGCATCCACCTTGCCGTCGGCTTCGATCAAGCCAATAAATACGCTAGAATCCGGTGAATATTGGCAATGGCCCGATCGTTGGAGCCAGCAAGGCTAGCCTGAGAAGAAGGCCACGCTTGGAAAAATTCCGAGCTTAAACGGTGGCCATATACCCCGCCACGACCGCCCAAAAGCGATCGAAACGACCGTACAGGGACGCAACCTGTCTAGGAGGGGCCTGTGGAACGAAACGACATTTTCCGCTCCAATAAACCACGGCGTTATAACACACGGCGCTTGGCTGAAAATAATTGGAAATCGCGGACTGGGGCCGGGTCACGCAATCGCAGTATAGCATTTCCCATTCCCTCGTTCCGTTTCCTTTCTAAAAATCTATTTCGATGAAGTGTTCCGTCGTGACTTGAATTTTACTCGATTTCAGATAAATGTGGAAATTATGTTTCGGTGGCGCCTGAAAGCCGATCTGTATGCAGGATCGTTTTGCGTACAGGGACATCACATTAGGAATCAATAAATGAATTGAAAAGGGAAAACAAATCTGTTTTTATTATGCAAAGCGTCGGTTGAACCAACTTAAGTAAATCAAACTGGCGGCTGGACAAGACAGTGCTATACAAATACAAATCGGAATTCGGGTGATTTCTTGTGTTTTAGGTGTTTTTTGGTTCGCTACGATCAGACAGCCTTCTTAAATATCCGATGAAGAAAAATTAAGGCCATGTTCCATACTTTCGTACAATATGATTATGCATAATATTCATCTGTTTCCCTTTTTTCTTTCGGAGAATCAGGTTGGCGTTTAGTGGTACTTTCCTCGCCTTCTGCCTCTGTGGCCCTGATTCGAATCCTGTCTGGGTCAGTATAATGCTTCATTCCGTGGGGTTACCCTAAACGTATGTGTAGGGGTTTTCTTCCACCTCTTAAAAACTGAGAATTTCATGATCGTCTTCACTTCACAGGCTTCTTTAGGCTTACAATCTTCCGTGCCACGGGGCGGTGAGGAATGCTTGATTTCAGTTCCAGAAAATAGTAATAATCTCTAGGCTATTGCGATTAAGTGGTCAAAGTTGTTCGAGTAACGAGTGCAGAATATGTGCATTAAAGTGCCTTGCTCGAGAACACAAGTATTTATCCGCACTAAAATGGACTCGAACCTATACATTCCAGACACTCACGACGCGCTATACCAGTTGGCCATAACACTGTAATCCGTGCTTTAAGGTATTTTTGCCTTGGTAAAGAAGCAACATCCATTTCGAAAATTCCCCATTTTTCAATCTGGCGGATTGATCGCCTTTGCCCCAAACTCAATCAATAAACCGCGACTGCGGCCCCGCGGACGCGTCTGTAACAACAACAGACACGCGGCACGTGCAACGACATATGCAATGGTAGATTATCGAGTTAATTGTAAATGTATTTTCCGGGCGTAAGCTAAAGCTACGGTGCCTCCTGTCTCGCAAAACGATTTAACATTTGCAGATCATCTGCGATATCAGGAAAATCGTTCATATACAAATCCCAATAGAGTAATAAAGTTAACATGAACACTCTTTTTGTGTTTTCAAGGTTACTGGGTGTACCCTAAAACCAGCGAATTGTTTCCCTGCGTCTCAGCAATGGATGTTTTAGATTACCAGCGGATGTTTAGACACAGTTACTCTGGAAATTGACGTCACGCTTCAGTATTCAAATAGCCTTTTGTTTGTTTCAAATGAATAGCGTCTGGTGAACTGACGTACTTCCTTTCACACTCACACTCAGAGTCCACTTGACCAGTCTAAATTCAGGAAATGTGGTGCACGCGGCAGGTGTGAAGTACAGAATCAATACCGTGTTAACCGTAGGAGAGAATGGCAAAAAGCAACCATGACTGTTGGTTGCTAGGCATTGACGTGCACCACGTAGCAACAACAGCGTAGTATGTGACTTTGTAAACTGCACCTGCAATTAAAATCAATGTGAAGATTTCGGGGTGCTATCCATTATGCAAATGTGTTACACGCAAAAGGCTATTCTTTGCTATTTCGTAGTTATCGGTGCTCAGACTGCCCCTTTAAGATAAACTCGACCCATCCCACGTTCGATTCTGGCCGCACCTGCAATCTAGCGTGAAACCGGCGGGAGCGCAGACGCCGCGGTATTCACAACTTCCCACTAGCCCCGGTCGATTGTCGCGCTCACTTCAGTTGCATCCACTCAACGGAAATCGTGGACTGACTTTAAAGTTACACACACCCACCGTAAACCAGCAAAAGCGTTTGCAATGTAAGAAAATATTGACATATTTTTCAATAAGAAAGCATTCGTGCATTACTATCATCTTGAACACTTTAAATCCCGTATACAGGACAACATTGTATGCTAAAGAGAATTTCTCTATTCATGAGCAAAGCTGTGATGTCATCAAATAGTAACAACAGAGGAATACACTGATCCAGTAAGCTCTAGCAACTTCAAAGTGCGCAGAATGAATATATTGTTTGGATCACCAAAAGACCACGTGGATCACCATTGTCCTGGCCTTCAAAATGATTGGTTGGTGGAAATTCTTGGGGCGGGGCTTAAACGCTTCTGGATCGGTCTATTGAAATGTCATCCAAGCTGTTGACAGTTCTGTGTTTTATGGGTTCTGCATGGTATAGTCACGAGAACCGGGGCTATAGATAGCTGAGTTGTACACAGGGCTGGTACGGCAAACAAGAGCTTTGGTGTCAAAACACCAAATCCTTGCTCGTTCTAAATTTATCTTACATGCAACCGAATATACAGATCACGCTCGCGGGGTTGTATGCAGGGTTGTAGTCGAGTCCATCGCAAGTCTATCACAAGTCCAGAGCCGATAAAATCACAAGTCCGTGACAAGTTCCGCACAAGTCCATGACAAGTCCAGTAACAAGAAGCAAAGGATGAACACTCACAAAAGAATTCCTTTGTTGGAGTTCATTTGAATAGCTTGCCTTGTAAGACACATGGACTTGTGGAGGCTTGTGAGGACTTGTGATGGACTTGTGATGGACTCGACTCAACCCTGAGTTGTATGGGGTTGCAGAATGAAGGTTCTTATAATTATTCGGGAAAACGGAATTGGAAAACTATGCGAGTTTTTTTGTGTGGAAAGTAACGGCCTGTTTGGCGAGAATTGTTCAATGGTATGACAAAACAAATGATGTGTGTAATGGTTGAGCAATTTAACAGAACTGTCACTATGAACATCTAACAATGGAAATTGGGCACACACCATTGTTACTAACAATGGGGTTACAATGAACATGTACATGTTTTTGCTCATAGTGTGTTTGGAGTGTGCTAAATGCAGAAGTTAGTTTCTCATTGTGTGTGAAGTCTAAATTCCTGACAATTTTGTCAAAAGCTGGTTATTACGGGGAAAGGGATTGGCAAAACGTATTCCCGAGTTTTTTTGGAAAGTAACAGCCTGCTAGGCACGAATTTTTGAATAGTATGATTCCCTGCTTGAGAAAACAAATATGTGTAATGTAATGGTTGAGCGATTTAACTGAACTGTTTAAAGTATGCTAATTGCAGAAGTCATTTTCGCATATTAGTTTGTTATGTGAAGTATAAATTCTGAACGATTTTATGAAAGCTTTATGATTCGTGATTTAAAGTCTTGTCTGAATTTCATCTGCGGATTGGCGGAGTATATTTGCCGTCAAGCTTCTTTAAAATCGATCGAGACAGAAAAAAAAATGTGTATACCCGGACTCGACACAAACAACCCGCTAGGTTCTTTTGGTTCGTGCGGAAGTTGGGAGAATCGTGATTAAGGCGGTCGCCGCTTCGTGCGCTGCGTGAGAATTCGCTTCATGCACGGGAGATTTTTGGACGGTAAACATCGCCGTAAACCCGGGATCTAATGTTTTCCCAAGAAAACTGCGTGAGTTCGTGTCTGTTTGAAGGTAGGCGGTGGGGAGCTGGCGTGTCCCCGTGCTATAGATTTCAAGTTTGTGTTTAACACGGACGGGCGTATATACGGCGAGGAATTTTGGCGTAGGTCTTGGGCTTAGTATGGTCACGAGTCTAAATTCAGGAAATTTAGTGTTGGCGGCTTAGCTTGTAATCTCGGACGACCTTGTTCCGTGTCAGAAAACCGTATACTTGAAACAGAAACAGGGCCAATTTCATTGTGCTGTTAAGCACAGAAATTCGCTTAGCATAGAATTTATTAGCTTTGCAAATTTGGTTACCAGCCAAAATTGTTTGTCAAATAGTGTTCTTAGAAGAAGTAGAAAAATATCAGTAAAATCACATCACATACGATTTTGGCTGGTAACCAATTCTTGCAAAATAAAGCAAATAAATACCATTCTAAGCAAATTTTTGAGCTGAAAAGCGCCATGAAACTGGCCCGATTCTTTTTCACTTTCGTTTGGATAAATTTGCATTCAGAGCTAAGTTTAGATTTTGCCAAAAGCGCAATTACACATATTTTAGTCATTGTGAAATATGACTGCCCCAATATTTAGGCTAGATTCACACTGAGACTTTTCACACGTTAACGCGTGTAAAATGTACACGCGTCTCTTTGATATAAAGTGGCGTGGGGGGAATTTTGAGTGAAACGACACACTGAAAACCGCAGAATCAACTTGGGCGGAAAGTGCTTTGTGATTCTGTGAATTTACGCGCCAAATAAAAGGCTCAGTGTGAATTCACCTAAACGCGCAAACATAGTTCTTGGTATAGATTCAAAACAGCGGGTATTCGGTTCTAAAATAGGTTGAAAAATGCGGACACCGATTCCAAAAATATTGACGCCGGCTGGACTCAATCATGCAAAAAGCTGCCGCGTTCTGTAAACGCTGACAAAAGCAGACGGCTGTTGTGTGTGGTATTGATAAAAGCTACACACGAGCACCTGGCGTTTCTATTAAAACCATCCGTTTAAAATATACAGTGTATTGCGTGCGTGACGCGCGGCGGTTTCAAAAGGGTCACGCCGGGTCGCGAACGTCCCACCGCGGAAAGTAGGTTACCAGAAGCGCTTGTAGAGCGCCAGACGTTTTATTTGAGTGGCCGAAAATGGGTAATTAGGGGTATCATACATGTAATTGGTATGGCTACCATTTGAGTGAACGAATATTGGAGGATTTCAAATTGACATCGAAAACGGGGGTGTCTCAGTGCTTTCTTTTGTGTGATAACATTTGCAAATGAAAAGACGCATGACGTAATACAATAGCTCAACATCTGAAAGGTCATTGTATTATTTACAATGGCCCAAATTTTACTTCACGAATTGACAGTGGAAAAATCTTACCCAAAGTGTTGATAGCAATGGTAACACACATTAAATTAGTCAAAAATGACACCTTTCTGTAACAAATTAACAACCGAAGCTATTTGTTTAATGAGTGTGCACATTTTTGTGGCTTCCACTTAACACAAAAAAACATGCATTGGTTTTAAAGGTGCACTGTTGCATCTATAGCTGAAATATAAATAGACCAATACCCTGGCAACTGACGTAATACTTTATTGGTCTATTCTGTCACACCGAGCATTTTTCCCCCAAGAAAATACATTGTCCCCCTGCACGGATATCCGACCCGGCCAGGCAGCCATTTCTAAGGGATATATTTCTCCCCGGACAGTTTTGTACGGGGACAAAAAAATCCGGTCAAACTGCCAATCGTATACTTGTGTCCTCTGTTAATGTCTACGTTTTGGATATACAAACACCCACACACACACACGGCAAAAATACCATTGAAATTACGATCGTCTGGCACGGACAGACTGAAGGATATATTACGAGCTATTTATGTTGCGTGGTTTCATAGATTACAGAAATTCCAACGGCGTTTTTGGCTGGTCGGTTCACGCGCCATGTTCGGCTCGTAGATTTTTACCGGGTTTTGCTGCATGGCTGGGGGAGAAAAAACACGCGTACAAAACGTTACTTAAGAACTAGATCGATGCACGCCGTGATTTATGCATTTATGCTGAGGCAATTTCAAAATGTAAACTGAGCGCCAAAATGAGCAAGCCGCGTGGAATTTTTTGGGCCTGCGTGCCGCGCGCTGCGGTGGTGCGGAGGTTTTCGGGCCGTGATTGCACATTGAAGCACGTACTGTGTGCCAACGCAACGTGGCGTGTTAGTAATTAAGACCCTCGAGGGAGGGGGAAGGGGGTAGGGGATGGGGAGCGGTGTTTGCCAGAGATATGCCAGCCGGAGATTCCCCAGTCACGGTGCATGCGGAATTCGAGGGACACGCGGCGAAGCTTCGGCCCTTAAGCACAAACAATTGGTATTGCGCTATCTTATATACAGGATAGCAGACGCATAACGCCTGTAGCGCGCAATATTTAAATATAGACAGTTATTACCGATTGTTTTTGTTTTATTGTACTATAGGAAATTCTCAAAATGTTGACGTCGCAACTGATATCGACAACTGACATCGACCCTCGTTTTCGATGACAATTTTAAATTCCTTTAGCTTTTTATGCCGTGTTCGGAACCATGCAGCGTTGTCAATTTAGTACTCTATAAATTACCAAAGTGAACACATCATCCTTTGTGTGTTTCCAAGGTTACTGGGTCTACACAAAAACCAACGAACTGTTTCTCTGCGCTTTAGCAATTATCGTTTCAGAAAACCAGCGAATGTTTAGACATATAGTCACCCTAACTACAGACGTCACACTCTCGTGGTCTATTGCTTCTGCTTAAATGAGGTCGACGCCGTTTATGTTATGCCAGCGCAATTTGTCTGTAATATGCTCACACACACGCCTCGTTATCTTACTAAAATATCGGCTCATGACGTGTCAGTTTCGCGCTAGAAGCGTTTTAGGGCCCAGAGGTCACACATGTACTCAGCTATATAGAAAGCGAGAAGGTTTATCAAAATTCCACACGGCGTGACGTAGCACTGTCGGCATGCGCACTTTTGTTGACACTGAATAATGTGATATTTTGGTCAGATAGGTTTATCAAATATTAAACATATTGTCGGATGCACGTAACTCCGACATAGTATTGCTATATAATCATTAAAGGAGCGTGACCAGATCACATTCTTGAGCACCTCCGCCCCCATTGTTCCCATAAGCGTTGAGATTTTGATACCAGATCATTTGTCATTGCCATTCTGAAATTCCGCTCCCTCAAGGGATCGTAAAAAAATCCACCTAAGTTTAGTAAAACTAATTTACCCGGTTCCATAAAGCAATGCAGTGATTACTACCAACCTTTTTGCTTCCACATCCAAATTATGGAGATTGCAAATTTCCTGTTTTCTTTAATTCCCATGGATAGTATTTTGGGGAGGTATTTTATATGATTGTTAGGTTATAGCGAAATCTAATCAATAAAAAAATCTGGTCACGCTCGTTTAAATGCTGTAAATAAACCAACTACAGAAATGCTGCCAAAACTTAAAATCGTCATTATCCCCAATCGGCCGCCTCCATGGTGCGTGTGCCCTTGGGCAAGGCACTTTGCCATAAGTTGCCTCTCAATGGAAAATAATTGCTCAACTGTACAACGTATGGTACTTGGAACACGCGAATATTGTTTTTCGTACTGACAAGGGGGAGGGGTGTTGAAGGCGGAGGGGGTTAAATAATTTCTAGTGCGCAGCAAATTCGTCCCGTAGTCACGTAATTTCTTCCCGTCCCTGCCCTAAATTGACCCAGGAGGAACGCGCGTTCCCCGGGACGGCCCAAGTCCTTTAATTTCTGGCGTCATGTCCGACGAATTGCTCCGTGGTTTATGTCGTGCGTGTGTCGTCAAATATAAATTAAATTGCTGGGAATCTCCGCGCGTCACGGGTTTCTTCCCCCGGCCTCGGCCATGCGGACAAAGCCGCCGATGCGCTTTAAAGGGGCACCTCGGTCGAAATCGGCCGTTCGGCACGCTAACGTACAATAGGCAAATCGGTAAAAATTGAAACCATTTGCCACGTATAGAGTGATTGAAAACAGTATTCTGGCCTTCATTATATCCGCACCGTGCCAGTAGGCAGTACTCATTAAAGGCGCTTCTATAGATGTTGAACACCAAAGTATTCAACAAACATAGTACAGGGGCAATTCTAAACATTTTTTTTCTGACGCAACCAACGTCTTGCGTTTTAATCGATTCTGCACTGTATTCGATTACATTATTTGATACCTTTTCTGTATTTGGTATCGATTTTATACAATATTTCAAATACAAAAAAGGGCATCGATTGTTGGAATCGAATACAAAAAGGCATCAATTAATGGAATCGAATACAGAAAAAAATATCGATTAATAGAATCGAATTCCGAAAACAAATCGATTAATGGAATCGAATACAGCGCAGAATCGACTAAAACGCTCTCAATCGCGAAGTGTGTAATGTTTTGCTGTGAAAATCTAACAATGAAGAGTTTTGAGCTACTAGCCTATTTTTTCGTAGCGAGAATGAGAAATCAGAATCAGGATCTTCACGAGTTGTCCCCTTTAAACGCGGCGAAGCCGAGTGCCAGGCTGAGTTACAGACGGCTGGTTGGAGCGGGATGATTGAGCGTTGGCGTACCGGGGGCAGACGCGACTTGCGGCGGTGACAGACTCACGGCGCGGCGGTTGAACTCGGGTCAAGCCCCGGTAATTCCCGTTTCTCGGAGTGCGCCAATAATCAGCGTTCTTTTTATCTGAACCGAGCCGGGCTGGGGCACCCGTGTACGTGCGTCGTCCGCGCGGTGATAATTTGAGCCGTTTACCCAGGTGCGATTTTTTTCAAAATTTATATTTTGTTGTCTCTCCCCTTGGTGTCGAACTACATGCACTGCAGGCAAATAAATGCATATTTCTTGATCCACACCGAAGTGTTGTGGATAAAATCACATTTTTTACGATTTCAAATTTGTATACTCCCCAGGGAGCTGAGAAGGATTAAGGAATGATACTACTGAGCCCAATGACCAGGAGTTATAATGCAGAAAGCGCATTTAGAGTTCCGTCGGTTCTGAAATGCGCTATATAAGAACTGCCTATTATTATTATTATTAGTGAGTATTGTTAGAAATGTGTAAAACTCTTATAAGCAAGAACCGAGCGAGTATCGTTTTATTCGAAATTGCTTCTGTTCAACCATTCTGCTAAAAAAGGAAATTATTCTCAAACTTTCTATTTTTTTTCGGCTTTTTTTCTCTGAGATATCACTCTTTAGATAGGTATGGCTTATTATACTGTAGAAAACACGAACAAAAATTTAGGGCCGAAACAAATTGGAAAGTTTGAGAAAATTTCGCTTTTTTGTGAGCAGTATATCAAGGGGTCTCTTACGGAGTTCTTTTTATTTAGACTGAAATTCAACACGACTTTCTTTCCTCGATTATTACGGAAAACACCTACGCATTACACCTTCTGCCGATGGAAATTGATACGACAGCACCTTTAAGGTTAAATGCGGGCGTCGTTTCGCCGTGCGCTGTTATCAAATGGCGTGCAGCGCAAGGCTAGCCTTGCGCGACGTGTTTTGGAACACAAAACTTTAAAGGGAACTGCTTGTCGAAATACGACGCGTAGCATTCAGAACCTAAGAATATATTGTTCTATAGTAAGGATAATTTATGTTGAAGCAGAACCTAAAAATACATTGTATTATAGTTAGGATAATTTTTGTTGAAGCAGAGATCATAAAATGATCTATTTCACCAATACACTACATACACCACATATACAAGTATATTTCTAAGTTACATCAGTGGTTACATTAAGTCGATTCATCGATATTTGTCGAAAAATCATTCGGGCTGCGACAATTCGATTAATCTATCATTCGAATATTCTGAGAATATCCTGAAATTTATGTTACAATAAAAAGCGAGGCAAATTCTTTCGACGCATAAAACAGGGCAGAAAAACTCCTTTAAAATGTACGTGACTTCCCTGGTCGATTTCGGGCCAAAGGTCGATTTGATGGAAACAACGTCAATAGGCAGTTTTAGTTTTCGACTACACGAAGTTTCAAATACACACCACGAAGGCGCATATTAAACACAGACACACGATTGGACAAGCTTAATTTGCACATAGCGGGTATTACACTGCAAAAACTGTGGTGTTAAATTAACACCAGTGGTGTTGTCTTATATAGATACCAAGTCTGGTGTTAAAAGGTAACACCATGGGTGTTAGTTTGTATTCCTCAATTGGAATAAATGCATTATTTTTAACACCCTTAAAACTAATACTTGTGGTGTTAAAACTTAACACCAAGCTTGGTATCTATATAAGACAACACCACTGGTGTTAATTTAACACCACAGCTTTTGCAGTGTATAAACCATATGAAATTGCTGCCATCTTGTGGGGCAGTTTGTGTTGTGCTTACATTGTTCACTAATTTAAATATCAAAAGTTGCTCCACAAGATGGCAGCTATACGGTCTATTAACAGTTTTGGCGCGAAAACAGTCCGTCAACAAGGATTAGACTCGATGTAATTCGGCTCAATGCCACAGCGTTTAAAGGAAAACGGTCGTGCTCGTCGCTGTGTGATAGTCAAGGTCAGATGGTCATAAATCGCGAAAAACACCACCCCACGTTGCTATTTCGGACAGGTCCAATGTGTGTGTTTCGTGGGCGGCACTGCACGACCATACGTGTACGTGCGGGGAATACACATTAAAGGGACGCGCAAGTTGTACAATAGACCTCTTCGGGAACCTTTAAATAATTTCACGCGAAGATGGGCCACATGATAGTGCGCGGAGCGGCGCCCCCTTAAATTGGCCAGCAGTCCACGACCGACCCTTTCCGCGACCAGCCGGCACGGTATGGAATGACGGACCTGATAAGTACATCAGGCCCGTCATCGATCTTATACGGTGGCGGATTATAAGTCCCAGACGAGGGTGTGAAGCGAACGTGTCGAGACCCGGGTCACGGCGCGGCAGTATAGGCCGAGAGACTTGCATGGTAGGGGGACAGGAAAGGCGTGGTGGATGGCAAACAATTTAATTTTATCAACCATTTGCTCAAATCGAAGACAGAAGTGGTTCCAACTGTCCAGTGCAATGCATTCCGCCCAAATTATATATTTTTTATACGAAAACGATAATTGAAGATACATTTATATAAATACAAGAGAGCCTTTATTTATGTGAACGAAACAAGGCCACTTATTACCGTGGTATTATGACTTCGTTCTCCGTGCAATATAGACAGGAAACCAACATAAATAGGACGGTAGCTTCGCACAGTTTCTTGAAAGCATGGTTACAGTTTTAGTGTTTCTCGGAACGTAGATGACGTAGACCGTGTTTACACTGGTCCCGAGCTCGGGATCAAGATTGACCCCCTGATAAGAATGTGTTGAGGTTAACCGCAATGGCCTCGAGTGCCGCGTTTATATCTGTTGTTGATCCCGAGCGCGGGGCCAGAAGTTGCAGTCAAAGGTCAAGCTAATGCAGCAGAATTCCGAGATGTTCCGTCCAGTTTAGCCATTATTTCTGCGCTGGCCCAAATGTCCAAAAACTTCGCCAGTTCGTCGTTGCTCCACGAGCGCCCGCGAACTTCGTTTGCCATCTTTTCACACGAAGACAACTCGACTCGGCTACTTCGTCTTCGTCAACTTCTCTTCACGACGAAATAATGTCAACTTATGCTATGTCGGAAATCGTTGAATAACACTCCGAAATCTTTGATATAACAACTAAAAACTAAGCTGTATGATAATGACAAAGTGTCGCTAGATAGTTGCAGAAAGTAAAGAAAATGCAGAAAGTAGAGGAAATACAGAAACACTTTTTCTCAACGTGTGAAGTTTGTATCGGACAGGCAAAAGAGATTGCTGAATGCAGGATACCAATTACGTTTGTAGTACGTTGTGTTTTCGTAACGGACGCCAGCGAGATTCTCAGTGTTGCATCACATGAGTCGATCGCGTCGGGGCTGGTCGGGGTATCATGCATTTTATCATGGCATATGCCTGCACACAATGCATGGAACCAGTGGTACCTGTGTGCGTGTATACATGTACTACGTGTAAACGTGTACATAATAAGAACGCGGGCTCTCCTGGAATTTTCGCGCGCTTTAGCCCGCAACAGGATGTGAGGCTGTGTGAGGAAGATTTATTGCCCAGCTAACCGCAAACTGATCCCGAGCTCGGGATCGAACCCTCCGCCATCGCGAGACCAAAATCTCGGGGTCTGATCCGGGGCCAGTTTGGTTCCGAGAGCGTTTACACCTATTTGTGATCCGGGGCTGATCCCGAGCTCGGTGTTCGATCCCGAGCTCGGGATCAAGTGTAAACACGGTCTATATGAGCTGACTTAAGTTATACACAGGTTGATTTTAATCATACACATGCTAAATCGCATATGGAGTTAACACCGTTCGTAAAGGTTTTTGAATCCTGTAATATTTCTAATACTGCCCGAACAGCCTTGCTGTTAAGCCAAAAAGAATGTCAGTTCTGTGCAAGCAAATACTGCATTTTTTATTCGGTAAACTTTAGATTATAGGCCTATAGTATACAGGGTATCCCCAAAAAGTCCAGGACAAACCAGACAACCTCAGAATATGAAAAACGTCAACTACTTACGTATACTCGATTAACCGCAAGTATAGTTTCTTTGCGAGTATCGAGTAAAACAAAATACTTATCGCTCACCACTAACATTGTACTCTCAAAATGATAAACTCACACATAATTAAAGTTTGAGAGCGAGTGTCCCTTTAATATTACCAGAACCTTGCCTGGTATAATAAACAAAAATGAATGGGGACAATAAAAACGGGCTCACAGGAAAACAAGCAAACTTTTGCCGCGGTAATCGATTTGAGTCAGTGATCGCGAATAGGGGTCGGAGTTCAAAACCGCGCAAATAACACGTGCCTAACAAAGCGAGCTATAGCAGTGCCAACTGTATACACAAGCGGGCTCCCGCAATAATATTACGGCCCGGAAAGAACCAGTTATACCGCCCATTGTGGTCTGTACGGAATACGAATCCGTTTTCGCAATTAATCTTTTGCATGTTTCGCATGAATAGCGTCTGGTGTACTGACGTACTTCCTTTCACATGCACACTTAGTATACACTTGACCAGACTAGATTTTGTTGCTATGTAGTGCACGCGGCAGGTGTGAAGTACAGAAGCAATACCGTGTTCATCGTAGGAGAGAATGACATAAAGCAACCAGACTGTTGATTGCTAGGTAATGGCGTGCACCACACAACAACAACAGCATAGTATGTGACTTTATAAACTGCACATCCATTTGAAAGCGAGGGATTCGGGGCGCCTGCCGTTATGCAAATATAACAAGCAAAAGGCTAATTGCCGCTTCTCTGCCTTTTAAAACCGAAAAACGCTACACAGTGACAGGACAAAACCCTTTTTATTTTAAATGTAAATTAGCTATGATCAAGACCAATGCCACTTTGGGAAATATTTTTCATTCATAAATACTTAAGAAACTTTACCCATTTCCATTGGTCGAAAACATGTCACGTGGGTGCATTTAGACAAAATAAATACCGCAGCGCATACAATACCCTCGGCTTCTCCTCGGGAAATTATTCTCTAAGGATTCGCTCATTGAAACAGTTCATTTGTTTCAGTGTAGATCCAGTAATCTTTGCAACACACAAAGGGTAACCTTTTTTAAATTAAAATTTAATTTTGGCATTTATATAGCGCTCTTACACGAGGTATCACAGCGCTTTACATCCATTAGGCCTATATTCCGCCTAAACAACGATATACATTGGCGTTACACTACACACCGGACCAACGGCTTTACGTCCCTTCCGAAGGATGGATCAATTGTGGTTAAGTGCCTTGCTCGAGGGCACAGGTACCGTGACCGCGTGTCGAACCCGCAACAACAAGTTTTCAGCCAAAGTTTGCGAGTCAAGGACCCAGACCACTCGGCCACGGTACTACACGTTTTACCTCAGTATTGCTAGAGGTCCGGCGATTATCCGAATATTATTTACTACTCGCGAATAATTGCGTAAGTTACTCGCACAGGCCTAGTGCACGCGGAGGGGGAGGGGGTGAATTGTGTAGGTGAGGTTTACGCACATGTACCGGTATAATGATTAATTTATTTCTCTCTGCGCCGAGGGGCTTTCACACTCTGTCGGTCCCGCAGCAGATGACTCGGAATAGACCAAAAGAAAAACCCGACGCAGCGGTGTGTGCTGCGTGCACTGTTTCATCCCTCTCATTTTTCCGTTCGGGTAAAACTAAGAAAAGGAAAAACGGCTTACAGGTCCGCTCGACGGCTGTTTTATGCACGCCTCGTTTCGTATTAATGAAGCCTCACTTTACACGTGAACCTGGCGGAGTGGTATAAATATTAAATTCGCATTAATTTTTGAAGGATTTCGGATCTATTTTGAATGAGCCGGTATTCGAATTAACGCGGACCTGTGAACTGCTGTTTTTTCACTGTGTGGGTTTTATATAGGCCTCTACGGTGAGTTTCTTTCAAATACAAGTAGCACGTTTTTAAACTTTTATAAAATACCAAATTTCGTTCTTTTGTCCTTAGATAAAAGGAGAAGGACGGAAAACTTGTCACAAGGTGGCGCTTTTCTGAGCAAAAAGTCGTTGAGTTTCATGACGACACAACCCCTTTAACATGACTTTTTAGTAAAAGGTTTTTGTAATAGTACAAACATAAAGGATACAAACGAATTATTAAGTAAAAATCGGAAACATTAATTTTGTTGGTAGAGCTTTTCCGTAAAATAATAGAAATAATTTTGTTCGAAATACAATGAACCTTGGATGAGTTCATTGTGTCATGAAATATTTTTTGGGGAGCAACAAAGATATCAACTTGGATCTAAAAAAAACAATGACCCATTTGACATTGCTAAATTTACGTCCCTCATAGGCGAACAAACTTATCTGTCACGTCTTTTTATGGTTAGCGTGGATTATTTATAAGTAAACAAATAAACGATATCAAAGTATGTTTTGATTTGATTTGGCAAAGTTTACAAACGATAAACTCGAGTACATGGGTAAAGTGAAATTGGAAGAAAAATGCAGTTGCCGCAGGTTGCCGCGGAAAACTTAAAGCCCCCTGAAATGGTCAATAAATTCAGGCTTATTCCTTGCAATATGTTCATGAGTATTATACCAATAAGACATTGCAAGCTCTAACTTTGTTTGAAATACAAACTAAGCGGCATTTTTACCTTTTACACTTTATTTGCCACGAGAGGGCGCTGTTACTTTGTGTGACGTCACTTTAGGGACCCAACCAGTGAAAGGTGAAGGGAAAAACACTATAAGTGAAGAATATTAAGGTGTAACTGTATGACAAACCGCTGCAGTTTCTACACGTATAGTTTTTCCATATTATGCAACATCATTAGGCCTATATATATTATTACGAATTTTTTGACCATTTTGTGAAAATGAAGAAATGTGGAATTAAAGAAATGAAGAGGTTTTTGTCTCAATTTCATAGAATAATAATTTTTTAAAAATAAATAGGCCTAAATCTCCAAATGTGCTTATTTTCACAGGGCTCAGAATTTAGAGAGGACTGAAGTAAATTGCATTAGGCAGTTTAAGTACCTTTGCAAAAACTGGCAAAATTTGAGGTTTATTTACTCATCATAAAAACACCAAATGTCTGTCTGATCGTATTTTGAAACGCCCGGGACGATATATTCCGAGTTGAAACAAACAAGTTTACGTCGTACAAAGCCCCGGGCTTCCCCCTCCCACGCATCAAGAATTTCCCCTTCGCACGATCACCGCCGGTCCTTTGTGCTCAAGTCTTTTTCTTTATCATTGTTTTTACTGTCACGATACTTGTATAGTATTGGCTACATCAGGGTAGGAAACGCGTACCCTGGGGATTTCGTGACGCGTGGGTGCAAACAGCGATCGTCCCAGCTGCTTTTACTAGTATTAGATCAAAAGCCGGAAAAGACTGTGGTTTTCTTGTAAATAAAGAGCCGACAAAACCACGTCATCTTTTGTTAGTTGCCAAGGAAATGGCTCTACATAAAAATCATAGAACTGGTTGAGTATGTTTGGGAAAATTTGAAAACGCTCATGAAGCACAAAGCGAACTCCAAAGTGTAGCGGCGCGAAGGTAATAGCAGACGGGAGAAAATTGATGATTTCCAGGCAGAGAGCCAGTAAACCTCGCGTCTCGGCCTCTGGAGACGGAACGTCACTTCAAACACAATGCCAACAAATGTATATTGACTGGCTCATCTGTAAAATACACTTTGGGTAATAATAGCGTCAATTTGGAGAAGAAAAAAATCAGTGACTTTTTTTTTGGACATTCAGAAATATTTTCAAGGAACATTAGTATATACGTGTAATGTCACGCTGTAAAATAATTTTACTTCAAGAGTTGACAAGAAATTTCCGACTAAAAGTGTTGATAGCAATAGTAACATACACCACATGATTTGTTTTCATGTAAAATTTTACCTTTGTGGGGGAAATTGCCAACTGATGTTGCTTTAAAAAAAAGAAGTTTGCACACTTTTTTGGCAAAGATTGTTAAAGTTTTCTGAAGTATTACTGCATCTATATGTGGCTGAAATTTCTGCAAGGCAGTTTATTAACATTATTCTTTAGTTATGTAATGATGTTGTTCTTGGAATTCGTAAACAAGTTTTATCTTCAAATAGGCCTTTAAGCCAGCATCCCGCGTCAGATAGACCGCACGGAGTGCGCGTGCATGGGGGAACCCGGGCGCGGAGGAAACGTCTGATCAGTGAAAGATCACATTGCATTACGTGGGTGTTAACGCTGGAACCTCGAATTCCCGGTTCAACCTCGAGTTTTAAAAATAGCCCCGGAAATATGCAGCTTTTTGGTTTAGTTTGCGCGATGCACTTAACGAGTTTCGACGTGAGTTGCTTCGTAGGAGTGTGGGTGTCCCAGTTTGCTTGTTTTTAACTTCGAGATTCATGCATCTCTAATGTATAAAACATCCGACCTAAATATGTCATGATTTGATAGCCGTTAAGGCAAAGGTGACATGACCGTTTTCACGTGCTTTTGTAACAGGCGTTTTGCTTATACTTGAAGCCATAGCCACGGATACTGACGTCACATGTCGGTACTATATTACGAATGTGATGAACGGATTCATTAAAGGGGAATACATAATTTATGTAAACATTTTTAAAGTAACGAATAACTATGATTTGAATATTATACACTAAAAGTACACACGTGTGCAAATCCTTGTGTTTGATTGGGCATGGTCCTATTTCCGTTCAAATTAATTATGTGTCTTTGGAAAACAACCAACTGAATTAAAATTTAACACAGAAAAGTTATTTCATTTACTTGACTGAAAATTCCTCTTTGAATTAGGCACATGCAAGAATTTCCGCAATTGAAACAATCTCATGGTTTAAAATATAGATTGTCGGTGTTCTAGTTTTTCTTTCTTTTTTTGTCACCTTTTTATCACTAAATTTGCCATACAGCAAGGCAGTCAACATTCACGCAATATCCTCAAAACGAAATCTCACAATATTTGGTTTAGCTGATTGACAGCTTCCTTTTAAATTGCCATATTATTTTGTACTGAAACAATGCCATGTTTTAATCGGTATTCTAGTTTTTTCTTCTTCTTTTTGGCACCTTTTCGTCCATTGCCAAAGCGCATGGGAAACAGGTCACTGGTTTTAGTGTAGCCTAAACACCCAGTAACATTGACAACACATAGAGGGTGACGATGTCCACATTCTGCAACCGTTTGAACTTAGCCTTTTGCGTGTTTCACATAAATAGCGTCTGGTGTACTGACGTCCTTCGTTTGACATGCACACTTAGTATTCACTTGTCCAGACTAAATTGTTGTTGCTATGTGATGTACGTGGCAGGTGTGAAGCACAGAATCAAGACCGTGTTCACCGTAGGAGAGAATGGCATAAAGTAGACTTTTGGTTACTAGGCAATAGCGTGAACCATGAGCCAACAACAGCGTAGTATGTGACTTTCTAAACTGCACCTCTATTTGAACGCGATGAATTCAGGGCGCCAGCCTTTATGCAATGTTACACGCCAAATGATAATTCCAGACAGCCCGCGAGCCCCTTTAACGGAATGTCTTGATTACCTTGCAACGGTCACGGCGGTCACGCGGCCCTATCAATACACGGAACCGCGCAGGTATCACGCACGCACACCGCCCTTGTGCACCGGCTATCGCCAGCCCGCCAGATCCGCTTTTAAAGGGACGCGCAAAATTATTGTTCTCGCGTCGAGTGTTAAATCAACCTTGAACCTCTCCTATTGAAATTCCGCACGTCCAAATCGTTTCGCGTGGATGCTTTTAACGGATGAGTGCTTTTCTAGGAGCTTTACGCATACGGAAACTGAACAACAGCGCAACCAGGGTGTTGAGTTGTGGACAAATGTTCTCTTGTCTGGGGTAGGCCTACAAAAATTGCGCTTTGCCGTTCTTGATATTATGCGACACCCACGCAATCTTGTTCAACAATAGCGAGTGCGTTTTCGAGGTCAAATTACCAGGTTATTTCAGTTTCCATTTACAAAGACGTTTTTTATTTTATGTTTAAAAAAAACCCAAAATATTAAAGATACCCTAGAAAATTACCGTTTAACTTGATCCCCTAAAACCAAAGCACATTTTTGTTCTCTATGATATTTTTAAAACATGCGATAGACGTTCAAGGAATTTATTTAAAATTTGCAAATGCTACACTGACTTTAAACATATTATTAACATATATGCAGGTTGTGCACTGTGTCAGGCCGGACGTGACGTAAGATAACACAATATTCATCGATCTTTCTGTTTTGGAGTGAGCATTTTCAAGGTACATCGTCCGTAATTATTGGGACGACTTTACCTTGAAAGCAAATCAGAATATATTGGCTCATTTTCTTGAAGTGGATGTCGATAAAAATAAATCCACAAAAGTACAATTCAAGAACCTTCGCGGTATACACCAATCCGGTAATAAGGTCTTCTTCCCTGTACATCCGCCATAGCTGGGGGGCTTCCACTGAATGAACTGTATGTTTTTGTTGCTGAAGCTGCATTTGTTTACTTCGAACAAGTTGCGCGTCTTTGTAGGGTTGTGTGCGCGCGAAGGCGGGCGCGTCGCGTGTACGCAAAGGCGGGCGCGTTGCGTATACGCGAAGGAGGCTCGTTCGTGCATGTAATGGATGAGCGCTTTTCGTTCTAACAGCAACACAAAACGCACAGCCCATGCACTGGACGCCCCCCAGCTATGGCGGATATGCAGGGAGGAGATATTAGTTACCGGATTGGTGTATAGCTTACATGGAAGAGTTCAGCAAGATTTCCAGAACGTTTTTTTCCCACAGTGTTACATAATTATTCCGTTTATTCGGCCGGTGCTTTCCTTATTTTCAGAGTCTCTGTCAAATTACGGAGCTCGGTCATTCAATAAACAAGACAAATTCCGTAAAAATACGGAAATTCTGTAAATTGTTTTTAAATCCGTCAAAAGTTTTACTCTTTTCTACGGAAATTCATCAGTAATTTGTACAGAAATATATCCGTTTATCCAATATATTTGGGGAGTACAAATGTAGCGCCATTAGCCCGTACAATTTAAGAACTCTGTTCTTTAACAAATCTGGAGAAAATACGGATTTTGTTTTTAAATTAGTTTGCATGCTAAAGCAAGGAATCCCTTTAATAACGCAAGGCGTGGGATCAACTTTCAAGCGATTTATCACACAGGGACCCGCGTCTTTCTACGGCATTCTAAGGCCAGTAACTGGCCAAAGATTATTACAATTTCCGGGTATTTTACGAGTTTAATTGCTTTAGATCATGCTCTACACGAAGCAGACCGCGTTATTTTCCCCTGATGAAAGATTTGAGCAAGATTTGTAAAGGAGTAAGCGTGGTGGGCTAAAACACGTAGACAATTATCGGTTGTCAATACACAAAGAAATAACTCGAACTCCTAAGTGCTAAATACAGGTATGAAATCGCTTACCTGATTCAGTTGGCGAAACTTCCGGTGTTGCAGGTCAAGCTTTAATTCTGCTTAGCAAATGCTGGCGATTGACAACTTTTGCCGAGTCTTTGCTGTCTACTTTAGCTTTACAGTGCAGTGTAATAGAGATGATCAACTCAGCCGAAAATACAATACTTTGACGGCAAATCATGCACGATTTTGGTATCACCACTGTTTTGAAGTCCTGCGGTTAGGCCTGAAAATGTACCACACCACAATCTGTCGATTGAGGTCGCGGAAGAGGCGAGGTTTATGCGGTTTTCTATTGGCGCCCTTCCTCAGTTGTTGAAAGCAGCGAAACTCAGTTTTATGGTCTATGATATCACTGCCGTTCCACGTTGTGTATCATGACACAAACATTGCGTGGTTTCATAGCCGACTTTCGAAAGCTATGTCCCACGCTCAAATCCACGATTAGAAAATCCAGGAAACACGGTTAAAGCATTCGGGAGACAAACCGGCCATCTTTGAAAAGCACTGGCACAAAATACGCAAATCAAGCCACGGCCGGTTGTCTGTGGATGTTTTCAATCAGTTTGCGATTGCACGCCGCAAACCACGAGACTCACACAAGATAAGATAAATCTAGTCTAAATGTGCCAAACTGCAACCGCTCTATGCACGCGGCGTATCACACACACACGCAGACTCAGCTCGGTGCAGTGCGTGCGTGCATTAGAAGTTTCCGTGTCGACTCGTGAAATCCCGAAATGGACACACTCGTGTTTTCGAGACCGTAACTCAAGTTCCCCTTCGCGCACCGTTCTGAAATTCTCCACACAGAAACTTGAATGTCCAAAGTACAAGCTGTCAAAGATTTGAAGAGATTGAAGAATCGGAACGGTTTCGTCTCGGCCCGTAAATGACGCACCTAGATGTTGTTTTGTGGCGAGCAGATCGGCAAACCGTCCAGAGGCCGCGTAGGCACTAAACAATCTCTCAAAAAAGGGATCACTTTCTTTGAAAGAGCGCCTCGCGAAATCCGTTCCAGGCACCTCCAAAATTCTTCAAGAATTTAAATCTGGATTAAAGCAGCTACAAATGGATGTCAACAAATCCCCGATAATCCGCTGGGAACGGGATTTATGACGTCAGACATTACGCACTCCGATCATTTTCGTTTTCGGTACTGCGTTGATCGTCCGAGCATGCGGGAGCCGCTATTGAAATGAGTTGGGGGTTTGTGAACTGCCAGGCAGCGCTATTATGTAGCACGTCGTGCGATTGGCCAAGTCCCAAAGTGGTCCATCAATAGTGATTAGGCGCGTGTGTACTCTTGCGGAACTACTGGATCGTGCAGACGTGCCTGGGCCCCGACTATTACAAGACAGGGGTGTTCTATAAACCGCGAAGGGGGAGGGGACCGGGCGGGAATAAAAATGACGCATTTTAAAGGGCATTCCTGGGCATGCGGAATTAGCAGTGCATAGTTAACGTCCATTAACTATTTTGCCATGGTCAGCCAGAACGATTAGTCCTACGTGATTTTACATCGCCTGATGAAGACCTGCAGGTCTGCGGTCGAAACGTCGCGGTCCCCACGCTGACCACATCGTGAGACAGCATATGAGTATTTAGTTTGTTCCGATTACCACGATAAATTACCTATTTCGTTATATTGATAAAGTGACATGTTTAAAAAGATTGAACATAAAATTACCAGCAATACTTTGTTAAAAAACACGTCATTTATTGCACTGTTCTGAAAACGACAAGGTACGAGTTTTAATAGTACGACGAAGTCTCTTATTGCACGCTAGGATGTATTCACACAATTAAGTTGAGTTTCCCAAATTGTGCTGGGGATATGTCGACGATCTACGGCAACAATCTCCGTGAACTTACCAAGCTAAACATTGAATATCCTTAAGGATTTACCGTTGTAGATTGTTGAAACCAATGGCGCTTTGGTTTATTTGGTACCGAGCTCTGGTCCTTAAGGCCCCAAGCGGTCGTCTTTGCGAATATGCGACTGTAATTCTAAATAGGTGTATACTGTCAATAAATGCAAGTGCCATGACAACATTACGTAATGCGTTACGACGTAATTGGGCATTACGTAATGCGTTAAATGCCGTCATACCTACGTCATCTATATACACAATGATCCTAGGCACCATGATAAAAGTCTCAATTTGGTCAACAATTAAAAAAAAAAATTTGAGTGAGTAAGCGAAACTCGGCTATATTTTGTGTGACAAATGATATCGAAGGACTGAACTAAGTTAAACCATAAACCAAAAAATACCGCGTACAGTAATACCCGAGGAATGAAGAAGAAAAAACTAGAAAAGAATAGACGCAAACCGCACAGTAAAACGATCTTGCCCGATTCCAAATCGATCGTTCCCCGTCATCACCATCGACTTTTTTCTATTTTTAACCCCCGCGCGGTTGATTGCGAAACCACCTGCCACGCAAAGTGGAACAGTCCCTCAGATATCGCCGGTCTGCAATAATGCCGCGACACGCATCCGCCCGGCGGAGCTAGCTCGGGAAATAAAATGTGTCCCCTTTGTGCCAGAGCTCGGCTTTCACGGGCACGTAGGCTATAGTAGACCGCGCCAGCGTTGTGTTATAGCAGTGACTATATAGTCGATAACGCAGGGAAAACACAATGAACGCTGGGGCCTTGTGTTCCGTGCACAGCACGTTCTATTGACCGCGTATTGAACCCGCGCCGCGCTTGGCCGATAGCCACTTGAGCGGACCGTAAAAACTCGTGATCGCGCGGCGCTATTTTTATTTTTCTTTACAGTTTTTTTCTTCTTTTCTTGTATAAGCTATGCAGGAGGCCATGCATGGCGTGTATGTGTACTACTGGGGCTGGGAATAGCTGCGTGTGCAGGATAATCAAGGTGGCGAAACCGCGCTCGTAAAAACAACGTGATTGTTAGGAAATAGGAATAATTTCTTATAAGCGCGCGGGAAAGAAAATCAGTACCATCCTCAGGGTGCCGCGCACCCCACTAAAAAAGTCAGAGATGGGTGCGCCGGCCTCATTAATATTCTGTGTTCTAAAATAGTTGTTTCTATAAAATAGAGATTAGACAATTAGAACTAAATGGGTTCTCTCATGCTGACCTCTACCTCATTTGAGTTGAGTGATGTTCCTGTGGGAGCTTTTCAACATACATACTGTGAAACTGTGAGTGTGGTCTAGTGTAGAAATTGCCCTTCAGCGTGATGTGGGGTATTTTTTCTTTCAACTGGGGCAAGTAATCTGGTAATTTGGACAATCTAACTTCAGTTGGGAACGTGGCTTTGTTTTTCTCAGTAGCATGATACTTTTTGTTTTATGTTGAAAAGCTCCCACAGGAACATCACTCAACTCAAATGAGGTAGAGGTCAGCATGAGAGAACCCATTTAGTTATAATTGTCTAATCTCTATTTTATAGAAACAACTATTTTAGAACACAGAATATTCTTACGGGTGGCTTCATTTCGAGTGGATATTAGTGAATACAAGTGCTGAATTACCCCTATAAAAAACTGAACAGAATTGAGCAGATTATACTTTAAAGGCACAGGCTCGTCAATGCGCGCGTGAGGCCAAATTCGTGCCACGAAATACGCAGCTCCATAGCAAAGGCATGGAGCTGCGTATTTCGTGGCACGAATTTGGCGCGCGCGTATTGCTGACGAGCCTGTGCCTTTAAGAAGTGGTTTTGCTTTCCCGAGACGCTGTGAGAGTTCTAAGTAATTTTCCAACGGGGCCTGAGGTGTACCCCTCAGTGCTTCGCGGAAATAGGCCTACCACGGAGGCCGGAATGACCAACCTAGCGTGGTATTTAAAGGTAGTATACCATTTGCAATGACCCAATTTTGTTTTTCATGAGTTGACAAGAAAAACCTTACTCAAAGTGTTGATAGCAATGGTAACAAACACCACGTGAATTTATTTCCGTCAAAAATGGAATTTCATGTTGGAAATTGACAACCGAAGGTGGGCTTCTAAAAAAGTTCCGTGCATGGGACCTTTTAAACATTCACTTGTACACAACATCTATATATATATTCAAGGTTTTCTGAAGCATTGATGCATCTAAGTAGCTCAAATTTCTTCAGGCTAGTTTACCGACATTCTTTCTTAGATATTTTACACTCTTATTCCACGAATTTGCAAAAGTTGTATCTTGCGAATGATACATAGGGCCTTTAAAGGGTTAATTATGCACAATGTTTCCCCCACCCCTCCCTCCCGGTATACCCCACGGGATTGTCACTTTTCGTGTGACAAAATCCCCACCCTGGGGCAAAATTTAGGTGACAAAAATCTCCACCCACGGGTGCAAAACTGGCATTTTTGCTATCAGATGCACAGGCATTTTATTTCAATGGGTCAAAATCCCCACCCTGGGGCAAGAAAAATGTGACCAAACCCCCACCTAAGGGGTGGGGCAGCGCGGAGGAGGGGGCAGGACAAATGATATAAATCCTGTAGGTTATACCATGGAGGAAGACATGTTTCTTCCTCCATGGTTATACAAGGGGTACTTAAACCATGGAGGAAGAAACACACCAGTCCCCATATACACCATGCCTTATCATCGAACTGAACTCCCCGAAAATGTCCTGCTTGGCCCGAAAAAAAAACACGCTGGGGGACCGGGAGTGGCGTGAGTTTTCACTACCGCCGCATGCGTGAACCAAAAATGTGTGCATGGCTCCCAAGTCCCGAATTGGATTAGCGCCTAGGGATGCTTTTTCAGTCGTGATCAGCGGATCTGAGATTGGATCGGGCGCCGATTGCGGCCGGGTCTCATGCCATCACGTGCGGCGAGCGGCCAGTTAAAGCGGCATTGCCAAATGGTTTCTAACGATTTGTTTTCTAATACTCCTAATTGGAATTGCGTGTGCGTTGTCAAGGTCATATACTGTAAGCGCATGTGCTATTCGCGTTAACAAAATATGACAATTAAAGGAATTGTCCATATTTTCCATCCTCCACAGTTTCCATCCTCCACAGTCGTATACAATACCTCGCCAAAATACTCTCCATGTGAAGAAAACGGGACATTCGCAATCTCCAATTTGGAGTGGAAGCAAAAAGGTTGGTGTAACCATGGAGGAAGGAAAGACCATGGAGCTATAAAAGCTCCATGGTGTAACCACGCACTGTATTGTTTTATGGAACCAGAATTTTTTTTTTAGTTTACAAAAAATCGGAGGTTTTTTAGAGAACGCGAAAATTCAGAATGGTAATGAGAAAAATACGACAAATGATATGGTAACCAAATCTCAACACCAATGCAAAAATTGCGGGGGGTGGGGGGGTGGGGTGGGGTTGGCTCAAAAATGTGATCTGGACACGCTCCTTTAAATATTTTACTGCAAGCATAACTTACGAATTATAGCTGCTGATCATAATTATGTTTGTTCTATACCAATATACCGAAAAGTAGGCTTATAATATAGAAATATGATATTTCTAGACATAATAATATAGACATCATAAATTTACTATTAGTTGCTCAACTGTCGCTAGCTTAAGTTACCCTTTACGCAACAGCTGTAAATTCTGCATCTTTCCAAGCAAAAACTAAATTACAAAATGCAAAACAACCTAAAACTAAATAAAATTACCATCTTTACAAGGGAAATCTGTTAAGTTACGCGCGATCTCACAATGCACCGTGAGAGGATTTTTACGGGTTCGGCCGCAACAATTTACGTACTTTCTACCGTTAAAAAAATACAGTACTTTGTACAGTGTGTTTCTAAGGTTGGGTCTACACTAAAACCCCGAATGAACTGTTTCCCTGCATGTCGTTCGTAAATAGAGCTATATAGAAAAATGTTTAAGGCTAGAAAGGTTTTGATGTTTAGATCGATCATGGAAAAGGCAAGCAGGTTGGCTTTGCGCGCTTTGCGGTACTTTCCTCGCCTTCTCTGTGGCACCGGTTCGAATCCCGTCCGGCTCAGTATGTGGATTAGGTTTTCAGTCCATGGTTCCGTGGGTTCCCCCACGTGTGTGGGTTTTCCTACAAATTTCTTCTGGCTTATGAGCAACAGTGTCATTGGCGCTTTGAGCTAAAATCCTTAATTTCAGTTCCATAAAGATGGTGCAATTGGAAATTCATAGGAGATTTATTGAAAAGTGGGGAAAAAATGTAAAATCTATATTAAACATCCCTTAAAGGGAATTGATCTTCAAAATACATTAACGCGTCTGCGAACCTTCCCGTTCATTTTAACTCTGGATCGCGAGGGAATTTCAGCAAGGTTTTAACGTGAAGAAAAATACCTTCCACACCGGGCCTCCAGACACATCCGCCCCCGGATATGAGAACAAATCAACCGCAAGTAATCGCTGTATACAAACTCACGTCTTTCGAGCTATATACTGGTTTCTATTCAATGCTTTCAACACAGCCGGGGCGGACGTGCGTACGTGGCCATTGGCCTGCTTGTGCTTTTTTTCATGGCACCGAGTGTTTATATGAGAAGGCGTGAATTTATAAAAGGGGACCGACCCAGGCGGGCTGGTTTGGGGTTTTGGTTCTCGGTCATGCGTCGCAACAAAGGCTGTTTTGGAGTGGCGTGGAACAGCGCTGCGCAAACCAGTTTCAGGCTCACGTGTATACAGTACAGGGGGGAGCGAAATCGTCAGAGCCCAATGTGCATGCACGGCATGTCGCGACGCCGCAAGATTTTTTTCCACTCCGGCAACCGTCTCAGCTCCCTTTTCACCGAGGCCGATCGCCCTGGGGGATTTCTGGCGAGGCGGCCCCAGCTCTTGATCAGCCAGTCCCCCGGTACCAAGCGGGCTCGATCACGGGGTCTCGTAACTCGATTCTGCCTGATCAATTTGTAAACGAGGTTTCGAGCCAGCGGGGGCTTTTTTCTCAAGCGACGATCGAGCGCTGGATGGAAAGCCGAGCCTTCCAGGCACGAATTAACGCAAAGCGCGTAATCTCCCCTTTCCCTAACTGTTGGTGCTGCGTGCGTGCAACCCTTTTCCCAGTCAAAAAATACCCTTTTAGTTTTCCCCGTCGTCTTTTTTTTACCTCCCCCCTTTAAAGGTTTTTATAATAACAGCGCGACCTACGCCGCGATATATCATATGGCATTCCCTCCAAAAAGGGAGGAAAAAAAATTCGCCCGAGAGCGATTTTCGTCAACTGCGACGCTGCATGCTCCCCCACCAACTGGGACCTAAAGCCGCGCCGTTGATCACGAGTGCGCGGCCGGCTGGCTGCTGCTGTTGTTTATCGATTCTAGCACTCCGGTGCAATCACTCTTCAGCCAGGCCGTCTGGCGAAGCTGAAATGCAGGGGGAGGGGGGGGGGGGGGGGGGGGGTAGGAGGATTGTCACAGCTTGAACAGTCCGGGCCAGCAGTGCCAATGACACCATATAGCGTGGAGCGGCAGTGTGGCGAACATAACTGTCCTCAATCGCTCCGGCACGCACATCACTTCCGCTTACGCCGCTGGCTGTAATAAATTTGCCGTCGTTATGGCATGAGACGAATAGAGCTGGGGAGAGCGTACGTGCGTGCAGAGCCTTCGTGTTTTACCCCCTCAATTCTCTGTCAGCAACGAGCGAGAGAGCCGCTTGATATTAATAATAAAGGGATTGTATACGGTTATGGCGCGGAAATAGTGTACGGGTTTAGAATATGAAGAGCGTGCGCTGCCTGCATAGCGTGCTGTCTTTCAGAGACAGACCTACATCTGCGCGTCCTATCGCGAAACACAACCTTGCTTTTGATAAAAACACCAAGATTAAAAGGGAAAAAATCCTGGAGCGGGCGGTAATCGATCCGGTCTCGAGACCGGAGTTAGATAACATCTCGCCAGCGTTGGAAAGCCGATAAGTTTCAGTGTCGGATCGGACTGTGGCCGGGCGAGCAGAGCGAGAAAATATGCAAATGGTTTGTCTCCGTGGTGACGCGATCTTTAAAGCCGAGATTTTTGTGGTAAAATATGCGGCGATGCGTGTATTCGTTTTTGTGTATTCGCTTTTCATATCAAATGGAGGCGCAAAATAGATATCATAATAAATGTTGGATTAAAGGAGTATTGTGTGCGTAAAAATTACCGCCAATTATTGACTTAAAGTTACATATTGTTGAAATAAAAAGATAAAAAGGATAATTCCTTATATTGTTTTAGAATTGTAAAATCTGAACACAGGTTTTAAAGTTTACAAGTACAACTGCTCGCTTTGCTTAACGAAAAAAGGCTTGGGATTTTGCACACGAGGACCACCAACATCATAGCCTTGCGGCCAGAGCAATTTGTATATCCGTACCCGATTTGCAATGAAACGACTGAATGGTCATTAAAAGAAAAATAAAAGAAACTAGAGGTATACGGTACATACAAATAGCGTTATGGCGATAGAGCAGTACACTAATTCGTTGTGCGATTGTGCGTGTAGCCGACCGGCACTGTGCATAGGCCTATAATAAGATAATTTAAACCTCCAAAGAGTATGTGACAACATACATGTAACTTCCTAAACCCTGTACACATTTTTTAAAACACAAGTTTCCGATCTACTACGTTTTATGGGAATGACGTTAATTTGATTCCATAACAATGGTCAATCAGGGTCGAGTTTTCGTGACCATTACCAGAAACTAGTATGATCATAGCTGCTATCGATAACTACCTCAGCTTATCATTGCGTGAACCAGTGATTACGAAAGAAAAACGTTTCTAGTGATGTTCGCCAAAAAACACCACAAACATTTGCTTAATCCAAAATTTGTTTGCTTTGTAAAAATGGATATGGATTAGCACTAAAAATCGTATCATGATGTGTAATGATTACAATTGACTGGTGTTCTGCCGTTCTTGCTAAGAACACAACTTGACATACATTATTTTACTATTAACCCATTTTATAAAGCCAACAAATTTAGCAAATTATTGTTTCTGCTAAACAGCTTTATGAAATTGGCCCCACGTTGTACGCCTTTGAAAACAAAATGGTGGCAGTCGCTCTGTATTGTCATGTCACAATTCTCTGTTTTATGGAACTATAGCACACCAGTTCGCAGGACCATTCAAAATTGTCTCGTGTTTGTACTGGCACGATAGCCAAATAATATTTTCTAGTTATCCGCCTGCGCTAAACCAGAAATCCGGTCTACAGAATATACACGGACATTTCGAATGGACCAAGAGAACGTTGTGCTAAGACGACAGCAGACACACCGCCTGCATTCACGCTTAAAAGTCCCTATTGATTGGAAGCAATAAACCTTGGCACGAACCTTTCGTATTTACAGCCGCCGGGGAGAAAAAAAAGCCCGTACGTGCGCTGAATTGCAAACGCGACATGAGCTGAGACGGGGGTATTGCATATCGCCGGCTTGGTCACGCAACCATGTAGGCCTATGGACTGACGGCCTTGCAAAACGGCGCGGGCGGGTTTGCGGCAATTTGAAATTTGCTCAAAACCATATAAAGTTGTGATACATCTTTCTTTATTTTTGGGGGGAATCGTCTGTTTAGATCAATATGTGCGTTCGGTTGTTTTAAGGCTGACAAATCGAATGGAGGCGCCATTACAGCAGTTTACACACTGATCTATGTACAGTGGATTCAGTATGCAAGAGTAGCTGCCTATACGAGAATTGCGGCCGCCATCAGTACTCCCAAGACAGTGCTTTGCATGTAATCACTGAATGAAGCAACGACGTCTAAAATTGAAGCCGCACCGTCCGCCATTGTACCCCACCAAATACAATGCCTTGCCTAGACTCTTTACTATAGTCTACATGTGTTAAGTGGAATGCAAGCAATCGCATGGACCGGGGAGCAGTCTAGGTCAAGCATTGTTCGTGGGGTACAATGGCGGCCGGCGCATGGCTTCAATTCTCGTATAGCCAACTGCTATTGCATACCTCATCCAGTGATTATATATCGATGGTGCTTTGCCTAGACTGCTCCCTGGTCTATACGATCACAGTATACTCTATTAACAGTTCAAGATGACGAAGAAGGAGATGCTCTTCAGAAGTTGGGAAACCCCCAGGGAAATCTCCCGGGAGAAAACCCACGCGGTCAAGCAGGGACTGCAAACCCAATCCAGGAATCGAACCCAGAACACAAGAAGTGAAAGGCGGGGAAGGAACCACTAACGCCAACTCGACCGACCTATGTAATTTGGTCTCAAGTTTTTTGCCTTTTGCGTGTACGGTGTATCATTTGCACTATATGACTGACGCCCCAAATTCTTCACTTGCAAATGGAGGTGCAGTTTACAAAGTCACCGTACTACGCTTCTGTTGCTACGTGGTGCACGCCAATGCCTAGCAACCAACAGTCTGGTTGCTTTATGCCATTCTGTCCTACGGTGAACACGGTATTGATTCTGTACTTCACATCTGCCGCGTGCACTCGGTCACATTATATAGCAACAACAATTTAGTCTGGTCATATGGGTACCAAGTGTACATGCGAAAGAAAGTACGTCAGTTCATCAGACACTATTCGTGTAAAATGGACCAAATCATAGGACAGCGCGAACATATTAAACTCTCGTGTGGAATTCGGGTGAATGCTCGAAGTCAGGAATGTACGTATCTGTGCATAGCACGCCTGGGGAACGTAGACTATCGGAAGGGCTCTAAATTGAGGGGTGTTTTGAAGATGAACGCGCTCCAGTAAAGCGAGATGACGCATCGTCTAATAAGACGCCACGGAAGTAGAGGGAGGGAGTCACTTAGCACGTTGGGATGTGTGACTCGTGACAGCATGGGCATTAAAGGGGCACACAAGACAATACGGCTCGCAAACGCCACAGAACTGTTTAGAAAGCAGTAAATATAAGCCAGTCTACTAGCCGTGTGCGTGTAACATTTGCATAATGGCTGGCGACCCGAAATCTTCACTTTCAAATCAAAGTTACACACTGCGCTGTTGTTGCTACGTGGTGCACGTAATTGCCTAGCAACCGACATGTCGTCTCCTACGATGAACACGGTATTGATTCTGTACGATACTTGCGCGTGCACCACTCAGCAACCAAACTTTAGTCTGGTCAAGTGGATACTAAATGTGCACGTGGAAGGAAGTACGTCAGTACACCAGAAGCTATTCACGCGAAACGCTAATTCGAAATGTCTGCACGTTCGGAAGCATTGGATGACACACATGGATACAACACGGTTTGTTGTTGTTGTTGTTGTTGTTAATTTTATGGCATCTTCGGCAACGTAAGGTATTTCTAATATGCCATCGGTATTAGCTTATAACATTTACTTTATTATCAACTTGAGATGACAGGGAATGAGATGCAGTTTCAAAAATGAGAGGAATCTCCCAAAGAAATCTCCTGGGGTGGGTGTGGGAGAGTATAGGGACTGCAAACCCATCCACATACATTGTGAGCAAAAACATGTACATGTTCATTGTAACCCCATTGTTAGTAACAATGGTGTGTGCCCAATTTCCATTGTTAGATGTTCATAGTGATAGGTCTACACGCTCCGGGAATCGAACCGGGGACGTCAGAGGTGAAAGACGAGGAAAGAACCACTACGCTAATCCGACCACTCCAACGCAGTTCCAATCCTGTGATTTATGTTTAAGTACATGTACACGACTTCGATGGTTTGTCCACTCAAGCAATGTACCAAGGACTTACTACAGGACTACTGCTCTGTGCGTTATCTCCGCTTTGTAGCATCTGTGTCGCCAATGTCAATCAAACTGGATGAGAGTTTTTTGTTTGCATCCAAGGTCAGTGTTTGGTCATGCGGCTGTTCATCTGCAGGGAACAGTATCAGAATGTGACTCACCGACCACTTGAAATGCCACAACTGTCGAGGGTGAAAGACCCTTTTCACGCAGAAGGACGGTTCAACCATGTCCCTGGATTATTTCTATATAGAACGCAAACTGTCGAGTGTAAAGGTGCCAGATTGTATCTGTCAGTAACGTATATGACCACCTCTTGTGGCAAGGCTGGCTCAGTACCGGCCTCCGTAAGAGCCGCTGAGGCGGGGTGCGCCACTGTGCCTGAAGTGCCTCCCTGAGCTCTTGTACTGGGAGACTCGCGGATCCAGGGGTCAACTCCGTGCAGCATAGCCAGAGAACTAGCCTTGACAGCACGATCACTTCGCACAATTTCTTGAAGGCATGGACAAGGTTTTTCACTGTAGGAACGTATATTAGGTACTGAGCTGAGCTGACTTATTCACAGGTAGGTTTTTATTATATACATCCTCAAACACACATGCAGATAACGCCATTTTAGCAGTTTTCCAATCCTGTATAATATATCTCTAATAGATGCAGAAAATTGGTGTAAACACGACACCAACCACAGTTGATTTCTGCGTGACGTCACTATTAGTATTACATCACTAAACATAATAAATACTGAAACCAAGCACAAACCCATCTGATATGACCCGATTCAATTGTCAAACGTTTATATTCTATGTCAATCTCTGAGACTGATATAACTTTATCAACCTTGGAAACATTTCAAGAGATACATAGGCCTATTTCATAACAACGGCGCTGAAACTACAATGGGAACCTCGGCTATTGTCCAATAGCACACAAGTCGCTGCCTTGCCTCCACAATTTCAATTGATTTGTTATGGCTCATATAACTGCCTATTTAATAAACTGTCCATCATCATCAATAGGCACTGTGATACACTGCGTTGGATACTTTGCCCATTTGCGCTCCTCCTAAGCAACCCTGAGAGAAAAACTGGGTGCGTAGGGAAAAGCTGAGGGAGTGTTCACTTGACCTTATAGCTCAGCTGGTAGAGCATTTGTCCAGTAAGTCAGAGTTCTCTGGTTTGAATCCCGATAAGGCTCTTTGTTTCTCTCATCGCAAGTTTGGTTGCATGTCAACGATGATTAGGCCAGATATTGCGTTGATCATTTTCAGCATGATTGACACAGGCTCTATAGCAGGCCACGAGTAACTCGACTCTACGCCCACCAAGTGTCGGGGGTAACCGACACCAATTTTTGTTCAAAGCTAATCGAAATGACAGAATTTGTCTAGTTTAATTGACAAGAAGACACGGAGATCGGTGTAAAGATATTATAAGGGCTTGCTTCTGGAGGAGCAAGGCTACTTGAATTATCAGACGTAGAAAGAGAACAACACAGCTTGTGCAAGACCATACTCAACATCTATGGGATTCGGCTATCAACAGTCGAAACATCGGGACCGCAACTGACCAGTGTAGACCGCGGTGGTACTTTAATGCCTGATTCGCCAACCGAGTTCTGGCTTGGGAATGAAGCTCTACGCAACCTATAACTCAGACGGGACAATGGCAGCTGCGAGTGGACTTGTGGGACTGGAAAGAAACACAGCTTGGACCGAGTACGGTAAGTTTGCCATCTCAACTGAGAAGTACACACTCCACATTTGCTCATACAACGTCAGCGGTACAGCAGGCGACGCAATGACATCCCACAACATATATTATTTCTTAACTAAGAATCAAGATAATGATATTATACAAACCAAATGCGCAAGGGCGTATGAAGGTGCTTGGTGGTTCAAAGGTTGTCATGCTTGTCATCTCAATGGCAGATATTACCATCAGAGTAACGTAATTTATGGTCAAGGTATACAATGGTTCTTCTGGAAAGACTCTTTTTATTACTCTATGAAACAATGCAACATGAAAATCAGGCAAGTTGCTTAGGCGATTTCAGAGAAATTCCCCACTCTGATTATCCCAAACTACTGGCAATTAATAGTGTGGGCTGGGATGTCTGCTTCTTTTGCCTCTTCCTCTTGTCGCCAGGAGCTATACTTGTCTTTCAGCTTCAAATTCCTGACTTTGTGAGTTGATGCAGTAGTGTCGGTGTATTCCGTCAATTGCTTCTTGGTGCCACGTTTGGTGATATCCCTTCCTTTAAGATGGCTCGGTTGACGTCTATCGTACCTAGGACGAATACAAGCATGGCTTTGACAATCTGTCTGGTTAGTTCTGACTTGGAAATGAAGCTCTACGCATCCCGACTCAGATAGTACAATGACAGCTGTTGGTATATACATCCGTGCCTGATGCCATTTGCGGGGAAGCTGTCTGACAGGGTGCTGTGCAGCTTGACCTGCCCTAACTAGCCCTCGCTGTATATACTGGTTGTGAATGGCAAAGAACTTATGTGGGCAGTCGAGGCGTGCTAGGATTTTCCACGGTCCCTCGCGGCTCACGGTGAGAAAGACTTTCGTCAGGTCCAAGAAGGAGGTGCAGAAAATCAGGTTCTGCTCTCTGCACTTTCCTGTATCTGCCTAAACACGAAGATGATATATGTAGTGACTCATTTCGCACAGGATCTCTCTTGAGTATTTTATCAACAGGCTAGGATCTCGTCAGCAGTGGAGAGTAGCGTGATGCCTCTGTAATTGTAACATTCTGATTTCTCTAATTTATCGCTCTTGTACAGGAGACGTCAACACAGTGTCTCTGAGGTCATGCGGGATGGTGCCCCTCTCGCAGCAAGCAGTGAACAGACTCTCGAGTGTGTCTCGTATCAAGTAACCGCCGAGTTGCAATTGTTTTAATAGAAGTAGAACAATGTCTTTTGTTTCTTGAACACACGGCGACATATGCACTAGATATAAAATGCGATCTTACAAACTATGACAGTATGCAGTAGACTACTAAAGTGTGACGTCAGTTGCCATGGTAATTAGCTCTAAATATTCGCTGGTAATCTGAAACGTCAATTGGTATAGCGCAGGGAAACAGTACAGTGATTTTAGTGTAGACCCAAAAACCATGGCAACACACAAAGGGTGACGTTTTCACTTTAGTAGTCTATGGCAACAAATCTTTACTCAAGCTCAACTCGCATGCAATTCCACAGGCACCAACATCCATTGCCACGCGCATGCTCAGAAAACTACATGTGACTAGGAAAATGTTGAAAGAGTAAATACGAAGTTTCCTTTCGACACAGTAATGGAAAACAAAAAGCTGCAGCGGCAAGGGCAAAAATCGATTAAATTTCTCAAGCAATATTAATGATGCCAAGGTTATCGCTGCATATATTTCTCAGCAATTATTCATGGTCATTTTCACAACCTCCTCAACTGGAATATACCTGGTACCAATTTGAATATAGCCTTGCTTGCTTTAGAACTTGGTTGCGTACGAGGATCGTAACAAAGGATCCGTCAAGAGTCTCGTTACAACAGGATATTAAACTTGGCTGTCTGTCACGTACAAGGAACAGCGAAAAATTATTACACCAACAAGGCCGACACCGAGTGGTTTTGGTTTTAAAGGTTTGGACGCAGTGCTCAACTCTTGTCATTTCTGTATCTGTTGTTCAACGTGCATCTGACAATCAACTGAGGAAAAGAATGTGCAGTCTGCACAGTCAAGTCTGTGGACAATTTCGTTTCTTTCAGAAATTTGACTCGGATATTAAAGCTTCTTTACACCAAGATTCTGCCACTTCATCACTAAGACCCGGTGGGGCTTTTGACGACAACTGACAGCGGTTGAGGAAAGAGTTCACCTTCAACAGTTCCCTGTATTTTCTGCTTCTGGAATCAAGATGATGCTGACCTTAGCAGCTTTGTATTCGTTCCTGGGTCTAGTGATCGGCGAATCCCGGAATGAGTGCCAAACTGAACTGACGTCAAACTGTGGGCGTGAATGTGCAATGGACTCAAAATGTGCAGCTTTCAACTGCTTTGCGAAGACGAAGCTGTGCAAATTGAGCAATACTACGAGGGTGCAACATTTGTGCGACTTTGTCAAGTTGCAAGGATGGGTCTACTTCGATAAAAACGTGGACACCCTTTCGTTCTCAATGTCTGAAGAAAAGCACATGAGCTGTCAAGAGCTGCTGAAAGCTCGTTATCAGGACAGTGGGGTGTACACCATCTACCCTGCTGGACTGACCAATGGCTTACGGGTCTACTGTGACATGGAGACTGACGGGGGAGGATGGCTTGTCTTTCAGAGGCGTCAAGATGGTTCGGTTGACTTCTACCGTACCTGGGATGAATACAAGCATGGCTTTGGCGATTTGTCTGGTGAGTTCTGGCTTGGGAATGAAGCTCTACGCATCCTGACTCAGTCCGGACAATGGCAGCTGCGAGTGGATTTGTGGGACTGGGAAGGAAACACAGCTTGGGCCAAGTACGGTAAGTTTGCCATCTCAGGTGAAAAGTACAAACTCCACATTGGCTCCTACAATGCCAGGGGTACAGCTGGCGACGCAATGACACTTCACAACACATATAATTTCTCAACTAAGGATCAAGAAAATGATATTGCATACGACAATTGCGCATTGGCGTATAAAGGTGGTTGGTGGTTCAGAAAATGTTTGTTGGCTCATCTCAATGGCGAATATTACCATCATAGTAACGTAGATCATGCTACTGGTATACAATGGGAGCCCTGGAAAAACTCCTTTTATTATTCAATGAAACGATGCAACATGAAAATCAGGCAAGTTGCTTAGGCAATTTGACTCATGCAGTAGTATGTACACACTCCACATTAGCTCATACAAAGATCATAGCACAGCTGGCAATTCATTGACAATCCACAATACACAACATTTTACAACAAAGGATCGGGGCAATGATATTTTGCCACGTACAAATTGCGCAGTAGTTTGGGAAAGCGCTTGCGTGCCTGCAATCATCTCAGGCATTATCACACACCACCGGTCAGGAGGACGCTATGTTGAGGAATTATAAAATAGAACATTAGATAAATGTTTCCAAGATTGAACACAACATTTTTTTAATATCCAAAACTGAGCAATAGCCGAACACAAAACCGCACAAAAATGGTAACTTTAATAATTAATGTAACAATCTTTATGAATTTAGTATAAAGTGTCTGAGTGAAACATTTCAAAATTCTGTGTTGTATTATTCGGTCTTTCTATAAATTAAGGGTCCAAAAGTGTGACATTTAGTGTCCCCCGTTACACCTGATATGTGTTATTTTTCATACAAAAATCATTAAAATGGCTTTTAAACCATTTTGTAGGAATTGTACTTTGTGTACTCACTCTTTGAGATGGAAAGTATTCAAAGAATGTGTCCTGAATTTACAAAAACAAAACGTAAAATGTAACGGGGTGCACCAAAATTGGACCCTTAATTTATAGAAAGACCTTATTACGTATAAATGGAAAATTTTGAGCATATATAACGGCATGTAGTATATATTACATGATTGGAAAACTTCATAGTGTGCTCTAACCCACGACCTCCTGCAAACTGAAGTCGTGGGTTTGAGTCCCACTCGCGCGCGCTATGACGTTTTTCATAGTGTCTCGAGAAAGCATTGAGTACAACGCTAATAATTACGTCGGGTAAGGGCAAAACAAATCTAATTAACATTCAGTCCCCCCACGCAATCTGAATCAATTTATGAGGAACAACAGCATTACATAACTAAAGAGTAATGTTGATAAACTGCCTAGATGCAGTAATACTTGTAAACCCCATGCATGTTTTTGTGTTAAATGAAAAAAGTTGTCTGGAGACAACTTTTTAAAAAAAAGCGGCTTTGGTTGGCACTTTTTCCCACAAAGTTACCATTTTACGTGGGGGAAAATAATGTGGTGTTTGTTACCATTGCTATCAACATTTTTAGTCGTTTTTGTCTCGTCATCTCGTGAAGTAAAACTGCCAATGATGTATTGGGCTTTAATACATGATAGTTGTTCAGAAAAAAATAGAATAAAGCTGTAGTCAATTAGTGATGCAAAAAGAATACAAAACACTGCCAAGTGTTGTAATTCAAACATCTCATTTTGTAGCTTGTCGTGCATGTAAAAGCACCATTCATTCGAGGGAAATGTTTTATTTATTTATTTATTGTTGTGGCATTCAATGTAAAACGTGCACGTATTTACATTCAAAATGTATAGGACGTTAGTCTGAAATATAGCGGAACAAAAGGGGGCGCAATTTTATTTGGGTATGCATGGTTTTATGTAAGAATATTTTCTTTCCAATAACTTAATTTATCTGTCGCAATTATAATACAGACAGAATTATATTAAAATATAAATAAATAAGTACAATGTGAAAAAATGCAGTTATTTTGCATTTACATAGAATTCATATCCAAATCAAGGTGCACCCTCCTACGTTTTTAATGGGTTGCGAACTTACTGAATAGATATATTCGACACGATGTAAATAAATAATGCGTACTAACTACTATAATCCGGTAACTAATTCGAAAGTATTGAAGTTCAGAACATATCGTGACGAAAAAAAGAAAAGACGAAAAAAATAGCGCCTGTGCCTATCAAATTCCCGACAGAACTGATATATTGTATACAAACACAAAACAATACCAAGGAAAGTATGAGTCTATATCTTTAGCAATTTCACACCAATTTGATTGGAATTTAATGATCTATTTTCAGGGCGACAAACAATGCCAACATTTGGCAAAACTGACTTTATACAAATATTTTAAATAAGCTTAAAATAAACAAAGAAATTACCGAATATCGGGGCTCAATTTTGACGAAATTACTTTTTTTGAGTCCATTCTGAAATTAAAGTTCTTTAGCAATTTTTAATATATACAAAACTTGTAAGGAAAATACGAATTCGAAATGTTAGTATATTTTACTGCCAATATATGGCTTGTTCGCCGCTTGCGAGGATCAGGGAGGGTGGTTTGTCTATCTTCTGCTGGTGGCTGTGCAGGCCACTCCGTGCGGTGCAGACCTTTCCACACTTGGAACAGCGGAAGCTCTGCACTGTAAACAAATATTGGGCAAATGAATCGTTGGGTAAACGGAATTCTGCATTTGTTGGTCTTTATTTTTCTACTTGTTGGATATTGAGTAAATCTAGATTGTTGTAGTAATGTTGAGAGTCACGGAGTTTGGGCACATATTCATCAAGAAATAGGTTAACATTTTTCTGGGTAAACTTTGACCATGCGCTGGGGGAATAATAGGACGACTTGCCCAACATTGGCTTGTTTGCAAAGTTGTTTGCAAAGTTGGTTAAAGCGAGCTAAGTTTGCCAATTTATTGGTGAATTCCTTTCAACCAGTTTTTGAGATACCGTTTTATTGGCCAGATACTGGGTAAATTGTTGTAACCATCGGGTGTGTTTTGCATGTTAACCAACTATTGATTGAACTGACTATTTGCTCAACGTTGGGAAAGATGTTAGGCAAACCTTTACCCATTTTTATGTATACAGTGTGGGCTGGGGTGTCTGCTTCATTTGTCTCTTCCTCTTGTCGCCATCAGCTAACTACTTGTCTGTCAGTTTCAAATTTATGACTTTGTGAGTTGATGCAGTAGTGTCGATGTATTCCGTCAATTGCTTCTTGGTGCCACGTTTGGTGATATCCCTTCCTTTAAGATGGCTCGGTTGACGTCTATCGTACCTAGGACGAATACAAGCATGGCTTTGGCACTATGTCTGGTTAGTTCTGGCTTGGGAATGAAGCTCTACGCATCCTGACTCAGATAGTACGACAGCTGTTGGTATATATCCCTGCTTGATGCCATTTGCGGGGAAGCTGTCTGATAGGGTGCTGGCCAGCTTGACCTGCCCTAACTGGCCCTCGTTGTGCTGGTGGAAGATGGTAAAGAACTTGGTTGGGCAGCCGAAGCGTGCCAGGATCTTCCACGGTCCCTCGCGGCTTTCGGGGAGAAAGGCTTTTGTCAGGTCTACGAATGAGGTGTAGAAACCGGGTTCTGCTCTCTGCACTTTCCTGTATCTACCTAAACACGAAGATGATACCTGTAGTGCCTCATTTCGCACAGGAGCTCTCTGGAGTATTTTATCAACAGGCTAGGATCTCGTCAGCAGTGGAGAGTATAGCGTGATGTCTCTGTAATTGTAACATTCTGATTTCTCTAATTTATCGCTCTTGTACAGGAGACGTCAACAGTGTCTCTGAGGTCATGCGGGATGGTGCCCCTCTCGCAGCAAGCAGTGAGGCCAAACAAAATAAATGGTGTGTTTACGGTAACCCGACCTACCTGGAATTGTTGAGGCCAAATTGCCGACCTCAAACTTTTTATTGCCAATTTTCAAGTTGATAATTTTAAATAAGCACTATCTGCAATAATTTCCAACGAACATTTACATTTTCTACACTTGTACATGAACATGTTTAATAGTGTTAATAGTAAGTTTCAAACATTGCAAAACAACACGCAAATGCATAAACTGAAATGTAAAAAAAAAAATGCAAAAATAAAAAGATTTTCCTACCTACCTACCTGGATTGTTTTTAGGCCGTTACCGTAAACGCACCATTTATTTTGTTTGGCCTGAACAGACTCTCGAGTGTGTCTCGTATCAAGTAACCGCCGAGTTGCAATTGTTTTAATAGAAGTAGAACAATGTCTTTTGTTTCTTGAACACACGGCGACATATGCACTAGATATAAAATGCGATCTTACAAACTATGACAGTCTGCAGTAGACTACTAAAGTGTGACGTCAGTTGCCATGGTAATTAGCTCTAAATATTCGCTGGTAATCTGAAACGTCAATTGGTATAGCGCAGGGAAACAGTACAGTGATTTTAGTGTAGACCCCAAAACCTTGGCAACACACAAAGGGTGACGTTTTCACTTTAGTAGTCTATGGCAACAAATCTTTACTCAAGCTCAACTCGCATGCATTTCCACAGGCACCAACATCCATTGCCACGCGCATGCTCAGAAAACTACATGTGACTAGGAAAATGTTGAAAGAGTAAATACGAAGTTTCCTTTCGACACAGTAATGGAAAAAAAGCTGCAGCGGCAAGGGCAAAAATTAATTAAATTTCTCGAGCAATATTAAGATGCCAAGGTTATCGCTGCATATATTTCTCGGCAATTATTCATGGTCATGTTCACAACCTCCTCAACTGGAATATACCTGGTACCAATTTCAATATAGCCTTAATTGCTCGCTTTAGAATTTGGTTGCGTACGAGGATCGTAACAAAGGATCCGTGAAGAGTCTCGTTACAACAGGTTATTAAACTTGGCTGTCTGTCACATACAAGGAACAGCGAAAAATTATTACACCAACAAGGCCGACACCGAGTGGTTTGGTTTTAAAGGTTTGGACGCAGTGCTCAACTCTTTTCATTTCTGTACCTGCTGTTCAACGTGCATCTGACGATCAACTGAGGAAAAGAATGTGCAGTCTGCACAGTCAAGTCTGTGGACAATTTCGTTTCTTTCGGAAATTTGACTCGGATGTTAAAGCTTCTTTACACCAAGATTCTGCCACTTCATCACTAAAGGGACGTTCACACTATCGCGGAAAAATCACACTTTTGCGCTGCGCTCACCGCATTGCATGAGCTCCCAATCGCCGATTATTCCAAAATAGAAAATTCCACTCTGGTAACTTGGGGCTTCTCTGATACCTCATTGGCTGCGCGTTGGAAAGGTCAGCGCACCGCGGTCAAAGTTCAACAGATTTGAACTTTGACCCAGCTCAAAAGTTTTGCGCGTCGCGATAGGCAGCGCACAAGCGGCAAACCAGTTTGTGCACAAACCAATGGAACAGTGTGATATTTCCGCGATAGTGTGAACTCCCCTTAAGACCCGGTGGGGCTTTTGACGACAATTTTTGATGTTCATTTGGTCTTCATTTCTGTCAACTTTTGTTTAAACACACTCTTGTTGATACTTTTTATTATAGCATACAAATTATCACAGCGTACAACCTAAGTTGAAAAAAGTTCCATCTCATACGAAGAAATCCAACAACTTTCAACTGAGAGCTGTTGAGGAAAGAGTTGGCCTTCAATAATTGTTTGTATTTTCTGTTTCTGGAATCACGATGATGATGATATTAGCAGCTCTGTGTTCGTTCCTGGGTCTGGTGATCGGTGAATCTCAGACTGAGTGCCCAACTCAAATGATGTCAACATTTCAGGAACAGGAAAAATCGTCTGCTGTGATCTGTGGGCGTGAATGTGCAATGGAATCAAAATGTGCATCTTTTAACTACCATGCGGAGACGAAGCTGTGCCAATTGAGCAATACTACAAGACCTCAACATCCGTGCGACTTTGTCAACTTGCAAGGATGGGTCTACTTCGAAAGGAACTTGGACACCCTTTCGTGCTCGACATATTATGGCAAGTACATGAGCTGTCAGGAGCTGCTAACAGCTGGTCACCGTGACAATGGCATCTACACCATCTATCCTGCTGGACTGACCAATGGCTTACAGGTCTACTGTGACATGGAGACTGATGGGGGAGGATGGATCGTCTTTCAGAGGCGTCAAGATGGTTCGGTTAACTTCTACCGTTACTGGGATGAATACAAGCGTGGCTTTGGCAGACTGTTTGGTGAGTTCTGGCTTGGGAATGAAGCTCTATGCAACCTGACTCAGTGCGGACAATGGCAGCTGCGAGTGGACTTGTGGGACTGGGAAGGAAACACAGCTTGGGCCAAGTACGGTAAGTTTGCCATCTCAGGTGAAAAGTACAAACTCCACATTGGCTCATACAATGCCAGCGGTACAGCTGGCGACGCAATGACACTCCACAACACACATTATTTCTCAACTAAGAATCAAGAAAATGATATTGCATACGGCAATTGCGCATTAGCGCATAAAGGTGCTTGGTGGTTCAGAAAATGTTTGTTGGCTCATCTCAATGGCGAATATTACCATCAGAGTAACGTAGATCATGCTAATGGTATACAATGGGAGCCCTGGAAAAACTCCTTTGTGTACTCTATGAAACAATGCAACATGAAAATCAGGCAAGTTGCTTAGGCAAGTTGCTTAGGCAATTTCAGAGAAATTTCCCACTCTGATTATCCAAAACTACTGGCAATTCATGTTGGGGGCGGGGGGGGGGGGGGGGGCATGCAGTAGTATGTACACACTCCACATTATAGCTCATACAAAGATAATTGCACAGCTGGCAATTCATTGACAATCCACAATGCACAACATTTTACAACAAAGGATCGGGGCAATGATATTTTGTCACGTACAAATTGCGCAGTAGTTTGGGAAAGCGCTTGGTGGTTCAGATTCAAAAAATGTTTCATCTCAATGGCAAATATACTACTATGTGTCGCACCAACGGATACAAGTATACGGTGATTCTTTGGCACAGGTAGCTTTGATTACTGGATTTCCTTGAAAACAAATGCACTCTAAAAATGAGGATAGCTGTCTCGTAAACGACAGCGTTAAACACCAAGCGAATCGATTTCTCACCCAATACATAATTACATTTAAGTATTTTAATAAATGCTATTGAAATCGGCTCACTGGTAGACGAGTTTGACATTCTTTGAAATAACCCAAACGGTATACGTGATAGACACTGAATTAATGAGATTTAAAATGTTCCAATGTCCGAAAAAAATAATTGCGTGCCTGCAATTATATTAGAACATTTTTTATCGCAGGCGTTTCACACACCACCAGTCAGGGGGACGCTAAGTTGAGGAATTATAAAACAGAACATTGGATAAAAGTTTGCAAGATTGAACACCAATATTTTTTCCGTGACTCTGTTTTTATTAAATTTAAGACAGAGCAATAGGGAACACAAAACCGCTCAAAAATGGAGTAATTATAAAATTATCAGAATGAATGTGACAATATTTATGAATTTAGTATCTAGTCCGAGTGAAAAATTTCCAAATTCTGTGTTGTATTATTGTACGTATAAATTATATACGTACAAATTCTGTGTAAATAAAAAAAAATTAGCATAATATAACGGTATGTAGTACGTATTACATGATTGTAATACTTCATAGCGTGCTCAGGTCGTGGGTTCGAGTCCCACCCGAACACGCTATGAAGTTCTTCATAGTGTCTCGGGAAGGCATTGAGTATACAGCGCTAATAATTACGTCAGGTAAGGGCAAAACAAACCCCAATTAATATTCGGTCTCCCTGACGCAAGCTAAATCAATTTCTAAGGAACAACAGCATGACATAACTAAAGAGTAATGTTCAAAACTGCTTTGTAGAAATTTCATCCACATGCAGTAATACTTCAGAAAACCCAGTAAACCTGGAGACCCCATGCATGTTTTAGTGTTAAATAAAAAAAACGTTGTCTGCAGACAACGTTTAAAAAAAAACGCCTTCAGTTGGCACTTTCTTCCACAAAGGTACCATTTTACGTGGAAGGAAATAATGTTGTCTTTGTTACCATTGCTATCAACACTTTTACTTCTGAATTATTTCTGAATTACAGTTACCGGATTAAAGTAGTTAGTACGCATTAATTATTTACATCGTGTCGAATTTATCTAATAATTCGTGCCACGAAATACGCATCTCCATAGCAAAGGCATGGAGCTGCGTATTTAGTGGCACGAATTTAGCGCGCGCGCGTTGCTGACGAGCCTGTGCCTTTAATGATCTATTTTCAGGGCGACAAGCATTGCTCGAGGTCAAAATTTGGCAAAACTGACTTTATAAAAATATACTAAATTAGCTTTGAAGGTAGAACACATAATTGGTATCTCGAAAATCAGAAATGTGCACTGATTTACATTTTACGCCTAACTTACACAATATAAACATGATGACGGTAGAAAACTCCCCCTGAAATGGTTTTGTCTGAAGTGCTATAGTCTTTGAGAAATGAGTATTTTAAACAATTAATTTTCGTCTCATGAGACGGATTTGTTTTTTTCAAACGATGTCGGTCACTTCGCCCCAAAACCACTTCGCCCAAAAACCACTTCGTGCGCAGACCGTGGTTCAGCGCGAAGTGGTTCAGGGCGAAGTGGCTTTGGGGCGAAGTGACTGTAAAGCTTTCGGGAGAATAAGTTATTGACTGTTTCTCAAACGTTATAGACGAAGTACGGACCTGACTTTTACTCATGCATACAGTAACTCATCAGGGAGATTAAATAACGTTTTACCAATCATGTAGATTACCTTTAAATAAGCAAAGAGATTACCGCATATCCGGGCTCGATTGTGAAAGATTACTAGATTTTAATCCATTCTCAAAAGTTCTTTCGTATTTTCTTTACACGCTCTACAGGCTTCTTAGAAAAGTTTTATCTTTCATTGAAAATAACGTGCAAATAGAAGCTATCGTCAACAGTTTGGTACTTATTAAATGCTCGTTATATTATTTGCAGATGATTATATTTACGAATTCCAGGAACAACAACAGAGTTGAATAAATAAAGAATAATATTGATAAACTTCACCCACATAGATGCATGTAATACTTCAGAAAACCTGAAAAATAAATGCATGGTTTTTGCTTTGATTGAATGGGAAAAAAAATGTTTGCAAACGATTTAAAAACATATTAACAATTTTAGTCGGGTTGTTCTTGTCAGTTTATAAAGTCAAATTTTGGGTCACTGCAAATGATGTAATGGGCTCGTGGATTTTGGTAATTTATAATCTCTGTTTTTAACTCTTGATTATTGTAATTTCGATGTGCAAAAAAGTTGAATTTCATATTTGTGGTATATGATTGTGTTAGATTGTATATGACCCCGTTCTCACAAGAAAAATCGCTTCGTTCGACGAAGATTAGTTAGGCTAATCATCGTTAGTTAATGAAGCGTGTGTTAACATCTCACTTAACAAAGACCGAACGAAGAGTGATACCGTTCACATTAGACAACCGCTAACGAAGATCGAATGAAGCCCCCATCTCGTTATACGTGTCAAATCGCTTCGTCGAACGAAGGGAGCGTTCACATTACAATTTTGCTTCATCGAATGAAGCGATTCTAATCATCGTCGAATGGAGAGGCGTGCGTTCACATCAGGAAATCTCTTCGTCGAATCATCGTCGAAAGAAGCAATTTCTGTAGTGAGAACGGGGTCTATGTGGCATATGATTGTTTTTAAAAAATTATACAAAACTTTGGTATATATTTCACTGTCAATTGTTTTTGTATTTTACGAACATTGTTTACGAAATACGTGCCTTTACGGTTCCCCCACAATTCACTGCGCGCGGTACAAGGCGCAGTGCATGATGGTATAACAATCTAGTACGCTGGCAGAATATCTCGTACATGTACGTACGATTGTACACAAGTCAATGGGTTTCTGGAGGTGAGTGGAGTTCTTGGCCACTTCAAACTCGTAAAACGCGGCGAATTTGTGTTTTTGACACAAAATGATAACTGGTATTAGCTCGGATACTGTATATCTGTTTGGGGTTATATGGGCGTCTACGGGTGGAATTTTTGAGATAACTGTCGAAAATCCGAGCATGCGTGCCGTCGCGAGTGATGGAACTCACTACGAGATTCTGCCAGGAGCGTATTGTATACCATCATGCACTGCGCCATGTACCGCGCGCAGTGAATTGTGGGGGAACCGTAAAGGCACGTATTTGACCGAGTTCCGTATATCCGTATTTGTAATTGTATAGGCTATATATAGAAACATATTGGAAAACGAATTATTTCAAGACAATTACCGATTTTATTCCGTAAAATTACGAAACAAAAAAAAGATTTTGAAATTGTTTTTTGGCTGCCAAAACATTTCCCGTAAAAATTGAATTTCTGTGCGTGTATACGGGATTTGCTTTAGTGTGACGTAGTTGCACGGTAATTGGCTCTAAACATCATGACCGTCGGAAAAAAAAGTACCATTGCAAAAGCACAGGGACACGGTTTGGTGATTTTTAGTGTACAGCCATTGCCTAGGCAAGCGCCTACTTTCGGTGGAGCGGCTCACAAAGCTCAATAACACTGACAAGGAATCAAATAATATAATATCAACCGATCAGTTGAAATGTTGCAAGAGTAAAGTTTCATTTATAAGAGAATGATATTTGTCACAAATATGGTAAAATATGTATCATTTTGTAAAGATGTAATTTACCTTTTTTTGATTGATACTTAATTGTAATTGTTTAATCTGTTAATGAAGTTCACCAGCAGTATGTTGTCTAGCTTGTGCAATTATCTCACTCAAATAAAGGGAATACATCTGCAGATGGGCTTGTTTATAGGGCAGATTCATTTTTTTAAATATAAGAATGGCAGTTTCTTTGGCCGGTTAATTAATAAAAAATGCATCAACATTTTGGCCAAAAAATTAACATTCAATCAAATTTCTATATTAATAGATATAAAAATGCAAATTAGTTCCCTTTTTTGAGTAGTAGGGCCTAATTAAGTGCATTTTCGGGAAAGAATTGAGTAGATGAACATAGCTTCAGACCTTGTGTTCAAAACATATGAGATTGGCTGAGAAAATAAAATTCCAATAAAATCTTGAAAGGGCCCATGAATAGGGATTTTTATCAATGAAATCTATGCTATAAAACTACTCTAATCAGTTACAGTTATCTAAATTCTATTTGGAGCTGGTTTTGGGGGTTAAAACAAAGGATTTTAGCTTTTATGCTAATGTATATGCATATTCATGAGCAAGGTTGTGATGTCACAAGAGGCAAACACAAGAAAATCACATTCAACTGTGCACAAAAGATTCCCCTTTTTTCCCTCAAACTCGGTGAAACTTTTGTAATCCATGGCCGTTTGAGTTTGTTTTACATGTTTCCTGTTGTAAGCCATGACAAAACTGGGGGTGGGACATAGCAATTTGCCATAACTCCAACTTGAAGTCTTATGTTTTTTCTTAACTTTTCCCTCGGCTTGTATCTTTCTGAAGTGATGCACTCCAAACAGCGCCCTCTTTATGTGATTTACTGCAATGAAATCTTCAAACTTGAAAAAGGCTACCCTTTTTGATTTTACATCAAAACGAACAATAGTAATGTCTTTCTAAACAAGTAATCCATCATATAAAGGAAAGAGTATAAAGTTGTTTCGCATGTCACGGCCCTTAAATTTTTCCCACTCCTAAAGTACGGTATGCACTTACTGATGTTTGATAAGCGATTTTAATGAAAATTTTTAATGGTCAACTGCTCAATTCTTACCTATTTTCATTCATAGTTTTTGACTTAATGTGTAAAAATAAATACACTGCGCTTTTACAACGCACTCTTAAACAGTTTTTCTGATATTGTCTTTTTTTTTTAAATCTACGTATACTCTTCACGTCTTGTATATAATGAAAGAATTGTGTATAATGAACGAATTTGTAATACCGTAACGCAAGCCAAAAACATATAAGAAGCGAATGGTAACCCATACCGCCGGCGGTTAGCTCGTGTTGCAAAGGCAAAAAGACGGCATACGCGTGGTGGAGGAAAAATCGATAGGGCTGAAATTGAAACACCGTCTCGGAGGCGATGTGCTTTGAGCGGGGCTAGCCGGCCATAAAAGGGGGCTCTCAGACGCCGTCTAGCGGCGGAAACTGGGTGTTTGTTGCGCGCTCTTTTCGCCTTTTCTCGTCGCACGGTGGAACGTTCAGAACCGTACAATGGACAGTTGTAAAAAAGAAATTGGATCCACTCGCACAGACGGCCTGTTTTCTTTTATTCTTACTCTATATCTGTTTTAGTCTAGTTTTTTTTTTCTCTTCTTCTTTAAGCTTACCTCTGTCCTCGGTTCAATCGGAAGTAATTGTCGAAAGTGCTACGGTGACCCGACTACGCAAGGAACGATCACAAACTGTGAAGGAAGCGATAAAAAAAAAGAAGTTTAAAGCTGCATGATAGATAATTTGCAAAACCATGACTGAATGTATTATCGCGGTAGACTGGTTCGCCTCCACATATTCCACACAGGAGAATATAAGGACAGGTAAAGGGTGCTTCATTTTGATCTGTAATAGACTACTAAAGTGTGACGTCGGTTGCCATGGTGTTTGGGTCTAAACATTCGCTGGTAATCTGAAACGTCCATTGGTATAGCGCAGGGAAACAGTTCACTGGTTTTAGTGTAGACCCAAAAACCATGGCAACACACAAAGGGTGACGTTTTCACTTTAGTAGTCTATTGGTCGTCTTTGCGCGTGCGCATTTTTGAGTTTTTTATATTTAAAAATTGGCCAAGCTCTTTGCATTAGGCAATGTATACTCTATTTACATAATTGGATATGTTCGACACGCACGGCCAAATTACAAATGTCAATGCAAAATCTGCGCACTTACTAAAAATAAAAAATAATAATAACCACGTGACGGGCAGAATTCTGCCCGTCATGGCTGCCCTTTACCGATCCCTATATTTTCGCAATAAGCGAACCAATCTATAGGGATCGGGAACCAATCTATTCTCGCGGTCGCACATCCTGGTACTTTTTTGACCCGATGTCATATGCCTAAGTTGTATACGGGCATAGCACCGTGACTGGAGTGAAAACAAAATCTTCGTACTTAGATACGTACATAGATACGTGTACATGTTGCGCAAACAACGGCTTTGTTCCTTCACTTGCTACCGTGGTCACACGGGTATTTTTCATTTCAGTCTTACCGGATGTGACGTGCACCGACCACGAGAATATGAACTACTCTGTACATGCATGGTAACAAATGGATATCGTTAAAATATCCACTACATGTAGGCCTACCGGGAATTTTTCAAATAGGGCCTACATGTATCCTGATATGCAAAAATCTATTCTAATAAACTAAAATTAGTTTTCTGCGCGTTAAAGGAGTCAAGATTCTCGGTCCAAATGACAATTAACCTGTTGCTTGTTATACAAATAATGAATGTTATGAGTTCAATGGTACGAATATTTCTATGAGTTGAAAGATGGAATGTTCCATTCAACGAGGCGAAGCCGAGTTGAATGGAAAAAAACCGTATGCCATGGAACAAAATTGCACGGTTAGTGACGTAGCATTAAATGGATTAAATATTGAACGACACGTGACCTGCCATCGTCCAATCAGATCACAAGGATCTACATTGGCGTTATATAAAACCTTATGCACAATGGCCGGCGCCCCAAATTCTTCACATTGAAACGGACGAGCAGTTTAGACAGTCCCATATACGGGGTGGTTGGGTTGGCGTAGTGGTTCTGTCCTCGTCTTTCACCTCTGGTGTCCCGGGTTTGATTGTAAAACTGCAACGCCTTCTTCGTCATCTCAAGTTGATAATAAAGTATAGACCGTATCGAATAGCCGCCATCTTGTGGGGCAGTTTTTTTTCTTTGTATAGACGTGCATGGTTGCACATATTGTGCTTACATTGTTGAACAGTTTAAGTAACAAAATGTGCCCCACAAGATGGTAGCTATTCGATACGGTTTATAGTCAAAGCTAAAACCGTATAGTCGATGGCATAAAGGGCCTTAGTTGCTAAAGATGCCATAAAATAAACAACAACAACAGTCCCATACTACGCTGTTGTCGATACGTGGTGTACGCCATTGCCTAGCAACCAACCGAGTCTGGTTGCTTTATGCCATTCTTTCCTACGGCGAACACGGTATTTAAATACTATTTATTCTGTAGTTCACACCTGCCGCGTGCACCACATAGCAACAAGTGGATACTGGGACTGCATGTTTAAGAAAGTACGTCATGTGAAACACACAAAAGCAGATTAATTTGGGCTTATTCCCCGAGTTTTCAATCTAAATGTCCCTGTATCTAATGTATCACAAGTACAGACTACGGCATATGCAGCAAACAAAGAACTTGAAAATAGCACCCGTGTCGTTGTATCGCACCAGATCAATATTGAAATGACAAAATGTTATCTGAAAACACGTCTACCTAGCGGTCAAAGGTCAAATTTGCTTTAGAAAATGGGCGGCCTATCTGCTAGCCACTTGAGCCGGGCAAACCGTTTTCAAAGCCCTATTATCTGCAATTGATAAAGTAATTTTGTTTTCAAGGTACGCGCAAAAACAAACATAGGCCTATTCGTCATGTGGCTCAAAGTTGTTATTTCATTTTATATGCACCAATGAGCTAATCGAACACAACACCACCTTCGCTGCTTTCGCAGGTGCCCAATTGACTCTGGGACGAGGAGAGAGGCAATTAGCACCATTCCAATCAGCAGTTTGAATTTTGTAGAACTGAATCGGGGTACTTGATTTAAAGGGCCCTGATATGCCAAATAACTTGATGCATATGCCTGTGCTGCATATGTAGGATCGTATATGTTCATAGAAAAACATTACTACTGCTCATTTTGATGTGAAATTAATAAAAGGTGCTCTTTTTTTAACTTTAAAGATTTCTTCACACAATTTACAGAGAGAGGGCGCTGTTTGGGCCACGTCACTTTAGAAATACGCAAGAGAAAAGTAAAGTATAACATAACAATTCAAACTAGAATAGACTACCGAAGTGAATACGTCATCTTTTGTTGGTTGCCTAGGCAATGGCTCTAAACTAAACATCACTGAACCGTGTCCAGGTGCTTTTGCAATGGTACTTTTTCCGACGGCCATGTTAGTTTAGAGCCAATTGCCATGGCAACCACGTCACACTTCGGCTGTCTATTGTGGCAAACTGCTGCAGTTTCCACCCCCAGTTTTGTTACAACAGGCAACATTCAACAACAAAACCAAGCACCCAAAGATTACAAAAGGTTCAACAACTTGAAGAAAGTATAGTGGAATCTTTTGTGCACAGTTGAATGTGATTTTCCTGTGTTTTCCTAAAGTGACGTCACAACTTTACTCATGAAAATGCAAATTGTATTATTATACAACATTACAAACCAAAAACATTTATTTTAACCAACAACTTGCAAACGAGGTTTTTATGACTGTAACTGAATGGAGCTGTTGAACTGCATATATTTCATTGATTAATAATAATAATAATAATAATAATAATTGTAACAACGCTGAATGCCGCAATAGGGCGACATTTCGGGAAGACTCTCACCGGAGACCACCGAAATTTCGGCAAGAGTGACTCAAAATGACACCTTATTTTTTTTTACCCAAAGCTTCAAAAAATGGTTGCAGACCGAAGAGAAACAGCTCCAGTCCCGATAAAAATGGTTTTTGACCTTAAAAAATAAATTTTAAACTCAAAAATATTAGGGCGACACCAAAATGTCGCCCTATTGAGCAGGTCGCCCTAATATAGCTTTTTTATACACGATTTGTCGCCCTATTCTAGCATTGATAGTAATTTCAGTGCCTTTAGAGACAGATTACATGATTGGAAAACTTAAAAACAGGAACAACAGCATACATAACTAAAGAACAATGTTGATAAACTACCTTGTAGATGCAGTAATACGCCTATGCAGTAATAAGCCTAGAAATCCATGCATGGTTTTGTGTTGGATGAATAAAAAGCACAATTTCTCCCACAAAGGTACACGGGAAAATCATATATGTAGTGTTTGTTACTATTGCTACACTGCAAAAACTGCGGTGTTAAATTAACACCGGTGGTGTTGTCTTCTTTAGATACCAAGCCTAGTGTTAAAATTTAACACCATGGGTGTTATTCCTCAATTAAAATAAATGCATTATTTTTAACACCCTAGGTGTTAAAACTAATACTTGTGGTGTTAAAACTTAACACCAGGCTTGGTAATTATATAAGACAACACCACTGGTGTTAATTTAACACTACAGTTTTTGCAGTGTACCAACACTTTAAAGGCCTGTCTACACACTGAAAACTTTATTTCGTCAATTGACACAAAAAAAGTTGTCATACTCTGGGTCTTATTTGACTAATTTCCAATTAGTCATACGTGGTTTGAATTGACTAATCTTAATTAGTCATGCAAAAGGGTCTTATTTGCCTAATTTAAAAAATGATTAGTCATGCGGCAAAATTAATTAGTCCTGCACACAAAATTATTAGTCCTGCAGTAAAATTAATTAGTAATGTCAGTTAGTCAGCCTGACAAACTTACTTTGTCACGTGCAATACACGGTGTGTTTCGTATAACGTACTGAAATAGGCCTACGCAGAATACGTGCAATGACTGCACGGTGTGTTGTGTTAATGCAACAAAGACATCCGCAGTTTGATGACGATAATGGGGACAACAACAATGGAAGAGGCAACGATGTACCCAGGAAAACATCCAGTTACTATTCGTAGCTCATTTTATAAACTTACTTCTAACTGCAGCGAGAAAAGGAGTCTAACCTGGGCTGACCTAACATTACGAATACGTACTGAGTTGTCCTTATAGATCATGACTATTTGTGTCAATACACGGATGTTGAGACCCGAAGCACGGCCTCAACCATGTCTTTACTCCGACACACGACATAGTTTGAAACATGCAAACCAAGTATTGCCTTAGAAATCTCAGAGTCCCGCACAATTCTTACCTTTCCAGAGTAACGTCACAGAATGTTTAGTCCAGTCAAACACGACCTCATTTTACGATGCGGTTCGCATGTAATGGCGTCGCACAGCTGTACGAAAACAAGAACTGAAGATTTATTTTCCCCCGACTGATTTCATGACTAACCTTTTATTACATTATCAATGTAAAGAATAATCCCGCCAAAACTCATGACTAATTAAATTAGTCATGAGTTTCGGCTGCATTATTCTTGCCATTAGTAATGCAATCAAAAGTTAGTCATGCAATTAGTCATGGGAAAATAAATCGTCAGTTCTTGTTTTACGTGACAATACAAATTAGTCAAAAGACGATCATCACATTTGTCAGTCGTTCAGATTAGTCTTCCGCTAATATTAATTTGTCCTGCAACAGTTTTAATTTGTCATGCACCAACAAAGATTTGTCATGCACCAACAAAAAGTTGTCAACTGACAAATTGTATACATGACTAATCATTTTGCCCTCGTTTGACTAATTTTTCACTGTGATTGACTATATAATGTTTTCAGTGCACTATCAGATTTTTGTCTGACAATGTATCATACTGACAATGTGGACTGCGCATTAAACACCATCAGACACTGTCAGACGCGATCAAACTTGTCTGCCAAAAGATTGAACATGCAGCCAAATTCAGACAAAGTCTAAAATCTGGACAGACAACAGCCAATCAATGGACAGTTGAGTGGCCACGTGATTGAACAAAATCATTAAACATCACAAGACTTGTCTGACAGTGTGGACGAAGTCTTCAGACAAAGTCAAACAATTACATTAAACAATTGTCTGTCAGAAAAAAATCTGACAAAGTCTGATAGTGTAGACAGGTTTTTCTTATCAACTTGTGAAGTACGTGTAAAATGTTGGGTAACTGCAAATAATGAACAAGGGCTAGTCGACCAGCGTACTACATGTACGTACGCTGGCGAGCCATTGGTCCCTAGATTATGGCGCGAACAGGCCCGCCACATAGGAGGCGTTTATCGCCATATCAGATAAATAACCAGGAGAATATTAATTCCCTCGATCTGTCTGGAATGACGGGTACGTGAGTACGCTTGGGGGATATTGGCAATTGCGGGTTAAAGGTCTCTGACAAGGCGCATAGCCGCCCCACAAAGATGTATGGCAACCCGATCGTGTGTACGTTTTTTTATGACGCATATAGGCCGATCCCGAGCGTGCGGGCATTATTATCACTGTACACAGTCAGCCCGTTAAAATATACAGCCCGTTCGTTAACGGCGGCTCCATTGAAGGGCGGGTCACGTGACCCTGCCGGGGCACTAGGGACGTCGACAAGGCGATGAGGCGTTGATGTATTTATGCGGGGATACGGAGGTTTAGAGAGAGTGGACGACTGTTTTATGTTATCTAAAACTTGAGCCTGCGAAACTGGATGCGTTTCTGATGTGTAAATGTGTTCGCAAAATCTTTCAATGCTGAAATTTCATGGGAATTCACTTTAATAGAGATCTAAAGTGTGTCGCTAATATTAAATACCAGTGAATATTGTTTCCCTGCACTTAAGCAGTGGACGTTTCATGATTACCAGCGAATGTTCAGACCCAATCATAGAGTTGGATATAGAAAACTAGAGTGCGCACTCCCAATACATGATGTGCCGATATGGACACCGCCATGTTGGCTTAACGCTATGGGTGCACGGTGGGCAAAGTGGTGTTGCCCACTTTGCACTTATAGCGTTAACATGGCGCTGCCCACATCGACACAATCCACACACGTGACTTGAATAGCCAGTGCACACTCTAGTTTTCTATATCTAACTCTATGGACCCAATGCATAATGGACTGTAATCGACTCCCTGAGGCTTAATGGAGCCACCGTTCGCCATCTAATCTTTCACCAGACTATATAGACCGTATCGAATAGCTGCCATCTTGTAGGGCATTTAAAAAAAAGTTGGTCAACAATGTAGGCACAAAATGTGCAACCATGCATATTGGCCTATCATCACGGAACAAAGAAACTGCCCTACAAGATGGCAGCTATTCGATACGGTCTATATAGGTCAGTGATCTTGGCTGAAGCCAATGCAAGGTGACTATTTAGTGCGCCAGCTAGAGTTAAAAATTTAGTGCACGTGTTGTCGGTGCGGCGAGACACCAGCTTTAAGCAAATCATAGGCGTGCATAATATTCAAAATAAGTACAGACTCGACGTACACGTAAACCGGCTTATAATTAATATTAGTCATCTCTTTTGTGTGCGGAGAGTTCTGTTCACACAATATGCGTGGGCGGCGTAGCGCGATTTTGATAGCTGAGAAAATATTTGCTCTTCCCACTAAAAATAGCAATAGGATAAGAATTCCACAAAACAGGTGACGCGTTCTACATATAAAGATTTATTATACGTACGTGGAAACAATGGCCGCAAATACACGAGCATCTGAACTGTATTCTAACACGCACCGTGTCAACGCACTCGGATTATCGGTATAATAATTACCTAATGTGGACTTTGCCACTTTTTTGATGATAAAATTCCAAAGATAATTTATTTTATAATAAAGCGTGATTGCCGCAATCTGTGAGTTGCCGCAATTGTGGATTGCACAATTGATTACACGAAATTGAATGCAAATTTAATGGGCAATTGAAGACTGCAGGTTTAGCCGTGGGCTGAATATGGGGAGGACATGAACCCAAATGGGTTAATATGGTCAGCATGGTTTAAACGTGGGCCGAGGATGGTTTGGTCATAGGCCGAGCATGAGCGGAACAAGAGCAGCTTATGGATATGGGGTGGCGTGGGGTTGATGTGGGGCAGACGTGGGGCGGGCGTGGGGCAAGGCGGGCTAAGGGTTGGCTAAGGGCGGGCGGCGATATTTTTTTCCGTACCGCTGTTTAGCGAACATTGCTTCTGATTGGTTTAACCCCTATGCATATGTTGCATACTGATGTGTTTTGTCGATAACTACCTCAACATAACCCCACACCATACCACACTCTTTCCTCAATTAATAGTAAAAAAAAATTAATACGAGATTCGATAGGAGATTCGAACCTGCAATCTCTCGATTGATAGCACTACGTCTTAACCACTACAATGCACCAATCGATGAAGCCCCATAGCGAATATGTGGTACGGAAACAAATATCGCGGGCGGGCGTGGGCTTGGCGTGGGTTGGGCCTGGGTCATGTGTGGGTTGGTCATGGGTCGGTCATGGGATAGGCGTGGGACGGGCGTGGACCGGGCGTGGGATTCGCATGGGCCAGGAAAGCCACTGTACAGGATCTGCATTTTTCGAAAAATTAACCAACCATTTGACCAGAGACGTGGTTGAAACTGTCCAATGCACTGGTATAAGAAGACGGTAATCATGGTAAATTAATTTTAATGCGTTTGCTCACGCATTTTGTTTTTGAAAGGGCGCCTTTTATGTGAACGAAATTAGGCCTTTGACTACGGTACCCCGTGCATGCTCTTTTTACGTGCCGTATAGCCATGGAACCAAACTAAATAGGATGTTGGCTTTGCACAATTTCTTGAAAGCACGGGCGCAGTTTTCTCATTGTTTTCTTAAAACGTAGATGAGGTATTGAGCTGACTTATATAAAAACTGGTTTGTTTTTAACATACATTATCCTCAAACACACATGGAGATGATGCCGTTTGGCTTGTAACAATTTTTCAATCCTGAAATTTATTTGTAATACGGCGTTTGGCGGTGAGATCATAAACTAATCACCGTTTAAAATTTAACGATGGGCGCAATAATCTCTAAGTGGATAAACACATGAATGTCTACACTTGCATCTGCAGAACCCATCTACGATTCTGCAGACTCTCAAAACATTTCAAAACAAGGTAGACCTTGTGATATTTCAGTACTTTCCGATAATATCGGGAACATTATATTGCAAAGACGCCACGTGTTTTAGCAAGGTTTTCGTTTCTGCGACAGCACCAGATACAGTTCCTGCCAAACTCGGAGTTTTTCTATTTTAGATCGTTGCAAACCGATCTTTAAGATTTCTTCACGAAATGGGTTCAATGCTAAAACATCGAATTCTGTGTGATCATTTTGGGGAAGAAACAAAGGCCTTAAAGATGCATATTAGATGTAGATTACAGGATTGGTAAGCTGTTACAAACGGCGTTATCTCCATGTGTGATTGAGGATGTGTATGATACAAACCAACCTGTGTAGAAGTCACCTCATTACCTCATCTACGTTCCTAAAAAACCATATGTCCTTGTCTTCAAGAAATCGCGCGAAGTCGTCGTCCTACTTAGGCTGGTTCCCTGGCTGTAATGTGCGAAAAACGGAGCCACAATACCACAACAGTCAGGGGACTAGTTTTGTTCACCTGAGGGCGCCCTTGTAAAACAAATGCATGAGCACACGCATTTATATGAATTCATTTTTAATTATCAATACCCTCTCGGGCAGAATTATTGCATTGGACAGTTGGAACTACTTCTATCTTCCATTTTAGTAAGGTTTTTCTAGTCATATTTTGGGACATTTCAAATCCTGTGTGCTTTCATCTTTCGAGTGTGTCCCGGACAATAGCATGTTTCTTTTCCTTAGTTGAATACGACAATAAAAATGAATTTATGATGACGCCAAACATTGCGGCCCCGTGAGGGCGTTCGATACACGCGTACTCCAAGCGGGATAAATTGGAGATCACATTATCCTCTTGAGATGCGTCTTGGTTTCGCATTGGCGGTTATTACTCGGTCGTTGCAATCAATCACATAACATTAAAGCCCACGGTTAAACAAAGAAACGCAAAGATCAAGGGGGACTGAGAGCACGTGTGGTCTCGCGGGTATCCATCCGTGCTCGTGATCGAAGGGTTATGGGTTCGAGCCCCATTTGTGCCAACGTGTTTGTGTCCGTGGGCAAGACATTTAATCTAAATTGCATTGTCAACCCAAGCGATATTTCCGGGGAGATGTTAGCGGGAATGCCACAATTTAACTGATGATTGTGCGCCTTGGCCATGTAGTTGAAGTGAAATGGTTCTGGTGATTTCCTGATGGCAGCGGTAATGTTAATGGCAACAGCGCCAGGAGTACCCTAAGGTCTACCATTACATTATTATGTCTACCATTATAATGTCTACCATTACATTATTATTATATAACATATCTTATCGGTCAGTAACGTGTATACGGTGTATGAACACCTCTTGTGGCAAGGCTGACTGCACCAGCCACCGTACGAGCCACAGAGGCAGTGTGCGCCACTCTACATGAAGTGCCTTTCTGAACTCCTGCATTTATAGGGTTGTTTAAATTTAGGAGACGCGCGGCTCCAGAGTCCAGAGGTTATCAGCTCATCACACGCAGGTTTAATCCGGCTAAGGTTGAAACCCAATAAAACGAGTTTTTTTTTTCTGAGAGCTCTTAACTCTGGGATTCTCCCGGAAACAGAAAATGCCACATTTCATAGCTGTTGGCCGGAATCAACTTTGTTCAAACAGGTCCACTTGGACCTGGACAAAATCACTGAAGCAGAACAGTCTTGAAAGCGATTCCAAAGTGATTGGTTGATTAGTGCCTTGTTTATATACAAACTTCACTGCGTTTAACAAACTTCTGTTCTGATTAAGATTTGTTAAAGAGGGTTGCCCCCCAAAATGTCCAGATCAAACCGGGCAAGCTCACAATCTATGTTTCCCTGGACCCTGATAGGGAATATTCTTACATGACAAATAGTCTTTATTGCATCAAAATAAGTCAAGCGAATCAAACGTCACGTCAATGTTTGGTGAAGCAGAAAGTCACACCCTTGTTCGTGAACCAGATCTGTATTTGACACAGTCAATAGGCAGTCACTCCTAGTTGAGGGCTGACCTTGCTGCACCAAAAATGGCATACCTTTTGATTCGTTTGACTGATTTTGATGCAACAAAGACCATTTTTCCCAGTATCCGGGGAAGATTCTGAGGTTGCTATAGGTTTGACCTGGACATTTTTTTGGGACACCCTGTATCAGAAAAATTGCGTTTGTTTTGGGGAGCATATTCTCATAGCTGTTACAGTAAACGGTCGAGCAGTTGCGCGTTACGGCCCCGTTTTATGTCCTGCCCTCATTGCCGCAGAACTGTCCGGTCACGGATCGGCCTTATCAGCCATCTCCGAACCCACATAAGCCCCCTGATGGACGATGTAAATGAAGATGGTCATCTTCTCGAAGAAAGGACAAACAACTTAACGTACCCCCGGACCCGCGCACCTGCCTCAGCGTTATTTTCGATCGTTGTGTTCATCAATGCCCCTGAAAAGAAGGCGTGTTCACGCTCAGATCGAATTCTCGAAACCCTCTCGGGAATTCTCGCTAACTGATCCTGTTCTCGCCGAACCGGCACGTAGTTTTAATTTACAACGCACGCTCCGTGCCGTTTGCTTTTGACGCCACATGGTGAGGGAGGATTTTTATGACTTGCCATGGAAAGTTCGTGCCTTTGTGGGGATTGAAAAAGCCTAAAAAGCTCCCATTATGTATACATGTATTGGGGCTGTCTACCGTCTACGTAGTAGGAACGACCGCGTTTTGTCATACGTATACGTATACGTAGGCGATGCTCCAAAATTGGCATCGTATCCCCTTCGATTACATGTACGTACATTTGTTGAGAGAGACTTTATTTCCGGTCAAAATTACTGTGACTGAAGGGGTTAATGGAGGTGAAATAGCATTTACATGTATAACCAGTCTACGCCATCGATATCTAACCACTCTGACTGGATGCGGCAACGCCCTCCAAATTTGAAGCCACTATCCGCCATCTTAGTACTCCCAATGCAATACCTTCCCTAGACTGGTTACACTATCTTCACTAGAGTATATGTGTTAAGTGTGATCAAGCGATTGTATGGACCGGGGAGCAGTCTAGACAAAGCATTGTCTTGGGAGTACTAACAACTTACAGATAGTCTCACTGAAGTCGCGCCATTCACCTGTTAAAACAGCATTTTCCGTCCGTTGCTGCAAAGTTTTGTCCCATCTGCTACTTGTGTACGTAGTGCGGTTGGTCCCCTCAAAGTTACATAATGTCTTTATGTACGGGGTAAGGACAATTTCCGATCAATCACACTTGCAGGAATTCCCCCCGTTTATGGCATTTTAAAAAAAAGAATTTCACAACATTTTCGACTATTTTACAAATTCGAGAAATGAAAAAATACCCACTGTCCCAAGACGCTCTGTTACCTTCGCCAGCGCTCCAAAAACAGGCCACACCGGTCGACCTAATAAAAATACACTGTATCGATTTTACAGGCAGCGGTGGAATGGCCGGCTTGCTCTGCAATAGCCTCGACCATAAAATATTATACGTACATCCTTTTTTTATTTAGTGCCCGGGGCTCTTTAACGATGAGTTTCTCGTATAAAATCGGGTTTAGGAGCGCACGCCACTGCATATATATATATATAGACGACTTGCCAGGTTGATGAAATATGCACGGGGATATGCAACGATCGGTGTGCAAACGCAAAATGAGCGCGCCAGGAAAAAAAAATTGGCGGGAAACGTGTCATCAAAGTTTCATGATGCAAGGTGCGGGGAGCTCGGTTTATACCGGTCCGCCGTCTGCCGAGTTGAACTGTGTAGTTGAGCAAAGGGCAGTGATCGTATGGCAATTGGCGTTTTGCGTGTAACGGCTGGTGCCCCGAATTCTTTACTTTGAAATGGAGGTGCAGTTTAGAAAGTCACGTACTACGCTGTTGGTACGTGGTACATGCCATTGCTATGCAAACAGCAATCTGGTTGCTTTATGCCATTCTCGCCTACGGTGAATACGGTATTGGTTCCAGTACATGTACTTCACATCTGCCGTGTGCACTACATAGCAACAATCATTTAGTCTGGTCAAGTGGATACTGAGTGTGTATGTGGAAGGAAGTACGTCAGTAGTCAGTACACCAGTTAGTTGGAAAATCCAACCATATTTTGTGTATAAAACTCTCTGAACTTGAGGTGATGACGTCACAACCTTGCTCATGAATCTCATGAATATGGAAATTCTCATTGGAGAAAGAAAAAACTAGAAAACTAGAAAATGAAAACTAGAAAACTGTAAAAAACTGTAGGAAAACTGTATAAAAAAACTGTAGGAAAACGATAGAAAACTATAAAACCTATGGAAGACTATAGAAGTATGGAAGACGAGGAGACTATAAGACGAGGAGACTATAAGACGACGAGGAGACTATAAGACGACGAGGAGACTATAAGACGACGAGGAGACTAGAAGACGAGGAGACTATAGAAGACGAGGAGACTATAAGACGAGGAGACTAAAAAAAGAGGAGACTAGAAAGCTGTATAGACTACTATAGAAAACTAGAAGACTAGAAAACTAGAAGACTAGAAAACTAGAAGACTAGAAAACTACAAAATTAGAAAACTAGAAAACCATTTTATGAACTACAAATTTTATTTCGTATGGGCTAAAGGATAGTTTTGCGCTGAGCCCTTTTTTTCGGCGTTACGCGCGTAGATTTAACGCGCGTCACCTCGAGAAAATACGGCGCGAAGGTAATTTGGTGTGACCCAACCCAACGCATTGAAAAGCACAGACTCAGAAAAGTCCTTGTGGTTTCACTCCAAATTCTCTCTGTTCCGAATTTTCCTGAAGCACGCGCGTCCAATTTACGCGCGTAACACGTAAAGTGTGAATCTACCATATCAATATTTTATTGACACAAACGTCCCTCACTATACAGCACCGAAACGAAAGAACGTCAGGGGCTGGCGCGAATTGAAAGGCTCTTGAACGCCCCGGGGGCACCGCGTACGTGACCCGCACACCGCGGCGCGAATTAGGTCCACGTTACTTCACTAGCAGGGTATGGGCTCTGGGCGGGCAGGACGGTCGAATAAAACTGGAATTAGGGGAACCTGATGTGCGGGTTTCCAGGGATGGTTGGTTGATCATATTCGCGTATGGTTCACCTACTTTTTTCAGGGTCCCGTATTTAGCCGCCTTGGGTAGATTAGTTCACCGTTTTTGCGTGCTGCGGTGACGAAGAGAAATTCACTGTCTTGCGTGCCGAATCAAGACGGCTTGGGCACAATCATGGACGAAATTTGTGGTTATATAGGGCCCATGTTGAAATTAAAACAGGCGATTTCTGAGGAAGGTAAATCATACTGCGTTGTACATGTACTTGATGGACTACTGAAGTGTGACGTCGGTTCCCAGGGTAACTGGGTCTAAACATTCGCTGGTAATCTAAAATGTCCATTGCAGGAAAACAGTTCATTGGTTTTTAGTGTGGACCCAGTAACCTTGGCAAGACAAAGGGTGACGTTTTCACTTTAGTATTCTGTATACGGGAACATTATCGATGAATGGGCTTAACTTTGTTGGATGATGGCGCCCTTTCGCAAAAACATGAGGTGCGTTCGAGTAGCTTATGTCGATGCTCGAGGAAACATCTAGAAGATGCAAAACGAACGCCACGGGGTTTCGATTTGCATTCTGGGAAAACGGGTGAAATGTTCTTGGTAGGCGAGACTTTAAAAAAACATATACTGACTCAAAACAAACTGGGAAGTGTTTTTCAAAAAGTTCCCCGTCGATCTGTTCCACTTTTGGAGACAGCAGCAAACCTTTTCCACAAAAATAACAACATCCGGTACATCACTTCGACCTTTTGCAAAATAACTTAACCGTTGCGCTTTTTCTTTCGAGTAAAGACGACCTACCGTGATTCAATAGCCAAATCGCCTGCAGATTATTTCAAAGACATCCGCGCCACACAGCCAACGGTCTTGTTTTCTGCGTATTAAAAACAAACCGCTCGCGTTGTACTTTTCATGACGATTTCGGTCAAAGAACGCCGACACGGCAAACTGCGAAACAACGGTTTTGTTTTCCGGGACAGTTTCCCCCTTCCGGCGACAAAATAACACCGCTTTTTTGTGTCAACGTTCAAAACACGTCGACAATCATTTCCTAATTCAATATGGATAAAAAGATCCGACCTTGAATTTTGCAAAGATGGAAAGCCTCGTTTGTCAAGAAATAATTTTTCGGAGTTGAGACGAGTTTAAAAATCAGAGACGTGAATAAAATGGCATTGAATATAGTCCTATACCGACTGCGGGTTTATTTTTTTGTGGTGCCTCTTTTGTCACTTTGCGTGAATGCAAAATGCTTGGCTTTCGATCAACATTACGCAGAGCGGCGTGGCAGGCGAAGCTATAGCTGCGTTCGCCCCGGGGGCCTTCTCGGGTTAGCTGACGGGGTCGGCCCGCTGCGCTGAAAGGAAGACGGATTCCCGGAGAATGACTGCTACAAAGTTCATTGTTCGCAATTTCTTTCTGCCTACGCGAGAAGCTAACGTGCCTCGGGGCTACATCGCGGCCCGGCCGATGGTTTTTCCGTCCCGGCTCGATTTTTTTCCCTTTGGACTGAACCGAGTATAAAAGGCGAAAAAAGGGATGGCATTTGATCACCTTACGTCCGGCACGCTGCTACCGGGGTTTTTAGGAGGGGATCGGGGGAGAAAGCCACCCAGCCGGTCTGCCAGACGCTCGATCAATACACGCTAGCTCGATCGGTCGTGGATGATACCCATAGGCCATATTGGGAAAATTCTGGATGATAGCCACACTCATATACGCAGCCAAGCACGCAAGAATAGCATGAGTTCTGCTCTGTGCATGAGTTTATGCTCTGTATATTTCCTTTACGGTACACACTGCACTATACACAATTAGGATGGGCTAAATGCGATAGACCGAATGCACGTACCCACATATTAAATAGAATATAGACGATGTGCCCTCTGCATGGCGTCAAAGCAAACCAAGACATGCCCGGCGTTTTGCGCACGCATCGTATTTTGCATAAATTTGGTTTAGGAATTAAGTCGCAAGTCAAATCGTCTTTGATTTATATGACCTTTGGCACATTACCAAACCAAATTTATGCAAACAGATGCGTGCGCATAACGACGACCAATTTTGAACAGAGGCCACTTTAGATATAAACAGAGAGCACATCGTCTATTAGACCAAGCTACAGAGGGCGCTATTTTAGATAACTACGCGGTCGACCCACTGATCTACATATAATGGAGTGTGCGACTCCCTGAGTGAAACAACCGTCCGCAGATTACTCCAAGAGGGCGATGCCTTGTCTGGACTGGTTATTCTAACTTTCACTATATCGTACATGTCTAGGCAAAGTATTGTCCTCTTGGAGCAAGATGGCCGACTCGTTGCTTTAATTCTGCTATTGAACTGTCCATTATTTATAGAGGTCAGTGGTTGTCGCAAGGGACTCTTAACGTAAACACGGCGGCGTGCGTAAAACACTGATCTCTATACACTGGATTGGTGTACAGCAGATGGCTAATGAGAAGTGAAGTAACATGTCCATCATATAGAAGTTGCTACACCTGTAGCAACGTCTATTTATGCTTCGATCCGTGTAAGCCTACATCGTAAAGCCCACGGTTGCACGCATGTATACTAAAATTAAATATGTAAATGTTGCATCTTTTCCAAGCAACCCAAAAAACAAAACAATTAATTTAAAAAAGCAAAACAACTGAAAACTGTAGAAAATCCCCATCTTTACAAGGGAAATCTTTTCAGTTACGCGCAATCCCACAATGCATTGTGAAAGTATTTTTACGGGTTCGGCTGTAATAATTCATTTACGGGTATACTTCCCGTAAAAAAATACGGTAATTTCTTACTTACAGTGTAGATCAGTGGTATAAATATTATTGATTAACACGAAATCTTCGTGGTAAACATTTAGTGTAGCTATCTCTGATATTTCCCAAGGAATTCTCGAAACGTACACATACAGACAAGATATACGGAAAAATCGTGAGCGAAAGTTAGGGGAAGAGCTTTTTCATCGATTAGCCATTGAACAAATGCTACACAGACCAACCAAATTGCGATAGCACTGCAACATTGATACTCCGTGGAATAAACGGCTAAAGTAAACCGTTAGTTAAACCGCCATGGAAATTTTGAAAAACACGTCTGCTTTGCGATGCGTGTGCGTAACTCGATCCTTGCGTGCGGCTTTCAAGGCGATCGATACACGGATGCCGTATAAATAGCTCCGAGGCGCGGTGGATAGACCTTAAGTACGTACTGCCAATTGCAGCTATCGACTGGCGCGAATCAAGCTCAAATTTGCGCGCGTACTTAATGAACTAGACCTGGACGTGTGTGAATTATTTGGTATGCTTGTTAAAGGAGTGTGTTCAGATTTTTCCAGAAAATATATTTCGTTCTAACCTAACAATCCTATATAAAATATCTCCCCAAGAAATTTGCGATCTCCAATTTGGATGTAAAAGCCAAAAAGTTGTAATCACCGCATTGCGTTATGTAAGTTTACAAAACATCGGTGGTTTTTTGACGACATCCTTGAAAGTATACGGATTGAGAGCGCGAAATTTCAGAATGGTAATGAGAAATATATGACAGATGATATGGCATCAAATTAAAACACCCATGGGAAAAATGGGGGCGCTCAAAAATACGATCTGGTCACGCTCCTAAGATAGATTATACAGGACTGGACTGGAAAAATGTTACAAACAGCGTTATCTCCACGTGTATTTAGCCTTTTGTGTGCTTCACACGAATGACATGATAACGACTCTCTTACTTTCACATGCACACAATATACAGATGAACAGACTACATTTTTGTTGCTATGTAATGTGACCGGGTGCACTGCACGCGGCAGTGTGAAGTACAGAATCAATACCGTGTTCACCGTATGAGAGAATGGCATAAAACAACAAGACTGCCGGTTGGCAGGCAATGGCGTGCACCACGTAGCAACAACAGCGTAGTATGCGACTTTCTAAACTGCAACTCCATTTGAAAGTGAAGAATTCGGAGCGCCAGCCATTATGCAAAATAATGTTACACAAACAATGAGGCTAGTTACGTTCGCTCGTATACCCAGCTAAAGATGCGCGGAGCATTGTGGGTTGCTTACTGCCAGACGAATAATTAATAAATGGTATGCTCAGATATCCTGCGCAAAAAATCAAATTTACGAATGGAATGAGTGTACTATTTCCAAAACCTGCCTTGCCTGCTTTAAATGCTGTTTTTTTAACGTTCGTTTACAAGAAAAATACGTGACCTCGTGGTCACGTGTCGTAAAAAAAAAAGACCAATGAGCGGCGCAAACAAATTAGCCCGTCCCGGCCCAGCGCCCTGTAAGGGCGGTAGGTACGAGCGAAGCTATACGACGCATTATACGCGGGCTTTTGGTGCAATGATGAACTTGCAATTTATCGAACTAGTTTATTCAGTGAGATAACCGCTATATGTTATAGAATAGCGAAATGTTGCTCCCGAAAACAGTCAACTCGTGCGGCGCGGACGTGGGCAGAATTCATAAGCTCAACCGCACGACAAAACGGAGATATAGAATCGCCACAAATCGAGTTTAAAATCCCGCACCGGCGACGCGCAGACTGGAGGAAAAAAATTAAAAGAAAGGCGAAAACAGCCCCTGAGAGCGGCCGGCGAGCGCTGAAAAGCAGCCGTGCGCTTGGGGAAAACACACACAAACTACACACAAAACGAGACACGCATGCAAAAGCTGTATAATTCGCATACAGAGCGTCTGTCTAAAACGCGGAGATTAGATAAACATTGGTCGAGTGCTGTCTGCTACGCATCGACCGTCGGGGGAAAAAACTTAAATAAGTCGGTTTTCTCGTCACTCTGTCTATTCACTGACAAATCAAATAAAAAGGAAATCTGTGTTTATGTGGGACAAATAAAGGGAATATTAAAGAAAGGTTATGCTACAGGATTATGAAAACGGTTACAAACACATAAATACTTAAATTTGTATTCTTGTGAAGACGTCCCTTTGTTCTCATGTGCAAACAGGTTAGAGGGTCGAAAGCAATTTTCAAAACGCTCCTATTTAAACCAGAATTACTTTCCCGAGCTGATATTTCAACCGAATGTGACTGTCCCTTCTATAAAATACTTCAACTTGCGACAGATAACCTTAGAAATTTCTCAATTTTGAGTAAAATCCATATTTCTATTTCGTGAGAACATTGTGAAGACCTTTTCAACCTATAGAAATTTCCTTTTGGAAACCTTTTTCAATCTTTCGTTCCCTATTGTACCCGGGTCTCAATCTCCACAAGGTACCGGGTACAGGATAACAAGAAAACGATAATTAAAGATTTGTTAAGTTTACATAAACGCTTGTGCATACGCATTTTTTACAAGGGCGCCCTCATGTGAACGAAATAGGCCCCTGACTACCATGGTATTATGGCTCTCGTTTTCGTCCAGTATAACCAGGGAACCAGTCTACATAGGACGGTGGCTTCGTACAATTTCTTGAAAGCACGTACACGCTGTTTTCTCGATCCAATGATGGCATCCACTACTTCTTTGCGTCGACATTTTATCATGATGAAAAGAGACCAAATATAATGACCTCGAAACAAATTAGACAATTCGATAACAAAAATTGCATTCAGGTCTTACTTATTTGGGTTAATATTTGGGTTAATTAATTTCATTCACTCAGTTTATTAGTCCTTCAAGGGCCTTGACTGAGCCACATTAACACAGTTTCACAACACTGACGTTTGATGTGAAACAATACGAACCATGCACAGACGTCGTTTTTTTATCCTTTTTGGGGGTGGGGGCGGTGGGGAGGGTGGGGAGGGTGGGGGAGGGTGGGGGAGGGGGGTGGGGAGGGGGCGAGGGCGACATTGGCACGACAAACCTGAAGATTATAAAGTAAACTTGAGTAAATATTTTCCGGAATTGATTAAAATTCATTCCAAGTTAGAGGAATCAATTCGTATTTGGAAGAATCGATTCCCATGTGGAAGAATCGACTGATATTTGAAAGAATCGATTCCCATTTGGAAGAACTGATTCCCATGCGAAAGAATCGATTCCCATTTTGAAGAATCGATTCCGATTATCTTGTTAAATCCAGGAAGTATACGGCGATTCTGAATGTTAATGATGCAGAAATTACAAAATTCCATGAATTTGGCAGCGTTTTGTGTCAAGTTTGCGAGATATTTTTTGTTCCAATTTCAGCTAAATTTTGTGTTGAAAATGGAATTGCCCAAGCCAAGAAATTATTCTCGCTCGCATGGGTGTTAAGATTTTGATACCATCATCTTTTCCCATTACCTGGAATTTCTCGCTCTCAATCCGTACATTTTCAAGGATATGGTCAAAAACCCACTGATGGTTTGTAAACTAATTTATCTGTTACATAGAGCAGTGCAGTGATCACACCAAGCTTTTTGTTTTCAGATCAAACTGAAGATTGCAAATTTCCCGTTTTCTTCCCATGGATATTATTTTGAGGAGGTATTTTAAATAATAGTCTGGTTACAGCGAAATCCATTTTCTGCACAAATCTCAAAAATCTCCTTTAACTGCAACCGCGGGGAAAAAATACCGCGCGTGGTTTACGACCGGGTAAATAACGTTATATCTTGGGAGGTACCCTTCCGAAAAGGGGATGGCGGCAGAGTGTACACGCGGAAGGAATTAAAAAGAGGGAAAAAAGGCCGAACCGCGGCACGCACATCGTTAAATGTAGTAGACCCGGCAGCCCCAAAGGGTTAATGTGTGATCGGCCGGGCTCCTGAACAAATCATGACGGTTGAGATAATCGAATAAACAGGCGAGGCAGCGGCGGCGGCAGACGAGCCGGGAATGTTCGCTCCTCGCGCGGCACGGAAAAAAAGAAATAAACAGAGTGGAAAAAAAAAGTAGCGCGAAAAAGGGGACCCGAATTACATCGAATTTGAACCAAGGAGTGGAAAAAATCGCTTGGATAATTCGGAGTACATGTCCCGGTTTTTTTAAACCGCGCGCGGTGAGATTTTAATAAACCGGATTTTTTTCTTGTGCTAATTCGTGACGGGGCTTTTAGGACTAGTTCGGTTTTTCAGTCAACACTATCGCATTGAGATTTCCAAATTGCTTTCTGTGTTTTATAGCGTTGGCCTGCTGAGTGAAGCGCCGCATCTCAACTTGGGAGCCAAGACATTTTGTCATTTTTGTGGTGAACACGTTCGAACGCCCTCTAGCGGGTGTGTTTCAAGATCGTTTTCGAAACGAGAGAGATTATTTGTAGCTTTGGCTTAAAGAGGCATGACATTTTAACTTGTGTGTCTTTTAAAGCAGCACAAGCACAAGAGATTTCAGCTCCTAACGTTTTGGTCTAAAACAGGGGTAGTTTTAAAGATGAGTGAATACAAAAATATTAAAGACACTTGCAGTCATTTTATAGCAGTTCTTTGCTGCAACCTTTCCATTTTTATGCTAACGAGAAATTCCATATTCATGAGCAAAATTGTGATAAAGCTGTTTAGCAGAAAAATTTTGTTTGCTTTATAAAAATGGGTTAGCAGTCAAAATCTAGTTAGCCTATGTGATGTGTATTACAACTGACTGGCATTCTGCTATTCTTGCTAAAAACACAAGTTGACACACAATTTTGACTGTATAAAGCAAACAAATTTTGGATTATAAGCAATTTTTTGGTGCTAAACAGCTTCATGAAATTGGCCCCTGATAGGATGGGTTAGCTCAGGGGCGTGTTCAATAGCGCAATACGTATGCATACCGACAATACCTTCAACGGTGAAGGTATAGGGAAATACCCAATACCAGCGTACGTATTGTGCCCCAGGTGTGCATTTTGAAACAATCCCTACATTATTAAAGACAGATTACATTATTGGAAAACCTTTAAAAACAGGAACAACAGCATTACATAACTAAAGAATGATGTTGATAAACTGCCTTGTGGAAATTTCAGCCACATAGATGCAGTAATTGTTTAGCAAAATTTTGACTATTAAACTAATTGACAAGAAAAAAATAATTGTCTGCAGACAATTTTTGTTTACCATTCATTCGTTCAACTCACACAAAAATGCATGGATGTTTCATGTTTTCTGAAGTATTACTGAAGTATTACTGCATCCAGTATGTGTATGTGGTTGAAATTTCTACAAGGCAGTTTATCAACATTATTCTTTAGTTATGTAATGCTGTTTTCCTGTGTTTAGAAGTCGTATACATGATTGGTATCTCGAAAATTAGAAATGTTCACAGATTTACGCCTTACTTACACAATATAAACATGATGACCGTAGAAAACTTCCCCTGAAATGGTTTTGTCTGAAATACTATAGTCTTTGAGAAATGAGTAAAACAATTAGTTTTCGTCTCATGAGACGAAAATTCAATTCGCCCCAAAACCATTTCTCCCAAGTGCCATTTCGCCCCAAATCACTTCGTCCAAACACTACATCGCCCAAATGCCACTTCGCCCCAAAACCACTTCGTGCACGAGCCAAGGTTCAGGGCTAAATGGTTCAGGGCGAAGTGGTTTTGGGGCGAAATGACTGCAAACACTTTTTTGACTGTTTTCTCAAAAGTTAGAAGAAGTACGGAGCTGGTTTTTGCTCAGGTTGGTTTTAATCATGCATATCTTCAATCACACAGGGGGATAAAACTATTTGTAACAGTTTACCGATCATGTATACTATCTTTAAAGCTAAAGGAATGAAAAATATTCAAGACACCTATGCTTGTAGTAATTTTAGAGCAATTCTACAATCTTTGTCTGCAGACAGCTCTTTAAAAAGCACCTTCAGTTGGCAATTTCATCCACAAGGCCAGGGGACCATACAGGGGAGAAAATCATGATACCATTGCTATCAACTTAATTAGTTGGGTTTTTAAATTGTAAAATTGATGTACCGGTAATACATGTATTGAGCTTTAAGGGGTGGGGAAAAACACAGGAGGGGGAGGAATATAGGTGCATAATATAGTTTTTCTTTAGTCAAATTTGACCTGTTATGGTATAAAAATTATGAAAATTGTTGTGACCATGTTAAATTTGAAGAACCTTAACTTTTGAGGGCCTCAAAAACAACTATAGGGAAGTTGATGTAGCTATTTGGTCATGTTGGTTGATGTATTATAATGATCATGATGATGCATCCTTTTTACTAGATGAAATGCTCTACACGATATATTCCTAGACCTTGACAGGTTAAAACAGTTTTAGATGTACCGGTACAAAACGCATACCATAGACTATATAAAGTGCGCCCTCATAATCATAATGCAGCTTGTGCGTATGTAGTCTGGTACCCGGACCAATTCTTTTTCGACTAGACTGATTTTAAGGTCCGGCAACTGCCAATTCCGCCATTTTGAAACAGGAGGAATTCCTCCTTTTTCCGAAGATTCCCGAAGTTACCCAAATGCACGTCCGGTCGTCTGGACGTTATCGTTAATCGTCGGGTACGATTCGTGGACAGTGTTTTGCCGCGTGTTTTTTTAACGATGATGCAGACAAGGTTTGAATTTGAATTTTGATGCTATAAAAGTATAATGGGCATGTGTTTTATTTGCCAAATATGGAATAACCCTTTTCAAATTGTTATACACTCTTTTGAAAATTAACGGTTATGCGCTCCTAAAAAATAAATGCATGATGTAATGCTTAGACTTAATTAGTGCTATTTTAAACACCACAGTAGCTGCAGTCCTCATATTCAGTCGTTGTATGTGGAATATGTGGAATATGTGGAGCGGGAACCAGTCTAGTGCGTACGTAGCTATAAATCCAGATCAAAAACAGTACTGTTTAATCGTTGAAAAAGATAATTTAGCCGGGGATTTTTCGAAGCTAGGCCTGGGCTTAGTTTGCTTGGTACCGCAACTTAGCCGCAACTAGGCGGATAGACTTGTCCTAAATTACAATAAACAGCTCAGTGAACTAGTAAACAACAGTTCAACTTACCCGAAACTGTCGTCTGGGTGAAACGTTGAAGTAAAAATGGCGATTTATACATAGAGGCCTAGGCATGTTGTTGTTAGGCTAGCCTAGGCCAGGGCCCACGACGTCCTTTTCCTCAGTTAGTTGGTCTCATTTTCCTCAAATAATCTTGATTTTCCACAGAATATTTTCACACCAGATTCCTCAGAAAAAGGCAGCACGCAAGGGGTTCTCCTTTATGAAAAATATTACAACTTTTCTTTATTTTGCAAACAAAATTGTTTCATGCATCTATTTTTGTGGCGCGCGTGTGCTTTTTGTGTGTACGTACGTACGTGAAGTCGAGTCGAGTCGTCTGCTGGCACTAGGCCGGTGTCCCAGAAATTTCAGTCCCCCGTAAAAGCAGTCAGGGGGACCAAAATCCTATCGGGACAAAATATTTGGGGGGCCGGGGACAAATTCTCCACTGAGACAGAATATCCTAGAGGGGGACAGTATTTCCTAGGAGATGTTTTCCGGGGGAACACAATATTTTATTAAAATTAGAAGATTCTCTCCGGGGGGACAAGATATCCTGGGTGACACAAATTCCTTTTACACCGGCGCCATGCTCGAGGGAAAGTGCGCATGCCCGGTCTTTTCTGCTAACTCGTTTTTTTAATTATACAAGACTGTAAAAACAATATTTGTCTGTGTTGAAGTTTTCCTCGGTACGTATCGTGCGGGCTTTCATAAAATGGATTGTTTGAACATGGAGCTATTTGAACATCAATTTCGCGGCAGCACGAGGCGCGACAGAAAATGGACTTCACAAAAGATAACGGTGCGCGGGCTGCATGCAGTTGATTACCTCTTTAAAACTTACCGCATATTCACAAACCTAATAAATCACTTTAAAAAAAACCTTGACCTAATCCATTCATAATATAGTCTCCTCCCAAGACGTTAAAAAGGTACAAAACCCCTCGTTTTCTCCAGGCTACGTCCGTCCTATTAAGCTGGTTACGTGGTTATTATAGTGTATGGACAATAAGACATAATGTTTTATAATATATAGGTAGTCAGGGGGCCTACTTTCTTTTACATGAGGGAACTCTTACAAAAAAAGGACAATATTTCGTGTTAAATTACAGCATATGTACAAAATGGTTCATGGAAATTCTGTACACAGGTATTAAAAACTAAAGATATTATTTGAACATAATAATCTAAGTGGTTATAAAAAATATATAGCGACAAAACAGGCAGAATTAACGGGATGACGAAATACCAATAATAAAGTGATTGGTAAATTGGTAAAGCGACGGTATTGTTTTTTAATTCACGGCTTTCAGGTCCATTGCAACTGCCGCATGCCCTGGGAGTCCGTTTTGCGCCGATCCCCGGTTGCTTGCGCTTCATTGCTCGGCCCCGTGCCCCGGGGTCATTTCCGTCGCCTGTTTCTGCTCAAACAGATAAATCTTTTCCGCCTCAGCTATCATATTTTGCACTGGAAGCGAAATAAAGAACGGATAACGATCGCCTTCGTGCGTGCTGCGAAATGAGATGGACGCACGCAACATAGAACAGATACTGTACTACGCGGTGCGAGCATGTTGAGCTAGCTGCATGTGCCGTTGGCGGCGCTTTTACAGCTTTACGGTTCACACCGTTCATTCAGGCACTGACGTATGGAATTAATATCTCCCCGAAAAGGGAAAAGTCGTTCTACTGTCATCTGGGACACTAACCGTGAATCGTGGGGGTACTCTGGTTCTCATATGGTCCTAATCAAGGCAGTGCTCTAGCTTTTGGAGAAAAGAGGGTCCTCATTTGCATAGCCTTTCGTGACGAAAATACAAATACTACCGGTAATTCCGAATTGTTAATTCAAAATTCAGAATTGTGAAAAAAACTCGTTTTTCCCCAAAAAGACTGCCAACCACGGCCTCTGCGTTGCATTGATTTCATGGTTTGTGAAGCACTGGTTCTATCTGGCCTCTCCAAGTTAAGAGTCGGTTACCAGCTTCACTCGTCGTGTTTGGGGTTCACGACTTAATACGTCCCCCAATGGAAATTAAAGTCAGATTTAAAGAACCACTAATTTGCTTGTGAAATAGGCAGCAAGACTTGCGCTTATGAAACAGATCCAAATGGGGAAGTCAGTCTTTAGTTCCACCTGCTCCAACCAGATCTCGCCGAAGTCAACTACTGGATCAACCTTACTGCAGGACCAATGCTCGCAAATACTCATTCATCCCAAGAACATGCTCTGACTGGAATAGACTACCGGACAGTATTGTCAACAATAGATTCCATCAACAGCTTCAAAAACCAAATTATTAATCATATCAAGATTAGACACCAATCCAGCTCTGTAGGTCTTGACCACTCGTCCCCCTCCCCTGGCTTTACATGGACTTTGTTGTAGTCTGTTGCCACGTACCGATCAAGATCAAGATCAAGAAATAGAATTACATTTTCCAGACTAATTTCAAATATCAGAGGTTTGTTTGCTTTCGATAATTAACATGGTTTGCACTTTATGTTACGTATTTTGGGATTATTACATTGTTTTAGTTATTTATAAGAAAAATTAAATGTTAAGAACGTGTGTTTTTTACTTGACCTTTAAACAAAATCGTTATTTTTAATTAACGAGTGTGAAATCTTTTGGCGGATGTATTTTTTAGATCGATTCCCACTTTGGTGAATAGCGCCACCACGAAAAAAATTGAGGTCTGGTACCTAGGCGAATTAGGGATTTTATTATGCGTAATAAGCCCAGTCTGGTGTCTCAGTTGTCATTAGACTGGTTCCCGCTCCACATATATACAACGTCTAGTCAAATAATTGTTGGTCCGGGTACCAGACTAAGTTGTCATGTGATTCGAGTTATTATGGCACTGCACACTGTCAGACTGTTCTTGCTGTTAAAGATATGACCTCGTGAAAACAGTGATTTTTACCGGAAATACGACATTGAAAGATAACTGTCGTGGGTAAAATGAATGGAAGCAACAAAAACCTACTGGCTGGAACAGTTGAGAGCAAATAGGAAAAACATGGCGAATGTTGCAGTTGCCGAAAACGGACATCGCGGTGAAGTAGAAAATCTTGGGCCGATCATCGAAGGAACGCAGGTAGGTACTACCGGTATGCCTACATGTTACAGCTGAGGTTACCTCAGCTCTAACTTTATCATGTGGTTATTCGGATGTGGTTTTTCGGATGTAGAGCTGAGGTTACTTATCAACATGAACACGATATCACAAAACAAATGTGTCATTATCTCCCCGTGACACATTAATTCCCCCTGGGTCCTGGGAGTGGGACTCACCCAAACCTTACCTAACCTTGTCAGGCATATTAAACCACTACGCAGGTCCTTCAGGGAAATAACAAGCCACGATGAAGATTCAGCCACTGGTGTGAAGTTGGTTACTTATTCGACATTCGACGTTCAATATTCAATAAGGAGCTGTTACTTATTCAACATTCAATATGGAGCTGTTACTTTGCTGGTCAATCGATCGCTGCGTGCGGCAGTTTTAATTATTAAATAGAAAATCGGGTGCGCGCGCGTTGTGACAAGTTGGTCTATGGATGGTTCGACATGGGAAAATTACCAGGTACGTAATTAGGCCTAACAAAAAGTACGTGCACGGCGTGCACGTAAATAAAAATCCTTACATGCACAGATAAAAAAGTACATGCACCAGTGCATGCGTGCACCCGTCTAAGTCGAACACTGACCATGGGCACACTGTTGTTTTCACTCCAGCCCTACCGGATGTGACGCAGCACCGACCGACAGAATAAGAAAAAATACCGAAAACCCTTTAGCTCAACACATTTAAGACACTGTGATAGTCGATTCTTTCCATACATTCACTGCAATTTCTTTTTTAAAAGTCTAATGATGGTAAATTCATTTTGTTATTCCCACTTCATGTGATTGTTTGTTTTTCCACGTACAGCTGTCTTATCTGGAACACAGTGCTACAAGAATACCCGATGAGCTTGGGCAGTGGTACGGGAGACAGGTTACCAGACTTGACCTTAGCTTTAACCATATTCGGTAAGTTTAGACCATTCCCAAGGACTCCTTCCCTGTGTGACCGCCATAGCTGGATAGCTTGAAATATAAAATTCAAGGAAAATTATTTTGCAACAAGAGAGAAATTGTCAGTCAAACTTGACTTTCCGATTTTTTTTTTGAGGAGTTTACTTATAGTACATGTAAGTGCAGTAATACTTGTGAAAACTTGAAAAATCAACGCATGGTTTTTGTGTTGAATTGAATGGTTAAAAAAGTCTTTTGTAAAAGACTTTTTTAGAAAACCACCTTCAGTTGTTAATTTCTCACACAAAATACCAATTTGGACTGAAATAAAAATCATGTGGTGTTTGGTACCATTGTAATTAACAATTTTGGTAAGGTTTTTCTTACTAAATGATGCACTCTCTACCTTTAAATTGTCGTCACTTCAAACAATTTGCGGGTTTATTGTAAGATTGAATTCACACTGAGCCTTTTTACGAATAATTGCGACGCATATCGCTATGAGAAAAAGCGGTGTGGAGGACATTTTGAGTGAAACGACGCACTTAAAATTATTGAATTATAAAATGACTTTCTGTCCAAGCTAATTCTGTAGATTTCAGTGCGTTTTTTAAATTAATTTAATAAACGGCAACACACAAACGGCAACACACAAAAAGCGACGTTTTTACTTTAGTGCTCTATAATTATCAAAGACTGAACTTTATCCAAATTCCTCAAATGTTTCTTTTTCCGGTAGGTCGCTACAAGGTTTAGAAAAGTTCATCAAATTGGAAGAGCTTGTTCTGGATCAGAATGAGCTAGACAACACACTAGAGGTGCCTCACATGCCCACGTTACAAACACTGGTGCTCAACAAAAACAGAATATCCTTTGATTGTGATCATAGAGTGCCATGGCCAAGTGGTCTAGCGTACAGTAGAAAGTAACTTGTGCTTAGCCTTGTCCAAGGCGGTCTGTGGTTTTTTTTGGCTGTACCAGAGAATTATATAATATTGGATGGCTTTGAGGGTGATATGAGAATATACTGCACGAGTCATGAAAATACTGAACGAGCCGAAGGCGAGTTTGGTATTTTCATGACGAGTGCGGTATATTCTCATATCACTCGAAAAGACATCCAATATCATTATTGTTATATAAAATGAAGTTTTGTTTTGAAAGATTTCCGCGAGATTTTTGTCTGTTTGGTGTTGAAAACTTCAGTTTACAACTGCATGTGCTTTTGTTATTGTTGTACAGTATTTTTTGTTACTGTACTCTTGCGTGCTAATAGCACACATGCGCAATCAATTCACTCGATGTACGCATGTGCTTGGGTGCGCCCAGCGTGCACGCGCATCAGATTGGGGCTCTGTGCTGCACAATATCAGAAATGCACGGTATCTGCAAAAGCTTCATTTTATATAATAATATCGGGTCTTGCGTATGCAAACCACACACGACATCAAAATGAGCCACCGTGTGGTCACGACTTCTATACCAACCCGCACGGCAACACACTCGCTGCGTACATACAGTACTAGCTGCGTACGGCCTGCCCTAGTTCGAGACACCGCCTTGTCGGGTCTGTCACTTCCGGGTTTAATGTCTTTCTTTATTTTAATGGGTGGGCTTTGGATATGTGGGTATGCAAGGTATTAATATTTAAGATTTGTCTTGAGCCAATCGAGAGCTTCCTGAGTAGCACGTGATGACGCGAAGCATGCATCATGCATGTAATGGCATCCGCCATGTTACGAGTACGGTGGCATGATCGACTGGACGAAAATAACAAATATTCTTATTTATTGTGCTTATCTGATTACACTTCTGGGGGACAACGGTCGTAATATGACAGCTTTCCTGAATGATTTGTGGGAGCTCTTAATACTACCTCGAACTAGGGATCGAAGATGTAGTGTTTTTCAAACATAACCTGTCGCACGTCGATGTTAGCTCACGCGGGCGTGGTTCCCTATTACTGTAATGAGTTTCGCTGGCTGAATGCAGAACCATCAAGGCGTTGAGTTACGGACTGATACATGTATAGTGCTTTACGTGCGTGTGTTCATAGTCATAGCGCGGCGCGCTGTGAGCATATACGTGCAACAGAATGCCGCAGCTGGTCAGCGCTATTTATGTTTTATCCTCAGCGGGCCGTCTTGAAGATCAAGGCTAACTTGTACTGAGGGGGCGGGTGTGGGGGGGGCGAGTCTTGAAAAATACTACTCTCTGTAGAACTGTGAAAATGTTGACAACTTTGGACGGCCGCTAAATATTCCATCAAACACCTCGAAACGCCCTACACATGTTGAAATCCTTAACAGCCAGTGTTCACATTCAGAATGTAGAGCATCTGATAGACCAGTTGAAGCAACAATGCCCCAGTCTAACCTACCTTAGCCTGCTTGGAAACGTAGCCTGCCCTAATGAACTGTCCGCTTTAGACAAGGATGAAGATGACTACCAGAGATACAGGTAAAAGAAGCTTAGGGACCTGAAGCAAAAGCTATAGTCACATATCCCCGGGTTTGCGTCCCGGTAGTGCTATGATTGGACTGCGTAGTTAATCCTAACCAATCCTAGCTAGACCGTACTCGAACCTAGTGACCTGTAGTCAATCCTTACCAACCGTCTTCAATAGGCAACGTGTCCCAGTGGAGTTTAGGGTGCAATACTTTGCCGGGATCAACCGCGAAGCAATCAAAATAGTAGTAACCCCTAGCAGGACCTAAGCAGACCCCCGTGACCACTGGCATAGCCATAGTGGCCTGTAGGAGACCCCTAGTGCGGCCTTGCACAATCCGAATGAAGCCGGGACACTGCTGTTGCTTCTTGGGGGCATTGGACTTGCCCTTAGACTTCCCGGCTCCCTTCCCAGCATTCCTTGGTAGGATCGTGAGATCAGGAATTCATCCTGGTTTGGACTTGCGACGAACTTGCGACGAACTTGCGACGAACTTGCGACGAACTCGCGACGAACGCGACGAACTCGCGACAAACTCACTCGCGACAAACGTGCGATTTCAGTGACGAATTAGGACAGACTCGACTAGTTGTAGGGAATCGGAGTGGTTAAAAAGATGACATTTTGCTGTGGGTGCCATTTTTCTGCAATAGGTTGTAAGTTTAATAGTCTCACCCATTTTGTCTTGCCTTTGTTGTGTTTGTGCAGGTATTACGTCATTCACAAACTGCCAGGGCTACGGTTCCTGGACTCCAGACAGGTTACTCAGAAAGAGAGGAAAGAAGCCGACAGGGTGGGGTCATACATGAGGGTCATCAAGGTCAACCCAGAACAGGTACTGGCCAACAATTTGTAGTAAACAGCTTGAGTAAATAAATGGGCAACTTAGTCCACATGCAAAAGTATTAAGCCCATTGCCCATCACGTGACTTGTATCCATGATTTCCTATAATTTCCCACAACGTCTTCATGACATGCAATGCATAGTTCCGATTTTGCCCAGTTAACCCCGCCCCCTTGGACATTGTTGCTATGGCTCACACGCTATCGTCAAAAATGGCGACACACATTGCACAAAGCAATTGGACTTTCAACGGAAAGCACAGATTCATTGAAGAAAACTCAAAGGTATTCATGTTTCAGGGTCAACAGTTATCTTAGAACACACTGAGTAAAGGGCAAGTAATACAGGGATATCATATCATCACGAAATATAGCTTACGTACCTTTGAACAACGAAACGACCGGCCTTGAAACCAAAAATTCACCCGGATCGTCGCATACAACACTGTACAAATTGTATGGGGCCGGCAGAACACATCGCGTGATCATGTTGTTGTGAGCGTACAGTGCACTTTGACCTATGTGGGTGGCATCTGCTAGCTCTGTTGTGATTGGTCGGCGGGTTCGGTTGATTGACAGGTCGGAACTATGCATTCCTATACACCATACAATTTATTTGCAATTTATTGATGACGAGGGTTTGGTCTACGAATTCTTACTTCATTCACGTGACTTAATTCTCACGATATTGATGGTAATCCACGAAATCTTTTAGCCGTAACATTGCTTTCGTCTGTGTTGTACAGGTTTTGAGTAATCCACCCGACTCGCCAGACGGCCCACGATCGTACAACCCCTTGCCTAATACCAGCAGGGAAACTGATCACCATCAAGGTATGACAGGGTGTCCGCGGGTCTTAAAATTCATTCTTAAATTCATTTTCTAAATTTAAGGCCTTAGAAAGTATTAGAAAGCATTAAAAAGTATTAAATTGTTAGCTAGATTTTGGGCCTGTGGTGGCCGAGTATGGAATTATTTCCTGTTTTGGGGGTTTAATTGGTCTAAAAAGGCATTAAAAAAGGTCTTAAAAAGTCTTAAATTTGACTTGCTAAAACCCGCGAAACACCCCTATGAAAATGTCGAGGGTTGTTCTAAAACCCCCTCGACCCCATGGGCGTGTTTGTTTCGGACGGATCCAGATCTAAGGTAAACTTGTTTACTTCGCGCAGATTCTGATCGAGATCTGTGATCTCAGTGATCCTTCTCGAGAGATGGTTCAGCGCTAGATCCAAAATGGCGATATGAATTTTGCGTAGATTAAATTGTGTCGTTTTAATTCTCAGTGACAACACACGAAACAAACAAATTGAGGCTGCTTGTTTATTTACGATGAACGTCATGGGTGAAATTTGGTACAGAATTTTGACAAATTTTGTACAGAATTTTGTAATTCCCGATATGTATTCAAACTCAGAACGAAAATAGTGTTTTTCACCTAAATATCGAGATACATAAGTGGGTGGCACCATTGGCAGCCAACGGCCAGAGACACCGGGGAATCCTCTTACTCTTCACGAAAGAGTGCTCCTGGATCATTCAAGTTCATTACACAACACACTGGACCAACAGCTTTACATCCCTTCTGAAGGATGGAGCAATTGTTAAGTGGCTTGCTCAAGGGCACATATACCACGAACAGGTGTTGAACCCGCAACACCACTTTTTTTCACCCGAGTGTTGCGAGTTATCAGCGATCCAAACCACTCGGCCACGGTACCCCAACTTAAACATCGTATTCTGACATTGATTTCAGGAACGTTTGGGAAGTGCCGCTACGTGTACTATGGACGACATTCAGAAGGAAACCGGTTCATTCGCAACACCGATCTCTGAACTGCAGGTACCGTTACCAAGTTCTTGGAGTTTTTGTCCTTCGTCAGGTACTTCGGAAAAGATTCGTATCCCAGAAATGCATAATTTTGTGCTTTTTTCCTCTCATTCTTGGGTATATTTTGACTTTTTGGGAGGATTTTTAGCGCCCCCTTTCTACGCCCCAGTTCGAGCGCCTTCACACGTTCAGGAATACGGCCTATTTAATCCATTTTCACTTAAAAATCACAACTCCATTCGGATTTGATTTCATTTTTAAAAGAAAAGTTGGAACTAAAATTAGAAAAAATATCTCAAAATACAAAACACTAACAAATTCCTATAATTTTGCCATTTCAGCATCCATTAACATTCAGAATCGCCGGGTGCTGAAATCACCAAGATAATGGGAATCGATTCCTTCAAAAGACGGAATCGTGATTCCGAATTCATAACTTGGAATTGATTCCAATCAACTCAAGAGAGGTGTCCCCAAGCCTATTTTACACTAGGCTTATGACTTGAAACTAAATTTTCAAACGTTCAGTTTTTATTTTACTGTCCGAATATGTTAACCGAATATTTGAAACCAAACGATAAAAAATTTGACTCCATTTTCAAGTGGAACGGAAATTGATGAAAAAGTGTGTGAAGCTATATATGCAGTTTACGCTGATTTAACCGCAGCAGCACTGTCATCTAACAGTTTTGAAAAACAAAGGTGCCGAAATTCTCTGTGCTTGCTAAATTGTCATCCAAGAACAATATCAAAAAGACGTTCTAGCGTTTACAATCAACTCGACCGTTTGCCAACTTGACTCAAACCAACTCGTCCGTTGACCAACTCGACTTCAAAGTCGAGTTGACTTGACTGTTTGCCAACTCGACTTGAACCAAATCAACTGCTGTGCGTATTCTACCTTGTAGCATGCGAGTCTGTTAGCATTATTGTGACTTGATTTGTCACGACAATTTCATGGTGCTACCTAGCTCGACTGCCTCTCATACTCACAGGCTCTCAGGGGTCGAAATTAACACTGGTCCCGTGGTCCGAGACCAGTAAAAAATCAGGACCCACTAGATCTGTCAAAGACGCTGGTCCGATAGACCAGTGAAAACATTTACTGACTCACGGAAACATTCTCTGATGCCTAATCCACAGTCAATATTTCTTACTCAATGTGAAGAATTCCTGGTTACCACAAACAATTCCTGATCGCTTTAAACATTTTCAGATAACTACATTTCTTTCTGCGATCTCTCCAGACATGCCCCAGTGTTGGATCAAAAAGCAATCCCATCCATCCTGCACTCAATGACCTTAAACCAGAAAGTGTTGCAGTATCTCGGTGCCATTTTGAAAAGCACCAGTGGACCACTAGAGTTCTCTAACCTACAGTACTGGTCCTACTTACCAGCGTGAAATTCAGGTTAATTTCGACCCCCTGGGCTCTCCTCTACATATTTAAGAGGCACAAGTCTCTATAAAATCCAAGGACGAAAATTTCATGCCGCAAATTTTCAGCTTTTGCAGAGGTTCACATGTGTTTGACGTCGTATTTATATCAGTTTCACTGATGAGTCGAATCGCTTTTGCAAACCCCTGCAAACCTTTCCTGTTGAACGTACAAGGGTCGTGTTGGACAACGGTCAAGTTCGTACAATGGTCGACTTCTCCGGGTGAGTGCGCAACAGTTGAAGCAAAATTTAGATGTAGCGTAAATGCTGCAAATTTTTACATTTGTGGTGACAATAAAACTCGGGGTCTGTATCCACCTTTGCTGTTTCGAGTATAAGCAAAAAGTTCAGAACACCCCAGTTTGACAAGTTTTAGGGTAAAAAAATCATAGCAAAATTTGTGGTATTTGCGACAGCTAGGGCTAATTGGGGCGTAATTCCTTAACATTTGTTTTCTCCCTACCTCAATCGGACTTGTAATTTATTGTCTTGTAATTTTTCTCATTCTATTTTATTTTTAGAAAGACTTAGTCTAATATACGATTCTGTAAATTTGTGTCTCGTGAAGTAGCAATTTAATATGTTTAGTTTGATTACAATATTTTGTCTCTAGCCGTGTCCGCATTGGACTTGTTTTTTGGGAGGTTTTACCGAGACGATGGTAAAATAAAAAATTGTTTTGGACTTTTTGACACAGTAAAATTTTACTGAGACCGTGGGAGAGCATGCGCAGTGTCCCTTTGCAGTTTGACCTTCACGGCCTGGACGTACGCTTCTAGAGTGCTTTTACCAGCTCGCTGTGTCCGTCCTGGTCAATTTTCCTGGGCAGAAGTTGGCCAGGAAAAGTAACCGACGTTACCGAGAGGAAAACTTCCTAGGTTGTCCGCACTGGATTAAAAATGGAAAAAGTACCCATCGTCTCGGTAAGTTTGACCAAAAAAAGTCCAATGCGGACGGGCCTTTAGCCAAAAAGTAGCATAGAAAGTAGTTACTTCAGTGTTTTAAGCAAATTTACCATGGTCAGTTGACAATGATATGGTCTAGAAACCTAGAACATGAAAATAACTCTTTAGAGAAATTAGATACATGCAGTCTATGCTATTTACATATTTAAAAAAACAAATTATTTAAATATTTTTGGATAATTTCTAGGTTTGCTGAAGTTAGATAATAGATTTTACGATTTTAATTTCAATTAAAAACTCATCATAAAATCAGTCCAGTGAATCAAAAAAAATTACTGGACTAAATCACAGTTTTAAATGACGGCTGTTTATTTACTTGTACAGTTTATGTATATGATTGAGTGAAGAAATTTAATTATTTCTTTTTATTGTTTCTTTTAATTGGTCCACATGGTATATATAGTGTGGCATCTATCAACGTGTTAGTCACATGATGCTAAGGAATGTACTGAACGAATTTAATCAAGAAAGGAGACGTTAATCTTATTTTTGCTATAAAATTACTTCGTAAAATCATGAATGCAATATTGGTTATGGTGCGTAACCATCAATTTGGGTTCGTAGGGAAAACCTGAGATAGTATACCACTGTGACTCATAGTTTAGCTGGTAGAACATCTGCCTGGGGTGTCAGAGGTCTTAGGGAAAACTTGGGGGAGTATACCACTGTGCCTCATAGCTCAGCTGATAGAGCATCTGCCTGGTGAGTCAGAGGTTTTTGGAGAAACCTTAGGAGTATACCACTGTGTCTTATAGTTCAGCTGGTAGAGCATCTGCCCGGCGAGTCAGAGGTCTTAGGGAAACCTGTGGGCGTATACCACTATGCCTCATAGCTCAGCTGGTAGAGCATCTGCCCGGCGAGTCAGAGGTCTCGGGAAAAACCTGAGGGAGTATACCACTGTGCCTCATAGCTCAGCTGGTAAAGCATCTGCCTGGTGTGTCAGAGGTCTTGGGGAAAACCTGAGGGAGTGTACCACTGTACCTCATAGCTCAGCTGGCAGAGCATCTGCCTGGTGTGTCAGAGGTCTTGGGGAAAACCTGAGGGAGTATACCACTGTGCCTCATAGCTCAGCTGGTAGAGCATCTGCCTGGTGTGTCAGAGATTCTTGGGGAAAATCTGAGGGAGCATACCACTGTGCCTCATAGCTCAGCTGGTAGAGCATCTGCCTGGTGTGTCAGAGGTCTTGGGGAAAACCTGAGGGAGTATACCACTGTGCCTCATAGCTCAGCTGGTAGAGCATCTGCCCGGTGTGTCAGAGATCCTTGGGGAAACGAGGGAGTATACCACTATGCCTCATAGCTCAGCTGGTAGAGCATCTGCCCGGCGAGTCAGAGGTCTCGGGAAAAACCTGAGGGAGTATACCACTGTGCCTCATAGCTCAGCTGGTAAAGCATCTGCCTGGTGTGTCAGAGGTCTTGGGGAAAACCTGAGGGAGTGTACCACTGTGCCTCATAGCTCAGCTGGCAGAGCATCTGCCTGGTGTGTCAGAGGTCTTGGGGAAAACCTGAGGGAGTATACCACTGTGCCTCATAGCTCAGCTGGTAGAGCATCTGCCCGGTGTGTCAGAGATCCTTGGGGAAACGAGGGAGTATACCACTGTGCCTCATAGCTCAGCTGGTAGAGCATCTGCCCAGTGTGTCAGTGGTCTCGGGTTTGAATCCTAAAAAGGCCCATTTGATTGTGTTTGTAAAATCATAATTAACATGGCAAAAAATTACATCCACACCCCACCCCTGCCTTCTATCCTAGGGCATGTTTTTGCGGTCACAAACAACATACATGTTTCTCACACAATTACTGAGCACCCATGGTCATTATCAACCAAAGCTGTTCAAAGTTGATTGGTTGAATCAGTAATTACGTCAAAAACATGTTTCTGCTGAAGGTCACGAAAACACGCCCCTGTATCATAACACTTTCTACTGTCGGAATTTCAGAAGGTGGAGAACGTTGAATAATTCCTGTATATTAAAATTAAGGTCGAGTATTTCTCACTCAAATTTTTTTTAAATTTAAAACTCAAGACTGCCGATTTAAAGAAATAAAATCTCACAGACATCTAACTTTCTGGAAACAAAGTTTTCCTTTTATTAAGAAAATGGTCTGAACGCCAATAAATTATTCGAAACAATCCAAAAAAATGTTTCTCTTTGTTTTTATACAATCTGCTTAAAACTAACTTTTCACTATTTTACTGGGAAAAAAACTACATTTGAAAAAAAGGTTTAAAGGGCCCCTTGAAATGCGATTTTTTTTTATCAATTTAGTCTGTGCCAAGTAACTGTTCTTTTAGGTCACAGTCATAAGAACTCGGTCAGTTCTCTGTTCTCAGTCAGGGGAAAACAGGGATGGAAACTGCAACAGTTTGTATTCTAATGCTTTTTGTTTACTTTTCAATAATAAGTTCCGAAAGCGACATCACACAAACAGCGCCCTCTCTTGGCAAACAAAAGTTGAAAAAGCTGCCGCCCATAGAGTTAGATATAGAAAACTAGAGTGCGCACTCCCAATACATAATGGGTGCACAGTGGGCAAAGGGTGTTGCCCACTTTGCACTCTTAGCGTTAAGTAAACATGGCGCCGCCCACATCGGCACTGTCCACACACGTGGCTTGAATAGCCAGTGCATACTCTAGTTTACTATATATAACTCTATGCTGCCGCCCTATTAATTTAAACCGAAATGGACACTTGCAATGTCTTGTTCATAGAGTTAGATATAGAAAACTAGAGTGTGCACTGTGCCGATGTGGGCGGCGCTGTGTTTGCTTAACGCTATGAGTGTAAAATGGCAACACCCCTTTGCCCGCAAACAAAATGGCGGCGTCCATATCGGCACATCATGTATAGGTGTGCGCACTCTAGTTTTCTATATCTAACTCCAGGGTCTCGTTACACTGTAGACAGTCTAGGCCAAGCATTGTTCGTTGGGTACAATGGCGGCCGGCGCGTGGCTTCAATTCTCGTATAGCCAACTGCTATTGCATACTTCATCCAGTGTATATATATATCGGTGATTGCTACGCCTTTCAAAATGACCGACGCTGACTTAACTTCTCGCATAACCAGTCACTGTTTCACACCACTCCAGTCTATAGAGATCAATGGGCCCTGCACCCGAATACCTACCATAGCTTACTCAATTATTGGACTAGAAACATTCAGAAACATCAATCGTAAACGAAGAAACAAAATGACATTTCATATTTACAAATACATAAAATTCCCAGACAAAAAAATTGGTCATAGAAAGTGCATATCCATATCTGTACATTATTCGTACACATCACATATGCACATTATTCATATACACAAATACCAAAACTACATACAACTGATGTTGTATTCAAATTGCAGAAAAACACACGATTTACTGTCCTGAAGTTAATTAATTCGGATTTCTGTAACTTACTTGTATAAATATACCGTATCGAATAGCCGCCATCTTGTAGGGCAACTTTTGTTGTTTAAATTGGTCAACAATGTAAGCACAAAATGTGCAACCATGCATGTCCTCAAGGAACAAAGAAACTGCCCTACAAGATGGCAGCTATTCGATACGGTCAGTTGAATAGATACAAATCAAAGCAAACGAGAATGTAATTGCTTCGTGCCTGCGTAGACGACGTCAGTGTGACGTCAGGGTAATTGTGTCAAATCATTCGCTGGTAACCTGAAACGTCCATTGCTAAAGCGCAGGGAAACAATTCACTGGTCTTAGTGTGCAGACCCAGTAATCTTGGCAACACACAAAGGGTGACGTTTTCATTTTAGTACTTTATTTTACCCCACTTCAACTGAATTAGAATCTCGGACAAGACCACAAAGTTAAATATAAAAAACTGGAGTTTCCTCATACTGTACCAGTTACGTATAGGGTCCGCTCATATGGGCGCCGCCATTTTGAAATTAGCGTAATGCTATGGTCAACATCAACACTGCATTCTTTTACCTTTGCACGAAAGCCAAAATGGCGGCGCCCATATCGTCACAGCATGTGATGTGATCCTTCCAGTTTTCTATATCTAACTCTATGAAGGAAACCCACTCGTCAATGTGTATGCTGTGCGGATATCGCGCAAAGCATTCTGGGTCGCTACATCACTGATCTATACATAAACAATGGATTTTACGCGGCTCCTCGGTGACGCAACTGTTCACCTTGCTTTAAAATCCAAATCCATCAGTTCAAATCCATCAACTTCAGTCGTTCAAATTGTCACCGTATACCTATCGCTTACATCGATCTCTTTCATTTCCATCAAAACCTCTCATACTTCTGTGTAATAGACTACCAAAGTGTGACGTCAGTTACCAGGGTAACTGGGTCTAAACATTCACGGGTAGTCTGAAATATGCATTGCTAAAGCGCAGGGAAACAGTTTGTGTAGACCCAGTAACCTTGGCAACACACAGAGGATGGCGTTTTCACTTTACAGGCATGCAACTTTTCAGCTGATTTCCTCTTCTTCTTTCTTCATCTGCCCCATTGAAAATTTAAAAAGCACTGTACAAAGTTGTATTTTTTTATTATTTTTTGTAACGACACAGTTGCATGCCCGACTTTACTCTTTTCACGTAGCCACATCACCATGCACATCCCTGCTTCACTTCAACAGTTTCACGATTGGACAAATCCTTTCTCGAGTCCATTCAATTGGCAGCGTAAGAACAAATTCTTGATATCTGGGCCCAATTTCATAGAGCTGCTTAAGCGCTAGCTAAAAACGTGTGCTTACTGTAGTAGAAACGTTGTGCTAACGTTAAGGCTATTTCACGGCCGCGGCGTGCTTAAGCATGCGCGCGCTTGGAAACCGCTTTTGTTGCGTCACTATCTTAAGCAAATTTTGGCTCTGCGGTTAAGGCAGTTTTTAAGTTGGTTACCGTTAACGATGTCTATGAAATAGCCTCACGCTCGGTTAACGGAAAATGGGCTGTTAAACAGGGGGGGAGGGGGGGAGGGGGGGAGGGGGGGAGGGGGGGAGGGGGGGAGGGGGGGGAGGGGGGGAGGGGGGGAGGGGGGGAGGGGGGGAGGGGGGGAGGGGGGGAGGGGGGGAGGGGGGGAGGGGGGGAGGGGGGGAGGGGGGGAGGGGGGGAGGGGGGGAGGGGGGGAGGGGGGGGAGGGGGGGGGAGGGGGGGGAGGGGGGGGAGGGGGGGGAGGGGGGGAGGGGGGGGAGGGGGGGGAGGGGGGGGAGGGGGGGGAGGGGGGGGAGGGGGGGGAGGGGGGGAGGGGGGGAGGGGGGGAGGGGGGGAGGGGGGGAGGGGGGGAGGGGGGGAGGGGGGGAGGGGGGGAGGGGGGAGGGGGGAGGGGGGAGGGGGGAGGGGGGAGGGAAGGGGGGGGAGGGGGGGGGGGGGGTAGGACAGATTGTACCATTTTATACTTATTTCAAGTCTAGGATCGTGCATACTTCACACATTTATGAGAAGTATATATACATTATACATAATTGGTGATACGCAATATCAGAATTAATGGCACAACCCGCCCCCCGTACCTGATATCAATAATGTTTTTCTTACGCTGCCCCTGGGTCCATTAGAGTCGATTCCAAGTTTGGAATCGCAATCGTGATTCCATCTTTTGGCGGAATCGATTCCCAATATCTTGGCGATTCCAGGAAGTACCTGGCAATTATAAATGTTTAACGAATGCAGAAATTACAAAATGCCACGATTCTGACAGTTTGTATTAAGCTTGCGATATATTGTAGATAATTGCGATAATTGTAGTGCCAAAATCTGTTTTTAAAATGTAGAATCGAAATAAAGTGGAATCGATTCCATGAAATGTTGAAATCGCCCTTGCAGGCCGAGTCACTACTTCATCACCATTAGAATTTCACTTGCACTGTAGGCCTACTTGTAACCGCCGCCCAACTACCACACTCAATAACGTCAGCCAAATTAACAACTTTAATTTGTATCACGCCCATGTGCACACTCATGTCTTCTAATAAACCACCACAACATCTCGCCATACCATAATCTCTACAACTGCCATTTCGCTGCGTTTTCACCACCACAAGCATAACTTCTAATGTTCAGGACCGTGAACACCATTGTATTAATCTTCTGAATTCACCACATTTTTTCCAACACAATTTTATTTCCAGATCACAAACATTTCTAACGTTACACCTTTTTTTTGAGCATTTGACGTCGTCAGTATGTGTGTTCGATTAGCTCTTCCATTTAGGCATGACGGGAACAAGTTAAGCTAATCGAACGCACTCATTATAAACATTTTTCTGCATGCGCATAGAAATCTTGGATTGCGTGACAAATAAAGTTGAACTGCAACTTGTAGGCCTCATCAGATAGGCCTATGGCCAAACATCTCACCAGCACTTTATTTCATCTAAACCACCACACTACAACGATCAACACAAAATTCTTCACATTCTTTCAAGGCTTTCTTTTTCACCACTCAAACCCCAGTATCACATCCGTTACACTGGCGTTATCACTGTCACTGTTGTCATCTGGTAACATGCGAGGACTTGCCGTGGACACGCGAGGACTTGCAATGGACTTGCGGGGTCTTCCAGTGGACATGTGAGGATTTTGATAGATTTTTGATGGACTTGTGAGGACTCGCAGCATTTGTAATGGAATTGTAAGGACTTGTAAGTACTTGTGATAGACTTGTGAGGACTTGAAGGGACATGTGAGGACTTGAAGGGACTTGGGGACTTGCTAGAACTTGTGAGGACTTGTAGGAACGTTTGAGGTCTTGTGATGGACTTGCGAGGACCTCCTGTGACTTGTAATGAATTGGTGAGGACTTGCAGGGATTGTCGATGGACTTGGGAGGACTTAAAGAGACCTGCAGTGGACTTGTGAGGACTTGCAGGGACATCTGATGACTTGCAGGGACATCTGAGGACTTGCAGGGACATCTGAGGACTTGCAGGAACTGGCGATAGACTTGGGAGGACCTAAAGAGACTTGGAGTGGACTTGTGTGGCCTTGCAGGGATTTGTGATGGTCTTCCGAGGACTCCTGTATATGTATTATCCAACACAGACTCTGTCATGTCATGCAATCACAACTCCACTCTCTACGCTCGCTTTATCAAATGCATCTTTTCTGTCAAACCAAAATTAGATGTTACGCAAATTCTCACACATTTTCCAATCTCCTTTTTATAATCTAAAGCACCCATAAACATCAACACCGCTTGCTAATTTAAAATTAGCGAGCGATCATATAGACGATTCATGCATTTTGCAGCACCATAACTGCGCATGGGCATTGCCTGACGAAGAGGTCAACGCAATTTTTGAGGGGAGGGGTTAACAAAGAGTTATTTTGAAGGTGCAAACTGCAGACTACTTGCTTCAATCTTTTCGATTGTCTGAAAGACCCTCGAGGTGTAGTCTCCCCTTTTGTATAGCATGACATCACCCCTCTTCGTAAAAAATCTCCAATCAACTTAAGTGTCAGACGAGAGGGGGTTTTTTGCACGAAATGTCTGATGTAATTAGGAAAGATTCTGCTAGTGTCTGCTTCGAACACAAAGTGGGGCCCTGCGGACCTAATTAAGTTTACTTCGACCTTCCTCAAAAACCTTTTTATAAGGATATATTCCCCTTGAGTTCACAAAAAGAAAGGATTGGTTGGTTTTTTTTTCAATACAAGTGTCGAATCGAAGATATTTTCTTCACTTATCTAAACAATAGGTTATCACTTTAAATTTTGAGTCAGATTTTTTTCATTAGAATTGCGTACTTTCAACGCGAGATATATCCAATTATAGGAAGAAAAATGTGTGTTGTCACAGTGGGTTTTTTTCTGGATAAAATTCCAAAATATTCGTGAATAGAATGGAACGTAAATACTTTGGCAACTCCATAGATATGCATCAACGTATGAGCGTTTTCGAAATTTCTATTTTGGCTTCATAGGGCAATATAGAAATGTCCGAAGTTGAAGCCTACATGCAGCCGAGCCCAGTTGTTTGGTAAACGTCATATGATTCATAGATCTAAGTACATATGCAATGTAGCTTCTGATAAATTCAACAGAATTTAAGGATCAGTTTTTTTGTAGATTTTTTCCCCAAAAATGGACTATGAACAGAAATCACCGTGTCACATTGTGAATGGTTACCGATTTGTCAACAGAACACAAACCACATCAGTTCCGCTGGAGCTCAGCATACACTTCACCAAGTGCTTAAGAGATCACTTGTGCCTGAAAATTTTGACGGGGAAAGTCTGATCCTTCAATTTTGTTGAGTAGAGTATCTCGGAAGAGGCACCAAAAGCTTTGTGTGCGCATGCGCACGGATTTTGTTTTTGCAATGTTTTTGTTTGGGAAAACGATCATAGGTCAGCCCTTTAAAGTATTTTATTTAAATGGTGTTTCTAAACCAAATTTATGTTAATCAAAATGCGTAAGTGTGTACAAGGGCGGCCAGATTTTAAAAAATGCAAACACAGGTCACGTGACCAATTTGGCGGCCATCTTGAAATATCGAGTATTGCCACAATAAAAATCAGAAACGCAAGTACATCTTTATTCCCACTCTCTCAAATGTTTTCAATAAACACTCATAACAACCCCACCGTGTCACCGCTCGCATCCAAAGTAAACCTCTCCATGTCTGTCCCCACGGCATCGACAGTATTATTAAAAAGTGTCACAAATACACGTCTGAATCCCTCGCCATTAAATGTGATATTTTCATCTCCCGCCTCTATAGTTCCTTTCGCGGGTTTCGTGTTCTTATAAATTTCACCACCGTATCGCTTACAGTCGAGAAGGGGTTCCCCTCGTGAGAGCATTGCATTTCCTACTATAGTTCACTGGCCTGTTTTCTCCTCCACGAGAAAATCTCCCCTGTGCACTAGAGAGAAAGTGATACAATTTTACCGAAACGTGACCGCCATTTGGGGTTAGCAGACGTGTTTTCATTTCCCGTTGGATGTTCTTCAATACCCAATTCCACAATTCTACTCGAACTCCACGAATTGAAACGCATCCCACGCATAACTCACATCCCGTATAATATTGTGGCACCGCTATCTCACATTTTCTCTCCCGTTTTCGTTCTTATGATACGGTCGAAATATAATTATAGATGGCCTGAATGTTTTTCATTTGTCCGCCCACGCTACATTTGGGATCCCCTTGCAGCATGCTATTTTAAAACTGACGTTTGTGTAAATGCCGCAAGAACTTAGGTTTGCATGTTGAGTGCTATTTAAAGGTTTGTGCAAATTTGCTTACGTGTATGCTTTTCTCTGGCATGCAGGGAAGCAGACGGTTTGTAGGGTAAAGAAAAACGCGCACGTAGGCAAACTGTGACGTCATGTCTTCGGTCTGTAAATTTAACGTCAGACCAGTCAAGAGCTCTCAATAAGTGCACATTACTTTGTTAGGGAAGACAAGTTTGCGCAAATCGCAGATTTTGAATTGAAGATTGAAATTCATTAAAGTTGGTATAATAACCCTTATTAAAAGTTTAGCTTGTTTTCCCCCAGCACACGAATCTTTCCAAAAATCATCATTATCACTTTTCGTCAATAATAATCTCCTTTAAACTGCAACACGGCTCAAACTGCAACTTACTGTTGTACATGTGCATTCAAAAATCACTATCACACAGTCACCACATGACATTCGTAGGAAGTGAAACACATTCTTTGTTGCGGTAGATTGCGGCGATTCTGATGTACTTTGCCATGCTACGCGCGATGCGATGCGACTTGCGATATGACTTGCGATGCAACGCGCGATGCGACATGCAATGCGACATGCAATGCGACTTGCGATGCGACTTACGATTCGACTTACGATACAGCTTGCGATACGACTTGCGATGCGACGTGTCATTTGGTTTTATCAATTTGATTGAACCTTACCTAAATAACTCGTTTGCTTTGATTGCATGACAATATTTTTAGGAAATAAGACAACACGACAAAATATATGTCTACAATGCTATGGTATTTACAATGAAAGATACCTAAATTAGGTTTATCAAAAACAGTTTTCGATAAAACAATATATCTTTGACTTGTTAATGTCGTTTGTTTTGTTTAGATGTGATTATTTGTATTGTTTTTAGTTTCGTTGTCACTCTGTTGGTCTCATAGACGATGTGCTCTTTGTTTATATCTAAAGCACCCTCTGTTGAAAATTGGTCGTCGTTATACGCGCACATCCTGTTTTGCATAAATTTGGTTTGGTCACAAAACTCAAAGACGATTTGACGTGCGACATTATTCTTAAACCAATGTAAAACATGATGCGTGCGCGTAACGCCAGGCATGTTCTGGTTTGTTGTGACGTCAGAGGGCACATCGTCTATACAATGCTTTTGTTGCTTTTAAAAAATATAATACTAAAGATGAAAACAAGAATTTAGAAACGTATTAAATGGTCTTATGCCGCCCTTGCGACGACACAGAACAGTCGTCGACTGGCTTTTGGGACGTTGTTGTAACAGCAAATTTCACAGCGCCCTCACGCGGTCATTAAGTTAGTTTCTCGCTCCGTAGAAAAATAGAGCATCGTTAATTTTGAGCGACCGTGGCCATTTCCTTGTCACCGAAGTAAAACCCTTGTCTCTCGCGCGCAACATGTCGAGTAGGTTTGGATTTCTCCCTTTGGTTATTTGTAGTCAGCGATGTAACTCTAATTTCACTACGGTATATAGACTTTGGACAAACGGCAAGTTGAAATCCTTTCGAGCTGAAGCACATCCATTTTGGCCCATATCAAATCCTCACACCGAACAGAGAAATTTTTAACTACCATCGAAAATTAGGGTCTCGGAGCTTTCGTTTCTGGTAAAATTTGCAAATGAAAAGTCGCATGACGTAATACAATAGACAGCCAAAGGGTGACGTGTTGCCATGGTAATGGGCTCTAAACATAATGGCCGTCGGAAAAAGTACCACTGCAAAAGCACAGGAACACGGTTCAGTGATTTTTTAGTGTAGAGCATTGCCTATGCAACTAACAAATTATGACGTATTTACTTCGGCAGTCTAAGGCTCAACATCTGAAACCAGGCTGCCAGTGATGATTTGAAATTCGTTAATTATCAGCGATTCTTTTTTCTTACAACAGGTCCTTACACCTGAACTTCAATGCTTCTGTAAGACTGTAGCGGCTTGAATTTTGCTATATTGGTGAATGCATTTTGTTTGGGCTTTAGCAGAAGGCGCGAAAACATACCTCACAAGATATCTTGCTGAATTGCACACTCCTAAAAATTGTTTGTACGATTCAGTCAAATGCGTCTGTGACCTTTTTGCTTGCCTGAGGTCAACTTTGAAATTATATTTATTTTCCTCAAAGATTTGTTAACACTTTAGGAGAGCATGCACCGTTGCATGCATCCGTGTTGATGTACGAATGGTACCTTTTTCTGACTAAGATGGAAATGGTCGTCGGGGGAAGTGTTTGGAAGCAGGACCTTTCATCTTAGCAAATCACGGGGTTTGCTTTAAACGGTGGATGCTAAAGCATCCTAGCTGCAAAAGTCGGATGGTAGTGCTTCCTGAATGTCATTTAAACCTCCCCGTTGCCGAGAGAATAAAAAAGAGCGGCAGCGTAATATTTACTAGCGTGAATATGATAAGAAGCGCCCGGTCAACCACGGCCGCCGCGTCTCGCCACTCCCTGGCAAAATCCTCATCCGCGTCCTTAGTCCTTTTACGATCTGTGAGATAGTCCACGCAGCGGGCCAACTCACTGACGTCTCTCTCCACACGGACAGTCACTCTACTCGGTTTGTGATCGCTTCCGAGTTCAATCATCTCAACCGTGCCTTCTAGAGTCATTTCGTCGGTGCCATTCGTGAAGTCGTCGCTGATGTTTTCTTTGACCGACGTCGCACTGTCGTTGGCGAGGTAGTGGGGGAAGCACCGGACCTTTGTCAGGAGCCCGTTATCTTGCCCGTGGTATTTACGCTTGTTCAAGTGGCGAGCGTAGTACTTATCTTTCACTTTGTTTTTGCTGAGGTGGGAGCGGTATTTGCATTTGCCGACGGCCCGGGCTAGCCATCCAAAGATGAGCTGCCGAAGAAATGGTGGCATGGGGGCGCTGTTTTGCTCCTTGTGGTAGAGATGTAACACCCACACCGACATCAGAACGGACATACCAACTACGGCGATCATCACCACGAAATATTTCCCTTGTAGACAAAAAAGAAAAGAAAAACATATTATACATTATACGAGGTGTCCCAAAAATGTCCAGATCAAACCAGGCAACCTCGGAATCTAGTAGATCCCAGGATCCTGATAGGGAAATTTCTTACATGAAAAATAGTCTTTATTGCATCAAAATCAGTCAAGCGAATCAAACGTTATGTTACTTTTCAAAATTGCAGGCCAGTGCACATGCTCCGTACGCGCATAACTTTTTGATGAATATGCATGAAGCGAACAAAAGAAATAATGCACGACATGCAAAACACGCGTGGTCTTCAGTCGGCCAAAAACCGCCATTGTACATTCATTCCATGCAAGTTTCTAGTTCAGGTCGATCAACACGTGGCAAATTTATGTGTCGTACAGCGAAGAACATGTAGTTTTCGTGGCTTGAATCAGAGGATATCTTTTCACACCTCCAGCTAAAACATTACAGTAACAGACTCGAGCGAGGTAACACAATTTCCCTTGATAGTAATGTGATATTTTTTCCGTATCATGGAAGGGAGATGGACATTAAACCCAGCGGGGGAAACGGCAAAGTGCGTCGATGGTGACTTTGTGTGAAGCTGTGCGGAGTGTAACTGATATGTGCGTGTCCCAAAAACGAGACACATAGACGTCCTGTTATAGGTAAGAATTTCTTATAATGTTTATACCAGTGGTTACAGTTTTGTAAAAATCATTTGTAATGACGTCAAGGTTTATTTACATGCGCGCAAATCTATGGGGAAGTCTCGGGGTACCAGACGCCATAGGGCCATATGGAAAGGACGTAGGCCTATGTACTATGTAACCGTGACCTTATTATGCTTTAGGTCAATATAAAGGTCATTCCTGCGGATGTTTTACAAATTCCAGAAACGGGATTAACACCGTTACATAATAGGCTACTACTTAATAGACCTTATCGAAAATACCGCTTGCGTGAGTTAGCACAAAGGCAGAACTGTATTGTGGGAAGGAAAATGGGGCAAAGTCCTGGCCTGACGACCATCCCACAATACAGTGCTGCTTTTGCGTAGACTTTACTCAAGCGGTAATTGCGATAAGGTCTATGTTGAAAAAAAATCAGTTGACAATTTCTCCCATAAACGTTCCATTTTACTCGGAAATAAATCATGTGGTGTTTGTTGTGGCATTATTCCAGGAATCCGTAAAAAAGTTATCTTGCAAAATATACATTGGCCTTTAAAGGCACAAGCTCGTCAGCAATGCGCGCGCGCCAAATTCGTGCCACGAAATACGCAGCTCCATGCCTTTGCTATGGAGCTGCGTATTTTGTTGTACGAATTTGGCGCGCGCGCTTTGCTGAGCTTGTGCCTTTAAAGGGCGTGTTCAAATTAATTAACTGCGTCTTGAAAAAACACACGTCTCTATGGAAATTAATTAAGCCGGCAACCAAGCGTCTTCCACAGACTCGTGTTTAATTTCAAGCCACAGCCAATAAATACGGATACGACCTATCTCTGGCTTTGATAACTCCGCGTGTAGCTTTAACAGCGCCCTCTTTAGACCATTTAGCTCCTAAGCTTGTTTTTAAAGGAGCGTGTTCAGATATTTTCAAAGAATGTATTTCGTTTTAACCTAACAATCAAATAAAATACCTTCCCAAAATACTATCCATGGGAAGAAAACGGGAGATTTGCAATCTCCAATTTGGATGTGGAAGCAAAAAGAATGGTGTAATCACTGCACTGCTTTATGGAGCGGATAAATTAGTTTACAAAACTAATTTCGCGCTCTCAATCCGTATATTTTCAAGGATATCATCAAAAAACCACTGATGTTTTGTAAACTAATTTATCTAGTTCCAATAAGCAGTGCAGTAAATACACCAATCTTTTGCTTCCACAACCATTTTGGAGATTGTAAATTTCCTGTTTTCGTCCCGTAGTTAAGCATGTCATGACAACCTTCATTTACCTTACAAAACTACCTCCTCGCGAAAGGGCCCCTGAATAATAACCACACGAGAGTTAACGACATATTTAAATTTGTGCACTGTCATATGTTTTGTGCACTTCTCAATTTTTTGTTTGTAAACAATGCTTGTTTGCTTAGCAGGAATGCTATACATTTTTGAACATTAATTTTTCCTTTTTTTCATTCAATTTAAAATCACGTTTTTATTTTAAAAATTGTTTTGCATGCAGCATCTATTGAGGTTTAATACTTGCTCAATTAGGGTAAACATTGAAATGAATATTTTTTAAATTTTATTTAATTTTTTTAATATTTATGTATTTATTTATTTTATTTTATTTTATGGGAGGGAGAGTGTTTAAGACCGGTCTTTATCATCCCTTTAAGACTACCCACGTGATGTGGTCTCCACCAATTAGAATGGGTAAATATTCATAAAAGTATTTATGAATAGTCATTAAAACGAATATTTTTGTTTATTTCTGAGCTGAGCAAAACCCCTTGAACGAGAACTAAAAGCCCAGTTCAATAACCTGTAAAGCAACGAACCTTATATTTCCCGGATTAATTTAGTTTCAAAAGCTTAAATTACCGCGGCGCGTTTTCTCAGCGACATTATAACTCTATATCCCTCTCCGTATAGGCCTATATACACACTGGATCCATCAACTGCAAGCTTGAGCTCGTGTCAAGCTAAACGTATTGCAGGCAAATTAAGTGGAATGGCGCGAGTTATTAAGAAAAAGGGGGTGCGTTTAATGTTGGAAAGCGAGCTTTGTCTCAAAGACTGCCTGTGGGCCGGGAAGTGTATTTTAAGCAGCCGACGAGCTTACTTTATTAAACAGTTCGGTTCGATATCAGGGTGCCGTGTGATATATTTTCTGCGACCGGTTGTCTCCGTGCATATTTTGTCAAAGTTTTGGATTATAAGTTTGTATTAATTTTATCCACGGAAATTATATCGATTTCCAAAATCTTCTGAAAACAGCTCATTGAAAAATGACTTCATTAACTGCCGATTAAAACTGCAATCATGTCAAAATCGAAATTGATAAGTTGAGGACATATCGACAAAAAACATTCATTCCGAAAATCTTAAAACATCCTATTTAACTTTAACGCCTGAATTTTTGAAATTGCGACGATGTTAGAATACCCTAACATATCGATTAATTATAAAAATCGAAGTAAAACATCAATTTAATTGATTACATATCGACAGAAATGTCGTACGGTCATGAATAATTTTGTGTCAAAATATAAAACGAGTTTCAAAATGGAAACCAGAATATATAACCAATGATAATAATCGATATTAAAGTGATTTATCAGATAATTAGTTGGAATCCGCCCACACCTTTTGTGAGACGTATAAAGAAAATAAAAACCCCAACAATGAAATTTGTTTTGGACAGATCGTTGAAATATTAAAATGAAACGAACTGGATAAATAGAATCCTCTCTAAAAAGCAGAAAAAAAAGAATTCCTGGACTTAAAAGTCTAGGCACGCCAGGCTATCTATTAGATTTGCTCTCTGGTTGTCATGGAAACGAATATTTCTTTCCTCAGGAGCAATTGTTGTAACGTCTTTCGTATTGAATAATTGTATTTATCCAACAATGCATCCAAAACGGAGCTATTGGGCGCTGGCAAGATTGGTTTATGAAAAGGGAAATGTACGGGGATGTAAACAAGGTACACAGAAGATTGAAATGTACAACAAATCAGATGAAAAGCGTTTGGATTTCATTTGAGGGTTTAAGAAAGGATCAAAATTTTGCATTTGTTTGAAACTGATTAAATTGTATACCCAAGTCAATTAATCCTCAATCGATTAATTAGCAGGCCGGGCATCGTATGGAAATATTTATCTAACACAATGTGTTTCATGTCATCCTAGGTCTATTTGTATTTTTAAGAATACACTGTGAAACAAGTAAGTTAGAGCAGACAGTTGGCCTGCCTAGTGAAAGGAGGCGGTCATTGTTACTGTGACGGGTACCTTTTCATGCATACATTTCATGCATGCAAAAATCGTCAACTTTGCGCGAAATGGCTTTTCTGATCACAAGATCAGCAGACTTTGTAGGGTGCTTGCTTATCCTGGAGCAATATGGCGATGGAACGATCTTTGACTTTATTTCTTCCCATTTTTGTTAAATTAGTCACCCCGATTCTTTCGATTGTAATGACTGTATGAGGTGGTTGCTCATACTGGTTTGATGTAGAATTGTCAGTTTCTTTCTTTATTGCTGACCTCTAGTTTTATTCTTCTTTTCTGGCCTGTGGAATACCTTAGTTTAAGAAGCATTTATTGTTCAAGCAATTTCCTTCTGTAAAAGGGACAAAGGCTAAGCGGAAAGAAGTGTTATTATGTTGTCATCTGTGCCCTCTGGGAGACCAATGCAAGGCCTTGCAAGTCTTTACATTTCCGTAAGCATTAGTCAAGCCACGAGCTGTTCAAATGAACTGCAATTATTACATTTTTTGTGTGCGTTCATCATTTTTGTACGTGATTAGTCCTAGTTAGGCTTGTGATTTTTCCGCTGATTGGTATACCATAGACGGCTGTACAACAGCAGGGGCCAAATTCATGACGCTACCAAGCACAAAAATGTGCTTACTGCAGAATTTCTTTGCTTTGTAAAAATGGGTTATCAGCCAACATTTTGTGTCAAAATGCTTTCTTAGGCTGGATCGGAATTAGTGGCTATGACTGTGGCTATGGCTGTCGCTATGGGTGGACAATAACAGTCCTTAGAAACAGCATAGCCACAGCCACAGCCAAAGCCACTAATTCGGATCCAGCCTTAGAAACAGCAGCAGAATACCAATAAATGCACATCACATACAATTTTGGTTGGCATCCGATTTTTGCAAAGTTAAGGAAATACATTATGTGCCAAGAAAATTTGTGTGTACTTAACAGCGCCTTGAAATTGGCCCCAGGTGGCTATTCGAGAATTGAAACAATTTGTCCGCCATTTTACTCCATAGCAAGACAATGTTTGCCTAGACTGCTCCCGGTCAATGTTCTCAATAGTAGTATAAGTAGTCTTGCCTGGAGTAATATGGCGGACGGTTGCTCCATTGAGGGAGGTGCTTACACAGTCCATTAAATATAGGTAAATGGATTGTTATAGAGGGTCTGTTTTTCCGACCATAACGAAAAACACGTTTCTGATGCAGTCACATATCGGTTGAACCATTGACTGCGTCAGAAACATGTTTCTGGTTATTATCGCCAAAACAGCACCCAACCTGCAACGGCCTTGTGATAGCTTCAACTGAACACTCAGCTTCTGATTACCTATAATGGGGAAGGTACCATCGGACGCCGGTGGTATTGTAGTGATGACCAGCTCGTTGAAGACAATCAGAGACAACATGGTTGTGATGGACAGGTTCATCTTCTCGCCTGACTCCGGAGGCAGATAGAAGACGAAGATTGAAAGTACGGAGATGAGGACATAAGGAAGAATTATGTTGGTCACGTAGAACTCGGGCTTGCGTTCGATCACCAAAGTGTATTCCACGTCCGGGAACTTGTGTTGGCAGCACGAGTACTTGATCTTATGACTGGCCACCGTCATGTCCAGGAGATCCCACTCCCCGTTCGGTTTGTAGTTGTCCAGTTCGGGATCGGGCCGGGACGCAACGATGTCCACGCCGGTCTCGTCGAAGGACCAGGAGCCGAACTTGAGCGGGCAGTGTTGGGTGTCGAACGGGTAGTAGGTGAGGTCTACCTTGCAGTAGCTGATGAAGATGTAAGGGGTGTTGAACTGAACGGTGCCGTCGGAACCTACGACGCAGGAGAGCCCTAGGTCTCCACTCAAAGGGCTTTGGTCAACACTGCATTGATACACAGAATCACATAAAATGGATATATTGTTAAAACAAGATGTTGATATCTACACGCATTATACACGAGGCATAAAATCTAAGCTTCATTCACGACAATTGTATCAAGTTGGCGTAGTAGTACCTTCCTCGCCTTCTACCTCTGTGACCCTGGTCCGAATTCCGTCCGGGCCTAATCTGTGCAGAGATCAGTGTTGGTTACTTTGTTTTGTGCGTCCATGCAATAACAAGAGAACAGTTTATTTTTGAGAAAAGCTAAGAAGATACCGCTGGCATTTAAAATGCCAGCGGTAGGTCAACTACCCGGTGTGTTAGAAGTCTCGGGTTCGAATCCCGATAATTTGTATGATTTATTTATCCAAAAAGGAAAGATGTAACTTTGTATCAGTCAGTAACGTGTATGACCTCTTGTAGCAAGGCTGACTGTACAGTCCACGTAAGAGCCGCCTAGGCAGGGTGCGCCACCCTGCCTGAAGTGTCTTGCTATAATCTACAGTTTGGGAGACGCGTGGTTCAAGTGATCAGCTCATCCCACACACGTTTAATCAGGCTGATAACCAATCAAACTTGGTTTTTCTGAGAGCCATTCACTGCATGATTCTCACAAACGGAAAATGTGGCATTTTAATACTGTGAGAATCACTTTGCTCAAACAGGTTATATAGGACCTGGAAGAAATTACTGAAGTGGAACGATCTTGGAAGCGATTCCAACTGTAGACTTAATGTCGAGTCGGTAACTAAACCGGTTGGTTCTTAAACCGCACCAGCCTAGTCGCGAATGGACTGGGAACAAGTCTAGTCGACCTCCAGTTACCGACTTGAGACACCTCAATTGGACGTAGAGATCTGATTGGTCGAAACACGGGGCTTTAATAATATTAATGCCATATTTTCAAAAAAATGTGCTCGTGAATTATAATTTCTCAAGTAGTGGACCTATCAATATCCATTACTCCAGAATTTCAAAATGAGACATAATCATATTAATATTTCGACCTTTCCGTTGGCCCAAGTTTTATTAAGAAATCAATTCAATTCAAAAATCGTAGCCGACAATGGGAGACTCAAAGAAGACATATACATGTCGCTAAAAGTTAAACGCAGTTTATTGAAAAAAAGATACGTATCTATTGAAAATTGTTCTTACTGCATATTAATTTTAAACACCCCCTAGTAAAAATGGACGCTACCAAACCGTGGAGTGCGGTGCGTGGATTATCGTGATTGGTTCTTGCTATGGCAACAGCGTCAACGCGCTTTGAATCGCGAATATTGTCGCGCAATCAGGTTTCTCATGTCGGTATACGGGTCGAAACCAAAATATATACTTCTCATACGGCTTATCGATCGTGCGCGGTAAAACGGCGTTGGACGGACAAAACACAACCGTATACCGAATTGATTTCAAGTCTATTCAACTAAAGTGATTGGTCGATCTGTTATCCAATGTATTCAGCAGACTTCTGTTTTGACTAAGAATTAATATTTAAAAAAAATTGCGTTTCTTTTTTTGGGAGAGTACACTACGTCAACTCTGCCACGGGACCAAAGACACATTTAAGGCAAAACAGTTTGCGAAACGACGTATGCAATACACAACCGAAACACCCGTATATAGCGTAATTTACTATCTCAGCTTACAATGTTGTGGTATCGAGTTTCTAATTAAATTCATAGCACGTAAAAGCAACAATCTTTAGCGTATCAATTTGTTAATAATTTAGCATTCCCCTCTCACCCGTTTCAGTACCCCCTAGCTAGCTTTAAGGAAACTGAACAGTGACATCGGATTTTAAAACCTGTAGGCTTAATTATTTTTGTTACCTAACTGAATATTTAATGTGGGTTTTCGACTTTTTAGAATATTGACGCCGGCTATTGGGATAACATTTTGAGGTCCATGGCATATACATCACTTTTTAAGACTTAGAGTCATTATTCATTTTTAAAGAGGTTTCCTTTTTGTGGTTGTTCTGGACAGTAATTAACCGCAGACCGTTGCGAGGAACCCGGGGAAAGAGAGTCCCCTCCGTGGGGAGCTGCGCCCGTCCGCGTCTGTCAACCCATTAAAATCTCGCACGTCCCCGCCAGAGGTTTGAACACGCCGGCCCATTTCAAACGAGAGCAAACTGACTTGAAAGTGCCCGGGAAAAAAGAGCGTAAATATCATGTCGAAATTACAAGGGGAAGACCTTACCGGCCAATTGTGTCACGCGCGAACCCCAATCGTGAAATGGGCGTGATTAAAATAAGTATTGGCAATTAGTATGCACTTTTTGCATAATTGCAACAGTGGTTTTGTCAAGAAACGACGTGGTCAAGAGAATTAAAAGGGCGAAAGAATTTGCTTTTGGAAATTAAAATTCAATTATTAATTCCTTGACCGGTGCTTTGGCACATGAGGAAAGCCAACTTTTTATTTAGTCAGAGTGTGCGTTCGAACATTTTTTTACATTCAAGATACAGGTAGAAGAGATTTCTGAGCTGAGCTGCTTAACTTTTTTTCGGAGAGAAATTAACTAGGCCCCCGACTACCGTAGTATTTTCATTGCTGTATAGCCAGGGAACCAGTCTAAATACGACATTGCTGTATAGCCAGGGAACCAGTCTAAATAGGACATTGCTGTATAGCCAGGGAACCAGTCTAAATAGGACATTGCTGTATAGCCAGGGAACCAGTCTAAATAGGACATTGCTGTATAGCCAGGGAACCAGTCTAAATAGGACATTGCTGTATAGCCAGGGAACCAGTCTAAATAGGACATTGCTGTATAGCCAGGGAACCAGTCTAAATAGGACATTGCTGTATAGCCAGGGAACCAGTCTAAATAGGACATTGCTGTATAGCCAGGGAACCAGTCTAAATACGACATTGATGTATAGCCAGGGAACCAGTCTAAATAGGACAATTTCTAAAGAATGGAAACAGTTCTTTTCTCAGTACGTATATAGGGTACTGAGCTGATTTATATACAGGTTGGTTTTTATCATACACATCCTAAATCACACATGGAGATAATGCCGTTTGTAATAGTTTATACAATCATGTCATTTATCTTTAATCACTCCGTGTTTTATTCAGGAAAACAATTTGAGTATACAGCTTATACAATTTGTTTCTGTGTACTCAATGGCTTTAGATATTTCTTTGATGTCGGAAGTTTTTTTTTTAGAAGTCCCGTCAAATGCACTTCACTCCTAAAGTGGTTGGTTGTTGAAATAATTGTCGACGCTTTATTAGCCGACGCATTTAATACCCCGGTGAAATTTCATCGTCTCTCGCCCCAGATTCAAAGAAAAAATCGAAGCATTCGGTTCTCTTCATCGCAGATTATAAGTTTTGTAGAAATGTCGCTGACCGTTTGGTGACTGAAAGTCGCATTTATCGCCTGTTAACTCAAACACGAATCGACCCCCTTAAAAATTCTCATTTCCTCGGAAAAAGGGGAGGAATTCCCAGGACGTTATCCTTCTGACAGGGGAAAAGAGAGACGCCCAAGGCGTCTAAATATCTGTCAGATGGGAGAGAACTGAGACCTGGGAGTCCCCTTGTAACTTATACGGCTCTTGCGAGAGCAGTTTTGGCCACTTCCCGTGTTCTGTACCTGAGACACGTCCGTATAAATAAGCCAGAGGCTATATACATGTATACTGATGCAAACAAAGCGGGTAAAATCGTCTCATTATACGACTTGGACTACACGCTTGTCAAACACACCCACCGTGCCAATTTGACAAAAAACTGTATGAAGAAGTCTTCACAAGGACATATTATTTGACACAACCACAGCGACAAAAATGCAAAATTATTCAAATCCGAGATATTCTTTGAGACGCACTGCAGTCTTAAATCTTATAAGAAATCGAGCAGTCAAAATACGGTTAATTTTTTTTCCCTTCTGTTCGGATCACCCCGAGGCGACGTCTAACCGACAACCCTACCCCAGCACTTAATGCCACGGTGTTGAAGAGGGGATAGAGTTCCGACTCGAAATTAAGTCTTCCACCGCCCGTAATGTCCACAACCCTCTCAAGACTGCGCAAACAAATCTGGCATTATTACTTTGAGCCGATATCGGATCCCCGTTTGGCGTAATACGCGTGGGCTACGGGGGAAAAAAGTAGAAAAAGAAGAAGATAACAAACTAGAGGTCCACGTGTAACTTGTATATTACAACGTAAGGTAAAACCGTATTGGATTTAGTCAAGACAACAAGTACTTGACGTCGTTACTCATTTCCGGCGATTAAGAACATGTAGTAAATACGTTCTCGTTTACTGAGAGTTCTTGAAACAAATAATTTCAGATATATTCAAATATATATATTTGTGTTGTTGTGAGAAGTTAGTAGGACCGCTGTGCTGAACTGTATTACAAAGACGCCGCGCGCACTCGAAAAAAAGTTTGGTACAAAAGGGAACATGCTTAACATGTTGGGTACAATTTTGCCCAAGAGTTGTTTAATTTTTACACAATCTTGGGTAAAGTACGGACCATTTACCCAAAGTTGTGTATAAATCAAACAATTATTGTGGACATTTGTTGTTAACCATGCATGTTCCCTTTTTTTACCCAACTTTTTAAAGAATGTGATGAATTAGGTTTAGAAATCCAAATTCTCTTAAAAGTTCGAAGTGGAAATGTTTCAAGAGTATATAGAGTTCTATCTGATACCAATAATATCAAGCATCTTCCAAGAATATTATCCATCATGGGCAAGAACACACAAAATATGAAGTGTTAAATGAAAATATGAGCATAATTTAATGCCCAACAGTAGCTCTGATAACTAAGAAAATAACAATGTGAACGACGTGACAATGTAATGATGAGTTATTTTCTCAATAAAAGATCAGGACATTTCACTGAAGGTATACTGAATAAATATGTTGTCATGTGCACCACATGACATTTGAAAATAACGTTTGGATGTTTCATTTCAATTACGATTAGCCATACCAAAATATTGTGCTTGCTTTAAGGCGTTGTACCTAAAACATTGGAAAATAAAAAACCATGGATGTTACATACAGTTTCTCTTTGTTTTTACAAACCAGAGTAATCCAATTAAAATCCATGTTCACTGCACGATTGTAATTTATATTACGTTTGGATTTTCCCACTTTTGTATTCGATGGATCGATAAAAATGAGTACTATCCGACTTGCGTTGGCGACGTCAAGGTTGTTTGGGTCGAGTTAGCGCGTCGTGCGTGGCCCTAATCGCATCAATGCGATTGTTATTTTTACAGCGACTTGGGTAGTGTTTATAAACTTACCCTAACCATTTTTAACAAAACGTATTGATTTCCCTAATCAAATTCAAGGTCATGGCTACTGAAATTTTATGCATGTAAATTTGGTAAGTTTGCTTGCGTGAGCTTGATTTGAGGTTTGTTGTGTACGTTTTCAAAGTGCGTAAGAACGGTTCTTTATTGAAGCATTGAAGGTACCAGATTACTTTTTTCTCAACCCCATACCCCCCCCCCCCCCCCCCCCCTCACTTACCTCATGGGTGATGAGATTTTGTAACCATCCTGAAATTTCACGGTCTTGTATATTTCCAACGATATTGTCAAAAACCACCGATGTTTTTGTAAACTAATTTATCTGGTTGCATAAAGAAGTGTAGTGATCGCACCAACCTTTTTTGCTTCCACAACCAAATTCGAGATTGCAAATTTCCTATATTCTTCCCATAGATAGTATTTTAGGGAGGTATTTTATTTGACTACATGTTAGGTAAGAACGAAAGTCATTTTCTGGTAGAACTACATTGTTGTTTGCAAGTTAATGTAAATTTCCATATTCGAAGAAAATTTGTATTTTTTGAAGTTTGTCCTTAGCACTATTTGTTCATATGGATATTTATTTAGTGTGGTGCACCCATGCAGAGAGCACAACAGGATTTCCACAGGGTTCCCTCTGTAGAGAGATTGGGAAGAATTGAAATTATTTCTTAATTGGAATCGATGGAATTTTTCATCTGCTGTCTTTGCCTTCTGGCCCAGTGCAATCACAATAAAACAGGTCTCGTGTGTCAGAAATGTGTGTCGTTGTGGGTAGATATTTTGACATCATTAAGAGTTTCATTTTAAAGACGCATGACATTGAATCATGGTAGATGATAACATCATTAAAGATAGATAATACGGGATCATTGTAAAACTGTTACAAACGGCGTTAACTCCATGTGTGATTGAGGATGTGTATATGTTATAAAAACCAACTTGTGTTTATCGTCTAAGACGAAGGTCTCGATGTTGTTTTTGTTTTTTTTGTGTTGAAATTTGCAAACGAAAAGAGGCGAGATGTAATACAAAGGCTGAAGCTGTCGGTGCTAATACGAAATATGTCAATAAGTAGCTCAGTACCTCATCAACGTTCCGAGAAAGCAATAAAAATGTGTCCATGCTTCCAAGAAATTGTGCAAAATCATCGTCCTATTTAAACTGGTTCTCGGCATGGAAAAAAACAGAGCCATAATACCAGGGTAGTCAGGGGCCTATAGTTTTATACACTTGAGGGCGTCCTTGTAAAAATAATGCGTGTGTACGTATTTGTATGTCATCTTCAATTATTTATTTGTTTATTTTAATTTATTTTTATTCCCCCGCCCCTTCCGGTCAAATGGTTGATTAAAATGGAGACGGTACAAATAAAATGTTAACTTACGGACCGTTCTTGCATGCCCCTTTTGTGTTGAGTAGGCCCTACAACATGGATATTTTACACAACCATAATTATTCAGGCATAAACTGTAAATCTGTGATATATTTTGCCTAAAGACCGGGGGAAATGGAGATGTTGTTCTAAGCTGTGCGATCGCAGCGCGCGATGTCACAAGCCATGCCAAATCTGGGTTGATCACTTAGAAAGTGATGGATCGTATAATCTGCACTGTTCCCACAAATCGCTTATTCTCGAAGTTCACGGGGCGCTTGCTATATCCTCCCAATATCCTGTCTTCAAATAATATTGACATTTTTAAAGAGACCGCGCGGAAATGTTTAGTTAGCCGAACCTCCTGTTCCAAGTTGTGTTTTCATTTGTTCTTATATCTGCGCCGCAGATGCGGCTGGTATGCGCGCGTATTTCATTAACGAGCAAACCCGACGACTGTTTTAATTTGTTTTGACGGTTTCTCTGTTGAAACATGCGCATTTGGCTTTGAACAGCCGCGGGTCTGATGTTTTCTTCAGCACATTCCCCTGTCTACAGGACGAGTAGCCAAGGCATTTAAATGTAAATTAGACGAAATTACGAAGGCAATGTGCGAATAGGTGTTATTGGGTTAGGTTCGCATTTTTATAAATGTCGGAGGGAATATGTGTGATTCATCGCTGAATTTTCCAGAACTTCTTCGAGTGTAAAAAGAACGCATAACTTTTTTTTACAATAAGTTATCAATTTTCAGTATTTTGGATAATCTATCACGTGAAAGGGGTCCCATTTTGCCTAGTAACGTACGGAACTCTTTTTACCAGAATGAGCGCTTGTCTGTTTGGCAATTTTCACTCTTTCTGGGGTGGTTTCATGCAATTCAAATGAAATTAATGAATAAACGCGATGGACAACCCCCATAAAATTGAACAGAATTGATTAGATGAGACTTCAATGAGTATTTTGGTTTTTGTCCCGAGATAATGTAAGATTTTTAAGTATTTTAAAATGATTTTTAAATATTTACTTCTAATTTCTATAGGAGCTCAATTTAATGGGGTGCACCAATATGATTTTTCTCTCAGACAATGTTTTTGTTTTTGCATTGTGGTGGTTGTTAATTTTATGGCATCTTCGGCAACTAAGGCCCTTTATGCCAATAAGTAATACAACAATAGCTTTAAACTCAAGATGACGAAGAAGGAGATGCAGTTTTAGAAATGGGAGGAAACCCCTTTACAAGGATGTACGTTCTTCAGTGAATTTAGAAGCACTTTCACAGTCAACCCTAAAAGGTCGACAATTGACGAATTTATGTTACAGTGACGTCAGCAAACAGCCACTCTCAGATCATGAATTTAAAAACTCGACGCACAAGTGAATGACGTAAGTGTCAAATGACGTCAGTATGACGTCAGCGTGAAAAAAATGCCAATTTCAAACCCAACACCAGCTGGTCGCGCGCGCGCCGTTAACACTTGCCTCGTTCAATCAATTATACAGGCTTGGTCGATCCCAGAACCGTACGTAATTTACCGGGGCTTTTCTCGAATTGGTATACCCTTAAGCCGTGGCCTATGCACGCCGAGAAATCACCCTCTTTCAGCTTGTAGCAATTCAAGCGAGAGTGCCAATGTGCTTTTTCGCATCCCAATGCCACACAGTTTCCAGCGATCTGATTAAAATCGGTGCGTCTGTAAATTTGAAGGCAAAAGCAACAAACTATATATACAGGCCTATATATATATATATATATACAAGATCAGGCTCCCATATACGTAACGGACGGAACAAAAAAAAATGTACTCGGTGTCGTGTTGTGGGGATTTTTCGCTGTCATTTCGCGAAATACAGTCATTATTTATAGCGGCTTTTTGCACATGAGCTGACCCTTTTCGAAATCAATCACTTTTAATCTTTTCGTCCTGTAATATATCATAATTTATAGTGATACAATCTTCTATACACTTTTGTAGTGACTTTTATTCGAGCCCTTATCAACGAGAGATAGGCCTATCGCAGCCAAATTTATCGGGACAAATTACCCCAAATTGCATTTAATATATTTGTCGCCGGTTTAAGATTCAAATATAAACATGCACATGCGCAGTTGGGTACACAAAACTGGTGTCCATCTTACCTCTGATAAAGAACTATATCTGGTTTCCATAGCATATTCGCTGGTATACGTACAACCGACGTCCCGTTATATCTGTTGGGGTTCCACGTTAGAAACTCGTCAAGCCAGCTCTAAAATCAGAATTCATATACAAATTAATATTTAAAAGATAGGTTACAGGAATGAATTTTTTACAAACGCCGTTATATCCATGCGTGATTGAGAAGGTGTGTAAAAACCAACCTTTGTATAAGTCAGTTCAGTAGGCACCTCATAACTTCCGAGATGAAAAACTGTGCGAAGCCACTGCCCTATTAAGGCTGGTTCCCTAGCTATATACAACAGAAATGCTACGAAGGCATAATAGTAACGGTAATCAGGGGGCTAGTTATATTTTATCAACAATAATAATAATAATAATGCATTTTTATATAGCGCAATCTCCGTCAAAAGCTGACGCCCAAGGCGCTTTACATAAATTACAGATAATTTAAAACCAATTTAACATTTTAAGAACATTTTTAAAATGCACAATAACAATCTAAAATCTAAAAAGTATGCAAGAAAACTTAAATTAATCATCAATAAATACAAACCACATGACAGCCAGGACAAAAACACACCCTAAGAGCAACATTAAGACTTGAAAACTTGACATACACACAAACAAATATGACGACCACCCAGAGGGACAACACACGCAAACAACAAACGCACAACAGACGGACTAACAAAGGAGACAGAGACATTTACTCTGAAGACCCAGGCTGTCACTTATTGAACTACAGAGGAAACGAGTGAGTTTTCATAAGTTTTTTGAAAAAAAAAAAAAAGCAGCTCAGCTCAGAAATCTCTTGGACCTGTATCTTCATATTAACAAAAATGTTTGAACGCACACTCTGTCCAAAAAGTTGGCTTTCCTCGTGCGCAAAAAAACAACAACACCGGTCAAGGAATTAATAATTCAATTTTAATTTCCAAAAGCAAATTCTTTTGCCCTTTTAATTCCCTTGTAAAAACATGCGTGAGCACACGCATTTATATACATTCATCTTCAAATTTTATTTTTCATCAATAAAGACATATTTGGGTCTTACCATTCTCAGCCATACGTTGACCGATAATTGCTGTTTCACCTCGTCCTGTAAAAAAAGACATAAAAATACCGAAAGTATTATGAAAGAAAACACAGTTGGCATTTAATTTGTTCTTATGGCATAAAATCAATTTATCAATGTAATTTCGTCCAAACCTCTGTTCTATGTATGTAGCTGAGGTACGTACCCTTATGGTTTAATGTTTGTGGTTTTCGTTTAAGAATGATTTCGGTTTTTGTGTGCAAATTTGAATCATTTCCACGGATACAATGCAAGTAATATTTCCAATGTTTTGTCACAAAAGTATTTAAATAACCAGAGAAAACACACCCAAAAAAATGCTCTTCAGTCCTATTTAGGCTTTGGAAGTGATAGTGTACTAGATATCTCCTGAAACGTCTGACCTCGCAAAAAGATCGCGTCACCTCGTTCCAAAATCGGGAGGATTTGTGACAAATTGCGAGATTTGTTTCTTTTTACCTTCGAGCATCAAGCATGTAATGTCTCCACACTATTCTTGATCACAAAATGTACACTTATATCTAAATCGTCCAAGCAATGGCGTGTAAAATTACGATTGGGCAGGGACATATAAAGTGTCTTGGGGGAGGGTGAAAATAGATCACATATCAGACGGAAAACATGGTGATGATCGTTGTGCGCGCCAGGTGTCGCGAATATTGTATCGATATACGTGACTTAGTCAACGGCTGTTTCATGACTGAAGGGAATTAAATTGATTGGCCTATTTATCTGTACGACCCCAGAAGGGGTATGAGAGTCAAAATAATTTTGTATACAGTCTGTAGAAAAAATAGAGTACGATGTGTTGCAGTTGTTAAAAACCCAATAAAGCAAAAGTATTTTTACAAAACGGGTGCAAACACGTGAAATTACACGTCTAAATGTTGTCGTTAAAATGTTATATAACATAAGAAGATTTATGTATTATAATACAGCCTTGGAAAAAAAATATTGGACAACCTATGTCTTGAACTATTCATAAAAATCATTCCTCTTCGGCAACAACCAGGCTTATGTTTATGTTTATGATGTTTGGTCTTAGACAATAGTCATTAGCTCAGGAGGCTTATAGTCATGGCATCAAATATTGCTGTAAGACATTCCTTAACATTAATGAACTAATTATGTACTTATTTTTGTAGTCGGGTTGTAGGTGTTCCAATAAGGCTGTATATACATTTAATAAATCTTGTTATGCTATATGTCATTTAGCGTAAAATAAGTTATATTTAACGATGTCAACACTTAACGATGTCAACAAAAGCTGAAAGTGTACCCGTCCTGCGATTGACGGAAACATAGATCAATTGTTTGAACTTGAGTCTTTGGTGTGTTTAAGCATCATTATTTGATTTTTTTAAATTTAAAATTTCTTTACCACGTTTGTGTTTCCTTATAATGATGAATATTCAAATACATGTATCTTTTTAGTAATCAACAGTTGCTTTGTGAAAACTATGCTAGGTTAAAAAATGAGATCTTCCTTAAACAAAAAAAGAACAAGTTATAAGACTTATTATGATTTACAATAAAATGTATTGCATTGCGTCAGCACGCTGTAGGCTGTAGAGATTGTTAAAGTCATGTGACTGTCCAATAAATATGGACGGCAAGCACGTGTGAGTGACCGTAGTTCTGTATGCACTAGTACACTGCGACGCCGTCCAATGTCGTCATCTATTAGCTGAAAGCGGCTGGTGCAGTATTTTTCCGCCACGCACCCAAACGTTCGTCGCCTACGAGCAATAATGTCTCGCAAAACGCAGATAGGGATATGAAATAAATGAGGTTCGCAATCCCCACTGTTTGCCCCGACCCGCTGGTCAAGAGAGTTCAGGAATCAAACACCGACAGTTCCTGTGAAAACACTGCTTCGCCTTGTTGGTGTAACGCGGCGCGTGCATAGACTGTACGGCAGAGGGTGCCGAAAAAGAAGAAAACAAAAGAAACTAGAGTCCGGGATCGAGGGCGTTGCGCTTTTTCGTGATTTATCTAACCCCCTTCTCACAATATTTATCCGCCAGTTTGGTATTTGGTCCGGGGATCGATAAGCAATCTTGGAACCAATCATTTTGCGCGCCATTTATCGATCGTCAGATTTAAGGAAAGCAGACAACCTGTGGAGGAACTTGTGCTAGATTTGGCGGGAAATAAACTGCCGTGTTTGCAGAGAATGGACGCGCGCTGCAGAGTGCAGACATCTAGGATAGGCAGGCTTGGTCAAATCCTCTCTGGGGTCGATTGGGATCGATTCCCAACTTAATCGCGATTTCGTCTTTTGGAGGAATCGACTCTTATTATCTTAGAGCCGGGCCAAAGTTGCCAACATTTTTACGGTCCTACAAAGCGTAGGAAGGGGAAAGGGGGTCTAGGGCTGGTTACGACTTTTCATGCACTGTAAAATGTTGACATTGTATGTTAGTGACAACAATGATGATAAGTATATGAATTTCGGAGGAGGGAGGTGGGGGTGGTGGTCAAAGTTGGTTATGCAAAATAGTGTTTTGAATCAGGTTTGCAAGATATTCTTCCAATTTTCCTTCGCTCATCTCAATAGCTCAACTATATTCCATAACTCCAAATTCTCACCCTTTTCTCAACAAAGGACGTACACAAAATAACTCCGAGTTTTACCAACGAGCCTAGTGGCGCGCCCAAGGGGAGGGCTGGGGAGCCTTGAGCACCCCCCCCCCCCCCCCCCCCACCCCCTCCCCCACACACACCCCCTCCCCCACACACACCCCCACCCCCAACCCCCAGCACCCAAATTTGTTTTAAATATTTTTTTCTGAAAAACGAAAATACAGCCTACACATATAGGCCTACATCTTAAACTACTCGCCCTTACGCAAATGCACAGGCTGTGAATATCAACATTGATGACATCATCGACAGGATGACCATAACAAAACGCAGGCGCTTGGATTTTGCACTATAAGTAGGCATCATGGGACAAGTTGTGTCAGCCAGTCCCCTCCAACGACAAATCCTGGGTGCACCACTGCATGAGCCCATTGCTTCCCCACGGCACCCCACCCTATCCAACCCTAAAACTGTTGAGAATTGCAAAAATTATGTAAAATTTGCATCTCCGTTCACTCCTTTCGATGCGCCACGCAACGCCGCGCTGGACCACCACTGCTGCTTAAGCATAGCCACTCGATGTACATGTACTGCTTGGTTTTGTCCAGGTCGTTAATTAACTCGAATGCTACACAGAAACGAGATTGCCAAATCCTCACCGGGATTTGACAGAGACGCGTGAAAATAGCCCGGGGATTTCATGATAGGCTCTCACATTGCCGTTAGTAGAAAACCGTATAAGCGAATGAAGTTATCCTTTTTCAGCCGGATCGCAAATCCAAATCCGTCGTATGTTTATATATCCGAGGGTATTTACGCACTGTATAGACACTCGTCTATAATAGGCTTACGCAGGTAATTAGTAAAAGGTGTTTTCGGGCATGCCTGCACTATAGCTTAATCGTGAGGTATAAAAACAAATCTCATTTTTGCCAAGGAAGAACATATTTACGCCTTTGTTTTCACTTAATTACTGAAATAGGCTTTGTAATGCAGTAGATTTAGGTACATGTAGCCTATAGGTACAGTTGAAGTCAGAAGTATAAATCCAACTGTATGCAACCAAGTGTTAAAACTGGTGTGCTTACACCATTTTTGTAACAGTCTTTACTAAAGTCTCGATTTTGTGGAATTCCTCACGTGCATGCAGTACTTAAAAACATAGCTTGTACACCTCGCAATAGTTCGGGTAGTCCTGTTTACCATTTTGGGTGATGATGGTAGTGGTGTACATGTATTTATACTTCTGACTTCAACTGTACATTTATCTATCTTATAAAAAGGGAGCGTAACCAGATTTAACCAGTTCTAACCTACATGTATAACAATCAGACGAATACCTTCCTAAAAAAAAATATGATCAACGGGAAGAAAACAGGAAATGTGCAGTCCCCAATCTAGACGGGGAAGCAAAAAGGTTGGTGTAATCACTGCACTGCTTTTTGTAACCGGATAAATTAGTTGACTGAACTTCGGTAGATTGTTGACGATATCCCTACGGATTGGGGGCGCGAAATTTCAGAATGGTAAGGAGAAAAATATAACACAAGCATGCATGATATACTGCATGATATGGTATCAAAATCTCAAAAGCTATCTGAAACTTGCGTTTCACGTTTTATCTAAATATTACATAAAAACGGGGTTCGGTGATATTTAGGTTTTTCCATTTGTCATAATTTTGCCCCATAAATACCGTCTGAAGAGAAAACTGTAAAGTAGTTAGAGTGGTGCTCTTCGAACGACTCAATCGTTTAATTCAATAATAGACCAACACAGTTTGGTGCGGACTGGAAAAGGTGTATACGTATAGTCATTATGACATGTTTTCTGTATATTTGGGTCACAAGTACAATCACACCAGTCCTGTCAAATCGCCTTGGGACGGCGAGGCGGTGTCTCTCTAGTTTTCTTTCTTTTCTAATTTTTTTTTATTCGTTCATACTCGTTACCGAGCGCACCGGACGAATTAGTCTGGCTCTGGCGGCCTCTTGAAAGAGGCGCTTCGAGCCACCGTTTGTCTTTGTCTTTGGCAGTAAACGGCTGTTTCATGCACTGATTTGGCAGTGCCAACTGAAGGTTGTACCATTTTTGTATACCATTAATTATTCATACACAAAAAATCATGCAATAGTTTTCAGGTTTTCTGAAATATTACTGCATCTATGAGGCACATGTATTACCTGTGTTTTGTGAAAAAAATTATTTGAAGAGTCTATGCCTACGTCTGGATATATCTGCGTCGTGTATAGGCTCATGCCCGTCAGATAGCGAACCATAATTTAAGATTGTTCGTAGGCCTAATTGAATTGGAAACGACACCCATTCATTTCGTCCGTCCAAAATTGGATTTTCCGTTAACAAGCATTACCTATTTTGGCTACACTTGCATTGCCACGCACCGCATGTTAAAAGTGACAATCTTTTACGCTCATGCATATTCCCCTTCGGAAATTGTTACCGGTTTCACAGAATCATTAACGTGTCTCATTCCGCGACACCATTTTGAATCCATCAAATGTTGTTTGCTTACCAATTTTCCGGGCTTCTGTGCTTATGTACTTTTGAGTTCAACCTATGTAGTATCATTTAAAGATAGATTACATGATTGGAAAACTGTTACAAATGGCGTTATTTCCATGAGTGATGTATAAGTCAGCTTCGTACCTCATCTACGTTCCGAGAAAACAACTGTCTTGACTATGCTTTCAAGTAATTATGCGAAGCCATCGTCCTATTTAGGCTGGTTCCCTGGCTATACTGCACATAAAATGAAGTCATAATACCACGGTAGTCAGGGGACCAGTTTTGTTCACGTGAGGGCGCACTTGTTTTTAAAAAATGCGTGTTCACACGCATCTATATAAATTAATCTTCAAGTATTGTTTTCTTGACTTGACTTCTTATTGTTTTCTTGTTAAAGATATCATCTCGGGTGGAATCAATGCAATTGGACAGTTGGAACTACTTCTATCTTCCATGTGAGTATAATATTAAAATGTTGGAACATTGCAAATCATGCATATATATTTTATGCAAATCTAACTTTGCACACACTACTTTAGATTTGTAGCAAACCCATCTATTGTGTGTAAATCTTTAAAGAGCCACGGAGTACAGAGAAACTCAGAAGAAGTTACACAAGTACTGAAAAACAAATACAAATTCTCGTCATTGCATATGCATGACATCATGTAGTGGATCTTATTCAAAACCTGGGTTAGTTCCAAAGGTGGTGGGTTCGAATCCCGGTCTGGCCCATCCATAGTGCGTGTACCCTTGAGCATTGTTTCTCTCCACCAAGGAACAAAATGGGTACCTGAGAGGATAGCGAAAGTTGATGTGTTTGATTAGGTTTAGCGCCTAAAAGGCAGCCGGGGCTGTATACTCCCCAGGGAGCTGAGATGGTATATGGAGTGATTTAATGGAGCCCTATGATCAGGGGTAATGATAGTGTAGGCGCCCTGTGTAGGGGGTTTCCCTGATAAGTGCGCGGTATAATCATATTAAGCCCATATTAACATTATCATTCAATGTGAATACGACTGTGTCCTTTGTGTATTAAAAGCAATATTCTACCTTTTAGTTTAAGCCTATGGGTAATGTTGGTATTTTTGGAAGCGAGTGGACGATATTTGCAAAAAAAGTACAAGAATTGTACATGTAGGCCTACCTATATATTGTTCACGTGAATTAAGCCCAATTCATACTCGCTCGGCGACCTACGTGCGGAACGGAAATTTTGTCCGCCGAGTAGGGTCAAACGAGTTCAACAGTGCGCGGTCAGTATTAACTCTGCAGCGACTACACTCGGCGAAAGTGCGGCGAGTATGCGGCGAGTGAGTTCGGCGGAGAAGTATGAATCTAGCTTTAGTCCACTTGCGTATCTATGTAACACCGGGAAATTAATAAGGTTCTTATAGGGAAACCCGAAGGAGTGTATACCTCTTAGCTCAGCCGGTATACCAATTGGTGTTTGCGAAAGAAAGCGAACATCCAACAGTCGTTGAGTTATCTCTTTTCGCAGGTTGCGCGCGATTGCTGTAACAGCAATTCGCCAGCAGGCTGCGCAGTTACGTGCCGGAATTCCTCCCCTTTGCCGCCAAATGTATTTAATTTTACGCGCGACAAAGCAATTTCTCCGCACTTTTTCCATTCCCCTGTTTCCAAAGATTCGCTTGGGGGGATTTTTTTTTCTTCCAGTTCTGACGTGCAAACGCTCCTAATGTCCTAGGAATGTTCCCTTAACTAAGGGAACGATATACAAAAAAACCCATTAAAGTAAAAAATACTCGATTTAAAATTTAAAAAAATATAAATCTCTAGTTTGCTTTTCCTGTTTTAACGAGGTTGAGTTTGGAATCGTGACGTGGTACGGAGAAAAACACAGATTTATGGCACAAGAGGGGGAATAAGACTGTAAATACATTTTACTAAATCAGTAGATGTCTGTATGCGTTGACAAAGTTTATTGCGGTACTTTAGGGCAACTATTTTTGCGTAGCGCCGGCTTCATTTTTCATCGTGAGTCAAACACTAACAGCGTTTATAAAGCCCCGCCCGGCAACAACTTTTGAATTGTGTTCCCAGAATTCAAAGCGAAACACCGTGTCTTTCGTTTTGCATCTTCTGGTGGCTTTCCCCGGTGTAAACCCTGTGTTACACGGTTGTAAGCATCTCGAACGCCCCTAATGATTAGTCTGTAGCAATTAACTTGGAGAAATCGACATGATTATGACAGAATGTCTGTCATAAACGTAGAAATATTGAAGGGATTCATTCTTCCCGTTCAACTCAAGAATTTCATGAGACGCACGTATGTCATTTCATCTCGTTTGCATGCACGGCAAGTGCGCAGTGCATGAGAAAATGTTTTGACATGTGCAAAATAACCATTTAGGCGCAGTCATTTCCGTTGGCGCGTGTTTGCCCTCGTATAAAGTGCAGAACGGTAATATGTTCAAAACATTATTCATGAAACGAACGTCGTCAAGTTCGTTGCAGTGCACTTCAGTATGCTAATTCTGTTGATGTGTTTCAAAATTTCTGTCAACTTTAGAGTTTCAAAATTTCAACTGACCTGAAATAACCACATCTCTACAGATTTTGAACCAGTGTACACCGTACCTTTTGAGAAAGGGTAATGTTATAAAGTACTTTTCAGCAGGGTCATTAATTGCTTCAGTTAATAGATATCAAAGTGACAAATCAGCAAAATTGGTGTTACGCATGGGACACTATTCAGTTGACGCAAAAGCATTACGCGTGATATTTCTAAAATAAATGAAATTTGTGGGTGTATTTTGAGGATTTCGTTTTTGAAACTTTAAGAAATAATGTCTTTCCAAATGAAAATTTGTCTAGATTTGTCCAGAAAATTGATTTCGTACTAAGCTAACAATCGTGTAAAATAACTCCCCAAAATAAACAGAAAATGAACAGAAAAATAATTTACAATCTTCAATTTCGATGTGGAAGCAGAAAGATAGGTGTTATCACACTGCAAACACTGTGGTGTTAAATTAACACCAGTGGTGTTGTTATATATAGATACCAAGTCTGGTGTTAACATTTAACATTACATGTGTTAGTTTTAATTCCACACTTGGAATAAACGCTTTATTTTTAACACCCTATGTGTTAAAATTATACTTGTGGTTTTAAAACTTAACGCCAGGCTTGGTATGTATAAGACAACACCACTGGTGTTGTAGGGTACTGCACTAGTGCTTTATGGAACGGACAAATTAGGTTTCAGAACATTTGTGGATTTTTGACAATATCCTTGAAAATATACGAATTGAGAACGCGAAATTTTATAACACCCAGGGGGAAAATGGGGGCTCAAAAATGACATCTGGACAGCTTTTTTAAATTCCCCAAATTTTCTTTTTGACAGCTGATGGATTTAACAATAAAACATTCATCTGATCGTATAGAGCTCATTTTGAATTGGAAATGCTCCGATAATATTACAAAATTGTTAACGTGTATAGGAAACCCATCTGATCATCGAGATTTTCGAAAGATATATTCCATATATATGCATCTTTCATAACTGAAAAGTGATTTAGTCCGTAGAGGGGCCTACAGGATTTTTGAAATTTATGAACATTTTTAGTCAACCGGAAAAACCTTACTCAAATGGAAGACACAAGTGGTTCCAACTGTCCAATGTAATGATCCCGCCCGAGATATTTTGTGAGAAAACGATACATGCAATTGAAAATGAATTTGTATACCAAATTTAAAGTGTGCACACGCACTTTGTTTACAATGGCGTCCATGTGTGAACACCGTGGTGTTATGTGCATGTCCGTTTCCCATGTAGTATAGTCAGGGAACCAGCCTAAATAGGACGGTGGGTTGGCACAATTTCTTGAAAGCATGGACACAGTTATATTAAATATTGATATTGATGAGGTACTGAGCTGACTTATACACAGGTTGGTTTTTATCATACACATCCTCAATCACACATGGAGATAACGCCGTTTGTAGCAGTTTTCCTGTCTTTAAAACAGTTTGCAAATCCACATGCGTTGGCGAGTCCAAAACTACTTTCCACACAAAAGCACGGGTTTCCTTCGATCTATTTTAAACATGAAATACGCCAATATTTCTGTCTCCTTTTGTGATGTTCCAAATTTAATTACCGCCCGTTCCATGCTTTCCTAACGCCTAAAATATCACATCTAACGTCACAACATTCGTCCACGACTGCGTTCCCGTTGGCTCGGTTTCCAACCACGGCAGAAAGACTTCGTTTCACCCTCCAATTTAACCAAAATTGGTTCGTGAGGTAAATTATCTCGCCCCCAGCTACACGAACGGAGCATTGGTTATTGGAAAGTCTTTGAGAGTCTTGGAAATCCGGGAGATTTCTTTTATTTCATGCGGCGTATGTGAAATAAGAGAATTCAAACACTCGATCGAGGGCCGGCGGGAAAACGATTTTGAGGTTTTGGCCGTTTCCTTTATTAAACACTCGGATTCAAACAAGAACTTGCACACAGTGATACGATTATACACTTTGAGAAAATATAAACTACAGACTTTGGTGTCTGAGAATTATTATTGCAAGATTAACACATGAAATTGATCCCGATTTTCCCCACTTAAAGGAAGGTGTTCAGACTTTCCAAACTTGGGTAAGAGAAAAATCGTAAGGGCCTTATCGGGATTCGGACCCGAGACCTCCGACCCACAGGGCAGACGCTCTACCAGCTGAGCTATTCTTGGGTTTCACTTGGCTCGACAACCGGTTGCTATCCGCCATTACTGTGTCCATACTATGGCACGCCAAAGCGAAAAATAATTCAACACTGATAATTTAATATTTTCATATTTTCGATAATTTAATATGTTGCGCAAGAAAAAAAAGTTGGCATGACTTTTAAATGTTGATAGACTGTTTGAAACTGGCATACCGTGCTTTTGTTGGCAATTTTTATAAAATGTTGAGACTTGTTTTTCAGGGTTGATGGCAAAATTATCAGTGTAGAATTATTTCCGCTTTGGCGTGCCATAGTATGGAGACAGTAATGGCGGTTAGCACAACCGGTTGTCAAGAAAGTGAAACCCAACAATAGACAAAAAGTTTATAATGCTGCAGATAGTACGATCACTACCTAGAATGCTTCTTTAGACGTGCTGCAGGTTGACGCATCGTGAGTTATTCAGAGTGGCGCGCGAGACGATCTTAAACGAGTTTGATTCGGACTTTTATATGTTGAATTAGGCCCCGGGCCACGCGCGGCTAAGCCCAATCCTTATCTGATTCACGTCACGGATCCGTTAAAAGCACTTCATTTTCCGGGGTAGGAACGCTTCTTCCCTCTCCGTTCCCCTGTCTGTTTGTTGCCGAGCAATTAGCGAGAAGGCATGGCTAAGGCGAATTGCAACATTCTCCGGTCCTCTTAAGATTACAAGTGGCGTTTTCTGGGCACTCCTTCACGCCTCTTTCTTTTCTTGAATTGTCTGAATTATACGCGCATTCAATTGGACTCTACGTAATCGAAGAAAACGCACTTTCACCAGGGGGTACCGGTAAGAAAATTTGCAGACATCCACTACGGGGGGTAGGTCCTGTCGTTTTTAGACTTATTTCAAGTCTGACTTCGTGCATAATGTACCAGTTATGCATAGGGTACTTCCCATAATTGGTGAAGTATACGCGATCTCAGACTTGAAATAAGTCTAAAAACGACAGGGCGTACATCCGTAGCGGATGTCTGCAAATTTTCTTACCGGTAACCCCCTGCTTTCACTTCGGACATGTGCATCTCCTTGCAGTTTTTAAAATGTATGTACCACGGGCGGTCGCGGACATCCGGAAAACACTCGGAATTGAATGTGCCGTGCGCCTGGAACTCTAACTGCATGGTAATGGAAGAAATAAAGGACCAGGTCACATTTCTGATGTAATTGTAAATTTACAGTTTGGCGATCTTCTTTGCAGATTAAGAAAGAAATCACTTTAATTCCGGAAGGAAACGAGATCCTTGATCGTGGTTTTGGACTGTCGGGTCATGGTCTCGCCTTCGGAGTCTCGGTCTCGGTCTCGGACTGTCTCGGTCTCGGACTGTCTTGGTCTTGGTCTTCGAATGCCTGGTCTTGGTGAGGGTCTTGGTCTCAGAATGCCTGGTCTTGGTTCTGGTCTGGCCTGGTCTTGGTTCTGGTCTTGGTATAGACAACCAACGTGCCAGCAAAGTCCCGTAAAATTTCACACAAAACACCTACAACTTTAACAAAACAATTCTCTTAACGAAACTCTGAAATTCAACAAAAATCATTTTTACTCTGCTGGGCCATTTGTTGAAGTTATGATGCAAACAATTGCTACCTGTAATTTTTCCCCTCCCCCAAGTGTTTGAACACCGGGCGGTGTGAATTTGAAGAGTCGTCTACTGTGCAAAGACTTTACCGTCGCCATATCACGTTCTCTCCAATCGAAGTTTGCTCGAAATCTAACGGCAAGGATTTTACCGGCTTTTAAAGCATTAGCAACCGGGGAATGTTGCGGCATAATGACGCGCGTAGAGTGACAGCCGAAAGCATGGCTATAGGTTGAATGCACTTCAACTTGTAAATATTTCAGACCGTTCAATTGTGATTGATTACTACAGACGATCGAGTCTCCCCCATCCACAAAATAACACTGTTGAATGGATTTAAGCTGTCCATCGTGTCAATAAATAATGAAACAAAACAGTAATGGGCCTTTAGTTTTTAATGGCGACAATTTGATAGGTACATGGATTTGGAGTTGTGTGAAGAGTTGTTAGCGTTTAATATCACTCATATTTGGATGACAGATGGGGGCTTGTGTGGTAACCGTTTTGTGTGCGTGTATGTTGAGTGAACAGATTGATATTATTGATTATGATTTCTGTGATTGACAATCCCCGATTTACTTAGAATTTGCTTTAAACAAATCTGTTGAGTTTGTTTCGAGTTTGTTAAGCTCACATGATAGCCAATCCCAATCAGTGAGGATCAGCTGCACAGTGTACCGTGATTCGAGGCACCAGTTGGCTTCATAGCATCCAGATTTCCCAAACTCATGGACATTTGTCCACATTTGTATCGAGTTTACAATAAATTATAAACCTACGCTCCCCCTTAATAGACAAGTGTTCAATCAACACTTTTAAATGTCTCATGAGCGACAACGTTGGAAGTATGAATTTAGCCCAGGTACCACGACCGGGAGGTACCTGTGCCCTTGAGCAAGGCACTTAACCACAATTGCTCCATCCTTCGGAAGAGATGTAAAGCCGTTGGTCCGGTGTGTTGTGTAACGCACTTAAATATCCCATAGCAATTTTTAGAGAAGAGTATAAAGGGATTACCCAATGTCTCTGGCCGCCGGCTGCCAATGGCGCCACCCACCTGTGTATCCCGATGTTTAGGTGGAAGACACTTGTAATTTCTAAAAGGCAGTTTATCAACATTAATCTTTAGTTATGTGATGCTGTCGTTCCTGTTTTTAATGGTTTTCCAATCATGTAATCTGTCTTTTGTCCGAAAAATAAGAAAACAATTTATGACAAATTGAATTCACAGCGTGCAATGGAAGTACAGTATCTTGGTACTGTCGCGATCTCGGCAATTTTCGGTCACTTAAACCATATCAATGGATAAATTCGAGTGGCGTTACCGTCTGATCCGTTCTAAGAACGCGTCTGCTGCCTAATCTAATTACTCAACACCTTCCCACGATGAAGTTGCACTCAGTACAAAATCGATTTTAACCCGCCTCTCCCTAAATCTCTTAAGACTACCCTCTGGGTCACGAAAATGTAGGCGTAATGTGCTCTCGTCTCTGGTTCCAAAGTAATGCGTACGGTTGGAGTCCCTGGTTGACACTTAAATTCGCCCGGGCTAAAGTCAATATTCCCCCATTAGACACCCTGAGGACGGACGCTGATGTGCAGCCATGATCATTGCATATAAAATATTACAAGCGTATTCAGTTCGACTTGTTCTGATAAATTTTTCTTTTTATGCAAATCACGGGGTTTAATTTATATCGGTATAAATTAACTTATCTGCAATAAATTAATGATTATTTTTTCTTTTTTCTTTTTGTATGAATCTATGTTAAAACATTTGTGACTTACGACAACTATCTGAAACGCAAAAAAAACTTGCCACCTTTTAAACCTTTAAATAGCAACAATAACAGTGCTGCGTGTAGTAATGTGTGAACTTATTTGTGGACAATAGTGTCCTCACTGTCAGACCAAACGGTGTCTGAAGGTCACTTAAACCTTCAATGGTCATTTCATGGCACAGCTGTTGAACAGCTGTTTTGACTGTCAGTGATTAGCCAAGGGGTATGGGATGATTGTAATGAGCTGCACGTGATGTCTTGATGTTGGCTTTAAAAGGGCCAGTGCAAAATGGGCATTTCAAGCAACATGCCACGATTGTCGGGGATCAACGGCAGCGTGCCCTGGGCATGCTGCAAGACGGACTGAGCTACCGTGAGGTGGCACGTCGTCTTGGCTGTTCACACCAGACGATATCGGCCCTGGTGGACAGAGAAACCCTCCACAACTCTGCAGAAGACAGACCTCGATCAGGGATGCCAAGAGTCACCAATGTTTCAATTAGCAATTGTTGGTTTGTTTTATTTTGAACTGTTACAATTTCATTACATTTTAAACAAGTGGTAAGTTTCATTTGCGTTTCAGTATATTTCTAAATGTCAATTGCACCTATCGGTAACCTGAAATTGAGCATGACATGTTTGAGTGCCTCTCTATTTGTAAACTGCCCAATTTGACCTTTCTGCTGAAAATAGGAAAACAAATCTTAAGTTTCTTTTGACTTTCAGTATAGCGCATATTCTATATAAATATGTTCACGCGCGCTGTAAATTATAATAGGTTTATCAAGCCTTATTTTGCAGCTTGTAGGCTGAGTTGCATGAAGCTTACAAGTGTCTTCCACTTAAATATCGAGGTACATACGTGGGTGGTGCCATTGGCAGCCGACAGCAGAGACACCGGTGAATCCCCTTACTCCTCACGAAAGAATGCTGTGGGATCTTTTAAGTGCATTACATAACTCACTTGGCCAACGGTTTTAAATCCCTTCCGAAGGATGAAGCATTTGTGGTTGCTCAAGGGCACAGGTACCACGACTGGGTGTCGAACCCACAACACTAAGTTGTTACCCGAGTGTTGCGAATAAACGAACATAACCACTCGGCCACGGTACCCCAATTTGAAAACGGTACCCCGAATTTAAAACAAAATCAGTAATTTCCCAATGTTCTGTAGTTTTAGGTATCACTGATATTTTCATATATGATTTTAATAAAAGTAATAATATAATTTGTAATTCATACTATATGGGGCAAGCCGAGCAGGGGTTTGGGTCGTATCATAAGTGATCTCTGGGAGGGGTGGTTATCTCATTGAAGGATTTATCCCTCTGTAGGGCTTGCTAAGCTCACATGATGGCCAATCTCAATCGGTGAGGAACAACTGCACTACGCGATTCGGGACCACCAGTTGGCTTCATAGCAGGTCTGCAGTTTGAATCTCGGTGGAGCCAGGTTGTTTTTCACTGCATCCTGATTTCCGAAACTCGTGGACATTTCCACGTTTGTATCAAAAGTAATAATTAAAAATCTTTGTATTATGTATATAGTGCTCCATCCTTGGTCTAGTGTGTTAGGTAACGCACTCTAAAGATCCCAGAGCATTCTGTCGGGTGAAGAGCAAAAAAGGCATTCCCCGGTGTCTCTGGCCGTTTCTATTTCATCGTCTTCTCCTCATGGGTTTCCTCACGCTTGCGAGCGACAGTGCAATTGGCACTTTTAAGGAATCCTTGGTTTCATCTCTTATGTGCGAAAATGGTTTAAAAACATTAACATCTTGCAGAAAGTTTCGACCTTAAAACATATCAGAATTATTCGGTGATCAAATGTTAATAGTAACATGTTAGTATTTTCCCCTGGTACTGCGCACAACCAACCCAATAATGTTAATGAATAAACGGAGCATGTGTCGTGAGCAAACACTAAGTGCGTGTTTGTTTCGGACGGATCCAGATTCAGATCGGCGCATTACCAAGGTGAACTCGTTCACTTCGCGCATATCCTGACCGAGATCTGTGATCTGTGGAATCCTTCTCGAGAGATGGTTCAGCGCTGGATCCAAAATGGCGACGTAAACATCGTGGAGATTTTGTGTGAGTAAAACCGTGTCGTTTCAGTTTTCAGAGGCAACACACGATAAAAACAAATTTAGAATGCTTGTTTATTTACGACGAATGTCGTGGGAGAAATTTGGAACAGAAATTTGACAAATTCGGTAAATAAATTGCAATTCACGTGATTTGAGATCCGAGTTGAGAGCGGTTTCGTTCGTTTCTGCGCGGTAAAACAGATCGGAATCTGGATTCGGATCTGTCATGAAACAAACACGCCCTAAGTATACGCAGAGCAATTTTTTACCAATTGTCCAACTGTCTATTTTCGCCACACGACATGATAGATGACGATTGAGTATAACCAAGATAAATACACATGCTATTTGCTTGTTCTAGATGCATTTCAAAATCTGTCTCGAACCGTGACTTGCGTGGGTGTAAAATAAATTGGCCACATTACGACAATTTGACTTCATCGTCTCTAACTTGTTTTCACGATATCCTTGAAAATATACGGATTGAGAACGCGAAATTTCAGAATGGTAATGAAAAAATTATGACAAATGATATGGTATCAAAATCTTAACACCCATGGGATAAATGTTGGGGGCGGGGAGTTAACAATGTGATCTTGACACGCTTCTTTAAGATTTGTAAACGTCGGTGGTATATATATTGCCGTGTGCAATTTTAGGACTGAAAAATCAGTACAACTGCGTGCTTCCCCAAGTGCTGAAAATCGACCATCCCAGTTCAATTCCGAGTGGTGAAGACAGCCCGGGCAGACCTGATCTAATGACCTTTCAAATTGACTTTGATAAAAGGGGAGACATGTCTACCTAGCTAATAGTGGACCCCTTGTAATTGGGAAAAGGTCGTGCATTGCCCTGTCCTATACATAAAGTAAACACCGTGCGTTGTTTGATGAGCAGTCGGCATAGAGCTTAATGAATCTATCAATTACAGTGTTCTTTTTTTCTGCCTGTAGGTACTGATCTGTTTTCGAGTTCTGTGGAAATAATTTATCATCTCTAGTTTTCCAACGTGCATGCAAGATCTTTTCCTCTGTGACTGTTTATATTATGTGTTCGAGTAGTTTTCACCGATATACATGGGACATACACTAGGGAAGCCTATACCAAAGATGCCAAATGAACGCCACAGGGTTTCGCTTTGAATTCTGGGAACACGTGTCAAAGGTTGTTGCCAGGAAATATTCCAGATACATGTATATGGGAAATAATTGAGGCCACCCAAAGTTACCGGAAAAGTACATGTATATGTCGCGCAAAGTTGAACAAAGATCATATTCATTTGTCATCAAATATAACTTTTAAACTCTGCTCTTTCAAAAGAAAATCTTCTTGGTTCTTACAATATCGTTTGACTGTATTAAAGGTATAGACACATCATTTGCCACCCCAAATTTGTTTTCACGAGTTGACAAGAAAAACCTTACTAAAAGTGTTAATAACAATGGTACCAAACACCACATGGTTTTATTTCTGTCCAAAATGGTATTTTGTGTGAGAAATTAACAATTATTGAAGGTGGTTTTCTGCATTACGGTAAAAAAAACACTGTGGCGTCTCCACGCCCGATAACCAATCCACCGGTTTCAATAGCTCCTTCTATACTACTAGTTGTGATATCACGTTAAACAGCAGTCGGTCATCCTCTTCAATAAATATCGTCCCTTTAAAACATCCCTTATTTAATTTGAAGAAAGGATATTCCATTTATATCTTTTCAGTCCCTATAATTTGAGCCTTGGGAAAAGTAAAGAAAAAAAGGGGTTTATACGGAGTGAAATTACACTGCATACTCCCCAGAGGCGTTCTTTTCAAAAACGGATCCTGCCAATTGCGTTCAATAGGAAACGTTAAAACGAGGCATTATGAACGGACTAAAGGACCGGGGCATGAAATGTCAAATGTCGTACACAATGTGGAACGTAATATCGTAAAGCTCATCGAGACTGTTAAGAAATTGACCAAAGATGGCATTTTATGATTTCTATAGATGCGTTTTCTCCGGTCATGACCCAAACATATGTTTGAAACGGTAGATTTGTAGAATTAGCTTTGCGTTGTAATGTTTGCACTATGGCTCGCGCCCAGAAATCTTCACTTTCAAATGGATGTGCAGTTTAGAACGTCCACATACTGTGCTGTTGTTGCTACGTGGTGCACGCCAATGCCTAGAAACCAACATTCTGGTTGCTTTATGCCATTCTCTCCTACACAATAATTATGTATTTACTTCGCACCTGCCGCGTACGTGCGCCTGGTTACATTACATAGCAACAACAAATTAGTCTGGTCATTTGGGAACTAAGTTTGCATGTGAATGGAAGTACGTCAGTACACCAGACGCTATTCATGTGAAACATGCTAAAGGTTAATTGGACTTTATTGGTGCGTTTCGAGCCTCGTTTCCATTGTTATTAACGCTTTTAGTAATTGGTTTTTCTTTGTGGGACATTTCAACTGCTCTAGAGTAGTTGGTGTACTTCAGAAACAATATTCTGGTCATGACCGCAAAAATGTGATCATGGCTAGTACTTGACGGAATGTATTATACATGTACTTAAGTAGACAGCCACTCTTCATTCAGAGGACAGTCTTTTTCATTCAGAATCTGGACATGTGAGTGAAAGGGCATCGGAACAACCCGTAAATGACCCGGGGAAGGGGACCTTTACTACCCGGAACACAAAGTGACAGTCCCCTGCGCCCCTTCCCCGCTCCCCCAACACCCCTTCCCCGTCCCCCAACACCGGCGTAAAATCGATGTTGGCGTCGGGCATCACCCTGACACCTTTACACGTAGTAGAACAAGGATTTTGTGCACATATAACAGCTACCCCGTCCCAAAAGCATTGACAGCCGTCTCCGTACCGCGGAGCTCTGGAATTGCCATTAGACTTGTTGAGATCTAGAGATGGCGAGTTTACAATATATTTAGATTGGTTCCCGATCCCTATAGATTGGTTCGCTTATTGCGAAAACATAGGGATCGGTAAAGGGCAGCCATGACGGACAGAATTCTGCCCGTCACGTGGTTATTATTATTATTATTATTTTAGTAAGTGCGCAGATTTTGCATTGACATTTGTAACTTGGCCGTGCGTGTCGAACATATCTAATTATGTAAATAAAGTACATTGCCTAAAGCAAAGGGCTTGGCCAATTTTTAAATATAAAAAACACAATGCGCACGCGCAAAGACGACCAATTACAGATCAAGATGAAGCGCCCTTTACCTGTCCTTATATTCTCCTGTGTGGAATGTGTGGACGGGAACCAGTCTAACAATATATTCAGCGCAAAATGGCGTCATCCAATGAAAATTATCTTGGAAAGACGATATCCAGAATGTACGATGACGACATCCCGTGATAATTTGTGATGATGTCATCATCATATTATAAATTATCTTGGAATGTCGTCATCCTACAATCTAGATGTTGTCTTCCTGAAATAACTATCACGGGATGGCGACATTTTAAACAGAAGATGTTACTATCTTGGAATAAACTATCTCGGGATGCCATTTCTAGAGTTTCGTACGATAGGGCGCTGCACGGTAGCTACCTTTCCGTTAAAGAAGTGTTTCCAGCTCACATTTTTGACCCACTCATTTTTCCCATAGATGTTGAGATTTTGATACCATATCATTTGTCATATTTTTCTCATTACCATTCTGAAATGTTGTATATTTTTAAGGATATCGTCAAAAAACACCCGATGTTTTGTAAACTAATTTATCTGGTTCCATAAAGCAGTGCAGTGATTACACCAACCCTTTTGCGTCCACATTCAAATTGGAGATTACAAATGTTATGTTTTCTTCCCATGGATAGTATTTTGGGGATGTATTTTATATGATTGTTAGGTTAAAACGAAATGCATTTTCTGGAAAAAATCTTAACACGCTCCTTTAAAGGGCCCTGCAATTGTATTTTTATCAATAAAATCTATGCAATGGAACTGCTCCATTCATTCACAGTCATGAAAAAAACCTACTTGGAAGTTGTTTTATGGGTTAAAATCAAGGTTTTTGATTTTTATGCTAATTAATATATACATATTCATGAGCAAGGTTGTGATGTCACATTAGGCAAACACAGGAAAATCTCATTCGGTATTTTTCCTAACTTGCTGAAACTTTTGTAACCCATGATTGCTTAAGGCCCTGTCACAAGAAACCGAATTGCATTACCGTTCATGTACCGTACTGATTTATGTGGAATCGGTATTGATAAGGAGTGATCGGTAAGTGGTCGTTTCTCTATCGTTACTGATAAGTTATTGACTCTGGCTGTCTCGGGGTTATAAGGACAGCACGGAATTGCTGAAAAAAAGTTTTAAACATGTTCAAAAATTGCCACCGAACTGGAGCACGTTAACGGGTCGTTACTTGCACGCTATCAGCTCGGTATTGGATCTGTTTTGCCGTTTATAAGCCGTTACTGATACGGCAAGGTTTGATATCAGCGTACCAGTACCGGATCACGAACGATTGGATAACGTTCTGATACAGAGCCGATACCGCACTTCACCTTACCTTCCCCGTTCGCTCCGTTCCTTACAACGTCGTAAACTTATTACTACCGTGTATCTACCGCCTATCACGCACTAATCACGACCGTTCTCCGAACAATCCGTGCATCAGGGGCGGATCCAGGATTTTGAAAAGGGGGGGGGGGGGGGGCGTGAAATTTTTAAGCATGAAATGCTGATGACAATGAAATAGCGAGCGCGTAGCGCGAAGCCCTGACGGCTTCTAGATGGATTCTAGATGCTGTGGTGCGATCTGAGGCAATATTTAACCACTTTAAGCAGGAAAAGTGGGTTTTTTTTTTTTGGAAAAGGGGGGGGGGGGGGGCGTGCGCCCCCCACGCCCCCCCTGGATCCGCCCCTGTGCATGACACACATATAGTATAAATATGACTAAATTGTGATGAGAAGCTCAGTTCAGATCCCACTAGAATTCCAAGATGAACCCTGCAGAAGATGCCGCGAGAATCCAAGCCATTGCTGCCCTGAACCACCACATTGACCTAATGAACATGTACATTGGAGTGCTGCGCCGCAATAGAAGAAGAAGAAGAAGAAGACAGAGAAGAGTGGAGTGGGTTCGGCCATGGATAGCCAGAAGACCAGACCTTGGGGTGTACGATCGGCTTATTTATACACTCGCTATAGCCACCCGTTTCCGACGGTTGCCGGTCGGTATGCGTTCGGTATTGGTAAGGTGTTGGTAAGGTTTTGGTAAGTTATGTGCGGTGCGCAACAGTTTATAGAACGGTATTGATTCGTGTGTTCGGTCTTAAAACGGTCTTAGAACGGTAATGGTTAGGTTTAGCAACGGTGATTTCGTCAACAGTACTGTCTCGGCTCGGACAAAATTGCTAGATTCTGGATCAAATTGACCATTTTATGCTGTATACGGTACTGGTACGGAAACAGGACGGTACTGGGGCGGTATGAGAAAGTTGATGAATTGCATTTTATGTCCGTTCTCCACCGTACTAGAAAAATATTAATTTTTCAATAAGGTTTACGAACGTTCTTGCGATTCGGTTTCTTGTGACAGGGCCTTTAGGTTTGTTTTATACGTTGCCTGCTGTAAGCAACCAAGGCTGAAAACTGCAGCAATCTTCCACAATTCCAGTTTGAAGTCTTATGATTTTTCTTTGCTTTTCTGCTGTTTGTTCCTAAATTGACATGCCCCAAACAGCGCCCTCTTTCTGTAAGTTTCTGTAAATAAACTTTCAAAGTTGAAAAATTACACCTTTTATTCATGGGGCATCAAAATGAACCGTGGTAATGTCTTTCTAGACGAGTAATCCTTCATATGCAGCATAAACTGTTCAAAGGTTATTTATCATTTCGGGGCCCTTTAACATCTTGCAAAGAGGCGAAAGTCCATCTCCCTTTTTTTTTCATCGTCTCAATCAGGAAAAATTGATGATATTGCTATTGACGCAACGGTTTCCTATTTCACGGAGAACGCTCGGAGAAATCTCCGACGGGAAACGGCCGCATTCATTTTCTTTTTTTCATTAAGGTTTGATGACGTCTCGTTCGAGACTCAAAGACTACTATAATCACGTCTTTGGTCGGATATTTCGTATCCGCAAGGATTTTGATCAGTCTAGACCAATTCTTGCATGTCTGCGATTCGTCATTTGTGGAATCGATTCCAATGAATCGGAATTGCGATTTCGTTTTTTGGCGGAATCGATTCCTATTGTCTTGGCGATTCCAGGAAATTACTCGGCAATTCTGAATGTTAATGGTGCAGAAATTACATTTTAGGAATTAGGCAGTAGTTTGTATCAGGTTTACGAGATTCTGTTTTTGTAATTGTTTTAAAATGGAATCGATTCCAAGTGGAATCGGAATTGATTTCGAAAAAAATCTGGAATCGCCCAAGCCTACAGTAAAATACATGTAGTAATGATGGTGTAGTCTTATTTAGCGCACATCTATCCTGCAGGATACTGGTGGCGCCTTGCAACTGTATACCCCTGGTCATTGGACACAACGCCCTGAGAGTATGCATCCCCAGCAGCACTCAAAGGCTACAACCAATTGCTACAGCTCATGGGTGGAGAGAGGCAGCTTTTGGCAAAGTGCCTTGCCTAAATGCCTAACGACACATTTTTAAGGTACACAAATTTAAAGGATGTCTCGACTGATTGTAGGGTAGCTTTAAAATGATGTAGCGAGATGTTCTTTTTACAAGTAGTCAGGAAACACAAAAATGCTACAACATTCAAATCGGGCCCCTAACAAAAACGAACCCAACGCGCGTGTCCAAAGGCGCGCTTAGCGGCAGTTGACTTTAGTTATCAAGTTTCCGACATCTTCGCGCCATTTCTCATTCCAAAGCAAATAATCCCGCGGAAGAAATAATCGCGTCGAAGGAACATCGTTAGGTTCTCAAGTTGCCGCCCTAGACTCCGGGATATTGCAAATTTGGTGAGGGAAATGTTATCGGGTTGCACACGGCCAGCTGAAAACGACGAACGCGATTTTACTTCATCAGGGGATGTTTTGTGGTCGAGTGCGTCAAAACTGGCCGGCGTTCATCACCTGTCGCGCCCCGCGCTGTCACAACGAGAGGGGTCACACTCGAAAACCGTGAAAGAATCGACGCGACAGTGAAATACAGGTGTAGGGGAGTTGCAGGGACTTATATAAGATGTGTCTATTTTGCTTGGGGGGAAATGTTTTGTTTAAAGTAAGAAATTTAATATGCAGCGTAACACTTCGCTCTTTTTTTAAGGTAGTTTTGCGGATTACAGCTGATGTATGCACTCCAAACACGGACACGTTCATGCATTTGTTTTCCTGCAGTATGGATGATGAACAAGGCAAGTCTTGGTCTCAGACTGCCATCTTGGTCTTGGCCTTGGACTGCCATCTTGGTCTTGGTCTCGGACTGCCATCTTGGTCTTGGCCTTGGACTGCCAGTCTCGGTCTTGGTCTCAGACTGCCATCTTGGTCTTGGCCTTGGACTGCCATCTTGGTCTTGGTCTCAGACTGCCATCTTGGTCTTGGCCTTGGACTGCCAGTCTCGGTCTTGGTCTCAGACTGCCATCTTGGTCTTGGCCTTGGACTGCCAGTCTCGGTCTTGGTCTCATATGACTTTGTCTAGACTGCAACGCTGCAGTTTTTACAGAATGCGCATCAGAAAACCCTTTTTACCCAATTTGTCAAGTTACTTGAATCACATTTGTTCGTTTTCGGTCATCGGCACGCGTAGTTTCAATCGTTCTATACAAAAATCGTGATCTTGAATAGACGTCAAAACTGCGTCAAATGTACGATATTTAACACCCCCAACATGGTGAGTAAACGTCGTGATATCCGATGTTGAAAGTCAACGGTATTGTTCACTAAATGTCGTTGACAAATTGGTGTTCAAAACAGAATTAAATCGATGCTGGAAAGGCTTTTTCGCTGCTTCTGAAGAAAGGAGTGTGAAATTAGATAGGTAATACGAGGGATGATCAACATGAAAGGGAGGGTAGTCTGAAAAAGAGGAAACGCCATTGTGGCTGAAATTTGAGAGCGGGCATCCGAACAAAAATGGGAGTGGAATTTGACATTGAGGAGTTTGATCGGAGCTTCAAATTGTGCAGAAGAAAACATGTTATTGGCTTTAAGAATGTGATGTTAAGTAACACCAAAAAGTCATACCTGGCCCCAAATATCGTAGAATATTAAGACAGATTATTGGAAAACGGTTTTAAAATGACGTTATCTACATGTGTGATTGAGGATGTATATGATAAAAACTAATCCGTGTGTAAGTCAGCTCAGTACCTCATCTACGTTGAGAGACAACATTTAAAAAACGTGCCCATCTGCTTTCGAGAAATTGTGCGTCCTATACCATTGCGCCAGAAACGAGTATCTGGTTCTGACCGCAAAAACATGCCCCTGGTAAAATTGCGACAATGATCGCATGTGGTCATAATAATGTGACCCGCTCCATAGTATAAGTCGCGCAGGCTTGGTCGAGTTTTCGCGACCATAAGTATATAAATCTGTGGCGGATCCACGCTCATTAAAATACCAAAACACAATGGAAATTCCAGGCGGAGCACGGACATTCCAGGCGGTATCTGGGCGCTGCCAGGAATTTCCATTGTTTTTTTGTATTTTAATGAGCGTGGATCCGCCACAGATTTCTACTTATGGTCGCAAAAACTTGACCTAGCCTTCGCGACTTGTACTACCTTTTTTCCCAGAGCAGGTTGTAGTGAGACTCTCATACCTATAGTTTAAAATCAGCTATTGTCACATACCTTAAATCTTTTCTAATTCGCCCATGTTTTGCAAAAAATAGCTTCAAGCGAAAACTACCCCAACGTGCCCAAAAAAAGACGGCGCCTTAAGTATCAGACTGTAATGCATGCTTAGTCATGACTGTAGGAACATTACAATGACGTCAGGGCCTAGGCCTGACCTTCAAAGGAGCGCGTCCAGATCACATTTTTGAGCCCACAGGTTTCCCATGGATGTTGAGATTTTTATACCATATCATTTGCCATATTTTTCTTATTACAAATCTGAAATTTATGTGGTGTAAAGCTCGGTGTAGTGACGTCACCTAGTAACCGTGAGCCGTAAAACATGGCGGACAGTTTGGAATCCAGACGTGAGTACGAAGAAAAACAGATTTATGACACAAAATAGAAGGGAATAGGGCTGTAAAATAAATACATTTTGCTTAATACATAATCAGTAGATGTCTGTGGGCATTGGCAACATTTATTATACGGTAGGTACCTAATTTTGCGTGGCGCCGGCTTTATTTTTCATCGTGAGTCAAACGATAACAGCGTTTATAAAGCCCCACCTGGCAACAACCTTTGACCTGTGTTCCCAGAATTCAAAGCGAAACCCTGTGTCGTTCGTTTTGCATCTTCTGGGGCGTTCCCCTGTAAACCCCCTGTTACACGATGTAAACATCTCGAACGCCCCTCGTGTGAATCTGCCGTACTAACGACTCTGTTCTGTTTCCGTCGCTCTTGCGGCAACATAAAGGCAAAAATATGGCGGCAAAATGTTTTGGCGCGCTATACTGAGACACCTGCCAACCTTTTTTCACAGGTGCATGTGTCATTTTCAGTCCTACACTTCTGAAATGAGGTTGAAAATGACAAACCGGTAATTAACTTTAAAATTTCCCACCTGTAGTTTTTAAAAAAATAAAGGCTGTTTCGTACTTCACACGAAAGCGAACGCGGAAGCGAATTTGACGTACACGGCGAAGTTTTCGAGCCACGAAATCGCAGAAAGTTGAACTACATGTACATGTAGTTTCAACTTGTGCGAATGTTCATAGCAAAATTTTGACGTTTTTTTTTAAATAAATATATTTAAATTGACATTTTTGAGTTTTCTAAATTGAGTTTTCTAACATCAAAACAAGCTGTATTGTGCCCATATCTCGTTTCGTGTCAAATTAAATCGTCAAAAGAAGAGTCTGCATATAATACAGAGTTTGCTTCGTTGAATTAAGCGATCTCATCGTCCAAAGAAATGTTGCTTTATCGAATGAATCCATAAGGCTTTGACCGGACATTGAACCAAGGGCATGCTATCGCGCAACAAGGTGTTAAGATAGGACCAAATTGGAGAAAAATCCAATTTGTTGTGCGTCCGGTGGACGCGGCAGGTGATTTTCCGAGTGGTCAAACGCGCGAACCTAATGCAAAATGCAGTGCTGCGTATTGTGTTTTAATTTGGACTCTTGTTTTTTAATCAGTGTGCAATTGAAACATCTGCCGTTATTTTGTAACGCGTGTGAAATACGTTTTCCTTGGGTGAACACAGGGTCTTTTATAGCAGGCCTACTGTGCGAGTTTGGCCACAAATTTCCCAAAAGATTTGTTGAAATTATCTTGGACTATATGTATTTTATAGTGTTAGGTAATTTTCAACAAATCTTATAGGAAAGTTACCATCATAAAATTATATACTAGCCTTTAGAAACACTGCTGCGTCGTTAATATTGAACGAAATTGGGCAAATGGGGTACTAGAATGAGCTTAGATAACTCATCTGTTTTTGTGTTAAAATATTTTGAATACAATTTACAGGTTTTAAGTTATAATAATATTTACAAATGTCATTATTGAGTTCGGTTCATATACTTCGGTGCCTTTGTTCCTCACATATTTCGGGCAATATTCAATGAAACGGTTCTTACGCACTGCCAACGGCCCCGTCGCGACGGCCCGAACATTTTACTTTGATAACATCGCTAAAAGCCATGATCGATATAAAAGGTGAACCTTCAATATTTTCGCGCTTTTTTTTCTAGACAGTCCAACCTTAGACACGCGGCTTTTGCTGAACGTTAAAAGGCATGGCTCCACCTCCGGGGCGTATATCGATTACTTGTACACCGATAATATAATAACAACACAGATTTAATTTGCATCAAGTGCACACGAGGTCACATTTTAAAATATATCACATGAACGAGCTAAAATTAGGCCGGATTCACACGCCGCTTTTTCTCAAATTTACAGGCCAAAAGGCTGTTTGAATCCACCATTCGTCCCTTGTTATAATTCATGTAATCTAACAAAATAAGTCTGAACCAAAATAGGTTCAAAAGGGTAAAAAATTATAAATTAAAATTGATCTTTTACAAAAAACATTGGAAACACTTTCTTCTTTCAGAAGTTTCCTTCATTTAAATTCTGAAGCAAACTTTACAGAATTGTCCAAAAACTAAATATATATTTTACGCAAAGTAAAGCAGAAGGTCCGCGGTTCGAATCCCGGTGGAGCCAAGTTGTTTTTCACTGCATCCAGATTTCCCAAACTCAATTTTCATGTTTTTCTATAAAAAGCTGCTGTCTATGGCGTTGCGATTTCTATACAGACTAGTTTACTGTCTCGCTTTTTCAGTAATTAGTCAAGAAAGAAAGAAAAAACAATCAAATTAACAAACAATACTAAAATATAGAGATATAATACTTACAAATGAGATGACGTTGACTGGAACGATTTCATGGTACACGGTCACCGTGACTGACTCGTTAATGACGGGGCGTACTAGCGGGTTGTAGTCCAGTAATATGTTGTTAATGAGATTCCTCGTATCTCCAAACACTGCTGCACAAAAATCAAGAACAAAATAAATTGGTAATATTTTGACAAAAAAATTAAAGATTGGAAAACTATTACAATTAAACGGCGTTATTTCCATGTGTGATTGAGGATGTGTATGATAAAAACCAACCTGTGTATAAGTCAGCTCAGTACCTCATCTATGTTCCGAGAAAACAATGAAAAACGGTGTCTATGCTTTCAAGAAATTGTGCAAAGCCATCGTCCTATTAAGGCTAGTTCCCATGGTTATAGTACACGGAAAACGTAGTCATAATACAATGTAGGCCTACCACAGTAGTGAGGGACCTAAATCACATGATGGCGGCCGTGTAAAAATCCGCGTGCACATGCACGCAATTTATATAAATTTATCTCCAGTTCTGGTTATGGTGTTATGGTTATGGTTATATGGTTATATGGTTATGGTTATATGGTTATAGTTTATTTTCATACCTTCTTTAATATACAATCAACACAGGTTGGTAATGACATATTTATTACTTGAAGATGTATGGGATGCTAGATCATTTTTTTTAAAGCCAATCGGGCTTGTACAAGATCTAGCACCCCCGTTACAATTAGCATAAACAATCTCCTGGGGCGGATTGCAATAAAATCGACTTAGCCACTGGTCTAAGACCGGTCTTTTATAGCCGGCTATCCAACTTAGCCAGTCTCGGCTTAGTCGCTGGTTTAGCCCATTGCAATAAACCAGCCGAAAAAAACACATCTTAACGCCAAAGGGACGTAGCCGGCTATCCTTGCGTGGTTTCAAGCCAAACAAACGTCCTCACGAAGCCACTAATTGATGACGCGAGTGTGGTGCAGTTTTTGCGGAGAAACTGACCGCGAAAGTTATCAAATAACACTAAAAAGGCTCTGCTAGAATGGGCACAATGTGCGTTTTGTTCGTCTTTTTTCATGCAAAATTACGATGTCCCAAAATTATAGCCTACTCGCCGCGGGCTTCAATTTTAAGACTGGTCTAACTTTAAGACAACGATATTGCAAGCGGGCTATAATTAAAGACATGTCTTAGTGGAAGCCGCATTAGCCAGCTATAGACCTATAGACTGGTCTTAGACCGCATATTGCAATCCGCCCTTCAGTTATTGTTTTCTCATAAAAAGATATTATCTCGGGTGGAATCATTGGACAGTTGGAACCACTTCCAACTTCCATTCGTGTAAAGATCTATTTTATTAAATGGTTGAATAAAATTATGTTAACACCGTCACTATGCCACTGTATGGGAATCACCGGCACTTCTCAATGCGGACCAATCTACATGACACGTACATAATTATGGGACACATGCACTTTCAACGTTTTTCCGACACTCCATTTATTTTTTCGCGAATGACATTAAGCGTTTTCCTGCCCCACCACTTCAGCTACACCGGGTTCTTCGCGGCCAGTTGGGGCTGGATTTGACAACGAAAGAGAAAATTGACGCCACTGCAAGACTAATGACCAATCAGTTTGATATATAGTGGAAACGTTCAGTATATCAGGAAATTGTTGAGAAAGAATTGCACTTCATTAAAATGGATGATTGGCTTAAAGGCATATCATTTGCAGATTTTTTTAAATATATTTTTTTACAAATTCCAGAAACACCAGCAACTAAAGAATAATGTTGATAAACAGCCACATAGATGCAGTAGTACTTCAGAAAACCATAAAAATCCATGCATGTCTTTTGTGTTGAATGAATGGTAAAAAATCGTTTACAAACGATTTTTAAAAAAACACCTTCAGCTAGCAATTTCTCCCACAAAGGTACCATGGGAGAACAAATCATGTGGTGTTTGTTACCATTGCTATCAACACTTTTAGTCAGATTTTTCTTGTCAACTCGTGAAGTAAAATATTGGATAACTGCAAATGATGTATTGGGGCTTTAATTTTGCACTTATCGCCCCTGTATTTGCGGTCTAATTTTGTCGGCATCGGCGCTGCGCCTTTAATTGTTGCGTTAGTGAAAAATGGCGCTGCTTAATACTCAATTGATTCGCTTTGAAAAAATTACCGCGCGGGCTTTTTGCCAACTTGAAAATAATAAATGGGCTTTTAGCGGGATTAACATTGCGTTATGATTGCATATTGAGTTGTCATCAGTTATAAGATTTGCAGAATGCGGCGGGTGGAAAAAGGACAGATGGAATATGCACTTCTCACAATTACTGAGAGAAAAATAATTTCACAAATGCAATATGCATAGATTTTCTATTATAATTTGTATTTATTTTGTTTTTATTTAAAAGTTGGTATGGACACAGTAGGCCTAATGGCGGATAGCAACCGGTGAAACCCAAAAATAGCTGGCTTGCACGTGCCTATTTTGTGCAATATAGAGACAGGGAACCAGCGCGCGCAACGCATGATAATTCACAACCAAAAAGTACAATACACTCGAAAAGTGTACGAAGATTGAAACACTTCAAGTGCAAAGTGCTGCATGGTCAACCAATAAAATAAACGAGGACACAATTTAGTTGGGCACGCGGAGGTCGAAAGGCGTAACAAGGCTTGTTTGGATCGTGCTACTGTGCCGCGAAAAATGTTTCCCACGCACGAAGCGGGCGGTTCCTTAATGGATCTTCCGGACCAAAACAGACGGGGGAATTTAATGTGCTTGCAAATATCCGTGTGGGTGGGGATATGTTAGATTTTTCTCAGTACTGAAGATAAAATCCCCACCTAATCAATCCAATTTTCACAGCTTTGATGAAATTGGCGCGACTCTATAAACGTTTTAGCAGTCAACATCACGACCGCATGATTTCAACATTTTACTCTCGAGAGTAAAATTCAAAAAAGCGCCTTAAAGGCCCAATATATCATTTGCAATTTTGTTTTTCATGAGCTTACAAGAAAAACCTTACTCAAAGTGTTGATAGCAATGGTAACAAACATCACTGTGAATTTATTTCCGTCCAAAATGGTATTTGCTCAAGCTATACCATCTACATATAACCAAGAAATTCGAAGCAGTCAGAATGTCTACTTAAGAGGACAGATGAAAACACAAACATAAAAATCGGGAAGACAAATTCCCGCCTAAACTTGTCGTCAGCTGAATAAGCACCCGGTGAAATGTCAGGCAGTACTCATGAAATTTAATTGATTCTCATAGATCTATGGTGTGTTTCGACAAAACCACAGTATGAGCCTTAAAGTTCATTGTACGCCAAGATGTTCCCCATTTTTGATGTCCAAATATGTCAACTTGCCACTGAGACCTGGCCATGTTTTTAAATCAAGAAACGGGTCTCGCCAGTTAGTACAAATTGTCAACTAACCACTGAGACCTGGTTATGTATTTAAATCAAGTAACGGGTCTCGCTAGTTAAGACCTGGTCATGTATTCAAATCAATAAACGGGCCTCACCTACTCAGTTAGTACAAACCGTCAACTAACCACTGAGACATGTATTTAAATCAAGTAACAGGTCTCGCTAGTTAGGACTAACCACTGAGACCTGGTCATGTATTCAAATCAATAAACGGGCCTCACCTATACTCAGTTAGTACAAACCGTCAACTAACCACTGAGACATGTATTTAAATCAAGTAAAAGGTCTCGCTAGTTAGGACTAACCACTGAGACCTGGTCATGTATTCAAATCAATAAACGGGCCTCACCTATACTCAGTTAGTACAAACCGTCAACTAACCACTGAGACATGTATTTAAATCAAGTAACAGGTCTCGCTAGTTAGGACTAACCACTGAGACCTTGTCATGTATTCAAATCAATAAACGGGCCTCACCTATACTCAGTTAGTACAAACCGTCAACTAACCACTGAGACATGTATTTAAATCAAGTAACGGGTCTCGCTAGTTAGGACTAACCACTGAGACCTGGTCATGTATTCAAATCAATAAACGGGCCTCACCTATACTCAGTTAGTACAAACCGTCAACTAACCACTGAGACATGTATTTAAATCAAGTAACGGGTCTCGCTAGTTAGGACTAACCACTGAGACCTGGTCATGTATTCAAATCAATAAACGGGCCTTACCTACTCAGTTAGTACAAACCGTCAACTAACCACTGAGACATGTATTTAAATCAAGTAACAGGTCTCGCTAGTTAGGACTAACCACTGAGACCTGGTCATGTATTCAAATCAATAAACGGGCCTCACCTATACTCAGTTAGTACAAACCGTCAACTAACCACTGAGACATGTATTTAAATCAAGTAACAGGTCTCGCTAGTTAGGACTAACCACTGAGACCTGGTCATGTATTCAAATCAATAAACGGGCCTTACCTACTCAGTTAGTACAAACCGTCAACTAACCACTGAGACATGTATTTAAATCAAGTAACAGGTCTCGCTAGTTAGGACTAACCACTGAGACCTGGTCATGTATTCAAATCAATAAACGGGCCTCACCTATACTCAGTTAGTACAAACCGTCAACTAACCACTGAGACATGTATTTAAATCAAGTAACAGGTCTCGCTAGTTAGGACTAACCACTGAGACCTGGTCATGTATTCAAATCAATAAACGGGCCTCACCTACTCAGTTAGTACAAACCGTCAACTAAAAACCACTGAGACCTGGTCATGTATTTAAATCAAGTAACGGGCCTCGCAAGTTAGTACAAATTGTCAACTAACCACCGAGACCTGGTCAAACGGGTTTCGCGAGTTAGTACAGTCCGAAAGTGTCGACTTTTGTACTCTTGCTCAAGAGGGCCCTTCTCATACTACAAATGCCAATCTGTATAACAAGTTTCATCTTGCAAATGATATATGGACCTTTAAAGTGTCTTCTTCAAAATATTAGCAAAACACTTGTCGTGGTTTTTGCTTTTTCTCAAGACTGTTCAGAGAGGTGTAAAAGGATTGCACTCCCATCAAATTATCTCCCCTATTGACATTTTGAAAGAACCTGCACTTTTTCATTCTCAAAAGGACGTGACCACAGCACGTTAGAAGAGCACTATATAATGGACTGGAAGTAGGGATCTTTGTTCAGCCATGCGTGGTGTTGTGAACATTTTGACGAGGCGATTTCGTGATAACAACAGGATGCATGGGGTCGTCTACCTTTAATGTGTCTTGAAAAAAAGCGGGAAAGTGCGTATGGACTTGAAATTGTAAGTGTCTTGCCCTTAAAGTAAAGCAGTCTACTAAGGCCCGCTTCAAACGTCGCGCTTATGCCGTGTCGAAATAAATTAAACTTTATTTTATTTTTTTTTAAATTCGACACGGCACAAGCACGACGTTTGAAGCCATTTAGCTCGGCAAAATGAGTTCGACACGGCAGAAGAATTTAGCTCGACAGGGTCTGCTGTGCTAACTCTATTTATTGCGGCCCAAGCACGGCTCGGCTTCAAACGTCGTGCTTCTGCCGTGTCGAATTTAAGTCCAGTTCGAATTTGGTCCGCAATTTTGTTCACAACTAGGAATGCGCATGCTCGCAGTGCGTATGTGAGTAAAGAAATAACCAACAAACAAGTGCATCAAAATAATAAAATGGCTACGTACAATGGACAGAATGGAAAACGCACGTGTACAACGTCCATGACGTGCACAATACCCATCCGCCATGTTGGATGTATTTAAGCTCAACTGCAGGGAGTTTGCAATTAAGTTCGACGTTTGAAGCCACTTCCGTGCTAACATCGTGCCAACGTCGTGCCAAGTTGAATTTAATTCGACACGGCATAAGCGCGACGTTTGAAGCGGGCCTAAATCGTTTGCAAACGATCTAAATAATTTCATCTTTATTGACTATTTTCTGGTAAAATGATATCGTCTCGGGCGGAAACATTTAATTGGACAGTTGATACCAGTTCAATCTTTAATTTGAGTAAGGTTTTTCCTGTCAGCTCGTTATTTAGCTTTTAGGGTCATTGCAAATAATACATTGGGCCTTTAAGCACTGATTATGTTGTAATGATTTCTATTTTTGCAACTCCTCATGTGGAGGTTATGTGGAAAATAATTGAAAATTGAAAATATACCCTCTGTCCTATATCGTGGTGCATAATTAAGATGTGCAAGGAAATATTAAACAAACAACGGTAGTATTTGCAATGTACTGCGACGCCAAGCGCGCTCATTAGAAGGTGAAACTATTCAGACCACGCGAATTATGGAGTGTTAAATACACTGTGTTTGAAAGCAAAGAAAACGCTATAGGTGTTTATTTGTCAAAGCCGCGGATTGGGAAACGCATGATGTTTGCAAAAGGACTGAAAGAAATATTTGTCATAGTTAATTTGTTGCTTCTTGGTCGCAATTTAGTATTTGTTTTAGAAGTGTGACGTCACGCGCGCGGGGTTCAACATCCGGGAAAATAACCGCCATTTTGCTGTACTGTGGGCGTGTTTGTTTCGGATGGAACCAGATCCAGATCTGCGCAGATCTAAGGTGAACTCGTTAACTTCGCGCAGATCCTGATCGAAATCTGTGATCTCTGGGATCATTTCTGATTCCGTATAACAAAATGATCGATATTCCTTCAACAAGGAAAGCTATAAGGTCATGCACTGTCCTTTTTAGACTTTCCAATCCGCGAAAAAAAATAGGTCGGGAAAAATCCAATCGATTGCAGTTTCCGAATAAGAGCTTCGAATTGTGCCACATTTGTCCCCGCTGTCGGGAACACTTATATTTACTTTTGAGGCCGGCAAATTGGTCTGAATATTTCAGAGGAAAACGGAACAGACATGAGACATTGGTAATTTGAGTGGCGGTTGGTTGCGGCTCAATCATTATTTCTTGGCACGATTTCTTCATAAAGTGTGGCAAAAACGGATCATTGTACTTTTATATAAGCCACGTTTTAGTAGCTGGAAACAATGTAGTCGCCGATAGAAATTTTGATAGCCATGGCATTAAATCGATAAATGAAGTAGCTACACGGACAGGAAAATTATTGCTGAAATGTCCAGCTCCAAAGATGTTCTCAAACGAACGATATTGGAATTTTATGTCCGTTAAAAGCCCGCCAAAATGTATTCGCGGCTCTGGAAACGACAAAGGGTTTTTGACCGAAATTTGGAGGCGTTGTGCATTTAAAGATAAGATTGGAAAACTGCTACAAACGGCCTTATCTCCATGTGTGATTGAGGATGTGTATGATAAAAACCAACCTGCTGTGTATAAGTCAGCTCAGTATAGGCCTACCTCATACATTCCGATAAAACAATGATTAGAAAAACTGTGTCCAATTCTTTCAAGACGTTGTGCGAAGCCACTCTCCTATTTAGGCTGGTTCCTGGCTATACTGCACGTTAAACAGCGCCATATATACCACGGTAGTCAAGGACCTAGTTTTGTTCAAATGAGGGCGCCCTAGTAAAAATGCGTGTGCATACAAATTTATAAAAATTCATCCTCAGTGTCGGGTGGAATCATTGCATTGGACAGTTGGAACCACTTCTATCTTCCAAATGGCTGATCACAATTTTGTGACATTTTTCGAGCATCTTATGAATTTCATGCATATCTTATAAATTCCATAAATAAATTGAAGGTATTTCACTGATTACGTATCATTTATCTATAGTGCCTTAAACCTCCATAAAAATCGCTGGTCCGTTTTTAGTGCCCATCCATTTCATATGAAACACTACCCCAAATTAGGTATCATATTAAAAGCAAGATCGTCACTGTTTCCTCGTGTGGCAATTTTGCAATTAGTAAAGTACCCAACGACTGTTTCATGTATGGTACTATCTGATCAAAAATCCATATTGGTAATTTCAAGAAAGACAATTAAGGCATTAATGAAACGGTCGTCGACATAGCAGGTATCAGTGCCTATTAAATTGCGCGCGAAAAGCATGGAATGACAATTTAATTTGGTCCGCGGCGCGCGTGGAGGGCAAACACTTGAGTTGACAGATTGTCCGGGTTTAAATTACTGTTGTTTTACTAGAAGATTAACGGTATGCCCGAAATCAGTTATCTGTTGGCTTTTGCAGATGTATATGGAGGGCCGGGTGGGGGGTGGGGGTGGGGGAGGGTTATTCGCGCCGCTATATTTCAAAATTACAAGTTTAACTGTCCACGCTATCATATCAATGCACTGTTTTATGTTTTGATTATACATGCCCAAATAGCTGCGCATAGGCCTGAACATTTGGTACAAGGACAACTGACAACTTGCTGGTGTAATTCATTACCAGATACCCAGCACTTACAGGTATCGTGAAAAAATAAAACATTTATAACAAAATTACAAATCTGAGGGGAAAGCCATGGCACAATTATTTGTCTCCGTTTGCCAAATTTCCACAGGGTGGGGGGAGAGACTGGGGCGACGATGACATCATACCTTTTGATAAGTGGCAATGTTATAAAGTACTTTCATAGGTTCATTAATTGTTTCACCAAAGTAACTATTCAGTTGACGCAAAAAGCGGATAACATGGGGCGTGCATGCATTATTTCTAAAAAATGTGTATAGGTGCATGCACATACATTTAGTAATGCCTAAACAAGACATTTCATGAACTGAGTTTATGCCAAGCTTGCAGCCTGTTACATAGTCTTGGCTCAAAGACCTTCGTCGTTGTGTAATCGATTCTGCTGTGCGATTGTTTCGATGTTGGTATCGATTCTTACCTTTTTGACCAGACTTCCACGGACCTGGTACAGGTGTGGATTTGAAATTTCATGTTGTTTTCAAACATCCCATCAGTGCAGTTCTGCAACAAAATATACTGCCGTGTAACAGGGCATGCCATAAAAAGCCTTTCGCCTCAACACCCGGTCATTACGAGTGTTTTAGGGTTGCGAAACCTAAGACACCTCATCGACCAGAGTTTGGCTGAAATAGACCCGGGTGATGACAGCGCGCACGCCCGGTCAGTTTAATTCCTTTTACCGCTACGTGATTACTATTGACCCATGCTCGCTGATTGACCGAGGGCCGTGCTCGTGGTCACACTGTTGTTGACCGCTGGTTCAGTTACTACACTAAATAGCCGTTGGATCCATGATCCCCCCCCCCCCCCCTCCCCCCTCCCCCCCACCAGGTTTAATATATATTTCTATAAATTTCATTCGAAATTGCAATAAAACACAAGCGTTTTCCGTTCTTTCCGAAAACAAAAGCTGACCCAATTTCAGAACCTTTCAGAATACGCAGCGGAGTAAAACAAAACTAGTGTTCAATGTTAAATCGACCACAAAATTCATCACTATTTTAACTTTAACATTTACTTTATCCATTAAACGAACTACCCCTGTTTTCGACTTGTGTAACGTGATTATCGTACATTTTCCCAAGTTGCGTCAATGGCCGGTAGGCGACTGCAACACGACCGCACGCAAAGCCAAATAGCCTATACCGTGTAATCAACGCAATCGCCCCACGACCACCGGCAGTGGTGTGATCGATCGCCGGACCGGTACACGGAGTACGAATGCTTAAAGGAGCGTGTCCAGGTCGCATTTTTGAGCCCCACATTTTTCCCATTTGGTGCTCAGATTGTAACACCATATCAATTGTCATATTTTTCTCATTACCATTCTGAAATTTCGAGCTCTCAATCCGTATATTTTAAAGGATATCGTCAAAAATCCACCGATATTTTCTCTTCCCATGGACAGTATTTTGGGGAGGTATTTTATATGATTATTAGATTAGAACGAAATCCATTTGTCTTAACACGCTCCTTTAATCGATTACTGACCAACTACCTCCAGTCAAATCAAAATTGATTTGAATGACGTCACGGATGTTATAACAACGCGCGCGTCCTGCGTACAGCGTGATCAATACAGGTGTTTTTACACCGTCCATTGCCCCAAAACACACCCACCCCACCCCCGTATACAGCTACCAACAATGAATTGCGGCACATAAAATCGAAAGTCACGAGAAACGCATGTGTCAAAATTCGATAAAATGTTGGTGAATATTTCGCGTGTATATACAGCAATGTCAGCACCGTGAATTTACACTTTCAAAAGCCCGTATTGAGGATTTTCAAATTGTCACCAAAAACGATGGTCTATATGTGCTTTCTTGTGTGATAAAATGTGAGCCGCTCCACCGAAAGTAGGCGCTTGTCGCACAGCCTAGAACTGAGATAATGACTAATTTATGCATGTATGTCAAGTAGGGTATTTTTTTTTTAAATCGATACCAGGATTTCTGCACGAGACCACCTATTAAGTATATCCATCTATCACCTAAAGAAGTTTAAGTGAATAAATACTACCAGAAAACAGTTTTTTTTCAGTGTTTTTCTAAAGCATACACTCAAAAAAATATTTCGTTGAGGAAACTTAAAAAAATAAAGGCAACTCTGTTGCCTTAATCCAGTTACGTCCTTTCAACTTAACGTATTTTTAAGTTAAAGCCATGTATATTTGTTTGTTAAGATTACTTGTTGTCAACAGTACTGAATATACTTAATTATTTCAAGTTAAGAGGTCATTTTTAATTTTAATTAGTAATTTCAACTCAATCTAGTAAATATTTATTACTTATAGTTGTATTTTTTAAAACAACTCAAAAAAACAAATGGAATGCATTCACTCTCATATTCTATACATTTCCAATGTCCAGTGTTTTTAAGTTATTGCAACTTAATATCTCGTAGTAAGTTTAACTTCATAAGTTTGTCAATTAGATTTTCTTGCCAATTAGGGGAACCAATGGCCCAAGAGTCATTTATGGGGAATCGATACTTACTCAAACAATGCTCCAAGAGAGCGTGCCCGTAATTGCTTTCGGCCCGGGGGTAACCAAAACTAAGCAACGTAACAGCCATGGTTATCACGTCGCAGAAACAAGACTTTGTACGTCCCCTACGCGCATGCGTAATTATGCACGGGTTTTCCGGTACCAGTGATTTTAAGTTATTGCAACTTAATAACTTTGAGTAAGTTTTATGCAGTCTGTCCAACTTAAACTGGTTTTGTTCTCGTAAGAAGTAATTTTTACGTTGCGCAAAATATTAAAATGTCAGTACTTCCTACTTTACAAAAACTGTAAAAGAGACGACAATATGATTCCAGTAATTATTACTCAAATATAACTAATAAAGTTAACTTGACTTTTAATATTGTTACTTCTACTAATCCAACGTGTTGTTAACACAAGAAATAACAAGTTATATCCACTTGTTAACATTTCAAGTTGGATTAACGCCATTATAAACGTAAATGCAACAATAACATAGTTTTGTGTAATATTTACTCATTTGTCTTGTTTAAAATTTACTTTAGGTCAGTCTCATTTTTTTGAGTGTACCTTTATGAAACTAGGCTAATTTGGCTAAAACAATGGGAAAATTACAGATATTCCCTGCTTATTTTCATTGCCTTCGGCAGGGGTTGGCACTATATCCCATACACCAGAAGAACACATGTTTATATATGGCTTTTGGAGTCAGAATTTGCATGGTTGCTAAATCCTATAATCTATCTTTAAATATTTGCGTTGTGCATTACTAAGAAAACAAAATGGCGTCCCCCATTGACCGCAAGTTGTCATAACTCTTTACACAAAAAGAACTCCATTCAATCTTTTATCCTGATAATTTATGCGCCATCGGCATCTACATTAAAGACGTCACTGTACACCAGCCTATTGTGATAAACCTCAGTGTACAGTTTTTATATCAAATTAATCGGCAAATGAAAATCTGAAAGACCGGTCGGAGAGAAAATTAAGTAATTGTTTGGTTTCTGTATAGGCCCTAAGGAATTTGTGTGTTGTACTCGATGAAAGAAAGTAGGACAGTGGACGTTTTGCGCATGCTTTGGTTTTGCAAATGGTCGCCATTCATTCACCAATTTTAGGCTGGATCCGAATTAGTGGCTTTGGCTGTGACTATGGCTGTTGCTATGCTGTTGCTATGGGCGGACACTGAAAATCCTTAGAAACAGCATAGCAACAGCCGCAGCCACCAATTTTATTCTTGCCTCGTGAGTCAAGCCCCAAATTCAATTTGGAACGCGCCTGGAGAAGTCTTTTTTTATAACACAAGATTTAATAAAGTATGTTTCTATGTTTACACACTCTGAACGTTTGGCTGCGATTTTATATGTGGGAAAAATTGTCTCTGTTTTGGTTTTTTGCTCCGGTACATTTCTGCATTTGTGATTTGGAACAGATATTTATAATTATTTGTGCTAGTAAGTTGTCCGGAGATTTTTAAATTTAGGCAACCGTCAAAAAGGTGAAATGTTTGTGATGCTTAATTACAAGTTTTCCCATTTTAGGTCAGTTTATAGGGTCATATAAAGAGAGCCAATTTATGTTTTTAGCAAAAGACCGTATCGAATAGCCGCCATCTTGTATAGGGCAACTTTTGTCATTTAAATTGGTCAACAATGGAAGCACAAAATCCTCACGGAACAAAGAAACTGCCCTGCAAGATGGCAGCTATTCGATACGGTCTGTATATACCAGAATTACAGTCAATTGTCGCACACATCCGATTTAGGCTAGTGACATATTTTCCAGATCAAATTTCTGACACCCATTTTTCTCATGGGTGTTAAGATTTTGATACCATATCATTTGTCATATTTTTCTCGTTACCATTCCGAAATGTCACGCTCTCAATCCGTGTACTTAAATAATATCGTCAAAAACCACCAATGTTTTTTAAAACTAATTTAAACTAAAATAATTTCTATATACCGAGCAACAAAAGAAACGAAAGAATTCTTTCCACTTTTTTTATTTAAAAAAGCAGTCAATCTGAGAGTGGGAATTTTCAGCACACAGAAGCTTTGTGCAGCAGTCATACACCACGAAGCTGTTATAGGATATGTGGGATATATTATCTGCCAGAATCCCCCCCCCCCCCCCCGCCCCCCCCCCCCCCCCCCCCCCCCGCCCTATAAGCCCGAAAAGTACGAAATGGCGCGAAAACATACTGCCAAATTTCAGCTATCGTTAGAACCCGTTTTTTTGGTTTTTTTTACAAACTTCACGAACACAACTCTCTCTGAGTCTAAGTTCTGTCATTCACTTAAATCTTCTTACCTTCATTTCTTTGGAACAGCAAGACCACGAAACACCACGAACACCACCACCTCTCGCCGAATGTACTTAATTTCCATGGGAATAACGTCATGATGACATCATCAAGTTATTTTCCGTATAGAGAAAGACGTGAACGTTGTGCGCTTTCCTTCCAGTAAAAAGTCCGCACTCTCTTTTCCGTACAAAAATCAACCGTACTTCACCAAACGTTGGGCGTAAATTGTTCAAGATTCGAAAACTCTCCGATGTTAATTATTTCTCTGAAATAGACAATACAGCTGGCTTCTCTTTTATTTTACTCGAGGTAAGACACTTCTTTTCAAAGTCTCAAAATGTGTCTTGAGGCGAATACACGCCACGACAACAGAAGACGCGACTTGCATTTAATGAATCTTGCGGCTTCGGACGAAAAAAAATCTCCGCGATCCAATTTGATCGAAATCTTAATCAAAACGTTGTCTGGCATCAGACGCTCCAATATAGTGCATATTTTCCAGGTAAAATAACGCCCAAAATAAACACCAGAACTTAGGAAATCGATGGTGCAGGAGCCAGACTTCTGGTGAATTTCAAGTGAGGAAAACTAGCGAAACACCGCAGAGTGTTTTTGTGGAGAAGACAAGAATATTGGCTTCCGGTAACTGCACGCAACGCGTATACGTTGGGAGCGGCCGTACTATATGCGATGACGCAGTTGAGCTGAACTCGATCACCCGCTGCAAAAGCACACGCCAGTCACTCGTGTTTTCCTTAGACATAATTTTCCCGTTTTGCACTCCCAAAATCTATTTTCTTTGCGTCCAACAAAACCGTAATTTGCAGTCAAAATGTCCCATAAACTACTACTCATTTAGATGTGATACACCGCACAGAATTATTTTTATCGCATCCAGAACTGGTCTTATCTCCATTGCGTGTCGGATGAAGGTTTTGCATATGACGTCATGAAACTCCAAGTATGGCGGCTCTGACGTAATCGGTGCGTTGACGAACCAGCAAATCACAAATATAACAAATCCATTTTGTCGCATAAATCTCGCGATGAATGTTTAATAGCGAAAATATTTTCATTTTATCCGTGTATGAAATTCTCTGTTTAAATTCGAAGAAAGAACTGTAGGCTTATAGACGTGTACAACCGGGTGCGAGGTGACACATTATCCAAATTGGTTGAAATCGGACGGCCGTATTTAGACAGCAAAAATTAAGATCGTATCCACAAAATTTTGCAACAAAATGACTTTAGTATAACCAGGTCTCGCTTGTTCTGTACGGCCGCTCATCGATTCTGAAATTTGACTTAGACTAGAGCGAAGACTCCATAAATTGTCACGTGACGCAGTCACTGGTTTGACCCGTGGATGGCAAAAGGCGGGAATTTTCATAACGGCGTCGTTGCAGGGGCGCCCTCACTTGGTCATGTAGAGTCGTTGGTGGCGCTATTCAAAGTGTTCGGTGCTGTTTATGGAATAAAGTGGTAAAGTGAAAACGTCAAGGTTACTGGGTCTGCACTCAGTACCGAACCAGTGAACTATTTCCTGCACTTTAGCAATGGACGTTTCCGGCGAATGGACGTTACCAGCGAATGTATAGACCCACTCACTCTGGCAAGTGACGTCACACTTTAGTAGCCTTTGAGGGATAGCACTGAACGACTCCCTGAGAAAAGCTATCATCCGCCATCTTGCTCCAGCAAGACAATTTCGTTCCTAGACTGGTTATGCACTTTCACTAGAGTACATGTGTTAAATGGAATGCAAGCGATCGTATGGACCGGGAAGCAGTGTTTCAATTCTAGCATAGCCATCTTGCTGTGCATACATTTGGATAAGGAATGAGTTCACCGGCACGTCAGCTTTAAATTTTGATACCCCCCGACACATTCCCTAAGCAAATTTATGCAAAGCATGATGCGTGCGCATAACGGCAGGCAAGATTATTTCCGCTTTGGCGTGCCATACGCCTGACGTCACAACTATCATATCCGCCATTACTATGTCCATACTATGGCATGCCATTGCGGAAATAATTCAACATTGATAGTTCTACCATCAATCCTGAAAAACATGTCTCAACATTTTTAAAAACTTGCCAACAAAAGCACGGTATGAGGTTTCGAACAGTCTATCAACATTTAAAAGTCATGCCAAACTGGTTTTGTTTTTAAATTATTATTTTCGCTTCGGCGTGCCAAAGTATGGACACAGTAATGGCGGATGGCAACCGGTTGTCAAGCAAAGTGAAACCCAATAATATATTATATAGCCCAACGAAGCCGGTGTGTTCCTTTAACCAAAATATAGTACTTTGACTGCATTAACAAACATTTTGAGGTATACAATGAAATTTTTAAAAAAATGCCGAGTTGTCAAATGTATATCTTTGTTCATTGTGTTGTATACATGTATTTTCAATTGTAATGTATAAGCATTGAAACGTGACCGTGTATGTTTTCAAAATTTCGTTTTACGTGTATAGCGCACAACGCACCGCGGAGAAATTGTATAAAAAAGTTCAGTTTTATATGGCGACCTGGCCAGGCGCGGATCCAGAAGGGGAGTTTTGGGGAGTCAAAACTCCTCCCTGCTCCGACACCAAAAAATATAATGTAATGCATTTTTTGCGTGTCCGCCTGTCCGAAACAAGCTGACATAAAAATCTGACGGACAAAACGCCTCCCTGGTGGCAAAACCCCCTCCTGGAAAAATTCCTGGATCCGCCCCTGCTGGCCTTTAGTGTATAGTAAACCAACAATACTTATTTGAGAAAGACGGAATCTTGGGTGAATTCTATTGTGGACATTGAAAGAAATTTAACCTTTTTTTCTGGACTGTCCTGTGTTGGTACAATGCTTGTTGGCTGTGTTGAAAACGGCTTTAAGGTCAAAGTGTATTCTCGAACTTGGTTGAATGCACCCGAAGAAAAAGACAACAACCTGGCGTTAACAAAACGCAAATGCGGTTTTGCTGGCAAGGCTGAAGGGATAATCACAATACACTATTTACGGCTGGTGTGGGGACAGATTTAGAACTGCAAGTTGGTGGAATTCATCTGGATCCTACGGTGGTTGAAAACGGTGAACATGTACGACGATTTGAGATGTTTAAACGCTCGTATAGATTCCAGACGAACATTTTGTGTGGGCATCGCTTTCGTTTTGTAAACTTCTAGTGATCGGAAAACTCCAGAAAAATGGGTGACCTTGGTGTGCTGGCATACGAAAACGACGCCATAGTTTGCGATGACGATGTGTCTACGGATACAGCGGAAGCCGGAGTAGGCGACGCCGGAGATAGCCGGGTCCAAGAGATCTTGGAAGTCATAAAAACGGGGGATTCGTACCGTCTTGATGAGTTGCTCACGGAGTTGGATGAACATGGGATGGATGCCGCGTCGTTAAGAGATCACCGGGGGTTGTCGCTTTATGTCACGGCCATCGAAGAAAGTTTTCTTGGTAAATTACCCTCGGTTGTTTTAATATATAACTTTTGGATAATAAACGCAATATCTTGTTGAGGTTGTTAAGCCCCAACTTGGAACGCGATCCCAACTATAGTTTAGATCGCTCAAACTGTACTTGGGACGGATTAGGGGCGGGGGGGGGGGGGGGGGGTTGTATAGCTTAAACCCCAATACATCAATGGTAACAAACACCACACGATTTTTTCCCAGTGTAAAATGGTACATTTTGGGTTGATATTGGCAACTGAAGGTGCTTCTTTCATGGATTTTCAGGTTTTTGGTATATACACCTTCGCCACTAATTCTTCCTAATATAACATGATAATGCCCCAGAAAGTGTAAATTTTGTTTTGAGAAATGAGAAAATATTACGTTTTTCTTCGAAAATACTTAGGATGTTTATATGTCATGCTCCATAGACCATGTTTCCTCCTCCATGCATAGACTTAGTGCATGGAGTCTCAACTGGCGAATGTGTATGGTCGTTTTTCCAAATGAAAAACCGTGTTCATTCTTTCAAAAAATGGGGCAAAGCCACCGTCCTATTGGGCTGGTTCCCTGGCTCTACTGCACGGAAAACGAAGCCATAGTACCATAGTAGGACACATGATGGCGCCCCTTGTCAAAATAATTCATGTGTACACGCATTTATATAAATTAATGCTTAATTGTCATTTCCTCATGATATCATCTCCGGCGGAATCGTTGCATTGGACAGTTGGAACCACTTCTATCTTCCTTTCCTTCCTCCATGATTTGAGTAAAAATAAATTGGTTTTTTTGGGGGGTCAAATGGTTGATTACAATTTTGGGACATTGCAAATCCTGTTTACTGGCTTTTTAAAGGGCCAATTTATCACTTGCAAGATAAAACTATCGACACCTTTTCTTGTCAACTCATGAAGTAAAATGTTGTATCATTGCAAATGATAGTCCTTTAAACGCACGAAAGGCATGAGAATCGCTTCAGCAATTCAGCGCTATATTATGCCATTTAAGCGTGACGAGTGCGAAGGTGCCTTGGAAAGTCGAGACGCCAAAACGAATTCAATATGGCGAATAGAACAAAAGGTCGAGCTTTGTGATCGGCCGCCATATTGCACAATTTTCCACTTTAGGCGGTCACGCTTCAGTGTGTGACAGAAGCTATAGTATATAAACGCATGAACTCACCATGATCATTTACCAAGGGTAGTCATATGTGACAGGGGCAAATTTCATAAAGCTGTTTAGCAAAACAAAATTGCTTTGTTTGCTTGATAAAAATGGATTATTAGTCAAAATTGTATGTCAACTTGTGTTTTTAGCAAGAATAGCAGTACACCAGTAAATTGAAATGCACATCACATAAGATTTTGACTGCTAACCCATTTTTATAAAGCAAAGGAATTTTGGATTAAGCAAATATTTTTGCTAAACAGCTTTATGAAATTGGCCCCTGTGCGTCATGCATTTTGGCGCCCTGTCACACTTTGTGAAATTTCTATCGTAACGGTTAGTACTAACAAGAAATATTCCGTTGTCTGGTTGCATCGCGAGTTATTTTCCATACAATTTACAAGGACGTGGTTATTAATACTAAACGTATTCTTAATTAAACATAGATTATAGGCTTAAATAACTATTACAAACGGCTTTATCTCCATGTGTGATTGAGGACGAACGCAATATATTGGTATGGTGCCTAATCACCATTGAAATTAAACAATTAAACTTGGAATGAGAGAAGAAAACAATAATATGGGCCTTATCAGGTTTCGAACCCGAGACCTCCGACTCGCCGGGCAGATGCTGTACCAGCTGAGCTATAAGGCACAGTGGTATACTCCCTCAGGTTTCCCCCGAGACCTCCGACTCGCCGGGCAGATGCTGTACCAGCTGAGCTATAAGGCACAGAGGTATACTCCCTCAGGTTTTCCCTACGAATCCACCAAGAGAAACAAAAATTTATTCGTGTGGAAAACGAATATACCACTGTACCTTACAGCTTGATCAGCTGGTAGAGCATCTTCATTATTTGTATAAGATTCGATCATGCCATATAAACGTGACGTGTGCGTAAATATAGGCCTATGTGCCTTCAAATTTAACAAAATTCAATATGACGAATGGAACAAAAGGTCGACAGTTTGTATTCGGCCGCCATATTGCAAATTGTTCACGCTTTGTGCGGTCACGCTTGAAAATCCCGCATGCTACAAAAAAAGGAAAAACGAACTGAAAGAAAATGGGCCAGGGGGAACAATGTCTGATGCATTCATGGCTTGAGCAGCCTGTATTATTTTATTCGTATACGAGGGGTTTGGGCAAAGGTCTTATTAAACGTTGTTTCCGGCTGAAGCGGACTCGCGAAACTTCAGACCTACATTATCTGCAAACATTACGTTTCCGGCCTACGCTGACACGCAAAACATTTTTGGCATTAATCTGCAAAACCTGTCAACTCAAAATCCCGTAACATGCTTCAAAAATTATTCTGTATACCCGGCCCAAGCTGACTCGCATTACTGTGTCCATACTATGGCATGCCAAATCGAAAAAAATTCAACACTGATAATTTAATGTTGACGCATATTTTCGCAAATGTTGCGCAAGAAAACAAGTTGGCATGACTTTTAAATGTTGATAGACTTTTTGAAACTGGCATACCGTGCTTTTATTGGCATGTTTTAAAAAATGTTTTTTAGGGTTGATGGCAAAATTATCAGTGTTAAATTATTTCCGCTTTGGCGTGCCATAGTATGGAAACAGTAATGGCGGATATGATGGTTGTTGACGTCACGCGTATGGCACGCCAAAGATTTATGCAAATCTATCACGCAACTGGTCTTTTACCTGTGTATAAGCCAGCTCGGTACCTTTACCCAAATGTTCAGAAAAGATGCGGTTTTAAAAATGAATATATAAATATTTATGTATATATGAATATTTATGAATAATTATGAATATTTATGTTTCGTTTTCAGACGCTATCAACACACTTCTGAAGCATAATATTCCCTTAGGCGATGCCTTAATACGATGCATCGATGAAAACTTCGAAGATGCGATCAATGTAATATGTCGCTACCTCGCCGCCAACCCGGTAAGTACCAAAGTTGAAGCTTTTTACAAAAACAGAAGAGAAGAACTTTATCCTATCACATAAAAATAATCTTTTATAAATTTAGAAGGAAAGTTGTAAAACAATTGACTTTTCTATCCTATCCAGCTTAGGTGGTTGTCAAAAAACATAAACTATAACCAAAAGAATGCATTGACACATTCCCATCCCCCAAGCAAAAGGTGAATACGCACTGTATGACAATAGCAGTGAATTTTGTGAAATTTCACTTTACACCCACCCCCATATTCAGCTGTGCTGCACATCCTCCAATTGCCTAATCGTAACAAATGACACATCATTGTACAGAGGAATAACATGACTTTCTAATGATACCAATTTCAAGGAAAATTATTTGGTAACAAGAGAGAAATTGTCAGTCAAACTTGAGTTTCCGAACTTTTTTGAGGAGTTTTTATATATTTTTGTTTAAGCGCACCACATTGCAAATGGTACAAGGTGGAATTGAATTGAGTGTACTATATGATCCTGCACATGTTTAGTTGGGAATTTAGCGACGCGTTTCTTATTGGCCTCGACAATATTTTGACAAAAGTTGAAGGATATCCAAACCATAGAACCGACCTTCGGACAGTGCTTTCATGAACGATAGCCTAAATGATCATATTTCAATGTCAGACCTTACCAGATCTACTGCAGGCGAACCTCGATAGAGCATTTTTATTCAACATTCCGCTTACAACAAGGAACAATTCAAGTCCCGGTTCATTGTTCTTCACTGTTTTAATTCCCAATAATAACAGTTTCCGTTACAAGGTAATTTTCAAAGGGCCGTGTACGCAAACGAGGTAATTCTTGGGTTTCACTTGGATCGACAACGGTTGCTATCTGCCATTACTGTGTCCATACTATGGCACGCCAAAGCGAAAAATAGTTCAACACTGATCATTTAATGTTGACGCATATTTTCGCAAATGTTGCGCCAAAAAAAAAGTTTGCATGACTTTTAAATGTTGATAGACTGTTTGAGACTGGCATACCTATACCGTGCTTTTGTTAGCAAGTTTTTAAAATGTTGAGACTTGTTTTTCAGGATTGATGGCAAAATTATCAGTGTTGAATTATTTCCGCTTTGGCGTGCCATAGTATGGACACAGTAATAGCGGATAGCAACCGTTGTCAAGCCAAGTGAATCCCAAAAATTTACTTTGAGTCATTTCATGAAAATAGGCCACAATGCCTCCCATACGTCGTGACACTTCTGGAGTGGAGTGGATATTTTTCATAAATACCGGGCTTTAGAGAACGATCATACCCTCGGGATATAAACGGTATACATGACCTTGTGAATCGAACATCACGTTTACATGTTGATAATACCCCAAAACACGTCGAAAACGATTCAATAAGCTTGTACAATCTTCTAAATGAAGCGTAGGTAAAACCCCAACCTTTTCAGAAAGTTGAAAATGCCTTGGTGCCCCCTTTAGGCCTACGTTGTTAAATAATTTTCTCAAAGATTTTTTTCGTTCAGTGTTAACAAAGTACCTTCCAAGTTCGTTTCAGATGCATTCGTTTTAGCGCAAATTTGAATGCAGTTTGGGATCATCCTTCATTAATTTAAAGAGAGTATTCAATTTGGTATTTCGAGCACGCAATAGGGAAAATTCTGCACTCAAATTTAAAACTACGCGCATTCAATTTTGAAATACCAGCGAAAATCATTCAAATTTTCCCATGCCCCCAAGCTTGTGCTAAATTGAATGAAGATTCAATGCTTTGTATTTGAATGACCCAAATTCTAATCAGGTTGTCTTAGCGAACACATGTGAATGTCTTGAAACGAAATTGAATAACGCGCACATGAATAAGAACTAGAGAAATTGCGTCCTGATCAAAATTGCTCGAATACGTACTGTACTTCCACAAACGAAAACGAAGGCATTTCTGATGATTCGAGCGAAAAAAACCATGATACCAAGATGTCTAAATAATTGTAAACACAGGAATTGTTTTGCAAAGCACAGGAATTGTTTTAAAATTTTGAGAACTGTGAAAGGCCATTTTTTTAAAATTGCACCAAAGTGGCTCCCTTTTGGGGGTGGGGGGAGGTGTTTTGGGGGGTTTTGAAAAGAAAATAAAAACCTTAACCCAGACGCATAATAAAAGCGTTTCGTCTGATTGTCCACTTAAAAAAAAAATCATTTTACGTGTTGCCCGACGTCTCCCTTTACCAAAACCCAACACAATGTGAGCTCTTCCAGCGCCACAAAAGCTGATTGACAATCAAAGTACGTGTGTTCATCAATCAACAGTGCTTCAACTGTGCCCTCTGACACTAAAATGGCGAGAATACTTAAGCGAAACTAAGCTAGAGAGATGGTTAAAAAGCTTCGTTTTATTTGCAAGAGGTGTTTTGGAGAAAACCTTTTACATGCAAAATAGTTTTGGGGCGATTCGTGTTTACTTAAAGACAATCGGTTGTTCTGAACTTCGATAGTGGAGCACTGTATGCGGAGTGCTGTGCATGCAATTGACAAAAGATTTAAATTGTGTGCTCAAATTTACTGTAGATATCCATAGAGACCACTCGCATATTGATTTTGTATTGTGCAATGGTTCCATGAACCAAAACTAACCAGGTGTACCATTTTGTTTACGTAAATCTCCCTAGGGTTCCAACTACACCAAAGGGCTGGTTCAGGATACACTCGTTCAGTTACACGAGGGCAGCCATATTGGCGCGAAACTTTTTTTCATTTTTTTCCCTCCAGAATTAACGCGCTTTGTATTCCGAGTCAACGAACTACGGTTAACGGAAGTTGCCACGGGGTCAAATCTGCGGTTTTTCGTTTTCAACAAGAAAACAGATTTACGCTTAAAACATTTTAGGCCTATACATATGAGTACATTTAACGATATCTCGGAAATCGGTACACATTGTATTTTGAAATATTACTTAAATTGTACTCTGATCGAAGTATTAAGGAGGCTGAAAGATGGAACATTTATCGGTCAGTAAGTGTGACTACCTCTTGTGACAAAGCTGACTGCACCAGCTTCCGTATGAGCCGCCGATGCAGGGTGCGCCACTATGACTGAAGTGCGTCCCTGAGCTCCTACATTTGTAGGACTGTTTGTGAGACGCGCGGCCCCAGAGGTCAGCTCATCCCAACATAATAAGCCTCTAATTACAGGATTCTCCCAGAAACAGGAAATGTCACATTTCATTGCTGTGGGGATCACTTTGTTCAAACGGGTCCTCGTTGACTTCGACATAATCAATGACGCGGAACAGTCATGAAAGTGATTCCAACGTGATTGGTCGATCAGTGCCTTGTTGTCCACAAGTTCACTGTATTCAACATACTTCTGTTCCGATAAAAAAAAAATGTTATTTTAAGAAAATTTGCTCTGGCTTCTTTTTGGGAAGAGTATATCTCAATTAAAACCGGAAGCGAATGTAAAACAAAATGTGGTGACGACACTTTCTTTCTTAAAATAAATTGGATATTTAATAAAACCAGTATTAATTATTTCTCTGAACTAGGAAATTTGCAAAGTTGTGCTTGATGGAAAGTGCGACAACGATGATTTTCATCCTGCCTTAACTGCCGTAATTATGGCGGCACAACATAATAACTTTGATGTTGTTAAGGTAAGGAATGAATTTCATATTTTTAATGGTGTATTTTTAGCTTTTACCAATGTTTTGGATAGGCACATTGTGACTAAACTTAGGGAAATCCTCCCTGGAGTCGATTAGAATCGATACCAAGGAATCGGAATCGATTCCATCTTTTAGAGGAATCGATTCCGTCTTTTGGAGGAATCGATTCCATCTTTGGGAGGAATCGATTCCATCTTTTGGAGGCATCGATTCCCATTATTTTGGCGATTCTCGGAAGTACCGGGCGATTATAAATGTTAATGGTGCAGAAATTACGAAATTCAAGGAAATTGGCAGTGTTTTGTTTCGGGTTTACGAGATATTTTTCTAATTTAAAGGCAAATTTTTGTTTTGAAAATGGAATCGATTCTGAATGGACTCGCGATCTCTGAATGATATGGAAACCATTGCAAAAATGTCGGAATCGCCCAAATATGTTTATAAACACGACGTTGTTTTAAGATTTTGCAATCGATTTTTCTAAGTTTTCGTAAGGTCCTCTTTCTAACAATCCACATTTCTTGAATTTTCTAGATGCTTGTGGATTTGGGAGCACGGATTGAGATTCCGAAGTTGTCCATAGGAGCGGACGTGACTCTGACACAAGCCGTGTCTACCCTGCACATCTACCGCGCCGTATCGCAACCAGCCTACATGATGGCCACGCAATTTGACATTCTCGCGCACGCCTTCAAGGTAATGGCGGCGCTGCTATTGGATATTTGGTTAATGAATTATTCATCGTAATGAATAATTCATTAATCTCCTGCAACGCACGACACGAAGGAATACATGAATTATTCACGTTGATGGAATAATTATTCCCATATTATTCTACGCACCGATTTGACCTAGAGCGCCACCAAGAGTCTCTTGCCATTAATCGTGAAACGATGAATTATTCATGAGGGTTAAGGCATCAATTTACGTGTCTACTTTATACTACAGTCAGTCCTTCAAACGTGGATAATATCCGTTGATTTCGGGACTGGTATTGTTCGATAATTTGACCTAGGGCGCCACCAAGAGTTCATCCTGACGTGAATCGTGCAAGAGAATGATTTATCTGTAATATATACACTATGTACGAGGGCATCTTTCCCTTTTTACACGTTGAACAAGTTCGAGAAATAGCTCTAGTTCGAGAAGTCACTCGATTTACGGGCGATATCAGTTGTTTAAGGGACTCTGGTATTGCTTTGAGATTTGACCTAGGGCGCCACCAAGAGTTTTTCTTTCTGCTTGTCATGTGAACATCGGTTGATGATCGAGTTGCTGTATGCGTTCGTCTGTGAATTTTGCAAATGTTTTTTCACTTTGATTTTTGCTAGCTCATTCACCTGTGTCTTCTATCATTATAGCTTGAAGCTGCTGTGTATAACGGTCTAAGTGACGTTATTCGCTATAAAGCGCGACAACAGGAGGGCGCTGCGTGCACGTGAATGGTTATCTTGTGCACTATAAGTAACTGAATGCAATTTTTGAAGGAGAAAATGTGATTTTTCTACAGAAAAGCAACATTTGCGACAAAAGTGCAAGTGGGAAGTATATCTTAAAATTAGATTATCTGTTGATTCCAGGATGTAATTTCCTTTAAATCTTTGTTCAATGTATACGGAAAAAAATACCCAGTGTTTACAGAAAAAAATGTTGTTAGACCTTTTTGCGAAAATGCAGATATATATATATATTTTTTTTTAGATGAGCAAGAGGCTACGAACGCTTGGCGAAACCTGGGAGGACTTTGGTGCAGAATTTAACAGTCTAGCAGAAAGCTTGGAAGAATTTGCGGCGAATTTCTTGGGCCAGTCCGCTTCCACCGAAGAGGTATGTTCACCATGCGCCTGAAAGTCATGTAGCTGAAGGTGGTTAGCCTGCACTCCATTGACATACAGCCTACACTCCATTGAACAGTCTTTTGTTTTAATTACAATGTACTTCATATTTTAAAGTTTTTTTACAAAAAATTATATACAACACAACATCCTTTTTCAGACAGCAATAAAATAAATATGGTAATTGTATTTTTAAGCCCCAGTGAAAGCTTCAACGAGATTTTCCTTGGCAAATCCAGATTGTCTGGCAGGCCCCTATATGTTTGTGTATAAAACACATGCCATTTATTGCAGGTGTTTTAACTGCAAGAAATCAATCAATCATCCTGTCATTGCCCAAAGTAAGAAATTGTTTTATTTATTTTTAAATTTATTTTTATGTTTTTATTTTTATTTAATTTTTTATTTAATGTTTTATAATTTTGTTTATTTTTTTATTTATTTTTATTTTTAGGTGCTTGCACTGTTCAGATACCACAAAACAGACAAGTATCGTGACCGTGAGGGACGCCAGCATTCCTTGGCTAAGGTATCGGAAGCCATTCGGTACGAACAGAAAAACGTAAGCAAATTAACGTAAATAATGGGGATATATTACCCCTGATCAGTAGGCTCTTAAAGCCCCAATATATCATTTTGCAGTCGCCCCAAAATTTTACTTCATGAGTTGACAAGAAAAACCCGACTAAAAGTGTCGATAGCAGATTTGTTTTTTCGTGTAAAATGGAACCTTTGTGGGACAAAAACATACCTGGATTTTTCAGGTTTTCTAAAGTATTACTACATCTATGTCGCTGAAATTTCTACAAGGCAGTTTATCAACATTATTCTTTAGTTATGAAATGCTGTTTTTAAAAGTTTTTCGATCATGTAATCTGTCGTAAATTTATTTCCCGTTTGTAATATATTATCTTAACAGTTCATAGCTCATCCACACTCGCAGAAAGTCCTGATCGCTCACTTCTTTCGGGGTCTGTTGTCATGGAATGCAAAGGGCGCCCTCCATCGGATATTTCTAGCCCTTCTCATCACCGTTTTCTACCCGCTCATCTGCATAGTGTACATTCTGTTCCCGATCCCACCGGTTGTCCGATTTGTGAGAATTCCGTGAGTTTCTCAAATAATACTTTTTTGTTAAGGCCAATCAAGTGAAATACTTGATTGATGTAGTCTGCATTATATTGCTTTTTGAGCTGCCATTTGAAGAATATAAAAGTAATTTCAATTTCTGAAAACCTTTTGTCCGAAAGACCTGAACTGCTAAAATTTATTCTTCTAAAATTTGTCAATTTTCAGTATGAAAATAGTACTGTCAATGTATAGGGCCTAACACTTCTGTTTTCCCTTCAGATACGTGATGATGTTGTTGAAGTTAGGTTCTGGTCTGACATTTATCGGTTTAATCATTATTCTGGGCGTTGTTCAGCGAGCGTCGAGCCCAGAGCTCACGGAGGGACTTATATTCTCCATTCTCATATGGAACTTAGGTATGTGGACTAAATCTTCAAGAATTAGTTTAATAATTAGTTTAATAATTAGCAATCCATGGTATTTAACCTGCGTTTTCAACCAGTCATTTTGTCAGGTCTTGATTCAAGTCCCAGGTTTTACGGAACTTCAATTTGGAGCTCGTATAGGCTGAGTTGCATAAAGCTCACAAATATGTCACACCAGTGAGAGACATCGGTGGGAAGTTCCATCAAGTCGAGATTCAATTCTTAGACATTGTACTATTAAAGGTAGGAATAATGCAATATGTCAAATTGCTCGCAAATAAAAGTATACAGTCTTTGCAGTGACCCAAACTTAGCCAAATTGAAGTTCTGTTTTTGAAGTGGTTCTGTTTTTATGAGAAAACAATCATTCAAGATGAATTTATATAATTGTATGTACACACGCATGTTTTTACAAGTTCTCCCTCAAGTAAACAAAACTAGACCCCTGACTGCCATGGTATTATGGCTCTGTTCTCCGTGCAGTGTAGCCAGGGAACCAGCCTAAATAGGATGGTGGCTTTGCACAATTTCTCGAAAGCATGGACAGTTTTTCATTGTTTTCTTGGAACATACAGTTGTAGTCAGAAGTTTACATACAACTATTTTAAAACTGGTGTGCTTAAACTTGCGTTGTCACCATTTTTGTAACAGTCTTTACTAAAATATGCGTTTCTTTCGTTGATAGCAATACGTTGAATTTTTAAACGTGTGATTTGAATGCAGTTTGCCTTCCAATTAAAGGTAGTGGCTCATCAGCAATGCGTGCGCACCAAATTCGTGACACGAAATACACATCTCCATGCCTTTGCTATGGAGCTGCATATTTCAAGGCACGAATTTGGCGCGCGCGCATTGCTGACGAGCCTGTGTCTTTAATAGGAAGATATCAATTTCTACTCTCCACTAGGTTTAACCAAATTATTTTCACATTAGACGCACTTTCTAGCAACAAATTTCCCCCCGTTCTGTCAGGTATATTTTGGCTTCACATAAAGATGATTTGGAGTCAAGGAGGGAGACGCTTCGTGCGCAACTTCAGTAATATCCAAGAGGCCATCATTGTCGCGCTGTATGTCACTATCTTCTTCCTGCAGTGGGACTGGCACATTGATGTGAGTTCGCGTTTGACAAAATATACAGTTAAAGGTAGAATATATGATTGGTATCTCGAGGAATCGGAAATGTTCACAGATTTACACATTCGAGCCACTAGATGCAGTAATACTTCATAAAACCTGAAAATCCATGTATGATTTTTGTGTATAAATGAATACAGTAAAAAAGTTGTCTGCAGACAACTTTTTAAAAACTACCTTCAGTTGGCAATTTCTCCCACAAAGGTACCGTTTTGCGCAGAAAAATAAATCATATACGTCGGGTAAGGGCAAACCATAATTAACATGTGGTGTTTGTTACAATTGCTTTTAGTCCTTTTTCTCTTGTCAACTTGTGAAGTACAATTTTGGATAACCAAATCAAACGAAACCATATCAAACGAAATTTCATTTTTCCTTCTGTAGGTCAGACCGAACGTTGCAAGCACGAACCGTCTTAGCCGCGCAGCTGACCAGCCGACAGACGCAAATACGCTTGACCTCCAACAACGCGTGACGACAGTTCTAGGCAGGCTCGACCAAAACCTGACCGACCCGGCCCGAGAAAATGTCAGTTCTGCTCTTTTGAGGGCCCTCTTCGAACAAAACTGCCGATTCGGAGATCCGACTTTGCTTACGACAATTGCTAGTCTGCTACCGGAGTATTACCGGGTCCACTTGGCCGCGGACGGGTACGATCCTGTGCTCGTCTCCGAAGCGTTGTACGGCGTGGCTATGATGATATCGATTTTACGCCTTACGAATCTTTTGCTGGTTAGCGAATCCCTCGGACCTCTGCGGATTTCTCTTGGATCCATGGGTGGCGATTTCATCAAGTTTTTGGGTATATTCTTCGTAGTTTGGTTCGCGTTCGGCGTCGGGATGACACAGAACTATTTCTCGGCCGCGAAGTCGGAAAGTCGGGATTGTCTGCGGAATGGAGGGACTGAGGAAAGTTGCCACGCTGAATCAAACTACGCAGCGTATGTTCTAATCCGTTTGTCTAAATCCACCTCCCTCTTTCCCCCGCCTCACCCCACCCCACCCCACACTTTTAAAGGAGCATGTCCAGGTCACAATTTAACCCATTTATCCCATGGGTGTTGAGATTTTGATACCATCTCATTTATCATATTTTTCTCATTACCATTCTGAAATTTCGTGCTCTCAATTTCGTGCTCTCTGTATATTTTCATGGACATTTTGTAAACTAATTTATCCATTCCATAAAGCAGTGCAGTGATTACACCAACCTTTTTGCTTCCACATCCAAACTGGAGATTGCAAATTTCCTGTTTTCTTCCCACTGATAGTATTTTGGTGAGGTATTTTATATGATTGTTAGGTTAAAGCGAAATCCATTTTCTGGACAAATCTGAACAAGTTTCTTTAATTCGTGTATAGCACATTTAACACACAGTCCTAATGCATTTTGCATTATTACCCCTGGCCATTGGGCTCAATAATGTCATTCTCTCAACTCCAGATTTCCAGACACACTAGTGGAGCTGTACTGGACCCTTTTCGGCTTCACAGAGCTAGACACGCTCGAGGTATCCCCACAGCACGTACTGGCTCAAGTAATCGGCACGGTGCTGTACGCCATGTACATGGTCATCGGCGTGCTTATTCTGCTTAACGCGCTCATTGGTATGCTGTCCAACACGTACAACGCGGTCGAGGTAAGGTTATCCGTCCCTTGCACAAAATCATACATGGAACAGCCGTTGGGGTCGAGGGCCGTTAGGACTTTACATGCACTGTAAAATGTTGCCTTTTTACGGTACTGACAACAAGATGTTGATTAGTAGTATGTTGGGAGGAGGGAGCGGTGTCTTGAAAAATACAACACTCTGTAGAACTGTAAAGATGTTCACAACTTTGGACGGTGCCTAAAGAAGGTTGATGAAACAGCCCGTAGAAATTTCAGCTACACAGAAGCATAACATCTTTAGAATTCATGCATGTCCGTGTTTGGGTGAAAGGATTAAAACATTATTTTAAACAAGCGAACGAATTTAGAAAGCTTACGTGTCTCTGTAACAAAAAATAAATTAAAAAAACTTAAATTTCCAAAGTCGGGAATTGGAGATACGTAGGCCTATACAAGCCTTTTTCTTAAAACGGGCTTCACATGTTGTACATGTGCGTGTACGTTCACATGTACAAAGTATTTCCATCCAATTTTAGGAAGACGCAGACACAGAATGGAAGTTCCACCGAGCTGTTGTCTGGGATACCTACCTCCATCCCGTAGGAACTCTCCCACCGCCTTTCAACCTCATCCCCTCCGTTAAGAGTCTTTGGCGGTCCCTGCGCTCATTCATAGGTGTATGGATAAAATGCGCCAGACGAGTTCGCAGTGATAAAGTAAGGGTCTTCCTCTGAACTTATAAGAAAACAGTTGTGGTTATTTCTCCTTATTTCTTCCTTTGTATCCTTAGAAATCGTACCTGTATCATATATTAAAGCAATCGTAAAGTGTCGTGAGAAAATATCGCACAGTGGGAGCTTAGCTTATTAGTCAAAATTTATTTTTAGCCCACGGATGCGAGCTTGGTACACTGTATAATAAAGATTAATGGTGTCTGTTATCATAATAGTCAATTAATATGTTTAGACAATTTGAGTGCATTGGACGGTTTAAAAACCACTGTGCCTTCAGTTTGGTTTTTGTATTCCATTTTTAGACACTATTTTATTTGCTTCTTTTTTAGACACACATCTATGCAAAACAGGAGTTAAATGACTATACTGTAAGTAAAAAGAATGGAAAATTGGCAAACTTATACAAGTTGGGAAACCCAACTAACTGCTGGGGGTAAACCTGCGATGGAGTGGCATCCCATCCAGGGGGAGTAGCAATGCTCCTATAGTCACTCCATGCCATGGAAACTAACAACCTGTTGGGGAAACCCAACTAACTGCTCGGGGTAAACCTGCGATGGAGTGGCATCCCATCCAGGAATAGTAGCAATGCTCCTAGTCACTCTATACCATGGAAACTAACAACCTTTTGGGGAAACCCAACTAACTGCTCGGGGTAAACCTGCGATGGAGTGGCATCCCATCCAGGAGGAGTAGCAATGCTCCTAGTCACTCCATACCATGGAAACTAACAACCTGTTAGGGAAACCCAACTAAGTGCTGGGGGTAAACCTGCAATGGACTGGCATCCCATCTAGTGGGGAGTAGCAATGACTTTGAAACGGATGAAAAATCATCCATAATTTTGTAATTATTTTATTTCATAGAGAGTGATAAAACTGATAAGCAGTCGCTTTGTCCAACAAAATTTGACCGGAGACTCGCAAAATGCTGACGGCGCTAGTCCGAAAGATTTGAAGCAACTTAAAAATGACCTGCTGTCATTGAGGTAAAGTTGTAGGGCTCTTGCATGGGATACGAAAACAATAAAGGAATGTGTTCAGATTTTTCCAGAAAGTGGATTTCATTCTAACCTAACAATCATATAAAATACTCCATGGGAAGAAATCCATGCAATCTCCAATTTGAATGTGGAAGCAAAAAAGGTTGATCACTGCACTGCTTTATGGAACCGGATATATTAGTTTAAAAACATTAGTTGTTTTTTTACAATATTTTTGAAAATGTATGGATTGAGAGCAATAAATTTCAGAATGGTAATAAGACAAATATGACAAATGATATGGTACCAAAATCTCAACACCAATGGGAAAAATGGGTGGGTCAAAAATGTGATCTGGTCACGCTCCTTTAAAGCCATTATACAGGATTTGCAGTGAAGTTGAATTTTTATAAATGATTGTGCACACATATTTTTTTACAAGGAGCCCTCTTGTAAACAAAACTAAGTCCCTGACTACCGTAGTATTAAGGCTCCTTTTTTCCATGCAGTATAGCTAGGAACCAGTCTAAATAGGACAGTGGCTTCGCACAATTTCTAGAAAGCATGGACACAGTTTTTCATTGTTTTCTCGGAACGTAGATGAAGTACTGAGCTGACTTATACACAGGTTGGTTTTTATCATACACATCTTCAATCACACAAGGAGATAATGCCATTTGTGACAGTTTCCAAGTTGTCTTACAGGTGATAAGAAATTGTGTACATGTATATCAGGTTTTTATTTTTCATCGTGTCTATAGATATTTTACGCAGAACCGTCTGAAGAATTTCAACAAAGCCCTGCGTGGCACCGGAGCAAACTGCGAGCAGGTCCACCACAAACTAAACGACCTGGCGCCGACGGACGCCCGAACCGGGGACCTTAACTTGCAGTCCTCGGAACTCACGGATCAAACAGAGGAACTGAACGAAAAGATCAACTCCCTCAACCTAGAGGTAAAACGTTTGCAAGAACTCCTAGCCCAGCAGCCCCAAGTTGGAACAGGACCCGATTTGGAACCAGTCGATGAACCGATCCAGGAATCGGAACCAACATTGGAAACTCAGTCCGTTCCAGATTCTGATTTGGAACCGAATTTGGAACCGAGGGAAGCGCGAACTGATAGATCGGAGAGTCTGATTCGCCGACTCGCCTCGAGAATGGAACAGGATAAATTGTGGGGTGACGACTTCGATATTCAGCAGCAGCTGGCACGCGCTAGTCGCCGCGCTGGCCACGGCAGTTATCACAAGCCCCCATCGGGTAGAGGGGAATCGCCGAGGCTTTGACATCGACAAGGAACCACCGTTCTGAAGATCGGAGATATCTTGAATGGTTCTTAGCTTGTATATCTGTTTTTGCCTGAAACCTGAACGTGTTGCAGTTTCAATCAGAGTGCATGTTTAATGCCAAAACCACAGTCGCCGCATTCTGGATGGTGGCAGTGGACGTGATAGATGACTTGACGCATGTGCAAAGCCTCGATCAGGGGCATAGGATGGGGGAGTTCCGTTTTTCAATATTTTTGTTGTTGTCGAACACGAATGCCTGAAACATATATGCAAACACAACATCTGGTATGGTGCCTAATCATTGAAATAAACAACAACTTGGGATGAGAGAAAAATCGTAAGGGCCTTATCAGGATTCGAACCAGAGACCTCTGACTCACTAGGCAGATGCTCTACCGGCTGAGCTATAAGGCACAGTTGGTATACTAACTCAGGTTTTCCCTATGGACCCGATTTTTCTCTCGGTGTTGCATGATTTTTCTCTCATCCCAAGTTTGGTTGAAACATATGTCAAATTAAAGAAAAAATGGGATGAAAGAGCATCCACACCCGACCAATCAAGTCGAAGAAAAAGGTGGAACTTGCAGCGACTTTTAGCAAAAGCCTAAAGCTAGTCAGTTGTATTTCGTAAATATTTAAGTGTTTGGTATACATTATCAAAACAAAACAAAATGAATTATACCCCTTTGTTACTACTGGGGTTTTCGTGTCGATACGAGCAAGAAATATTTTATGATGCGCATATTTTGAATTTTCAAAATAACTAATATACGAGTTGTGAGAAAAGAAATATGGTTTTTATTTGGATTTGAACCTGAGACCTCTGACCCACCGGGCAGATGCTCTACCAGTTGAGCTGTTGGGCACAGTGGTATACTCAGTCAGGTTTTCCCTGACACACCGGCAGATGCTCCACCAGCTGAGCTATGAGGCACAGTGGTGCACTCCCTCAGGTTTCCCCAAGATCCCTGACACACCGGGAAGATGCTCTACCAGCTGAGCTATGAGGCACAGTGGTATACTCCCTCGGGTTTCCCCCAAGACCTCTCACACACCAGGCAGATGCTCTACCAGCTGAGCTATGAGGCACAATGGTATACTCCCTCAGGTTTCCCCCAAGACCTTTGGCACACCGCACAGATGCTTTACCGGCTGAGCTATGAGGCACAGTGGTATACTCCCTCAGGTTTTCTGTAAAGACCTCTCACACACCAGCCAGATGCTCTACCAGCTGAGCTATGAGGCACAGTGGTATACTCCCTCAGGTTTTCTGTAAAGACCTCTCACACACCAGCCAGATGCTCTACCAGCTGAGCTATGAGACACAGTGGTATTCTCCCTCAGGTTTTCCCCCCAAGACCTCTGACACACCAGGCAGGTGCTCTACCAGATGAGCTATGAGGCACAGTAGCATACTCCCTCAGGTTTTCTCCCAAGACCTCTGATGTGGGGTGTTATGGCCGAGCGGTCTAGTGCGTCGAACTTAAGTTCCTGTGCTAGTACTATAGAATGTAGGTTCGATTCCGGGCCGCGACGGGTTGTGGCACCTGTGCCCTTTAGCAAGGCACTCAACCACACTTGCTCCCATTCCTGTAATTGGCGGTCCCTCCGCTGTTGGATGTGGTATATAAATAAATAAATAAATAAATAAATACGCCAGGCAGATGCTCTACCAGTTGAGCTACAAGGCACAGTGGTATACTCCCTCAGGTTTCCCCAAGACGTGCGCGTCGCGTCCGCCACCATCAAAAAAATGGCGTTGATACACGTGTTTTGGTTTGAGTGTATACTACTAAAGAAAAGGTATGAAAGATTTATTTTTGGCTAAATGTGCTAAAATATATTGTATGTAAATAATTAAGTTGCATTGGAAAAAAAATCAGCTGAAAACACACTCTGGCAATGTATAGTTAAAACGTCGGCTTTGTCGCTGTCTTCCACAGTCCATCGTCCACCATTCATTTGTAGACCATTTATTTGTACACACCGTGTTTTCAACTTGACAGCCTAGCTGTCGGTGCAGCAAATCTCGCTCCGTGGCGGCCGCCTCGGAGTGTTGCAAAGTATGATCTTTTGGTGAGAAGATTCATACAATGAATGTAGAAATGACTCAAGAGTCGGTGCTTGACCTGGTCTTTGACCTTGGCCAATCACATTTGCCTTTCAAAATTTTTTATTTTTGCCAAAAAATAATCCCGGCGTCAACTGGTTACGTGGAATACCATGAGTCGTTTCCGTTAGATGTGACAGGTTGATTTATTAGGTGATCGGGTTGTTCCCCGATCACCTATTGCTATTGTACGATTTCTTTGTCTTTTTTGGCTTTTTCGTTTAGGACGAAAAAGCCTTTGTTTTCGTTTTGATTTTTTTGGCTTTTTCGTTTAGGACGAAAAAGCCTTTGTTTTCGTTTTGATTTTTTTGGCTTTTCCGTTTATTTCTTCTTCTTCTGATTTGTTTCCCATAGACAAAGCGCATGGGCGTTGTCGGCGCTTTTTCAGGTTGTTCCCAAACATTGATCTTAACCAAACTTGGTCACATCAAAGACATAGTATAAGAGGTGTGCACCCAAGAATGGCTTCATTGTGACGTCATCAGTTACGTCATTATAACACTTTAAAAATGCCTAAAAAGCGGAAAATTGCCGAAATATGTACTTTTTAAAATGGTTCCCTTGCCCAAACCACATGACCCAGGGTTTTCATATTTGGCAAACATTTAGATCAGATCATGAGCTTCAATGTTCTTAGTGTAGGCATTTTCATCTGACCCTTCCTTCCTGGGTCAATCGAAGGTCAAAGTTCAGCCAATTCAAAAATCACATTTTTTGAATTTGTTTGTACTTATGAAGCAATATTAGCTATTCAACCATGCTTGATTTTCATAAAACTAGGTACAGGCATGGGCCCTATCACAAACGTCCACCACCATGTAGAACGTCACCATGACGTCAAGGATTACGTAATTATAATAATTTTAAAATGGCACAAAAGTGGATTTTTATCATGAAAATTACCAAAATATGCATTTCGTAAAACGCTTTCCTGTATGAACCCACATGACCCAGGGTCTTCATATTTTGCATACATATATATCAGATCATGGGCTACAATGTTCTTTGTGTAGGCATTTTCATCTGACCCTTCCTTCCTGGGTCAATCGAAGGTCAAAGTTCAGCCATTTCAAAATTCACATTTGTTGTGTTTTTGTGTACTTATGAAGCAATTTTAGCTATTAAAGTACGCTTGATTTTCATAAAACTAGGTACAGGCATGGGCCCCATCACAAACTTCCACCACCATGTTGAACATCACCATGACGTCAATGATTACGTAATTATAATTATTTAAAAATGGCAAAAAAGTGAATTTTCGTCATAAAAATTAGCCAAAAATGCATTTCGTAAAATGTTTCCTTCTATAAAACCACATGACCCAGGGTCTTTATAAATAGCAGACATTATAGATCAGGGGCCAATTTCATAAAGCAGTTTAGCAGAAATTTTTGCTTTATAAAAATGGGTCAATAGTCAAAATTGCATGTCAATTCGTGTTGTTCACAAAAATATCTGCTATTCTTGCTAAGAACACAAGTTGACATAAAATTTTGACTTTTAACCCATTTTTATAAAGCAAACAAATGTTTGATTAAGCAAATTTTTTTGCTTAACAGCTTTATGAAATTGGCCCCGGATCCTGCGCTACAATTTGCTTTGTGTACTCATTTTCATCTGACCCTTCCTTCCTGGGTCAATTGAAGGCCAAAGTTTAGCCAAGTCAACATTTCCGTATATACAGGGTGGATTTAAAAAAACCAAACCGAGATATTATTGCTAATTGTAACTAAAGTAGGGCGCGTATGAATGAACGGGAGATATCATCTGTTAGGGTTGAATCTCCTCTTCAAAATGACACCATGATCATGTCATTATGTTTTTGGTTGACTGAGCAGTGACCAGTGTTATGCAAGGGGCCTAGTTTTAGATTTGACCGTTCTCAATGCGAGCAAACGTCGTACAAATAAATCTTTACCGTAGCTGTCTATTCCGTGTGCCCTGTGTGACACGGCGTCGACCGAGACGGTGACACGGTAACTTTTAACTGTGTCTACCACGGACGTGTAATTCTACAAAAGATGGTTTAACAAAAGGACGTGAGTAGGATACAATCTTTTATGTTATTTCAGTCTTATTTAAGAGAGTCCACTCTGATCTCTACAAGAAAGTAATTGTATGTTATTGAGGGAATGTCGTAGTTTTGCCGTGAAGCATTCATTCCAATGTTTGTTTTCTTCCTTTTAGGTTTAGTAAGGTGCAAAGCTTAATATAGGCCTGATATCATTAAGTCATTGTCTGGATTTTATTGAACCATCTTCAACAAATATAATTAAGAAAATGTTCCTTCTTGGCCAAATTCTTTTCAATCTTAACAAATTATGTGCTCTGATTTCTGCCTTTGATGACTAATATATGTAGGCCTATATCAGTTTTTCGAGTAAACATCGGATTTCCATCCCAAATGTGAACAAAACAAACTAAAAATTAACAATATTTTTTCGCTGACTACATCGTGAGACAGCAGATGAAAATTACCAAAATATGCACTTTTAAAATGTTTCCCTCTATAAAACCACATAATCCAAGGTCTTCATATTTAGCAGACATTATATATCAGATCATGGGCTACAATTTGCTTGGTGGAGTCATTTTCATATGATTCCTCCGTCCTGGGTCAATTAAAGGCCAAAGTTCAGCCAAGTCAAAATATGCGTAAAACAATGCATAAGCCACCAAATGTCGACTTCTGTACGTGACCGGCAGAGGGCGTCATTCATAAATTACGGTGATGCACAGACCTATAAACCTATAGACCAACGATCGTGCATTGAAAATCGTGACTTGGAAAAGTATGGGCAAATGACGACACAATGGGCTGCATGAGCTAACAGCGCGGGTTTAAAGCGCTCACGGCTATTCCAAAACGCGCGTACGCCGTGTGTATTGTACGCGTTCCTATGAAGTATGGGCGATGGACGCACGACGCTCGCAAAGCGGACTGACAGCGCGCACGAGGATTAATTGTTATGCTTCCAAACTACTTCTAAAAAAAATAATAAAAATTCATAAACAATTAATATATTACACATGCCATTTTAATATACATGTAGGCCTAGCATCTAAAAGCAAATTCAAACCTTGTCTGCATCACCCAGCTGAGCTCCATATTGTACTTTTAATCTGCTGTTGTAATCCCGTAACTATATAGCCATTCATTATCGCTTTACGGTTACCGTAACTATAGCCACTGCGTAGTAGTTCTGAATCCGTTGCATCACCAAATACACACGCAGCGGCACGCATAGTGCACGCGACGTCAACTCCAATTCTCGAAACAATGACGAATCATACCCGACAATTAACGATAACGTCCGGACGTGCATTCGGGTAACTTCGGGAACCTTTGCAAAAAGGAGCAATTCCTCCTGTTTCAATGTGGCGGGCAAACGTGTACATCTTACGCGTGTGGTCTAGTGGATATGAGGCGGGACTCCCAATCAGAGGTTAGAGGTTCGAACCCCACTTCGACCAACGTGTCTGTGTCCCTGGGCACTTAATCCCAGGCACTTAAGGCACTTAATCCCAGTTGCCTCGTAAACCCAAGCGATATATGGGAAGCTGTTAAGGGGAATGCCACAATCTAACTGCTGATAGTGTTGTGCGCCTGACCAACAGCCACCTAGTTGAAGCGAAATGGTTCTGGTGATTCCCTGATGGCAGCGGTAATAATGGTAACAGCGCCTTGAGCACCCTGCTGGGTGGATATGTGCGCTATAAATCTCATCACTATTATTCAGATGCCCACATGCTTTGACCTTTGACTGTTTGACCTATTGGTCAAACAGACTCTGCTTGTTGTTTGAACGTGTTCAGAGCTAGTCTACTGTTTTATGGTTCAACTAGGGTAGGGTATTCAAAACTATGGTGTTGACCTTTGACCTTGCTCTACCGGAAGTGCATTTAAATAAACCTATTTTGTAAAAGTGGTCAACGATGCCGAGATCGGGTTGGCAGTGTTAGTGTCTAAGGTAAATGCTTTCCGAAAAATGCGCCCTCTAGCGGCGAAATTAACAAATCTTAAAATTACCCTTTCATAGCAATGTTTGCGCAAATTAGCCCATAGTGGTGCTTATAGAGTACGTCGACCACCAAACATGTCTGTAGTTAAAACATTGATTACGTCATCAGTCCTTTAAAGGTAACGCATTAAAGGTTAATATTTTAGGTTAAATAGTTGATATGTTAACAACATCTAATTTTACAAGGTAAGCATGCTCATTTTTCAAGTAAAAAAATGTGAAAAAGCCCTACGCCCTGTTCATAGAACAGACGTAACTCTATTTGGCTTTTTCGCTTTGCGGCGAAAAAGCCTTTGTTTTCGTTTTGATTTTTTTTTTTCCGTTTATTTCTTCTGATTTTTTTCCCATAGACAAAGCGCATGGGCGTTGTCGGCGCTTTTTCAGGTTGTTCCCAAACATTGATCTTAACCAAACTTGGTGACATCAAAGACATAGTATAAGAGGTGTGCACCCAAGAATGGCTTCATTGTGACGTCATCAGTTACGTCATTATAACACTTTAAAAATGCCTAAAAAGCGGAAAATTGCCGAAATATGCACTTTTTAAAATGGTTCCCTTGCCCAAACCACATGACCCAGGGTTTTCATATTTGGCAAACATTTAGATCAGATCATGAGCTTCAATTTTCTTAGTGTAGGCATTTTCATCTGACCCTTCCTTCCTGGGTCAATCGAAGGTCAAAGTTCAGCCAATTCAAAAATCACATTTTTTGTATTTGTTTGTACTTATGAAGCAATATTAGCTATTCAACCATGCTTGATTTTCATAAAACTAGGTACAGGCATGGGCCCCATCACAAACGTCCACCACCATGTAGAACGTCACCATGACGTCAAGGATTACGTAATTATAATAATTTTAAAATGGCACAAAAGTGGATTTTTATCATGAAAATTACCAAAATATGCATTTCGTAAAACGCTTTCCTGTATGAACCCACATGACCCAGGGTCTTCATATTTTGCATACATATATATCAGATCATTGGCTACAATGTTCTTTGTGTGGGCATTTTCATCTGACCCTTCCTTCCTGGGTCAATTGAAGGCCAAAGTTTAGCCAAGTCAACATTTCCGTATTTACAGGGTGGATTTAAAAAAACGAAACCGAGATATTATTGCTAATTGTAACTAAAGTAGGGCGCGTATGAATGAACGGGAGATATCATCTGTTAGGGTCGAATCTCCTCTTCAAAATGACACCATGATCATGTCATTATGTTTTTGGTTGACTGAGCAGTGACCAGTGTTATGCAAGGGGCCTAGTTTTAGATTTGACCGTTCTCAATGCGAGCAAACGTCGTACAAATAAATCTTTACCGTAGCTGTCTATACCGTGTGCCCTGTGTGACACGGCGTCGACCGAGACGGTGACACGGTAACTTTTAACTGTGTCTACCACGGACGTGTAATTCAACAGAAGATGGTTTAACAAAAGGACATGTGAGTAAGATACAATCTTTTATGTTATTTCAGTCTTATTTAAGAGAGTCCACTCTCTACAAGAAAGTAATTGTATGTTATTGAGGGAATGTCGTAGTTTTGCCGTGAAGCATTCATTCCAATGTTTGTTTTCTTCCTTTTAGGTTTAGTAAGGTGCAAAGCTTAATATAGGCCTGATATCATTAAGTCATTGTCAGGATTTTATTGAACCATCTTCAACAAATCTAATTACGAAATTGTTCCTTCTTGGCCAAACTCTTTTCAATCTTAACAAATTATGTGCTCTGATTTCTGCCTTTGATGATTAATATATGTATATCAGTTTTTCGAGTAAACATCAGATTTCCATCCCAAATGTGAACAAAACAAACTAACAATGAACAGTTTAGAATTCGCAAAGGGAAATAAAACTTGCCTCTCAACTTAGTTTTCAGGATAAACTTTTTAAATATTTAATTTATAACTGCATGTGACATTATGACAAATAGTACTAATTTTACAGTAACTTAGGCCTAATCGATGTTTTTAAATGTGCACAAACTGAAAATTGCCATATTTTCAAATCTAAACATATTTTCTGAATCGATGAAGGCTTCTGTATTATTTCCATTAAATGTACATGTTATTTAGTTTTATATGAAATTTGGCTCAATACTCTCTTAGTATAAACCCTGAACCTACATGTTATGATACTCGTCAAGGAGCTAATTAAGTAATCAAAAGTTTTTACCTGCACCATAACTTGGTATCTCACAGTTCATCAAACACCTCGAAGTGGTAGATCTGTATAGCAGTACTCCCCCACCCAGGCAAACTGACACAACTCAAAAACTGTTCATCGTCAGGTATCAGATTAAAGGAGCATACAATTTAATGTTTTCCATTTTCAAACATTCATAACAAATCAGCCGATTGACCTATGATTGTGATTCCTGCGCCACATACGATCACTAGCAAATGTCGTTAATTAATGACGTCATGATGACGTCATGATGACGTCATCACGTGACAGATTAAAGGTGATCAAATACAAGTATATGCAGACGCGCACATTGCTTGACCTTTGACCTCGTTTCCTAGTGGTCAAATCTTCGTTGGCTTATAATTTTAAAGTGATTACAAACAACACGGGACTCATAGCATTATGGTTAGGTATAGCCAAGCTTTTAAAAAAATGAAAAGGGTGACCTTTGACCTCGATAACCATTAGTCAAACAGTTTTTGGCATATATTTTAAAATTGTTAAAAAATAGATAATTTAGTTAATCATTGTATTCTGGTTAGGCGTTTTTCAAGTTTTGAAGTTTAAAAATGTGAAAAAGCCCTACGCTCTGTTCATAGAACAGACGTAGCTCTAGTTTTTTTTTTTTCTTCTTTTTCTGCTCAAACGTTTCCAGAGCTTTTCTTCAAAACTGTTAAAGCTATCAACTTGAAACTTGGTAGGAACATCAACCCCAATGGAAAGGTGTGCATACAAGTGTGACGTCACCGTGACGTCATCGGGTATCAAATTACAACCAAAAAATGACCAAAATATGCATGTTTTAAAATGCTTCCGCCTGGAAAACCACGTGACCCATGATCTTCGTATTTGGCAGGCTCATAGATTAGATCATGGCCAACAATTTTCTTCATGTGGGCATTTTCATCTGACCCTTCCTTCTGGGGTCAATTTGAGGTCAAAGTTCAACGAAAACGAAAATCTCAATTTTTGCACTTATTGAGCAGCAATGTCCATCAAATCAAGATGAATCTTTAAGAAACTAAGTACAGGTATAGGTCCTATGGCAGACTTTCACCAGCATGTATAATATTATGATGGCATCACGTGTGACGTCATCGTGACGTCATCAAGTATCAAATTACATCCCAAAAATAACCAAAATATGCATGTTGTAAAATGCTTCCGTCTCGAAAACCATGTGACTCAAGATCTTCGTATTTGGCATGCTTATGGACGAGATAGTTGGCTACAATTTTCTTTGTGTGGGCATTTTCATTCGACCCTTCCTTCTGGGGTCAATTGGAGGTCAAAGTTCAACGAAAACGGAAATCTTAATTTTTACACTTACCGAGCAACAACGCCCATTAAACCAAGCTGGATCTTTAGTAAATTAGATACAGACATAAGCCATATGGCAGACTTTCACTAGCATGTATAGTATCATGATGGCATCAAGTGTGACGTAATCATGACGTCATCAGGTGTCAAATTACAAAAATTCAAAGGTTATTATTTCCAAAATTTATATCTCAAGAACCGTAATAGATACTTGAAAAATTCTTTAACAACATGATTAGTCTAAATGAACTGAACAAATCATACGATGTCATGACACCTGTGTGACGCCTACTTCCGGTCCAAACCGGAAGTTGTTCGAAAATGTGCAATTTATTTGAATTTTGAATGCAAATAGATTTAAAGTGGCAGTGAATTTGACCATAGTTCTACGGAACGAAATGTTTCCACACATGTGGACCTTATGACTATACCAATGGTGACGTCATCACGTGGACGGTGGTTACGCAATGTGGTGTCAAATTACGCTAAATTTTTAAAATGCTTCCGTCTGCAAAACCACGTGACCCAGGATCTTCGTATTTGGCAGACTAATAGATAAGATCATGGCCAACAATTTTCTTCGTGTGGGCATTTTCATCTGACTCTTCCTTCTGGGGTCAATTAGAGGTCAAAGTTCAACAAAGACCTCAATTTGTGCACCTACGGTATTGAGCAGCAATGTCCACCAAACCAAGCTTAATCTTTAAAATAAATTAAGTACAGGCGTACGTCCTATGGCAGACTCTCACCAGTATGTATAATATTATGATCACATCAAGCGTAACGTCAATGTGACGTCATCGGGTATCAAATTACACCCCCAAAATAACCAAAATATGTATGTTTTAAAATGCTTCCGTCTCGAAAACCACGTGACCCAGGATCTTCGTATTCAGCAGGATTATAGATGAAATTCTGGGCTACGACTTTCTTTGTATGTGCGTTTACATCTGACCCTTCCTTATTGGGTCAATTCGAGGTCAAAGTTTAATAAAGACGTATATATACATCTCAATTTTTGCACCGTTCAGCAACTATGCTTATGAAACCAAGCAGGATCTTTAAATATAGTATATATACATGTACATGATTGGTAGACTGTTACAAATAGTTCCCCTGTGTGATTGAAGATATGCATAATTAAAACCAACCTGAGCAAAAACAAGCTCCGTACTTCGTCTAACTATTGAGAAAACAGTCACAAAAGAGTTTGCAGTCATTTTGCCCCAAAACCACTTCGCCCTGAACCACGGCCTGTGCACGAACTAACATTTGGGTTTTGTTTGGACAAAGTGATTTGGGATGAAATGGCACTCGGGCGAAGTGGTTTGGGGAAGAAATGGCACTTGGGGGGGAAATGGTTTTGGGGCGAAATGAATTTTCGTCTCATGAGACGAAAACTAATTGTTTTACTCATTTCTCAAAGACTAGCACTTCAGATAAAACCAATTCAGGGAAAGTTTTCTATGGTGAACATTTCAGATTTTTGAGATAGATACCAATCGTGTATACTGCCTTTAAGAAACCAGATACAGGTATAAGCCCTTTGGCAGAATTTCAGCAGCATGTATAGTGTGGCATAATTGTGACGTCATCAAGTATCAAATTACAGCCCAAAAATAACGAAAATAAGCATGTTTTAAAACATTTCCGTTTCGAAAATCAAGTGACGCAGGGTCTTCATATTTAGCACAGATCAGATTCAGACTTACAATTTTCTTTTGCTGAGCATTTTTATTTTACCCTTCCTTCTGCGGGTCAATTCAAGGTCAAAGTTTAGCGAAAACAAATCTCAGTTTTGCACTTATAGACCATGGGGCATAGGTGATTATCTTTCAGTTTCGTGGCGCAGTTCTCAGAACTATGTGGAAATAGCAAATTCTATTAGTCAATGTCAAGTGAATTACAAAAACCAAAATCCACAAACCCGAAAATCACCAGATTTTTATATTTTTACATTTAAATTTCTCTTTCAAAAATAGCGCCCTCTGTTGGCCAATTTTGGAGAACTGTGTGCATTTCCTATGGAGGTAGACTGGTTCCCGGTCCACATATTCTACATACGACGACTGAATATGAGGACAGGCTACTGTCGTGTTTAAAATAGCACTTTAAGCATTACGTCATGCATTTATTTTTAGGAGCACATAACCGTTAATTTTCAAAGCGCGCTGCGCGCTATATAGAATGAGTGTACAACAATTTGAAAGGGGTTATTCCATATTTGACCAATACAAATTTAATATATTAACCTTAAAATATTAAATATGCCCATTTTAATATACATGTATGCTAGCATCAAAAAGAAAATTCAAACCTTGTCTGCATCACCCAGTGAGCTCCATATTGTACTACTCGAAACAATGACGAATTGTACCCGACGATTAACGGTAACGTCCGGACGACCGGATGTGCATTCGGGTAACTTCGGGAACCTTCGGAAAAAGGAGGCCGAGGGATTCCTCCTGTTTCAAAATGGCGGAATTGGCGGCTGCCGGACCTTAAATTCAGTCTAGTCAAATAATGTTTGGTCCGGGTACCAGACTACTATGGAGGTGGCCATGGTACAGTGTATATAGCCAAATTGACTGCTGTGTGTGCAGTTTATTAGCTTTTGCTATTACTAGTATTAGAGGAAATCAATGTAATGGTTTCTAGTGTCACATAATGCTAAACAATTATTTAAACCATAAGAGTCAGGGCAAAACTTATACTCGAAACAATTTTTTTGAGGTTTCACATAGTCTTGCTTTATCCCATTGTACTTCAGTGTGCCAACATCTCATTTGTTTTGCTGAATAGATTTGGGATATGTGGCCAATTCTGAGATTGGAATACAGTGAAACTTGTATACAATGACCATTGCAACCTCGGGACTGGAAAAAAACCTGGCCACTGGCCACATTATAGAGGTTGCTTATGCATTGTACGCATGGCCACTATAAGCAGGAGCCTTGTTTATCAAGGTGGGCTTAAACAAGTTTCACTGTTACAGTATTATTAAACGCATTATACATATAAATTAAAGTTAATTTCCAATATGAACATTTTTGTGGAGCTCAAACATATTATTTAACTGACCTGTGCCTCAAATTACATTTTACTAATCTGTTAGCTTTCCATGTCTACTCAACGTCAAATTTGGATAATAAGCGGGGAACCTACATGTAATCTTTTCAGTAGTATATTGTGAATCATCTCAAACTGTCACTATGATGGAAATTGGGCACACACACTGATATTAACAAAAATGGGCAAATTTTGCCCAACTTTGTTTCAAATATCAACATACCCATCTTTGGGGCACAAAATACCCAACTGGTGTTGGGTAACAGCCTTAAAGTCGAGCATATTTGGCCCGAGATACCCAACAGGCATGTTGGGCATATACGAAAATATTTCTGCTCTATATGTTGAATTTAACCAACAATTGTATGCGGTTGTTCCCAGGTGTGCAGTTGCTAGAATGCGTCCTGCCTTGTGTTGAAAATTCCCCATTAACTGGAGTATAGAACTTGTATAGTTTACCCAAGAACATTTTCTGCATAGTGACCCAACAAATGTCCTAATGAAATTCTCCAACTTTATTTTACCCATCATATTTTTTATAGTATACTTTGAAGCGCCCACTCTGGATTTCACAATCTCCAACAGATGGAGAAAATATTGTTTGTCTGTATACTATGCTCAACCTTTTAATACTTTCAGCAAGAGGTAAACAAAATACACCAATAAATAGCCGCTGTTTCCCCAATTTACAGAACTTTGCATTTAACCATCGTTGGTGTCCTGGATGTTTTACCCAACAGAGCATTTTCTGCATATGTTGAGGAAATATGGCCTAAACGTCAAAATAAAATTCTCCAACTTTTTTTTACCCAGCAATTTTTACAGTGCACCATTGTTAATAACACGCGTATAATGCATAAGCAACCTCTATAATGTGGCCAGTGGCCAGGTTTTTTTGCAGTCCCGAGGTTGGCCACTATATATGGGTCATTCCATAAATACGGGACCCAGTGTTCCCCTTTACGTCATAACACTTCCGGAGTTGATTTTTATACATACCGGGCTTCAGAGAACGGTTACCCTCAGCATATAAACAATATATGGCCTCGTAAATCGAACAACACTGGTGCGATCTTCTAAATGCAAGTGTGACATTTTGAAATTTATATTGAAAAATTATTTAAATTTCGCTCATAATATGATTTGAATTTATAAGGTACAGGTTCTACAGGTAGGTAAAACCAGAAGCTACCTTTTCCAGAAAGAACCTGGTCAAAAAGAATTTTAAAATGCCTTGGTGTCCCCACTTACGTCTCGAATATTATCAAAACTATGACACCATGACATGTCTAAATGTTTGGAAATTGTTTCAAATATCCTACACTATCAGAAATTGCACGGAAATTTATTCAAAATATTTTGGTAACTTGAAAAGGCCATTTTTACAAATGCTTTGGCCCCCATATTTATGGAATGACCCACATAGGCCTACAAGTTTCACTGTATTCCAATCTCAGAATTAACCACAGATCACAAATCTATTCAGCAAAACAAATGAGATGTTGGCACAGTAAAGTGCAATGGAATAAAGCAAGACTATGTGAAACCTCAACAAGTTTGTTTCGAGTATACATGTACGTTTTGCCTTGACTCTTATGATTTAAATTATTTTTTAGCATTATGTGACACTAGAAGCCATTACATGAATTTCCTCTAATAGCAAAAGCTAATAAACTGCACACACAGCAGTCAAATTGACTATATACACTGTACCATGGCCACCTCCATAGGAAATGCACACAGTTCTCCAAAATTGGCCAACAGAGGGCGCTATTTTTGAAAGAAAAATTTAAATGTAAAAATATAAAAATCTGGTGATTTTCGGGTTTGTGGATTTTGGTTTTTGTAATTCACTTGACATTGACTAATATAATTTGCTATTTCCACATAGTTCTGAGAACTGCGCCACGGAAATCACTTTCTGAACACATTTTGCTGCCTTGCCCCATGGTCTATTACTAGGCAACTTAAAACTGACCGTTAAAACCTACTGCATGGATCGTCATAGAATAAGATCAATATGAAACTTGGTGAGAACATCTACCCTCATCTCTAGGTACGTGTGCACCACAGATATCTATTAAAATAGATATCTGTGGTTTGCACACAATTGTGACGTCATGATGAGATTGACTGTGCCAATAGTGACGTCATCATATACACATCTTTAGCGTTGAATAGTCATGTCTTGACAATTCCAATACTGGCAATCGATATGTGGATATTTCTTTTGAAACATCGACCAACTCAAGTTTTCAACCAATTTCAACCAAGTGTGACGTCATAATGAGGTCAATATTCATATCGCCCGATCACCTTGCGTTTTTAAAAAAAAAAACGCCAATGTCTAGTTTTTTTTGTACTTTTTGGTTTTTGTTAACTGTAACCAAATATTTTGCGTGATGTAGCAAAGGTATATTGCGCAATTTTCAAAGAAATTAAAAATAAATCCACTTATTTATCGCAAAAAGATTATTGGTTGGCCTTTCACTTTTTTATTAAAAATTTGCAAACGGGAATGTTTCCCGAAAAGGTACACGTAACGCACTTTTCTTAAAAATATACAGCCCGTGCGTTTTGGGTGAGGCACTTCGAAAAATAAAGGTTTTTTTAATTGATAGTTTTCTGGAAACAAGATTCGCTTGCCCAAGTCTGACCTCCCCTGCTCGGCCTGCAACGCGCATCGGAGATTGGTTCCCGATCCTATCGCTTATTGCGAAAATATAGGGATCGGTAAAGGCAGCCATGACAGAATGTGGTTATTTTTAAAAACAAATTTAGTAGGTGCGTATATATTTTGCATTGACAATAGACAGTTTCGGCAAGCTCAAAATCCGCGCACGTATCCGTACCATAAACTGAGATGCCGAAACTGTCTATTTGTAACCTGGCCGTGCGTGTCCAACATATCCAAATGTATTGCCTATAGCAAAGGGCTTCACCGATTTTTAAATATAAAACACACAATGCGCACTCGCAAAGACGACCAATCACAGATCAAGATGAAGCGCCCTTTACCGGCCTGTCCTTATATTCTCATATGTGGACGGGAACCAGTCTACGCGCAGCGCTCATATAGCGCCCTCCGGACCAGTGGCCTGTCCAATCTGTTTTCTTCTGTTTCTTCTGTCTCAGAAAGTCTTCCGAGACGGAAGAAAAGAGATTTGACAGGCCACCAGTCTAAAAGGCGCGCTGCACGCACCGCGCACCACAGACCGTACACGGGAAGTCAGACCTGGGCCATCCTCTTGCAACAGTGCCCCTTTAACGCACTCCCTAACTCCTGCGTACAGTGGCCCTGTTGAAAAAGGCCCCATTTGGCGGTGGGACTAGCGACAGAAATCTTGTCGCCTCTGCTGGACCAATCAGGACGCTTGCAGTGCATTGTGCAGCACGATTGCAGGCATTCAAATGTAACGCGCGCAGATTGTAAACACCGTGCATGCATGTGATACATGTACTCTGTAATGCTGGCCGTTGTCCGCGTCGGCGATTGGCTGCTATTTAAAGCATATTGGGGAATCCGTTCCATTACATTCGTCAGCATGCATCCCTGTTATTAATTTGAAAAACTGCGGAGTAAATAAGGTTCGTCGTTTGAAAGTTTGGTAGGAATGGGACAGTCATAAGGAACGGAACCCAATACAATTTCTGGAAAGTATAGAAATTGTTTCTTTTCGGCATAACATGACTGAATTGATTAAATTACATCAAAATGACTCGGGCGTGAGTTAGCTCAAGACAACAGCCGGTTCGCTCCACAGATTTGCGTGTATTTCCTCAGGGTATTGTCACGTCGCTTTGCATGAGTAGAAATTCCCTGAGATCTCAGGATGGACCTGGGCAAGTCTGGCAAGGCGCACAAACAGCCGTATAAAAACGACGTTTTCACAGGGTTGTCGATGTCCCCCCTGAAAATTGAACACCTTTGTGGGGAAAAAGCACTCCACATTTTTCCAACAAAAGCGACCTAAACACGTTATAAATCACTTCTATGTAAACATCGCAACGTAGCATAAACAAAGTACAACCATGGAGCTATAAAAGCTCCATGGTACAACTCTCTGTCGCCACAGGCTTTGCGCATGACTACATTCCAAAAGGCGGCGTGCAAACAAAACTAATGAAAATATTCAACGCCATAAAAATCCTCACATTTTAAGACCTTGAACCGTCCTATTGCGGTTGCGCGTTAACACGCCACTCTTCAAAGTTTCTCTGAAAATACAATTACAAAACATGTTAAAGTTGAACACCCGGGGAATAAATAGCAAATGCTACATCATTATCCTTGGTTTTTAGCAGTGGGTTTGAATGAGGTTTAGGTAACATAATGAACTATACACCAATCCCAGAGCCGAGGACTCCTTTTCTTTATATCCGCCCGAGTGCTTCCACTGAATGAACTGTATGTTTTTTGCTGTTGCTAAAGTTGCATTTGTTTACTTTGAACAAGTTGCGCGTCTTTGCAGGGTATTGTACAAAGATTTAAATACATACAACCATGAACCTTCCTCCATGATTGAACCATAGCTCCATGATTGAACAGAATTGTAAAGATTAGACTTCACGGTGTGTCTTGCTTTTGTCTCGAAGTCGCTGTGAGAGTTCCAAGCATTTTAAATGATTTTGTGGGGTACCGTGGCCGAGTTGTTTCGGGTCACTGGCTCGCAATACTCGGGTGAAAACTTGAGTCACAGGTTCGATACCCGGCTGGGGTACCTGTGCCCTTGATCAAGCTGTCGGTCCAATGTGTTAGGTAACGCACTTTAAAGATCTCAGAGCATTCTTTCGTGAAGAGCAAGGGGATTCTCCGGTGTCTCTGGCCGTTTCTAATTCATCGTCTTTTCTCTCTAATAAAGAAGAATTTGAGGGCATACAAAATATTCATGAGCTCGGCGCACGGATCTCTGCTTATTTACTTGGCTGCATCCCGAGAAACCACCCGGAAAGCCACTCTTCAAACACACCCAAAACGGACATGCAGAATAATACAATGACCTTCCCGTTAGCTACAGTAAACACTCTCGTTGACCTCACGCAGTTGAACATAAATAAAAGTGGTCAGTTTTATGAGTGGTTCGCGTTGTTAGAGGTCATTTCATTCTACCTTGAAAGAAGGAAGGAGAAAACAAATTAAGATTTATTTTTTGGAATTTCTTGCACGTGACACTTTATTAATAGGTCGTTTAGACGAGGTGCTTTCTCTGGAACTAGAATGCATTTTATAGCTCCACCTCTGGGGCTAGCACTCCCCAAACTTAGCCCCCAAAATTTGTGGGGGCTAGCCCCACTTAGCACAGCAGGGTTTCTTGAACGCAACTGACCTTTTTTTGTGGCATCTGGCCAATCATGTTAATATGCTATCAAATTTGACCACATTTTAGCTTCTCTGAAACTGTGACTCTGGAGTTATCATCACCGTGAACCCCCACCGAGTCCGTTACACCGCGTTTACACTCGAATCGGCAAAGGTGGATACAGATCCAGCATTTTTATTGCGACCACAAAACTGAACATTTGCCGCGTTTACACAACGCCCCAAATCGCTTCAACTCGCTTCAGAAACCGCAAAAGTCACCACTAAATGTAACTGCAGCGCATGCGTGAGCTGTTATAGGTGTTGCTGCACTAGTGCCAGATTGGTCAATTAAATCTACTACACTGCGGGCACCGCCCCAAGGACACTCAAATTGCCGAATCTGTATTCGGGTAGCGTTTACACTACAAGCGACCTTGACGATTGCGCGGTTCAACCCCGCAATTGCGAGGTTCAACCCTACCCCAAAGGTGACTTGAAAAAGGCGAATCAGACCCGGGTCTGATCCGCCTTTTTCAATTCACCTTTTGCGTTTACACTTAGTGCCTACCCGGCTTCAACTCCCTTTTTTGGAAATTGCGGAGTTCGATTCGGCAAAGGCGAATCGAGTGTAAACGGGGCTAAAACAAAAGTGTCGAGTGTCGAGTTAGTGACCTGTGGAATGTAAACAGATGTTAAAACTAGTATGGTGTCCCAGAGATGACACACCGCGTTGCCTAATAAACAGTCATATCGCACATATCACCCAACGTTATTACTCCTGGTCATTGGGCTCTCAATAGCATTCTTTAATTAGCCTTTTTGCGTGTTTTACTTAAAGAGCGTTTGGTGTATTGACTTACTTCCTTTCACATGCAAACTAAGGATCCACTTGATCAGACTAATGTTTGTTGCTATGCGGTGCAAGCAGCAGGTTTGAAGTACAGAATCAATACCGTGTTTATCGAAAAAAATAGCACAAAGCAACCACTATACAGAAATTGTATAATTTACTGAGCTTATTATAACCATGGAGGAAGCTTCCTCCATGTTATAACGTAATATATAGAAAGCGAATGAGTCAACGTTTCGATCCGGAGATCTTCATGAGGACTGACTTAAAACAGTTACTCTAAACTATACACAGTACACAAATATAACTCGGGGATAAACTGTTATCAGTGGCTGGGTCCAAACATGGAGGAAGGAAATGGCCCCAACAGGTGTATGGATGTATGTAGAGGCCAAAGTCAATGTTTATATTAGTTGTCTGCTTGATAAACAATGCTTCCTTTGTCCAGTATTTCTGCATCCGTCTAGTCAATTTTGTGTTTGTTGTTGATAACATAGCGTTGTTTTTGTCCTTGTTTTTTACTACTCGTGCACCACGTAGCAAAAGCTGCATAGTACGTGAACTGTCTAAATTGCACCTCCATTTAAAGAGGAAGAATTCGGGGAGCCAGTATTATGCAAATGTTACAAGCAAAAGACTAACTTGTGACAAAGTGCCTTGCCTAAGAACATACTGCCATTAATGGCCGGGATGGGAACTGAACCCACAACCTGTGGATTTAACCAAAGTCTTTGATTCGGACCACAAGTATGGCGTCAGTAACCAGGGTATAATTGGGTCTAAACATTCGCTGTTAATCCAAAACGTCCATTGCTTAAAGTACAGGGATGTAGTTCACTGGTTTTATTGTAAACACAGCAACCTTTGGTGACACCATAATGGTAACGTTTTTACTTTGTATTTATACTATTAAAAATGGCCTGCTGCCCACCAATTGGCGAAGCCTATTCATTAGGTGAGTGTCGCCCTTGAGGTACCATACCGTATTCTACGGGTGGGTATTCGGAATCAGTCGGGCGTTAACATATTTTAGCAAAGGCCTCACCATGAACCAGAGATCTTATTTCACCATTTATTTTGCAACAAGCGAATGTCTCTCGCTTACTTGACGCGCGGAACAGCTGAAGACTGTAACTCGGCTCTGAACCTGCCGTGAAATTTGGAAATATGGAAAAGGAAGCGTTTGAGTTAGGGGACTTAGACGAAAACTTTGACAGCAATGCTGATAATGTGGATGTAGTGATTATTCAACCCAACGAAGGGCCGAAAGAGGAGTTATATGAAGGGGCCACTGCCCTTCCTAATGAAGAGATTTTCTCGGACACGGAGGGAGTTGGTTACGAAGAGGTGCACCGTGTTGTCGACTCGGGCAACGGGTTGAAACTTGAGGCGTTGCTCGCTGATTTGGAGGAGAAAGGTGGTATTCGGGATTGGCGAAGCAAAGACAATGTGACCCTGTATGCCGACGCTATTACGGACTCTTATTTGGGTAAGTTGCAATGTGGGTGATTGGTAAATAATGCATCTTGATGTTTGGGGTCCTCCTTCCTCCATGCTCCAAGAAAGTACGTACGCGAACTTGCTATTAAGACCACCTTGATAAAGAGGCCACCTGTCTAGTATATTGCTACGCGTCTTTTGTCTCAAAGGTCTTTCCTCACAAAATTTTAAATTTCTCATTTGAAATTTTGGGTTTTTCCATCAAATCAGAAAGGGGGTTCAATACCATGCACGGACACCATGCAAAAATGTTAGTTTGATGATAATTAGGAGGGAAAAGTGTCATAAACTTGCTAAGGAAAAACTTACAATTTTTGAGAGTGCATGGTATGATGGTAATTTTTTTTCGGTACGCGTATAGTAGCATTGTTCGATTATCATGCCGGGTTTTTAGAGTTGTTAGATTTGTTCACGGACGCAATTTTCTTGTTAAGTATTAACTGTTGAATGTGACTGTCGACAAGAGCTCAAGGTGCAACCCGTACATACGTTTCCTACCTCCATCAGTCCATGGTTATATACAGCCTTTTAACAAATTATTGGACCGCCTATAATGTCTTGAATTATTTATACAATTCATCCCTCTTTAGCAGCAATCGGGCCTATGTTTATGATGTTTGGTCTTAGACAATAGTCATTAGCTCAGGAGGCTTACATGACATCAAATATTGAGACATTCCTTAATTAACAAATTTTTGTTGTCGGGTTGTAGGAGGTCCAATAAATTGTTTTCAAGGCTGTACAGAGAACAAGAAATATCTCCCATAACGCTGAAAACAGGATACAAACTTATCAGCATTTTTTTCAGCAAAAATGTCAAATTGGGCAGTTTGGGCAAATTGCCGCTGAGCTGATGGGCGCGTGATGAGCGTGTCTCTAATGCGAATATGAGCATCAAAGTGGTTGTGCTCACGTCTAGGCACAACTAGTCCCGGTTTCTGGCAGACTCTAGCTTGTTGTCACGTTGGTTATCGTCGCGGCAATTTTAGGCAACGCGGTGGTGCTAGGGCATGGTCACAGTACAGGCTTCCATTGACGATGTGTATCCATTTCGCGCCGCATTTTCCCGACTTTCTTTTGGCAATAATTTTATTTATACTGGACAAAACATGCTCATTTTAGTTTTTTGTAATTTCTCTTTTCGTGTTCTGTTGAATAAAATGACTTTTATTAAACTTGAGTGATTTCATTTTTTTGTCACATACCAAGGCAACTCAAAGAGCAAAATAGTCACTCCAAAACGAGATGCCCCTTCTTATTCCTTGTATAACAAAGTTGCTTTTGTTTAAAACAGTGTCTTTTGTTTCTTGGGTAGGCCTATATACATTTCTTTTAAAGATTCGTTCTAATCTTGCAGATGTCATCAACGTGCTCCTGAAATATGACATACCGCTGGGTGACGCCCTCATACGGGCGATTGACTCGGACTATGATGACGCCATCAAGACAATATGCAAATATCTCAGCACCCGGGAGGTTAGTTTTGTTTTTAAAATGTCCACCATTTGCAAATGAAACGTCCAGGTTATTTATATTGTTATGTCATTTTAGACGAAAGGGTGAGACACCAAGTAAGTTTTTAGGCTAGAATAAGATTTCCCAGTAATAGCACTTGCATCAAGTAAATTCCCTGTACTTTAATTTCGTTTCCGAATAGCGACGAGCTCCCTTCTCAATTTGAATGTAAAAAAGCCACGTGAATTTCATTTGCTGTGCAGTATAATTCAAAGGGACAGCGTTCTAACTCGTCCTGGTTGCGTGAAATTAGTCTTGTGTAGTGATCGGCAAAAAATAAAACATTTTTTGAATTGATATTTTTTCTATAAACGTAAAAGTATTCGCTTTCAAATGAGGCATCGACGAAAACAAAATCGACCAACGTTTAGTTTATACGAACATTTACTGTCAATATTTCGAATTATTGGCGGTCCGCCAATAATTGAGGCGTAGACTTGCCCAAGTCTGACCTCCCGTGCTCGGTCTGCAACGCGCAGCGCACGTGCGCCCTTCGGATCAGTGGCCTGTCCAATCTGTTTTCTTCTGTTCAGAAAGTCTTCCGAGACGGAAGAAAAGAGATTCGACAGGCCACTAGTCCAGAGGGTGTGCTGCACGCACCGCACTACAGACCAAACACGGGAAGTCAGAGCCGGGCAAGTCTAGGCAAGGCGCAAAAACGGCCGTATAAAAACGGCGTTTTTCACAGGGTTGCCGAATCGGATGTCTAAAATACAAAGTATGATGTTTTGTCGTTTAACACGGTGTTAAAGGGAGATTTCGATTACACGACGGCGACGTGAACACAACGTAATGACGTCACGCAAATCTACTGCGCATGCGACGACCTTAACTCTTCGTTCTCTCCCGAAGTTCACGACGTGCCTTTGGGTGTTTTGGCGTTGTGTGGAGAACGGCGACGTGGGGTGGTCCAAGGACGTCAGACAATGCAATTTCGGGTCATGTGGCTGAGTACGCATAGCGCGAGAAATTTGTGCAACGACGCTTGCGGTCAGCTTTTTCCCCCTGTTGTGTCTCTGTCGTGTAATCGAAAGCTGACTGAACGCAACTGACCTCGCTCTGACACCCTGTTTACACTTGATCCCGAGCTCGGGGTCGAACACCGAGCTCGGGATCAGCCCCGGATCACAAACTGAGTGTAAACGCTCTCGGGACCAATTTGGCCCCGGATCCCGAGCTCGGGATCAGTTTGCGGTTAGATAAGCAATTAATCTTTACCGCAACCTGCCACAGCCGTAGCGGGGGGGGGGGGGGGGGGGGGTAAACGGCCTTTTCTGTCTGGCGCACAAATTTTACTTCTAAACTAGTTCATTTCTTGTAAATTCTCCCTCAGGCTGGCCATAAATAAACGCCATTTCATCTTTCTCCCGTAATAACCTCAGTTGAAGCTGCATGCAACCGTTTGATATCAATGGATAGCTAGTATACTCTTATCTCAAAAGGGTGCACTTACTGTGGTTCAATGCCGTGGCAGGTCGCATTACGCAAATATTGGATGATTGTTCCCGAGAATAAAGTGCGCTCAAAGCAGTTACCGGGTCATTGACTGAACATCGGAGACCATAAAATTGCGGGTGTGTACCATGTTCTTTGGTAAATTGAAAGCATTATTTGGGGACAATTATTAGTCGGGAACTGGCATTGATATAGAAAACCTTTATTCTGGAAAATGAAAGCATACCATGCACATGCACCTTCGTGTCACGCGATATTTCAAAAATAGATATTTCCTGATAATTTGGAAGTTCTCAATGACCGAAAATTTTAAGTTGACAACAAAACTTTGGCTAAAGTGTTCATGTCAACAGTAACAAGCACCACATGAGTTTATTCCTGTCCAAGATGGTAGGCCTACTTTTTGTAGGAAAATTAACAACCGAAGGTGATTTTAACATTATGCTACAACTTATGAACTTATGAAATTGTTAGGTATGGTGGGATTATTTTAACAATTTTGTCCAAATGGCGCAATTTTGTCGTACCCACTTACCGCTCTTCCAGCCAAAAGTGTGGAATTCACATGGTCGCTTGAGTGTCAGATGGCCTTTGACCAATTAAAATAAGGTCAAGACCAGTCAGATTTTTAGAACCCATTATTTATCATGGACGCAAGTGACGTGGCGCGGTATCCTTCAGGCTGATAGCCAAGGCTATAACACTATGAGCAAAAACATGTACATGTTCATTGTGACCCCATTGTTAGTAACAATGGTGTGTGCCCAATTTCCATTGTTAGATGTTCATAGTGTAAGCACCCAATTTTTAGTTACCTCTCACAGAACGAAACTGTTCAACCGTTGAGAAAGATCGAAGTACTGGCATTGTACTTGCCATTGGAAACCTTGAGGTTTATGGCCCATTCTCACTCGTTGTGCGCACATGTTCAAAGGTATAATTTCCGATATGAACATATACCTGGCGAAGATAACGTACTTGCCGACAGATTGAGTCCGTGTTAAGCTAATCAAAAGTGTGAAAGCTAAAAGGTTTTCTGTAGCTGAAATTTCTGCAGGCTAGTTTACCAACATTCTTCTTTGGATATGTTAAGTCCTTTTTTCAAGAATCCCTAATAATTATTAGGCCTTTAAAGACTGATTACATGATTGGAAAACTTTTAAAAACGGGAACAAGAGCATTACATTTAGAATAAGTATAATGTTGATCTGCTTGTAGAAATTTCAGCAAACATAAATTAGATGCAGTATTACTTCAGAAGACCTGAAAAATCCATGCATGGTTTTTGAGTATGAATGAATGGTAAAAAAGTTGTCTGCAGACAACTTATTTAAAAAACACCTTGGCAATTTCTCCTAGAAAGGTACCATTTTACACAGAAAAAAAATCATGTGGTGTTTGTTACCATTGCATGCTGTCAACACTTTTAGTCACATTTTTCTTGTCAATTAAAACTCGTGAAGTAAAATTTTGGGTAACTACAAATGAATTATTGGGGCTTTTATTTTAACACAAAAACCATACATGGATTTTGAAGGTTTTCTGAAGTATTAATGCTTCAGTGTAGCTGAAATGCGGGCTAGCTTAACCAAATGCCATGCCCTTATTCCATCCAGGAATCCATATGTAAAGTTTATCTTGCAAATGATTGGGCCTTTAAAATCGTATAGACTTATTTGTCATTATTTGTTATTTATTTATTTGTATTTTTTTGTTGTTTCGACAGGATTTGAAGAAATCGGTTCTCGAATCCCATTGTGACAATGACGATTTGCATCCCGCGTTAACGCCGATGATTCTTGCCGCTCAGCGGAACAATTTTGAAGCAGTACAGGTAAGCTGAACAATAAAAAAAACTATTTAATATTTAAAAACAATTCAATAATATGAACGCAATTTTGATGAATTTCAAAGGAGCTTGATCAGATTTGTCCTGAAAAATGGATTTCGTTCTAAGCTCTAAAATCCCTATTACCTCCCCAAAATACTATCCATGGGGAGAAAACTGGAAGTTTGCAATCTCCAATTTGGATGTGGAAGCAAAATGGTTGGTGTAATTACTGCACTGCTTTATGGAACCAGATAAATTAGTTTACTAAACATTGGTGTTTAAATTGAGAGCGCGAAATTTCAGAATGGTAATGAGAAAAATATGATAGATGATATGGTGTCAAAATCTCAACACCCATGGGAAAAATAGGGGTTCGAGTGATCTGGGTACGCTCCTTTGAGATGGTATGATTTTCCTATATTTACCTCATTCGTACTCCATATTGTCTTTAAAACCAACAGATATTGGCCGAACTCGGAGCCACGATTGAGGAACCCTCAATTTCACTGGGTGGTGACGTGACTCTGACGCAAGCGGTCTCTACTATTCACATCTACCGGGCTCTCTCGCAGCCAGCCTACATACTAGCCACCCAGACCGATATTTTCAGCTATGGTTTCTCCATGACTGATAAGCTAAAGAAGCTGAGTCGAGCTTGGACGGATTTTGGGGCTGAGCTTGAAGAAATAGCGCGCAGGGTGGAAGTCTTTGTTGGGGAGATGCTTGGCCAATCGAACTCTACAGAAGAGGTACAGTAGTATAGTACGTGTTGGTTGTGCGCCGGCCTGCAAATTGTTTTATTTCCAAACGACATATAGCGCCGCTTGTTTTCTGATTGGTGGACCACATGTGCATACTAATGCACGTTCTTTAAACCCAACTGCAGTTCAGAACTGTTTAAAAGTATTTTCTCAGTTACTGAAAAATATAATGGTATAACCACAGCGAGAACTGAACTCGGGTCCTTCTGATTGATAGTCCTGTGCTTTACCACTAGACCAACAAGCATCTCGCAAAAGCCTCTCATTCTCGTTCCTTTATTCCCTAATTTAAACAACTCATTGAGGGCACTATGAAGAGAGTATGAATAGTAATTTACAATGCACCAATTAGAAGGCACAGAATCCGCTGCTTATTCTATGTCGTTTGGAAATACAAAATAGTTATGTTCAGACAAAGGTAAAGTCGCGGCGCTTCGAGGGTGGTTAAAGACTATTGGAGAATTTTTAAAAACAGGAACAAAATACATGTAACTAAATAATATTGTTGATAAACTGCCTTGTAGAAATTTCAGCCACATAGATGCAGTAATACTTCAAAAAACCTGAAAAATCCATGCATGGTTTTTGTTTGAATTAATGGTAAAAAAAAAGTTGTCTGCAGACAACTTTTTAAAAACCCACCTTTTGTTTGCAATTTCTCTCACAAAGGTACCATTTTACAAGGGGAAAAAATCACGTGGTGTTTGTTACCATTGCTGTTAACACTTTCAGTCAGGATATTCTTGTCAACTCAAAGTAAAATGTTTGGTCACTGCAAATGATATACTAGGGCTTTAAACCTTCGGGCACGCCGGCATGGTTTGTTTTATTTCTCTCTTTGTTTTCGTACTCGTATTAGATCTTGTCATTGTTCCGTTATCACACTACTGACGAATATCGAGATCCAGAGGGGAAACAACACCCGTTATCTAAAGTGTTTGAAGCACTCAAGTACGAACAGAAAGAGGTGAGAAATGTTTAAAAAATGATTTGATTTTTTTTAATTTTTTTTAGTATAGGCCTATGATGTATTTTAACACTACACTACAAAAACTGTGGTTTTAAATTAACACCAGTGGTGTTGTCTTATATAGATACCAAGTCTGGTGTTGAGTTTTAACACCACAAGTATTAGTTTTAACACTTAGGGTGTTAAAAATAATGCATTTATTCCAAGTGTGGAATTAAATTGGTGTTACATTTTAACAAAATGATCAAGCGTTTCAAATTGTCAAATGTTTTGTTAAAACGGTCAACCGTCCCGCAAGACTTATCATGACCGTTCCGCAAGACTTATCATGACCGTTCAATCGTGTGGGACCGTTAAATTATCGCATATAAATTAATGAGGTATAAACAGTATTGTTTTTTCCTCAACCGCCCCACAAATCCAGAAATGTTATAGTCTACCATTTAAAACAGTCTAGAATTTCATAATTGTATATTTTTGGAAGGGTTAACCGTTCTGCATGAGTTATCATGAACGGTCAATCGTTTCAAACCGTTCAAATTACAGCATATCAACAAATATTTAGATTGGTATAGGCCTACATGTATTAATGTTTCGTTGCAGTTCATAGCACACCCTCACTGCCAAAAGGCGATCATCTTACAGTTCTACCGAGACCTTTTGGACTGGAACGAGCGCGGCTTCGTCCATCAAATACTTCTGATGTTTTTGGTTGTCTTAGGCTACCCAATCATCGGCCTTCTGTATATTTTTGTGCCTGTAAAAAGAGTGGTCTCTTTCGTACAACAACCGTGAGTATATATTATAACATTGAATGTGATACTTGTACGGACGTGCATGCGGAGGCAACTATTCCAGGTTGAGGGCGGTCTGCTGGTGTGGTGGTACATTCCCTGTCTTTCACCTCTGGTGTCGCTGGTTCGATTCCTGGGCGTGCATATAGATAGAATGTTCTGACACAGAGACTGTTTTCATACTGGCTTATCCTGTTGTACTTTAGAAGATACTTTGAAAATATTCAGTAATTTCTTCACGATAAATTCAGATATAAGAAAACTCCCTATCAACTAAAATTGTAAACGTTAGGTACAGTTTTATACTTCAAATTGCCTATTGGTCAAAAACAAAGTTATGAACTTTCTGACCCATTAACAAAGCGGGCCGCATTCGATTATTTTATATTTTTATTATTTATTTATTTATTTTCCTTAATGCCAGGTACGTCCAGTTTTTGATGAGCACCGGCTCAGGCTTCACATTCCTGGCTTTTGTTATTTTGAGGTCTGTGATCGACAGCTGGAACTATTCACGTACAGCACACGCTTTGACTGTAATTGTCTTCATCTGGCTTATGGGTACGAGTTGGTTTTTTATCTTTAAAGGCAGATCACATGATCAGAAAGCAAGAACAACAGCATTACATAACTAATATTAACTGCCTTGTAGAAATTTCAGCCATATAGATGCCGTAAAACTTAAAAGAATTTGAAAAGTCCATGCATTATTTTGTGTTTAAAAAAGCACCTTCAGTTGGCAATTTCTCCCACAAAGGCACCATTTTACGCGGGAAAAAAATCATGTGGTGTTTGTTACCATTGCTATCAACACTTTCAGTCAGGTTTTTCTTGATAACGCATCAGGTAAAATGTTGGGCAACTGCCAATGATGTATTGGGCTTTAATTTCTAGCTATAATTTCTAGCTATAATTTCTAGCTATAATTTCTAGCTATAATTTCTAGCTATAATTTCTAGCTATAATTTCTAGCTATAATTTCTAGCTATAATTTTCTACTTATTTCTTAGGTATAGCATGGCTGCAAATAAGGAGACTCATGAAGTTTGGACCGCGTGAATATCTGGGCGACGGTGCTAACATCTACGACTCTGTTCTCATAGGATTGTATTTGGCGATCTTTTTCCTGTATTGGAAAGGAAGTGCCGATGTAAGTATGTCAGATTTGCTGATGACAAAAAACGCATAGGCCTATAGGCCTATAGGCCTAGTTTACACTACTCGAGCCCAATTTGACAGAAGACCTTGTGACCAATGGCCAATAGCTTAAATTCTCGAAATTTGTCTCAGCCATCCTGTGCGATGGACAGCCTGGTCGTGATTAAAGCGGGCCTCCCACTGTGCGATTTCTGCCACGAATTTCTAGCGATTACGTACGATTTGGTGAGATTACCAGAGACTGTCTATACTCTATATACACACAATCGTACCAAATCGTAGTCCAGAGGTTCTCCTCTCCAGCTGGCTCAAATACTACTAATAATAAAGTGTGTTGATTTCGAAGCAAATGACAAAATTCTGCATGTTTTACTTTGCACTTATTTGTTTTATTCCTAATTCTATTTTTGTATTATAATTAAATTAGGTAAATAATATTTTGGAAAGAAACACTTTTTACAAAAAGTCATGCCTAAATAAAATTGCACCCTCTTTTTTTGTTTTTTCACTTAAAAAAAAGGCTTATGGCACGACTTCTGTTTTTGTTTGTTTATTTGTTTTAAATTTATTTGCTTATTTTATTTATTTATTTTGTCACGCCTAGCTTTCTTCGACTGCCACTATCCAGCGCAGCGTACGATCCGCCGATACAATCGCCTTTCCCCACAACGACACATCGTTCGACGATGTGAAAAGTACCCTGACGTTAGCGCTAGATGGTCTCCGTACGAAACTGTCTAGCACGGTGGTCGAGGTCATCACAGGGGCTCTGACTAATTGCAGTGGTACCGGACAGATGCACAGAGACTCGACGCCATTTCCAGGACCACAACTGCCCGCCATCTTGCAACAAACCATACAAATGGACCAGTTTGACCCGGCGATCGTGTCTCGATCCTTATTTGCTATAACAGTCATTGTTGCTTTTCTGCGGCTTATGAATATCCTACTAGTTAGCGAATCCGTGGGTCCGTTGAAGATTTCTCTGGGCACAATGACCGGGGACATCTTGAAGTTTTGCGGCATCTTTTTGGTCATCTGGCTGGCATTTGCTATCGGAATGTTCCAGAATTATTATTCGGCCGGGCAAGCGGTACAACGACAATGCATTGTTGAAGGGAATGATGACTGTTCGATGACCGGCTTTTCTACGTAAGTAATCTCAAATGTGACCTGTCGCGACGAAATGAGCAAAAATTGAAGGGGCGGTCAATTTTGGAAAGAGTAACTCTTTTTGAACTTGATGTAAATTTTGTAATTTTCACATTTCCCGAACACGTTTCACTATTTCCCGAACACTTTTCATTATTTCCCGAACACTTTTCACTATTTCCCGAACACTTTTCACTATTTCCCGAACACTTTTCACTATTTCCCGAACACTTTTCACTATTTCCCGAACACTTTTCACTATTTCCCGAACACATTTCACTATTTCCCGAATACATTTTACTTTTCCCCACACAGATTTGTCGTAAGCATGATGAATTTGTACTGGTCCCTGTTTGGCATGGTCGAAACTGACGAGCTAGTCTTGCCACCCAAGTTCAGTGTTGCCGAAAACATAGGCTTGTTTCTGTTCATTGCGTATCACGTCGTTGCCGTTCTGGTTTTGCTAAACGCCCTCATCGGTATGTTGTCCAACACGTACAACTTAACCGAGGTGAGTAAACATTAGTCTTAAAGGGGCGTGACCAGATTTTTCCCCCAAAAAATGATTTCGTGTTTTAGTGATATAAAATACTTAACCAAAATACTATCCATGGGAAGAAAATAAGACATTTGCAATCCTCAATTTGGATGTGGAAGCAAAAAGGTTTCTGTAATCGCCGCACTGCTTAAATTATAGTTTACAAAACATTGGTGGTTTTTGACGATATCCTTGGAAATGTACGGAGTGAGAGCGCGAAATTTTAGAATGGTAATGAGAAAAATATGACACATTATATGGTATCAAAATCTCAACACCCGTCGGAAAAATAGGGTGGTCAAAAATGTGATCAAGTCACGCTTTTGTTAATACATTTAAATTGTTATTGTAACATAACTGGGTTCCTTTTTGAAATAGTTAATATTTTGACAACTTTAAATTTGCATTTTTGGCATTTTAAAAAATTATTTAAATTTCTGGAATATTTAGGAACACGCGGACACAGAATGGAAGTTTCACCGCGCCCTACTTTGGGCCAACTACCTCCACCCCGTACAGACCCTCCCGCCTCCCCTCAACTTGATCCCCTCCTTTCAGACGATGCGGGCGATGTGCGGGTACTTCTTCGGAAGATGCTCGGACAGATGTAAACGCCATGTTGTCATAAATCAGGTGAGTTTGCGGCTGGTGATTGGCTCATCATGAAAATGCAAATTATTAAAGATAGATTACATGTTTGGGAAAACTTTTCAAAAACAGAAACAGCTTCACTACTAAAGAATAATGTTGATAAACTGCCTTGTAGAAGTTTCAGCCACATAGATGCAGTAATACTTCAGAAATCCATGCATGGTTTTTGTGTTGAATGAATCATAAAAACATTGTCTGCAGATTATTTTTTTAAGCACCTTCAGTTGGCAATTTCTCCCACAAAGGTACCATTTTACACGAGAAAAAAATAACGTGGTATTCGTTACCATTGTTATCAATACTTTATTTTATTTGTATTTTTTTTACTAATGGGCCACTTTCTCTAATAGACCAGTTGCGTGATAGATTTGCATAAATTATAGAGTCCCGCCTTCGCACTATGGCGCTCGCGTACGAGTGAGTCAAGCACCAGACTATCCGGCAGATCGGGCCGTTTCCAGGTGGTTTAAGCTGGTACGTAGCAACCAGTCCGTGCGGTACCTGGAATACCTCGCACATTACTCTATGCATTTTTAAGCTGGACCATCCGAAATTACATGTTAAAATGAACATGTTAAAATGAACATGTTAAAACATGTACTCATCGTGACCTTTTGTCAAAATAATGAAATAGAACGTGTTTTTTTACTTGAAATCGATGTCAACTTTGAAAGCTGGAACGTTTCCAAACTGCAATGATGCATTCAAGAAAGTAGAGAAACGATTTGGGGTTATGTAACTGGTTTGAAGTTGCCGATCAACATGTTCAATCAGCATGGTCCATCTTAAAAATACATAGAGTAATGTGCGAGGTATTCCAGGTACGCGCACGGTTACCATGCACCAGCGTGCACCACCTGGAAACAGCCCGATTTGCCAGGTATAGCATGGGGCTTGACTCACTCGTACGCTGGCCCAATATAGCGCGAAGGGGTGACTCTAGGATTTATGCAAATCTATCACGTAAATGATTCTCCCAACTATCTGTTTTGTTTTCCAGAAAAATATACACTCGAAGAAAGAATTTGCGGATTACATGGTAAATATATCATCATATATTTTCAAAAAGTGTTTTAAAAAATTCATTTGTTGTTTTTCGGTATTTAAGGTATTTTTGGTGTCATTCTTGCAGCGTGTTCTGAAACTCGCCCGTAGCCGGTATATCCAGTCCAACCTATCTACCGCAACTTTGAACGCCGAAGAAATTCGACCACGTGACGTACAATTGCTGAGAAACGACTTTGCATCCTACAGGTAACCTTTGCTAATTCTACGTTACATGTTTTTGTTTTAATAGACGTATTAGAAACTTTTTATCCCAGACAAAACGAAATAATTAAACAATTTGTTAAACAGATTTATTTGGGATTAGCCAATCAGTGAGGAGCAACTGCACTACCGTGTTTCGAGACCACCAGTTGGCTTGGTGGCTCATACAAAAATGATTGGTAGGGCGTCTGCACGTTAAGCAGAAGGTCCATGGGTCGAATCCTAGTGGAGCCAAGTTGCTTTTCACCGCATCCAGATTTCCCTAACCCACAGACACTTGTCCACATTTGTTAACAAATTAATTCACTCCGGCGGTCTCTGGAATATTATCCCTAAAAATAATCACATATCATACAAAATTAATTTTCTAACACAATTATTTCTGAAAAAAACCGACACAACCGGATCCCATCCGAAAAAAAAGTAATGAACTGACTTAAACCGACGCGACCAAAATCAGCCTTTTCAACCAACTTAGTTCACATAGTGAAAACATTTTTCGCAAATTCTTTTGCAGATTTTTCATGCAAAGCCGGCTCGAAAACCTGCAAAAGAAAATTGTTGTCTCGAACGAGAAAACAGGAGATGTACGCGTAAAAGTAGAAGAGCTCGACCCGTTGAATACTCGCAACGCGGAGGTGATCGGGGAAACTGGACACCTGGGAGTAACAATAAACAACCTCCATGAAGAGTCCATCCACTTGAAAGAGGAAAGCGAAGCCGAAATTGCCCGATTGGACGCCGAAATCGTCGAGCTCAAGAACATCATATCATCACTACGCGCCGATATTGAACGACTACTGGAGAAACACGCCACGGAGATTGCCGAGCGAGATCGGCACGAAGCGGAGCTGGACGAAACCATCGACCGGCTCGAAACGGACAAAAAAGGGCTGACAAACTTAGCCAGGGGACTGCAAACGGACAAGTCGGAGCTGACGCAAATTGTGGGGGAGCTCCACGCGGAAATCCAGAGGCTGCAGTTACTTATTCCGAAGCCAACTGAAGAACAGGCTGGCCATGGGTTCTTTCAGACAATTGCAAATATAGTGGAAAAGAAGGTCTCAGATTATGGACAAGAGGCAAAACCGGTAAGAATTGGACAACCTCTACACCCCAACTTTATCCAAAATATGACAAAAATACATGTTCCTAATTAGCAAACAAATTTAAATGTGTATGACCAAGTTACCCCAGTGTTGAAATATTTCCGGAACCCATTCCCCAAAGACATAAACAGAGGTGTTTTTTGTTATTCTCTAAAAATACTTATGTTTTGTTCACTCACCAGTCAGGCTGACCCTTGGAAATCTGGACCTCAAGCCAAGCCCCATTCATTTTTGTACCCTGCATATAGAAGCTATCAATCATCCTACTTCTGGCCCAATGTAAACCAATGGCCTGACAGAGAAAAAGCCCAAGGGTACAGCGCTTCCGACGTCTCCCCTTTGAGTCGCTGTTTAATTTTTCCAAGTTTAAAGAGTTGATAACCATCGTCAAAAAAGACAATTTCAAGCAGTATGACTTCTCTGTATTCGGTACATGTACTATCTCATCATTACTTAATGTACGTTTTTTTTTCGAAATCTTAAAAGTAGAATGTCACGTCACTGAAAAAATAAACCAAGTCATTTAAGTTTAGCTGACTCTCAGTTGTTTGTTTTTGTTTCCTTTGAATTTTGTTTTAGGGATTTAAAACAACCACAATTCCCAGAAGGGAATCGCCAAAAGAGACCCAGAATGAAGCTGCGCAGTCAGAGGTCATTGAGCCCGAGACTTTATCAGACCTGAGCCCGGAAAAGCATCTAGAACCATCGCAAATGTCAGAAGTACAGCAAGAGCCGAACGTCCAGCAACAACAAGAATTGTCTTTTACGCAAGATGAAGAAATTGAAACTTATCCAGCAGCAGAAACCACGGATGATAAAGAAGTTAACAAGAACCAAGAAATTGAAGGAGCTTCTGAGGAAGATTCACAAAATGAGGAAGGACTGGATGCAGAAACGGAAGCTGACCAAGAAAAAGATCGAGAACAGGAAAAACGTCAGGAACAGAAACAAGAGCCGGCACCTGAGAAGCAAACGGGATTCTTCCGGCGAATTGCAAACAAAGTTGAAAAGGCGATATCTGAACTTGGGCTAGAAGTAGAAGCGAAATTGGTAAGATTGACACTTTAAATGTTTTATTTAAAAAGTGAGCATTTCTTCATGTTCCTATTTCAACTGCTGATGATATACACTGTGCTCTTTGCTTCTAAAAAGAAAATTTTGTTTAAATTAAATATTCCTGATCAGGACAGATGTTTATTGAAAAGGTTGAACAAGGCACTGATATGCTTTGTAATCGCTTTCAAGACTGTTCTGCTTCAGTGATTTCCTCCAGGTCAAAGAGGACCTGCCTAAACATTTTTATTTTCATAGTAATGAAATGTGGCTTTTTACTGTTTCTGCGAGAATCCTGTATTTAAGATTGCCAGGAAACTAATTTTTGGGTTTTCGGTATTCTCCAGTCTGCCTGAAGTGCCACGCTTTTGAGACATGCATTCGCGTGTCTCAAAAGCGTACTAGCACTTCAGGCAGAGTGGCGCACCCATGCCTCAGAGGTTCCTACAGAGGCTGGTGCAGTTAGTCCTGCCACTATGTTGGTCATTCACATTACTGACCGAGAAAATGTTAGATCTCTGTCTCTTCAATCATTTTGGTCAGAGTATAACAAGAGTTTCTTGTTTGAAGGGCATGATGTTATTATGCCTTGCTTACTTCTGACAGTAAACAAACATTTCCAAGTTCCATTTAGTTTCCAAATTTTAAATTGTCCACCTCTCAATGTTTCGCACCATCTAGGAATCAAAACCGAGACTGAGTCCTCCAAGTAAAACGTCAGAAGGCCCAGACACGAGGAATGCAGACCCACAAGAAACAGCTGCCGACCGGGGGCCAGATACGTCCACTGAAGCTATCCAAGGCCCCGAACTACACCACGGTTTAGACCAAAAACCAGAACACGTTCTGGAGGAAAGCGAACATTTGGAAAAAGCCCAAGAGGTACCAGCGTCAGAACTTGGTCAACCGTCGGCAAACACCGAAGACCAAGAATTAAACGGACATTTTGTCAGCCAGGCAAGCATTGTTTTCAGACCGAAACAAGTGCCGCAAGAGTAGAACGCCAAATCTCTTGACAGCAAATGCGGACGTAGGAGAAAGCAGTTAATTGAGCATGTAGCTTAAAATGTGTACATCTCATGCATCTAACAAACGATTCTTGCCAGTAATTCCTTTCTGTTCTAAAATAAAACATTCAGTTAAAAAATGAACAGATGTCTCGTTAAAATGTCGCCGCTTGAAATTACAAGCCGGAGTGTCTATATATGTCTTTCGTTAGCGAGGGCGCCAGACTCCTTTGTCGAGTTCGCTGTGGGGGTTCCCAGCAATGATGCTGGTACCCATTTATACACCTCGGTGTAGAGAGGCAAGTGAGGCAAAGTGCCTTGCCCAAGGGCTCAAGACATTGGTCGCAATGGAACTCGGTTACAATTTTCAATTGAGGACCTAAGAAAAAAGAAATTTTGACCGAGGAAAACCTTCGATAGAGGAATACAAAAAGTGGACCTTATTCAAACGAAACAATGTTTTAGTCGTGTTCCCCTGAATCAGTTATGCAAAATGTATAGTGCTTGTTGAAAAAGAGCCAGACTACGAATGCGTTCTAAGCCTCGTTGCATAGTCTGGTACCTTTCCAATGAGTGGGTTACATTTCACAGCAATAAGTCAGGGGACTAACTATAACCGCACTAAAATTGTTTTGTATACGTGTGTGTGGATTGTGTTTTAAGTGCCGTGGGTTGCTTGGTTGTTTGTTTATGTTTGTTTGTTTGTTTGTTTATGTTAGTTTGTATTGTAATAATATATTTTGTATAGCATTTTTTCTGAATTATTTAAATTGTATGATGTTCACTTCTGTACATGTCTTCACTCTTAACGTCGTGTAACATTCCAAAGAAGTAATTGTGATTATGCATCCCCAGCTTCACAACTATAATTCAGAACCGTCATCCACTACGAAAAAGGAAAGAAAATTTCGATGCTGTGTATAGTTGATTTTCGATGCTGTGTAGACCCTATCAAATAGCCGCCATTTCGTGGGGCACCTTTTGTTACTTAAACCGTTCAACAATGGAAGCACATTATGTGCAACCATGCATGTCCTCACGGAACAAAGAAACTGCCCCACGAAATGGCGGCTATTTGATACCGTAACGGTCTATTAAGTTGGTTTTGACAAAATGGTGCCTCCTGGGCAATATCTAGTATTATATACCTCATGCGTAGATTCCTGTCATCTGATTGGTTAAAAGTGGGGGCATTGAATCGGCTAGACCCGGCGCGTACATGTATATGCCCACCGGGCAATAGTCTTTGCCATGCCCCGGGCATAGTCATTTAGCGGGTTCCGGACGCGCGCATTACATGTGTTAGCATAGCTGTGTACCAACTATGCAGCTGGGCGCTTCACGTAAACATTCATCAGGACGGTAATGGCGGAATCTCGACGTCATTTTGTCGTCTGTCGTAGATGATGAAGTCCTTAAGAAAGTAAGAGAAGTGGCCTACAGTGAAAACTGTGTCAGGTGAAATGTGCTACTAAAGTGCCAGGTGATTATATATGCTACAAATGTTTGCTGTAAATATACAACTTTTCCGCCGTAGACCAGCTTCCGAAATCGAAACTCGAAGGACCACTGTCATGACTGTATGATGTATCGTTACTTTTAACCAACCAGATGACAGAAATCTACACATTCGGTATATAAAACAAATATTGACTGCTGTTTATTCGGGTCATGGTTAAGATTATAGGCCCTCGGTGATCTCGAAGCCATGACTATGCCCCTCGGCTTCCGCCTCGGGGCATAGTCATGGCTTCGAGATCACCTTGGGCCTATAATCTTAACCATGCCCCTCATTGCAGTCAATATTTGTATAATACAACACGGGAGCCAGATAACCAGACTCATATTCTTAGTTGTTACATGTAATTATAAGGTGGAAACGTGTGTTGCCAAGGTTACTGGGTCCACACTAAAACCAGTGAACTTTTTTATTTATTCAAGATTACCAGCGAATTGTATAGAACCAGTTACTCGGGCAACTGACGTCACACACACTTTAGTAGTCTATATAAGGAGTTTTATACACAGTGTTGTATGTTGATTGTAGTATAATTCTAGATTGCATGCTGTAATAAAATAATTTCAAAAAACCAAATGATTTTGCCCTGTATATTTAACTATTAGCAGCTAGTTGGGTAATTCTTCACGTATAATCCTTCACGTATTCGAGTTGTTTGGTTTTAAACACATGTTCTTCAAGCATCCTTGATGGAAGTGTAATTCATGAAAAACCGATTGTAATGCCATTCTCAATAAGCAGGTATGTCTTGAAGAACGTGTTTAAAATCAAACAACTTAAAGACATTATTACGTCGGTCCAAATGATAAGTGCACTACATGTATATACTAAGTGCGTTTCCCGAGGACACACTAAAACTCGTAGCGAGCTCGGGTGAGACTCGAACCTCCTGCGCGTCGTGGTGGGCAAAAATTACTTCACTTACACCTAAAGACAGATAACATGATTGGAAAACGGGAACTACAGCTTTAAATAACTGAAGAAGAACGTTGATAAACTTCCTTGTAGAAATGTCAACAACATAGATGCAGTAATACTTTAGAAAACCTGAAAACCTGAAAAACTCCATGCATATGGCCTTTTATGTATATATGAATGAATGGTAACAAGTTGTTTTCGCTGCAGACAACTTGAACAAAAGCGCGCACCTTCAGTTAGCAACTTCTCCCACAATGGTACGATTTTTCACCATTGCTGTCCATACTTTTAGTCGTTTTTTATTCTTGTCAACTCGTGAAGTAACATTTTGGGTAACTGCATATGATGTATTGCATGGGGCGGGGCTTTAAATACGTGAAACACTATTCTGAAATTCCCACGAAAAAGATTTATTGGCATTACCCACGGTTGTATAGTCGAGTCCATCACAAGTCCTCACAAGTCCCTGGGTATTAATTCAAGTCAGAAGCTATTCAAATGAACTCCAATAACAAAGGCATTCTTTTGTGCATGTTCAATCTTTTTTTGCTTGTTTATACTGGACTTGTGATGGACTCGTGCGGGACTTGTCTTATGATACAACATCGTAATCTGCAAAGGCAGGCCTCTTATTAACGAGGTTTACTGTATTGACTAAACCATGGCGTCACTGACGTTTCTGGTTATAAATCTTTCCTGGAGTGCCAGACACGATTCAAATTTAACCTGGAAATTGCTTTTCTAAAAAAACAATCGAAAGATTAACGATTGGTTAAGTTCCAAAAACCTTGACCGTTTGGTAAACTATTGTATCACCAGGGGCACGTTCAATAGCACAATACATACGCTGGTATTGGGTATTTTCCTATACCTTCACCGTTGAAGGTATTGTCGGTATGCATACGTATTGCGCTATTGAACGCGCCCCAGTTTATAGGCACGCATTGCCTTTTTATTATGTCAAGTTGGTTCATGGTTCAGATGATTATGAAATAGATCTCGGTCAACAAAAAAAGACCAGGGCGACGTTTTTAAAAGCACCGTTTGCAAACATTTTTATTACCATGCATTAATTCAAAATCATTCATGGTTTTTAAGGTTTTCCGAAGTGGTACTGCATATAATGTGGCTAAAATTTCAACAAGGTAATTCATCAACATTGTTTTTCAGTTTTGTAATATGCTGTTGTTTTTGGAATTCGTAAAATGTTTCATCTACAAACGATAAAATGGTCTTTAAACATGACTTTATACAATCACAAAATGCTACTTCATGCGTGTAGGGATTTTTAAATTTACATTTCTGTGCGCACAATGTAAATGTGGCTGGCACATTTGCTCTTTGCATGTACTATACGTGTCAAAAAAACATGTCCCACTTTTGATCTCGAATAACCTTGTCGTTTTTTAATGGATCTAAACCAAAATTTTACATCATGTAAACGAGACATAGCAAATTTTATAGAGTGAGTTTCATCAATTTAGTCCTAGAAAAAAAAAATCTAAAATTTCAGAATTTGCCACTTTTGACTTAGCATCCGGCATTGTCGAGGAAACTGTCCATGTCCGAGGTCCCTTTGCACATCTTGATGAATTGCGCAAAACGATCGAGATGGTTTGCAATAACATTTGGAGTGATCCTGCCTTTCCTCAGAAGCTTTCGGCTCAGCACACACACATTCCACCACCATCTCCAGCGATGTATTGACATTGAAGGAGGGCAAGTCAAAAGTGGCAAAATCTGAAATTGACTTTTTTTTCGTATGGCTTTTAAATCTTACCCTCTTGGACAAAACTGATGAAACTCACTCAATAAAATTTGTCAGGTCTCGTTTACATGATGTGAAATCCGTTAAAAAAATTACAAGGTCAAAAGGTTTTTTCGTACAAGTAGTAGATGTGAATGCGTTCGGTTCACCATGAAAAAAATATATAAAAAATCTCGCCATTTCAACTCGGCTTTATTAACATTTACTAAAGGAAAATGAAACCACGGGTTACACATTACACATACTAGTACCTCACAACAATTGATACCCTAATGAAACGTATGTACACGGCTGGACGCAGTCACGCAGAAACCCGTGGATTTACTTTTGTGCATATTGGACCATGCCTGAAATTTCCCAGTGAGTTTTCGAACTATTTCAAGTCATGCAACGAAATCCCGAAAGGCATTTGCAGTTGATGCGGCGACATGGTTCATTTGATGTTAACGATTTACACAAATGAGCCCTATGCGCTATACTGTCACGCCATTGAAAATTTTATAGTTAGGTATGGATCGTCAAACTAATGGCACAGATTCCGAAACTGGCGCAGAAAACATCGAAGAAATCGAAGTACCGATATTGGATGCAGGACTGTTGGAAGGCGATGAGTATGCGGACGTGGTAGAAACACAGACCACAAATGCGGACGCGGGAGAGATACATCGGCCTATAGATGCGGACGTTGACGAGACGCATTCGCTAGTCGATGCGGACGTTGGAGAAATGAATTCGCTTGTAGATGAGGACGTAAGGCAAACCAATGGGATTTTAGAGAACGCAGATGCGGGGAGAAAATGTGTGGAATCTTTGGAAAACGGAGGTCCGGGTTTTTCGCTGGATTCTGAGCCGGTAAAGGAGCAAACGCCGCAGACAAAATCGGACGATCCGGTACAACATCATGACGATACGGAGGAAGACAGATACGACCATGTTCGTGAGGTGGCGGCAACAGGCAACGGGCTGAAGTTGGAAAGGTTACTGGGGGACTGGGAGGAGAAAGGCTGGTTACGAGATTGGCGGAATGAGGAAAATCTCACGTTGTACGTTGACGCCGTTACAGATGGATATCTTGGTATGTTGATAGATCGTTAAGGAGCGTGTTCAGATTTTTCAAGAAAATGTTTTTGTTTTAACCTAATTGAATCCTATAAAATACCTCCCAAAAATACTATCAAAGAGAAGAAAACAGGACACTTGCAATCTCTAATAATTTAAATGTGGAAGCAAAAAGGTTGGTGTAATTACTGCACTGCGTTATGGGACCAGATAAATTATTTGACGATATCCTGGAAAATATACGAATATATTTTATAGAATGGTAATGAGAAAATAGGACACATGATATGGTATCAAAATCTCAACACTCATGGGGAAAATGGACTAATTCGATCTGCACACGATTATAACCACTGTAATCAAAACTTATCAAATTATAGGTTTATCTCGTTTCGTATGCAACCGTGCAAAGAATAAATTCATTGAATCATTTGTTTATGTTACTTTTTAGGCCGTCCCGGTTACGAGTGCATATCGGCAATTTGTACACGGGGTTTTTAGAAAGGCATGTGTCACATATAACCCTTTTTGGGCCTAAGTTATCTCTTCAGAACAACTGAAATTTATTTATTTTGTTGCCAAAATACGCCCTTAATTTACCGTGCATGGAAAGACTCATTTTCATAAAGAACTTTTGTCCATAAATTCGAAGGAAATTCTAAACACACTACATACAGCTTATTATAAATTGACTAACATTGTTGGAAAATTGATTTGTGCAATTCTGTGTGCTAGAATATTGAGAAAACACCATCAAATAATATACATGATGTATGAGGAAACAGGTTCAGAGGTTCAGTAAACCATGAAATCCGTCCACTTTGCTGATCAGTCGACCGGCCCCTTGCTGAGCCTCGCGCTTTCGGTGTCGGGTATGATTTTGAATTGTTAAATGGCCTTGAACGCCGGGCAGACGGATTCTTTGTTGTCGAAAAATATGACTGGAAAAACAAATTCAATTATTGACTACTGCCCCAAATGTTTAAACAACCGATTTAATAAAAACAAAAACTTTCAATGGGAGATAAATTACTGTCCAATGCAATGCGCCATATTCACGCGTTTTGTTCAGTCGTGTCCCCTTAATCAGTTCTATAGAGTGCAAGCTGCTGATTGGAAAGGTGCCAATTACGTATGCGTTCCAAGTCTCGATCTGAAGACGAGGCTCGGAACGCATTAAACTCGTCTGTCGCCTTTCAATCAGCGTGAGTTTGTATTTAGTCGGAGTGATTCAGAGGGCCCGATTAAACTCGTGAATAGGGTCTATGATTCCGCCCAAGATTATACTATAGCGTCCTCGTGTGAAAGAAGCTAGTCCCCTGACTACCATATAGGATGGCGGCTTCGCGTGATTTCTTGAAAGCATGGCCACAGTTTTTCATTGTTTTCTTGGAATGTGGATGAGGTATACTGAGCTGACCTTATATACACAGGTTGCTTTTTAATATCGTACTACACATTCTCAATCACATATTTATGGAGATGACGCCGTTCGTGCCAGTTTTCTCAATCCTTCAACATTTCTTTAACATTGGGTTATGCACCCCACTGTCAACCTTCTAAGGCGAAATATGTTATTTGCGTCCCCGTTCACGTACCCATTTCGAGGGTAATGACTTCTTAAAGTATACATATATTTTACAGGATAACGGAATCTCAAGTATTTGTTTACGTTTTGCTGTCCATAAATTATCTGAATTTATGATCTCGCAAACAATTCATGTCCCATCTATATGGTGCACGATTTGACCGATTGACTCCCCTCTACCGCTGCTATACCTCCAACACACTCTTCCCTGTTGACTCTTCTCCCCCTAAAACCTGAAAGGAAATTCCTTGGATGTTTGACACACAATGAGAAACAATGGATGGAGGCGTTCACTCGGTCTCATATATATCGTGCACCAAACGGTTCCATCTGTGGAAGATGGTCCCATCTCTGTAAAAGATGATATAGGAAAGGCTAAATTTGAATTACTTCTTTCTTTTATTACTTTAACATATTGGAAAGTGTTGAGCAAGCCGTAATAAGGTAGCCGTGAGACATTTTCCGTAAGCACGGACGTACGATGCAAGTGTACATACATGATCCTCCTCTAAGGAATGCTGTGTAAAAGATGGCCCAGGAAAGATGGCGTTTCCCCCCTCTGGGACGGCATGCTCCACACTTTTTGGGGTAATTAGTATTTGAATTACTTATCCCAATTAACTTTGACGTTATTGGAAAGTGTGGAAGAAGCCGTCCTAGAGCAGGAAAACGGAATATTTCCGTCCCGGGCCACATTTTACACAGCATTCATTTGAGGAGGACCGTGTATGTTAGAAGTGCGCTTGCGTCGTATGTACGTGCTTGCGCGGAAAATGTCTTACGGCTACCATATTACGGCTTGCTCCACACTTTCAAATAATTAGTAAAGGGGAAGAGGTATTTCAAATATTGATTACAGCCGTCTCAAAGGGCCTAGGGGTAAACGCCATCTTTCACGGCATTCAGTTGATATGAGGAGGAGGGCCAGATTCTGACTATGTTTCCGTTTCTTTGTTTTAAGACGTCATTAATGCCCTCCTTGCATATGACCTGCCGCTAGGGGATGCCATTCTGCGTGCAATCGATGTGGAATTTGACGAGGCAATCAAAGCTATATGCCACTACCTTCAAACGCTGGAGGTATGTTTTCTACGCCCCGCCCCTCCCAAAATAATGGGAGACTTTAAGACACTTGGTGGCAGCAAACAAAACAGTCCCACGTGTGTTTTTTTTTTTTTTCGGTATCGAGGAAGGCCTAGACAACTCTCAAAAACTGTAAGTTTTTCTTTTAATAGTAAATTGAAAATTCATGACACTTTTCCCCTCAAACTAACATTAGATCAAACTAACATTGATCAGGGCTTCAGGCCTTCTGTACAAAACATATGAGACATGCTGAAAAATCACAAAATCTTAAATTTTTCCCACTCCAAAATTTGGGTTTTCCATCAAATCTGCATGCACTTTGTACTTCCATGGAGGAAGGAACAGATTGTTTCTTCCTCCATGGTACTTCCAAATACTGAAAGTATCGGCCTTTTTTTATTTATTGTTTTTATATAATTTTCAATAAAAACAATAAAAAAGGCCGATATACTTACAGTATTTGGAAGTACACTTAACGATGCTTGATGAGTCATTTTTAAAGAAAAAAATTATGATCAACTTCTCAACTCTTACATGTCTTTAAATACCGATGCGAAAATGCACCTATCATTTTGTGACCAAATCCCCACCTAATGGGTGGGGCAGTGCGGGAGGGGGTGGGGCAGGGGGTAGGGGGGCGGGGAGAAATCATTGATACTAAGGTGCATAATAGTTTGAAAACCTGAAAAATGCATGCATGGTTTTTTTTTGTGAATGATTGGTAGGCCTAAAAAAGGCTAAAGGTTAAAAAAAAAAAAGGTTTTTTTTAAAGCACCTTCAGTTGGCAATTGCTCCCACAAACATGACAAAAGTATCATTTTAATCAGGGAAAAGCATCATGTTGTGTTTGTTACCATTGCTATAAAAATTTTAGTCGTTTTTTTCTTGTCAACTTGTGAAAATTGTGGGTAACTATCAATGATGTATGGGCACAAGGAAATCAATAAAAGTGGTTCCACTGAGTTGACCCTATTTTGTTTACACCATACGCTCCACAGTAAAGGGGGCATTTTGGCAACACGGACCATATTTTTGAGGAAATACCTTTGCCTGGTCTCAAAATAAAAGAAATAAGTTTGTTGTTCTGAAGAGATCGTAGGCCCAAAAAGGGTTACAAATAGTGTGACAACATGTCTTTCTAAAAACCCTGTGTACAAATTTCCAATATACATGTACTCTCGTAACCGGGACGGACACTTGTGTTACATTTTAGGCCGTCCCAGTTATGAGCGTATATTAAAAATTTGTACACAGGGTTTTTTAGAAAGGCATGTCACACTATTTGTAACCCTTTTTGGGCCTAAGTTATCTCTTCAGAACAACTGAAACTTATTTCTTTTATTTTGAGACCAGACAAAGGTATTTTCTGGAAAATATTGTCTGTGTTGCAAAAATGCCCCTTTACCGTGGAAAGACTCTGTGACCACGACTATTAATTGCTAATCCTAACTCACAGTCGCACTTTTCAAAAGAAAACGTGCACGCAACCTTGAACCGTCATGATCATTATTGCAACTATTATTGTATAAAAATTATAATAATTGAAAACTAACTGGGCTTGAATTTGACCTATATTCAACTGTTTCCTGTTTTTTTAGCTTGGAAATTGCCTATCTTTTGTTATTTGCACTGCAATAGTGCGACGTTTAGGGTGGCCATTGAAAGACATTACAGTTTATTTTGCTGATTGTGTTATGGAAAATTTATTTAAAGGCCCACTGTATCATTTGCAATGACCCGATGACCCGACAAGAAAACCTTACTCAAAGTGTTGATAGCAATGGTAACAAACACCACATGAATTTGCAACATAAGTGCAAGTGGGAAGTATATATTAAAATTGGATATCTGTTAATTCCAGGAGGTAATTTCATTCAAATTTTTGTTCAATGTATACAAACAAAATACCGGTATAAGTCATGGGCATGAGTACACCATGAGTACACCGCTATTCATGCAAAAGGTTGACTATATAAGACAGTTTGAGTTGGTGGATTGGGTTTGCAGTCCCTACTTGACCGCGTGGGTTTTCCCCTGGGGCATTTCTCTGGGGGTTTTCCTCCCACTTCTAAAACTGCAACTCCTTCTTCGTCATCTCAAGTTGATAATATAGTATAGTTAAAGCTAAAACCGTATAGTTGATGGCATAAAGGGCCTTAGTTGCCGAAGATGCCATAAAATATACAACAACAACAACAACAGTTTGAGTTGGTGGATTGGGTTTGCAGTCCCTACTTGACCGCGTGGGTTTTCCCCTGGGGCATTTCTCTGGGGGTTTTCCTCCCACTTCTAAAACTGCAACTCCTTCTTCGTCATCTCAAGTTGATAATATAGTATAGTTAAAGCTAAAACCGTATAGTTGATGGCATAAAGGGCCTTAGTTGCCGAAGATGCCATAAAATATACAACAACAACAACAACAGTTTGAGTTGGTGGATTGGGTTTGCAGTCCCTACTTGACCGCGTGGGTTTTCCCCTTGGGGCATTTCTCTGGGGGTTTTCCTCCCACTTCTAAAACTGCAACTCCTTCTTCGTCATCTCAAGTTGATAATATAGTATAGTTAAAGCTAAAACCGTATAGTTGATGGCATAAAGGGCCTTAGTTGCCGAAGATGCCATAAAATATACAACAACAACAACAACAGTTTGAGTTGGGCCTCAGTTACCCGCCAGAACTTTTGTTTTTCTTTCAAAGGATCCAGATGTTTGTGAATCGACTCTGAAATCTACCTGCGACAATGACGATTTTCACCCTTCCATAACACCGCTAATTCTGGCTGCGCAGAGGAACAATTTTGACGTGGTTAAGGTAATAAGGGGGCCTTTCCGTGCAAGATTTTTTCGTTAAGTCGTGTTTATACTTCACGCGGAAGCGAATTAACGCAAATGTTTTTACGCCCCGATTTTGCACAAAGTTGAATTAGTTAATAAACTTTGTAGAACTGTAAGAATATTGACAACTTCGGACAACCCCTAAATTTACAGTGTGTAATTATCTTGTGTTGGATATATTTCTCATAACCAGCATCTTAAATTGATCTTAAATCAATTTCTCATAACCATGTAGTTGCTTATTGACCTTGGGGCAAAACTCCAAGAGCCTTCGATGTCACTTGGAAGCGACGTGACCCTTACCAAAGCCATCTCAACTCTGCATGTCTACCGAGCTCTCTCGCAGCCAGCCTACATCCTAGCCACGCAGACTGACGTCTTCGGTCATGCTTTCGAGTTGAGCGCGAGGCTCAAAACACTCAGCCGAATGTGGGAAGATTTTGGAGCCAAGTATGAAGAGATGGCGAGGGGAGTGGAAGTGTTTGCGGGGGAGATGCTGGGCCAGTCAGCTTCAACTGAAGAGGTATTAAGAATAGCTTTTGTACTGGGCAAGGACTTTTCATATTTCACGCTAAAGCTAACGCGTTATAGGTTATCAGTGGTTCTGAAAGCCAATGTTGATTAGCACAAACTTGATAATGCGTAAGTTTTTAAAATAAGATTCTTTGTACGTTCAACTATATGACGAACCGGCGATGTATTCAGGTTGTCGCTTATAAAATGTTTGTCTTTGTTAGATCTTGGCGCTGTTTCGCTATCACAACACCAACAAGTACAGGGATTCGGAAGGCAAGCAACACCCTTTGGCCAAATTGTTTGAAGCCATCGATTACCAACAGAAAGAGGTGTGTTCTAGGATTATTTGCTATAAACTACTAAAGTGTGACGTCAGTTGCCATGGTAATTGGGTCTAAACATTGGCTGGTAATCAGAAACGCCCATTGGTATTTAAAAGTAACCGGAAATGGCCCTCAGCAGCCGATTTCACGAAACTTACGCAGTTGCGTAAGCCCACTTGCGCAATGTTTTATTGCGTAAGTTGTGCAACAATTTAGCGATGACAACACGCAAGCTAAGGGGCTTGTGCCATTTTTCAAAAGTTGCGCAAGCTGCGCACTCTTTCGTGAAATTGGCTGCTGATTTTGTTTGTGATACCTGTGACTCATGATATCCACTGTTGTCAAATTTTTCTGGGGAGGCCCACAGACTCGCGTCTTCAGCACTCGCATGCCCCCTACCAACCCCAACCCCAAGCAATTTCCTAAGTATGCCACTGAAAATGGAATCGAATCCAAATAAACATTGTTCTGAAAATGGAATCGCAAAATAAAGTAAAATCGTTATCTATTCCAAAGATGTTGAAATTGCTAAACGTTCCCAGCATGATATGTGACAAAGGGACCCCCCATTAACGCCTCTATACCTCAACACACTCTTCCCTTTTATTAACGCACCAACCCCCCCGAAAAACTGAAAGGAATTCCTTTGAAGTTCCTTGGATGTTTAAAACACAATGGGGGAACAATGGAAGTGTGGGGGTTACCCTCTGTCGCATATCGTGTCGCATATCGTGCTAATGCCTAATCTTTAATCGGCGGTCCCTGGGTTATAATCCCTAAAAAAAAAATCACTTATTCATACTCAAAAATTGGGGCAAGCCGGGCAGGGGTTTGGGGCGTATCTTAAGTGATCTCTGGGAGGGGTGGTTATTTCTCTGTAGGGCTTGCTAAACTCACGTGATAGCCAATCCCAATCAGTGAGGAACAACTGCACTACCGTGATTCGAGACCACCAGTTGGCTTCATAGCTCAATTGGTAGGGCGTCTGCACGTTAAGCAGAAGGTCCGCGGTTCGAATCCCGGTGGAGCCAAGTTGCTTTTCACTGCATCCAGATTTCTCAAACTCATATGGACATTTGTCCACATTTGTATCAAATTCATTTACCACGGCGGTCCCTGGGTTATAATCCCTTAAAAAAATAATCACTTATTCCTACTTTTTTTCTTCAGTTCATTGCACATCCCCACTCTCAAAAGGCCATCATAGTGCAGTTCTACAGGAACCTTTTGGACTGGAACGAGCGCGGAGTGCTGTATCAGATCCTACTGACGTGTTTCGTTCTGTTTGGCTACCCCATCATATGTCTACTGTACAAACTCTTGCCCTTTCAAAGTGTCGTGAACTTTGCCCGACAACCGTAAGTATTTTAAAATCAGGAAAGAATTGAGAACTTGATCATGGCTTCACACTTTGAGCACAAAACGTATGAGACTGGCTCAACATTTTTTAAGTGTTTTCTAAGAAAATCTTAAATTTGTCCTTCTCTATCAAATGTGCACTTACGGATGGCCTAATAAGTCATATTAGAGAAAAATATTCATGATTAAAGGCACAGGCTCGTCAGCAATGCGCGCGCGCCAAATTTGTGCCACGAAATAAGCAGCTCCATGCCTTTGCTATGGAGCTGCATATTTCGTGGCATGAATTTGGCGTGCACTCATTGCTGACGAGCCTGTGCCTTTAACTCCTCAATTCCTACCGAAGCTAGAGTTTATCTTTCGGCAGTACAGAAGTTAAGATGCTAATTAGAGTTAGTCCGAGTATTAACTTTGACCCTAAATGACGTCATTTGCAGTTACCTACAAATTTTACTTTACGAGTTGACAAGAAAAGCCAGACTAAAAGTGTTGATAGCAATGGTAAAAAATTTGACAAAATTGCCAACTGAAGGTGTTGTTTTTTTTTTAAAGTTGTCAGCAGACAACTTTTTTACCATTCATTCATACACAGAAACCTTGCATGGATTTTTCTATGTGGCTGAAATTTCTACAAGGCAGTATATCCACATTATTCTTTAGTTATGAAATGCTTATGTTCTGGTTTTTAAAATTATTTGAATCATGTAATTAGTCTCTAAAGGCACAGGCTCGTCAGCAATGCGCGCGCGCCAAATTTGTGCCTTGAAATACACAGCTCCATAGCAAAGGCATGGAGCTGTGTATTTCATGGCACGAATTTGGCGCGCGCGCAATGCTGACGAGCCTGTGCCTTTAACATTAATTGTTTTACCTGACGGTAATTAAATACAGGTACATCATGATGCTAATGAAAGCAGGTTCGGGATTCACGTTTCTGTCGTTCATCACAGCAGTGACAATCATCGATAAAAGCCGCTACCCGGGAACCATTGAAGCGCTGAACATACTCATCCTTCTATGGGTTTTAGGTGAGAGGCATCATATCTAGTGATTTCTTACATTGTTTCCAAGTCATATAAGATAGACACCTAGAACTTATTTGGCATGTTACGGCCTGGTTTTAAACGCAACATCATGGAATGAAACAACCAAACTTGGGATGAGAGAAAAATCATAAGGGAATTATCGAGATTCGAACCCGAGACCTCTGACTCGCCGAGCAGACGCTCTACCAGCTGAGCTATAAGGCACAGTTGGTATTCTCCCTCAGGTTTTCCCCTATGGACCCAATTTGAAATTGCGGAAGTTTAAATATTATGTAGAAGTTTTGCTTATAAATGTGCAGTTTACCTGACATTTGGGAGGTTAAGAATTTTTGCAATATTTTGTGTAAGACCTATGCAAATCTTGAGTATTTGGTTAAGATTTTTTAAGGAGTTTGACCAGATTTATTTTCAGAAAATGGATTTCGTATTAACCTAACAATCATATAAAATACCTCCACAAAATACTATCCATGGGAAGAAAACGGGAAATCTGCAATCTCCAATTTGATGTGGAAGCAAAAAGGTTGGTGTAATCACTGCACTGCTTTATGGAACAAGATAAATTAGTTTACAAATCTTAGTGTTTTTTTGTCGATATCCTTGAAAATATACTGATTGAGAATGCAAAATTTCTGAATGGTAATGAGAAAAATGTGACGAATGATATGGTATCAAAATCTCAACACCCATGGGAAAAATGGGTGGGTCAAAAATATGATCTGGACACACTCATTTAAGTTAGAAACTGTCTTATTTCACGCAACTTATACTGTGGATGATTGAACTTGACTGGCTTTTGTTTTGCTATACGTGACATCATTTTGTTTTGCCTTTGTAGGTTTAGTTTGGTTGCATTTCAAGATAATCCGTAAGCATGGCCTGCGCAAGTACACGTCCGACTCTATGAATATTCATGAAGCCATTATAGCGATCCTGTGCATCAGTGTGGTTTGCCTTTACTGGTCCGGAGACACCAAGGTAATTATATAATATTGGATGGCTTTGAGGGTGATATGTGAATATACCGCATGAGTCATGAAAATATTGAATGAGCAGAAGGGCGAGTTCGGTATTTTCATGACGAGTGCGGTATATTCTCATATCACCCAAAAAGACAAACGATATTATTATAAAACAAAGTTATTTTTTAAGATTTCTGCAAGAATTATTTCAGAATTTATTTGCTTTATATTGCAAAAATAGCTTGCCAGCTAAAATTCTATGTGATATGTATTTTGTAATATTTTGCTACTGTTTCCAAAAACACATTTTTTGACATATTTTTGCTGGTAACCCATTTTACAAAGCGAAAAATTCTGTGCTGAACAAACTTTTGTGCTAACCAGCTTTAAGAAATTGACCCCAGGTACCAAACAATTTTACGGTTCTACGGAGCGTAGTATTTTTCAAGACCCCCTTCCTCCCCCCGAAATACTACTGGTCAACATTTTTTTGTCAGTACCATGAAATGTCAATATTTTACAGTGCATGCAAAGTCGTACGTGGCCCTCGAAACCCCCTTCAGCTCCTCCCCTTCCTACGCTTTGTAGAACCGTGAAAATGTTGACAACTATGGACGACCCCTAACAGGAAAATGTATGGATACGTCTGTGACTTTGTCAGTGAGGGTGTTATGGCCGAGCGGTCTAGTGCGTCGAACTTAAGTTCCTGTGCTAGTACTAGAATGTAGGTTCGATTCCGGGCCGCGACGCATTGTGGCACCTGTGCCCTTGAGCAAGGCACTCAACCACACTTGCTCCCATTCCTGTAATTGGCGGTCCCTCCGCTGTTGGATGTGGTGAATAAATAAAATAAAATAAAATAAGTGGTAATTATGATTTTAATTTACAGACATCGCAAGGTGCAGAGCTTAACAGAGATAAACCATTGGACGTTCGGATGTTGTTGACATCTACCAAAAACCCTTTCACTGAAAAGCTTAATGAAACGACAATTGAAAACCTGAATGGTGTTCTAGAAAAGGCCCTATCGAACTGTCATCTCCGTGGTACCGCCAACTCCAGATCAGGGGTTGAAATATCTTCAAGGTTGAAATATCTCCCACTTTCTCTTCGCGAGACCGTGGAATACGACCAGTACGAACCAACAGTAGTAGCGGGGGCCTTGTTCGGAGTAACCGTCACCGTTTCCGTTCTTCGGATGCTAAACTTGTTCCTCGTGAGCGAAGCTGTGGGCCCGCTGCGGATCTCTCTGGGTGAGATGGTGTCCGACATTTCAAAGTTCTGCTGCATTTTTGTGGTGATTTGGTTCGCCTTCGCGATCGGCCTCTCACAGAACTTTTATTCTGCGGGACGCTCGGCTACGAAGGCTTGTTTAGCAGAAGGCTCGGACCCAGAAGATTGTCAGGATCCCGTGGGATTTTCAACGTAAGTAAACAAAAAGAAAAATGCTTAAATTCACTGAAAAGCATTTGCTAAATACTGAAAGTATTTCCTTTCTACTCTCTATTAAAGCCGCTAACATTTGCTTAGTTTTGTATGAATAAAAGAAAGTGCTACCAATTTCAACTGTGCACTAGGCAACCTCAAGTATTGAGCATTTACTACAATTTCTACTATAGTAGATGCTGAACAGTAAAAGAAACATATTCATATAAATCAAAGCATTTGCTTATTCTAAATGCTTATACTTTGTATTAAATAATTTGCCTGCTTACTTGAACGTTTTTATAGTTTTTATAAATGCGTCCCTTTATCTTGAGCAAGTTGGAATCACGACTATAGTTAACCATAGTTCGACAATTTGCAACCGAATGCAGTCTAGTCAATGATGGTTAGTCCTGTCTGATCGACCATTTGCAACCAGCCCACAGGGCACGGTCGAGCTTGTCACTGGTACCCATCACGTAATAAGTTGATGCAGCGTTTTGCACGGAACCAACTAAAACCAAAGGCATTCACATTTGCACATTATATTGATGCGCATGTACATTGCCAAGATGACGTTCGACTAGTGGTTAACTTGCGTCGTGAATCAAACTTGCTTCTTGATAGCCAAAAGTGGCTCTAGAATTTCACTTGGTGTACTTATCGACTTATCCTCTAAGTGGGCATGTTTGGCTGTTGTGAATCCTACAGGTTTCTTGCCAGCGTGAGAGACCTATACTGGTTGCTTTACGGACAGACTGGGAAAGAGGTCTTAAAACTCCCGGGCAAACAGATAGTCGCCGAGACTGTTGGAACTTTTCTTTTCCTTGGCTACCTTGTCGTTGCTGTACTGGTCCTGCTGAATGCACTCATTGGTATGCTGTCAAATACCTACAATTTGACTGAGGTAAGACTGCTTAGCAGGGGCAAGAATGTTTCCATGAGTCATGAAATGTTTTCACTTGTCCACTGGACCAGTGCTTTTGACAGATCTAGTGGTCCTTTTGATATTTTACTGGTCTCGGACCACGGGACCAGTGTTAATTTCGACCCCTGCCATGATATGGTATCAAAGTCTTGACACCCATGGGAAAAATGGGGGGTTCAAAAATGTGATCTGACCGGGTCCTTTTTCATAAAAGTTAAAAACATTCTTAAGTGGATTTAGGAACAATAAAATATAATTGTTCCTATCTTTAAAAACACGAGTTAAGAATGTTTATTTAGGAATGTTTCTAAGTAGGCTTTATGAAATAGGACCCTGGACACGCTCCTTCAATTATTGGACAGCATATTTATGTGCTTGGGCGGAATCCTTGCATTGGACAGTTGGAACCACTTCTATCTTCCATTTGAGTAAGGTTTTTCGAATAAAATCACGTAAAGGGGGCTGTCGAAAGTTGTCAACATTTTCACGGTTCTACAGAGCGTAGTATTTTTCAAGACGACCTCCCTCCCCCGAAATACTACTTATCAACATTTTGTTGTCGCTACCGTGAAATGTCAACATTTTACAGTGCATGGAAAGTCCTACGCGGCCCTCGACCCCACTCCCCCTTACTACGCTTTGTAGAACCGTAAAAATGTTGACAACTTTGGATGGCCCCTCACCAAGGAGATTTTTCTCTTAAAATTGTTGTATTACCAGGAACATTCAGACCGGGAATGGAAGTTCCACCGCGCCGCAGTGTGGGCTGCCTATCTACGGCCCGTGGAGACCCTTCCGCCTCCCTTCAACTTGATCCCGTCCGTCGCGCATCTGTATCGGTGTTTAGGAACCTTCGTCAGGATAACGTGTGGGTGTGCAGGCAAAGGAAAAGTTTATCAGGTAAATTGCTGGGTTTGCTAAAGATGAATTGTCCGTACATTTTGGGTGTGTGGACCTCAGGAAAAAGATTGTTTTCTTGAATTGATATTCCCTTTCAAATTAGACACCAACCAAAAAAAAGCGAAGAACTACTGTCAATATTTTAAATTATTGGCAGTCCACCAATAAATCAACTCACAGTAAGGCATAGCTAGGCTTGCCCAAGTCTGACTTTCCGTGTTTGGTCTGTAATGCACAGTGTACAGCGCGCCCTCGGGGCTAATGGCCAGTCTAATTTGTTTTCTTCTTTCCGAGACAGAAGAAAAGAGATTAGACAGGCTACTAGTCCAGAGGATGTGCTGTACGCTGCGCATTACATACCAAATACGGGAGGTCAGAATTTAGGCAAGTGTAGGCAAGACGCAAAAACGACCATATAAAAATGGTGTTTTTTTCGCAGGGTTGCCGATGTCTAAAATACAAATTATGATGTTTTTTTTAAAAATAAAGTTACGGTCAAAAACGTAGTTTTACAGCTAAAATGGCGGCCACTTGCATTGTTCACATTTAAGGCCGGGGCATATTGGATTTCATACGTTTTTATTTTTATTTATTTTTTAAAATTGTGTCAGTACACATAAATGCCATCAACTTAGGGTGTTCGGAGCTTGTTCTGGAAATGTGACCTGACATTGATCCTCTTTAACCCACTCCTAATTAAAACTAACGGCATTTTTCCTTTCCTTTTTCCACATCAGAAAGATGTGCACAGTAAGAACGAACTGGAGGACTATAAGGTAGGCCTAATCGTTTTGGAGTTTTTGTTGATTTCAAATTCAACGACACATTTATACACTGATCTAAGATTGATAACTGAGAGAGGTAACATAATTTTGTCGGTGTGACCACCTCTTGTGGCAAGGCTGACTGCGCCAGCCTTCGTAAGAGCCGCCGGGGCAGGGTGCGCCACTCTGATTGAAGTGCCTCCCTGAGCTCCTGCACTTCTGGGGTTGTTTGGGAGACGCATAAATGTCGTCAGTTCATCCCACACAGGTTCAGTGAAGTTGATAACCCAAACAAAAATTTTAAAATTCTGAGAGAACTGCTGAATTCTCCCAGAAATGGAAAATGTCGCATTTCATTGCTGTGGGAATCACTTTGTTCAAACAGGTCCTCTTGGACCTGGAGGAAATCATTGAAGCAGAACAGTAATATTGAAAGCGATTCCAAAGTGATTCGTCGATCAGTGCCTTGTTATCCACAAGTTCACTGTGTTCAACAGAATTCTGTTCTGATCAAGAATTGATATTTTTAAGAAAATTTTATCTTGCGGACTTGTGTAACTGGAGGTTTTTTTTTCGTTCTTTTCGGCAGCGTGTTCTAAAGTTGGTAAACTCTCGATATATTCAGGCAAATCTGTCGACAGAATCGCAAAACTCAGAGGGTGTGAGGCCACGTGATCTGCAGACGCTCAGAAACGACATTTTGGCATTCAAGTAAGATTATTATAATCTTTTTAATTTTTAACAAAATATTATATGAACAAAACTTTCTTCAAAATTGCAGGAAATGTTGCTTAGAACCCATAGATGATATTCCTTGAATTTCACCTTGAAAAATTCAAATTTTAAAGAAATTTTTCAATTTTTTCCCAAAAAAATTAGCTACAAAAACAGCTGAAATTGGTATGTAATGAGTCATTTCGGAGACATTTTCAAAAAAGTAAATTTTTGGCAAATTGAGAAAAATTGTTTTTTTTTTATTTTTGACAAAAAATGTCATCTACAATTTCTTCAAAATTGCATGAAATTTGATTTTTTTTGTTTTTGGGCCAACGTTATATTTTTCGTAGAAAATAGGTTAGAAACGGGGTAATTTCCGAGACATTTTAAAAAATTATATCCCTCGAATTTGACCTTGACTGCTCTCCCAGGAATTGAAATTATGAAAATTTCAGATTTTCAAGAAAAATTAGTCAATTTTTTTCCCTAAAAATTTCGAACCGCGGACCTTCTGCTTAATGTGCAGATGCCAATTGAGCTATGAAGCCAATTGGTGGTCTCGAATCACGGTAGTGCAGTTGTTCCTGACTGATTGGGGTTGGCTATTACGTGAGCTCAGCAAGCCCTACAGAGAAATAATCACTCCTCCCAGAGATCAATTATTTTAAAGAAATTATCAAGAATTTTTCAATATTTTGTTTGATTCAACTTTAAATTGTGGCATTTTCTGATTAGGTACGGTGTAGAAGACCGGCTCAGTAGACTCACTAAGACACTTGACACATCTAACGACAAGTCGTCCAGAATTAATCGCAAGGTGGAAGAATTAGAACCAGTCAAAGCTCGAACTAGCGGCTTAGTGCAGGAGTCCGCGACACTCACAGACCACCTAACCTCGCTTCACCAAGAAGCAGACGACGTACAGAAAAAACAAGACGCGGAGCTGCGGTTTGCTAAAACCCATGCAACCGCTCTCCAGTGGAGAATCACCGTACTTATGTCGCAAATTGTGAAACTCAAAGACGAACATTCGGCAGAAATTGGGTTAAGGCTGGCGCAAATAGAAACGCTGCAAAACAAGATTGTGGGACTCGAAGAAGACAAGGTGGCTCTCTCGGAAAACATCGAAAGGGGACTTGAACAGATCGCAAAGCTTGAGGATAGCCTTCTAAGCTCGGAGGAAGAAAACCGGATTCTCTCGGAAGATTTCAAGAACAAAGTAGCAGAGGTAGAGAGCCTTAAAGTGATGGTCCGGGGGCTTGAAAATGACAAGGAAGCTCTTTCAACCGAGTTGGAGGGAAAAGTACGAGATGTAGACGAGTTGCAAGGCATCGTCAGTGGCCTTAAGAAGGACAACAGCGCTCTTAGTGAAACTCTCAGACAAATGGGTCGCGACCCAACTCAACTGCCAAAAAAAGCCGGCGAGGACAAAGACCAGGTTGGTTTTGTACTGAAAACAGTTCAAAACTTTGAAAACCTGAAATAAGCGACACTTGGATTTCGAAGAAAAAAAACAGCATTTCTTTGAATAAGTGGCTCAGGTGCCGTCCAACGGTGTCAACATTTTCACGGTTCTATAGAGTGTAGTATTTTTCAAGACCCCCCTTCTTCTCAGTGAAATACTAATCAACATTTATTGTGCATGTAAAGTCCGACGCTTTGTAGAACTGTGAAAATGTTGACAACTTTGGACGACCACTTACAAAATGGTTATACATGTAGTCGATAATTCTTATTATCTCGAGTATAAATTTGAAATCAAAATAAGTTTATATTATGGTGATCCGTGCCATAACTTTACCTAAATCTGTAACTATTTTATATGTAACTATTTTAATCTGTAACTATTTTACCGGCGGACGCACAAAATGCATTTTAAAAAAAGGGGGGTGCCCAAAACGCCCCCCTCTGGATCCGCGCCTGGTGTGTATACTCGATTTAAGAAAAATATGTTTAGTTTGTAGCCGCACACCTTGTGTAATAGGCTGGATCCGAATTAGTGGCTTTGGCTGTTGCTGTGCTGTGCTGTTTCTAAGGACTGTGATTGTTCGCCCACAGTAACACTAACAGCATAGCCACAGCCACTAATTCGGATCCAGCCTAATTCTTGTATTATCTCTTTTCCAAAATAAATTTTTATGAGTGATCAATTAAAATCCATACATGTCTACAATAACCATTGGGTATAAATCATCCAAGTCCTTTCTATCGGTTTGTCCCATGACAATATTCTTACCCTGATTGGCGAGGTTTTCGTTTTTCTTTTTTGACGCGTCTGCTGTGTTCTCTTGACGATCCATTTTTTGACAGCCAGTCGGTGTTGCTGTGTGTGTGTATGGGTTTACATTTCACACATGTCTCGGGAGGCGGAGAATGGTATGGTACCTTGCGTTCATCTGATAGGTTTACCTGACCACTGGCTACGGCGCCAGCCTAACTCCTGTTCGTCGTCAGTGTTTGTTTTTTAAAATTACCATTCACTAATTATAACACATTAAATGTGTTTTATTGCAAGAACAACTCTTAATAAGTATAAGGAACACCCTCAAACGTGAGATTTCGTGAAATCTGAAGGCAACGTGTTCCTTTAAAATAACAAGCCGGAGGTAGGTTGTAGCATGTACCACATGCACACGGTCACAACAAATTCTACCTCCGGGTTACCTCCGACCTCCGGGTTTCAACGACACCCGAAATTGGTAAGTTGAGCATTTATATCTCCTTTCATCGTGAAACTGAAATACGTACGGTGTTAGCTCACAAGACTATACCTTTGCAAAAAAAAGCAGTAGGTTAGTAAATGTGTTTAAAAAGTGTAATTTTGTGATCAAGTAGGCCCTCAGCTCCATGCTCATCCTGAGACCTCAGGGAATTTCTACTCTGCAAAGCGACGTGACACTGTACGCAGGAGTTTAATAGGGAGTGCTTTAAAGGGGCACTGTTGCAAGAGGATGGTAGGCCCTATACTAGTAATATTTGTCAAAGGTAAATAACCGCGAGCAGTGCTTCGGAAAACCCTCGGCCCTGTTGTCTAATGTACTCCAAATCTGTGGCAAACTCACGCAAATGAAATTTGTCCCGTGGCTCTGATATTTGCTCAATAGGTGCACTCACCCCAGTTTGCAAATATTCCGAAGAGTACGCATCGATCCGATGTCTAGTTTCGGTGAAATCGTGGGGAAAGTTTGAGACCCTCCGTGCGATGAAATACCGACTTTAGTTTTAGTTTCACCAAAAATCAAATGCGCGAGAGCGGAGAGGTCAACACTAGACTGGTTCCACATCCTCAATTTACTTCCCTTCGTCGTAAGATGAAGGGAAGTAAATATGAGGACAGCGAACCAGTCTAGATTGTGTTGACCTCTCCGCTCTCGCGCATTCGCATATTTGATTTTTGGTCAAAAGTCGGTATTTCATCGCACGGACGGTCTCAAACTTTCCCCCCGATTTTACCGAAACTAGACATCGGATTGATGCGTACTCTTCGGAATATTTGCAAACTCGGGTGAGTGCACCTATTGAGCAAATATCAGAGCCATGGGACAAATTTCAGTTGTCACTGCTATATTTGGCCATGATGGAGGAAGGAAATGATTTGGCAAACTGACCGACAGATTTCCTCGTTGACGTGTTAATAATTCTGGAGCTGAGAACCAGCCGGAACCTAGCACGAAACTCGGGCCGGAATTTTGGCTGGCCGGATTTTGTACATATTGTTATTTTTACGGCTTCCGGAAATGCTCGAAAGGACGATGGAAAGTTAGGCACAATTCTACGCCCAGATGCCGCGCTTTTCAAATGATTTTGTAAAATCGTAAAAAGGAAAAATTCGAAGTTTTTCCATGACCAAATCTTTCGGGGCGCTTATAAAATAAACTTGAGGATATTCTTTACCGATAAGAAGAAACAAATTGTGGAATTTTTCCTTTTTACGATTTTACAAAATCATTTGAAAAGCGCGGCATCTGTGCGTAGAATTGTGCCTAACTTTCCATCGACCTTTCGAGCATTTCCGGAAGCCGTAAAACTAACAATATGTACAAAATCCAGCCAGCCGAAATTCCGGCCCGAATTTCGTGCTAGGTTCCGGCTGGTTCTCAACTCCAGAATTATTAATAACACGTCAACGAGGAAATCTGTCGGTCAGTTTGCATTTGGGAGAACATTTTTGCTTCAAAAACGGTGTTGTAAGTATTTTCTTTCAATCATTTTCCAATCGTGGACATCTGAAACCACTGCAGGACACAACTAGGAGGAAATTTTTGGGTGTGATTCTAATTTGGAGGCAAAATTACAACAATCCACTGTATGAAAGGGGTACCTTCTGTCCCTACGGGAAATCCCGTAGGGACAGAATCATTCTGTCTAATAGTGAAACGGCTAGTTTTTCTTAAAATAACCATACCAAGTTTTTTTTCCGTAGGCATGGCTGGCACTTTTCAGCAATGTTCTGTATGTGTAAGAGGTATCTGCCATGGCTTATGCAAAGGTATGATTTATCTTGTTTACGTTCTTTACCGGTCTCTAACTTCCCGTGTTTGTCTCTAGAAGAAGGGAGAGAACAATAAAGCCATGTGTACAAACCACATAAATGTTTCAGGTGTAGCAGGTGATTGTATTGTTCTCTTCCTCCTTGTGGATGACAAACAGGGAAGAGTAAGTGATCGCCTATGACAAATGTAACTACTCTATAGAGCTTTACAATATGTGGTGCTTCTTGTAATAAATTTGTTTAATTTTTGGCAAAAATAATTACGTCGGGTAAGGGCAAAACAAACCCTAATTAACATTTATTCTCCCTGGCGCAAGCTAAATCAATTACTGATTAATTGCGATCCCCGTTGCGAAATTATTTGAACTGGCAATTCAACACCGGCTAGTTCGGTGGTCGAGTGGTTAAAACATCTGCCTTGTATGCAGGAGGTTGTGGGTTCGAGTCCCACCCGAGCACGCTATGAAGTTTTTCATACCCAAGCACTGAGTATACAGTGTTAATAATTACGTTGGGTAAGGGCAAAAACAAACCATCATTAAAAAATTGTTCTGTTTGCTCTAGCAATTTTTGAAGTTTTCAGTATTTTCCTTCATAGATACAAGATCATCGGAGGCAGAGTTATTAAACAGAAGCTGTCTTCTCTTAGTGAGGTAAGAAAGAATTGGCATTTGGTAAAATAAGGGGAGAATTTGGTAGATTACAGATTGGAAAATTCTTACAAATTGCTTTTTTTACCTCCATGTGTGATAGAGGATGTGTGTGATAATAACCAGCCTGTACATAAGTCACCTCAGTGTCCAATGTACATTCTGAGAAAACAATGAAAAACTGTGTACATGCTTACAAGAAATTGTGTGATGCCACCGACATATTTAGGCTGGTTTCCTGACTACGAGAGCACGTGTGGTCTAGTGGGTACACAGCCGTGCTTGTGATCAATGGGTTATGGGTTCGAGCCCCACTTGTGCCGACGTGTTTGTGTCTGTGGGCAAGACACTTAATCTCAATTGCCTCGTCAACCCAAGCGATATTTGGGGAGCTGTTAGGGGAATGCTACAATCTAACTGCTGATAGGGTTGGGTGCCTTGGCAAGGCAGCCACCTAGTTTCAGCAAAATTAGCACTTTGGGGTTTTTGTAATTAAAAAAAAATTAAAAAGTGCCTTTCAGTTAAGCACCTTGGGCGAACAGAGGGTTAAGGAATGTATGTGTTTATGTTCCCAAATGTTTCTCTCAAGATTTCTGACTTGTCATCGTCGTTTGCCCCGGCATCGGCGCGCGACACCTACTCAACGACAAAGAAGTTTACCCAATAAGAGGAGAAATAGTTACGGTAAGGTTAATCTATATATATTCCTTCATACGCAGTGGCACTTAACCACGCCTCTCGGGTGGAAATTGACGTCATCACATTGTGTTTTCACGAACTGACCCCCAAGTTAGGGCAATTCCATAAATTCAGATTTACATTTCAGAGACATTGAGGGCTTGTAATGCTTCACGTATTCAAGTTGTTTGATTTTAAACACATGTTCTTCAAGCATCCTTGATGGAAGTTTAATTCCTGAAAAATTGATTGTAATGCCATTCTCAATAAAAGAGGTACGCTAAAAAAAAAACTCGTTTTTTTTGGGAGTATACCACTGTGCCTCATAGCTCAGCTGGTAGAGCATATGCTCGGAGTGTCAGAGGTCTTAGGAAAAACCTGAGGGTATACCACTGTGCCTCACAGCTGAGTTGGTAGAGCATCTGCCTATTGAGTCAAAGGTCTCTGGTTCAAATCCTTGGCCCCATTTTATACAGCTGCTTAACAGCATATTTTCTCTTAACGAGTGCCGTGCCATTTCATAGACATCGTTAATGGTAAGCGGGAAGGTGAGCAACTGAAAACCTGCCTTAAAGGCATAGGTTCGTCAGCAAGCGCACGCGCCAAATTCGTGACACAAAATACGCAGCTCCATAGCAAAGGCATGGAGCTGCGTATTTCGTGGCACAATTTTGGCGCGCGCCCATTGCTGACGAGCCTGTGTCTTTAACTGCAGAGCCAAACTTAGTGATGCAACAATAGCCGTTTCTATGCGCGCGCATGCTTAACCATGCCGCGACCGTCAAATAGCGCTTAACTTGTTTGCAAACGGTAAGCACGCCGTTACTACTTGTGCTTAAGCGGCTCTGAAATTGGCCCCTGATGAAGACAGAAAATAACCATTTTGGACAGGAATAAATTCATGTTGTCTTGGTTACCATTGCTATCAACACTTTTCTTGCCAACTCATGAAGTAAAATGTTGGGTCATTGCAAATGATAAAATGGGCCTTTAACAGCCTTCCTCTTTTTTTCAAATAGATGAAAACCCTTTGGAAAAACTGTTGTAGTGAGCTGGGCGAAGATGAAGCTGCAACATACCTCCTGCCCGGGTTAGTTAAAGGTACAATACATTATTGGTATAGGTCTTGAAAATCAGAAAATGTTCACAGATTTACACATAACTTAAACAATATAAACATGTTTACGGTAGAAAACCTCCCCTGAAATGGTTTTGTCTGAAGTGCTATAGTCTTTGAGAAATGAGTAAAACTATTAATTTTCGTCTCATGAGATGAAAATTTATTTTGCCTCAAAGCCACTTCAGCCTAGACACCCTGATTCACTTCACCCATCAACCACTTTGCCCAAATGCCACTTCGCCTAAAAACCACTTCGTGCGTAGGCCGTGGTTCAGGGCAAAGTGGTTTTTAGCTTCATTCAACGAAGCAAATTTCTAATGTGAACGCTCCCTTCATTCAATGAAGCGATTTGGCAGGCCTTGTTGCACAAGCGCGTTGGGCGTCAAGCGCCTTGCAAGTGTTGTTTTTGACGTGCCACTGGAAAACGCTTGAAGCTTCATTCGATCTTCGTTAGCGGTCGCTTAATGTGAACGGTACCGCTCTTCGTTCGATCTTCATTAAGTGATATGTGAACGCACGCTTCATAAACTAATGATAATTAACTAATCTTCATCGAACGAAGTTATTTTTCTAGTTAGAACTGGGTCTTACACGTCCTTTTTATTCTCATACTAGCACTGAATACCTACACTGCGGAGGAACAGTCCAAGTGAACAACTGGAATGATAAATCGAACCCTGAAGATGTGAAGGGCATCATTGAGAGGTGTACAAAGCTTGTTCCGAGTTTAAAGGTAAGGCTTAAGGAGTATACCACTGCGCCTCATAGCTCAGCTGGAAGAGCATCTGCCCAATGTTTCAGAGGTCCTGGGGTAGTATACCATTGTGCGTCATAGCTCAGCTGGTAGAGCATCTGCCTGGTGTCAGAGGTCTTGGGGGAAACCTGAAGAAGTATATTACTGTGTCTCATAGCTCAGCTGGTAGAGCATCTGCCTGGTGTGTCTGAGGTCTTGGGGTAAACCCGAGGGAGTTTACCACTGTGCCTTATAGCTCAGCTGGTAGAGTACCTGCCCTTTGTGTCAGAGGTCTTGGGGGGAAAACCTGAGGGAGTATACGACTGTGCCTCATAGCTCAGCTGGTAAAGCATCTGCCCGTTGTGTCAGAGGTCCTGGGGAAACCTGAGGGAGTATACCACTGTGCCTTATAGCTCAGCTGGTAGAGCATCTGCCCAGTGAGTCAGAAGTCTTGGGGAAAACCTAAGGGAGTATACCACTGTGCCTCATAGCTCAGCTGGTAGAGCATCTACCCAGTGAATCAGAAGTCTTGGGGAAAACCTGAGGGTGTATACCACTGCCTCATAGCTCAGCTGGTGAGTTTTACAAATGAAACAATGTATTGACTTAATTAATATTTTATTTTTTACTAGAGTGCTGAAATTATCGAGACGTGGCCCGGTTTACGGCCTGGCTGTTCATCCGTTCGGCTCGAGCGAGAGGACATGGTCATATCGGGAAAAAAGAAAAAGGTGAGTTGTCCATGTTAAAGGGGTGCGTCCAGATCACATTTTTGAGACTCTCATGGGTGTTGAGATTTTGATACCATATCATTCGTCACATTTTTCTCATTACCATTCTGAAATTTCGCGCTCTCAACCACCGATTATTTGTAAACTAATTAATCCTTTTGTCTCCACATTCAAATTGGAGATTGCAAATTTCCTGTTCTCTTCTCATGGATAGTATTTTTGGGAGGTATTTTATATGAGTGTTAGGTTAGAACAAAATCAATTTTCTAAAAAAATCTGAACAGGTCCTTTATTATTATATAAAATGAAGCTTTTGCGGATACCGTGCGTTTCTGATACTGTGCAGCACAGAGCCCTAATCTGATGCGCGTGCACGCTGGGCGCACCCATATACACGCGTACGTGAGCGTGAACATGTACGTGAACGTGTGCTATGCGCGCAAGAGTACAGTAACAAAAAATATTGTACAACAATAACAAAAACTGAAGTTTTTAACACCAAACAGACAAAAATCTCGCGGAAATCTTTCAAAACAAAACTTCATTTTATATAACAATAATAATATTGGATGTCTTTTCGGGTGATATGAAAATATACCGCACTCATCATAAAAATACTGAACTCGCCTTTGGCTCGTTCTGTATTTTTATGACTCGTGCGGTAAATTCTCATATCACCCTCAAAGCCATCCAATATTATGTAAATACTGGTACAGATTGCCAATTTCATAAAGCCGTTTAGCAGGAAACATTTGCTTAATACAAAGTTTATTTGCTTTGCAAAAATGGATTAGCAGGCAAAATCATACGTCAATTCGTGTTCTTAGCAAGAGTAGCAGGATACTAGTCAAGTGTACTACACATCACAAACGATTTTGACTGCCAACCCATTTTTTACAAAGCAATTAAATTTTGTATTAAGCAAATTTTTCTGCTGAACAGCTTATAAAATTTACCCCTTGTCATTTTCGTTTACCTAGGTTGTTCATAATTACGGACATGGTGGCTCTGGTGTTACGCTACATTGGGGCTGCGCATTGGATGCCACGGAGCTTGTACGGGAGTGCATTGCAGAGCTACCAATGGCCAAACTGTAGCTGGACAAACATGCATCGGCTGAGATTGTGAGAAAGACTACGAGACATCATAAGGTACACATTTCAGAAGGGCTGTTCCAGTTATTCGAATATTTGAATATTTGATCGATAACCAAATATTCGAATAATGATTTTTGTATTCGAATATTCAAAAAGGTTAATCAGTAATAAGTTGATCAGTAAATTAGGAGATAAAAGAAATGTGTTTTTTTTACAGGAGAGGTATTTTCTAAAAAGCCCGGCGCAAACGGGAGGCAAACAACATGAAACACGAAACCAATTTGTTTACTCCCCTTTTCGCGTTTTAGTGTATCCACCCCGCAAATAGAAAGCAGAAAGGCCACACAACAAAACAAAAATGCCACCGAAACGGATACAGCGCCGCCAGGGGCGACAACAGAGCAGTACAGTCACATGATATATTGATACCACGTGATCCAGAATACGAGCGATGATTGGTCATGAAAAAATGTTTCGCGAAACAAGCAGGATTGTTTCGCAAAACAACGTTTCTGTTTTGGGGTAATGCAGACAAATGTTAAAATCACGAGGAAAAACGTTTTTGTTTCGCGTTTCGTTTTGTTTGCCTCCCGTTTGTGGTGCTCCAAATGTATGCAGTATGTATTTTGTATTTCTAGATTGATCATACTGCATTAAAATTTACTCTATGGTGGGGTGTTAAGGCTGAGCGGTCTAGTGCGTCGAACTCAAGTTCCTGTACGTGTCAGTACTAGAATGTGGGTTCGATTCCGGGCCGTGACGGGATGTGGCACTTGTGCTCTTGAGCAAGGCACTTAATCACACTTGTTCCGTCCTTCGGAAGGGATGTAAAGCCGTTGGTCCAGTGTGTTAGGTTTCGGTAACGCACTCTAAAGATCCCAGAGCATTCTTTCGTGAAGAGCAAGGGGAGGGATTCCCCCGTGTCTCTGGCAGTTTCTAATGTAACTTAGAAGTTGATATCTATGTTAATTGATCCCATTCCTGTAACTGGCGGTCCTTCCGCTGTTGGATGTGGTGAATAAATAAATAAATAAACAAATTAATAAATAAATATGATCAATCAGGCTAAACGATTATTCGATATTCGATCGATCACTTGATGAAAATATTCGAATACTAAGTTAATCGAATTGACTCGGCCCTACATTTCAGTGGGATAGATAATAAGGTTTGAAAAAGGAATAACTGGGTCTTTCCACGCTAATGGGCCTGTTTGAAAAATAAGTCAATCATTCCTTTCAGATGTCTTTAGTATATCTCAAACTTGAAGAAATTCCCTTGTCAGGAGATAACTTTTGCCCAAAAAGGTAAGAAAATGCTGCCGCAACATACATTTCTGTAAAGCTTGTGTACAAATTTTCCATTTACGTATGTAACGGCGGACAGACAAAAATGTCACAATTTTGTCTGTCCACTGTTACATACGTATATGGAAAATTTGTACACTGCAAAAGATGTGCGTCTGACTCAGAGTGGTCTGTGTGGCATTTAACTACACTGTTCACACATGAGCAGTGTGTACAAATTTTGCTTAGTCGAATTTAGCAAATTCTTTATCGAATGAGGAAATTCTGATTTTCGTTGAATAGACATGGTGACCCGTGATGTGACTTGTTTTATCTAGCACGCCCTCTGTTGTTTAATGGCAGGCAAAATAATACAGCTTGGTCTGTGAAACTTCATAAAATCTATAAATTATATCGACTTGGAAAACACAAGCTGTCTTTATTTGGCTAAAGAGTAAACTCGTGTTAATGACAATTTTAGAAGTATTTGCTTTGAAACCAAAGCTACGTAAAAAAAACATGGACTTGCCTATGTAAACTAGTGGGCTTTTTGCCTGTCGACTTTTGTCTCAATCAGGGCGCCCCAAATGTAAACACGTCACATTGTCTATAAAGAGGCATGCAATCAGATCAGAAAATCCAATCAAATGATCGTTGAAGCTTACTGAATGAAGATTTTTTTATAATGTGACCATGGCTATATTTCACGTTTGATGACTGAGGTACAAGATTCTAAGCAGTATGACAAAATTTTGCTTGCTTGGGAAGGGTAAAAAATATGACCCGGAACAATCTCCTTTAAGTCTAAAGATAGATTGAGGTTAAATTTATATTCCATAACACACTTCACTTATATACATTATGGCTATGGTATTTTTTATTTTTTTTCAGTATTATAAATTGTTTTGCTAAACTTGTATTCACGATTATAATTAATGCTACAGCCGAGTGCTTCAATTATTTCCGGGTAGTAAAAAAACGGAGAACCACCTACAATGTATGTATATTCTTTCATTGTATTTTTTCGCATTTCTTTTGATCTTATTAGACATTTATTTCACATTACCTCAATTCTTTAAAATAAATTTTACAATTCTTTAAAATATATAATACAGTAAAATAAACTGACCAGTATGCAATGGGTGTCTATATAGTTTAGTTTTTGTTTAAAAGAAGTATAATCGTTTGGTAAACTGTTAAAAACGGCACGATTTTCACTGGTAATTGAAAACATAGGTTGAGGAAACCACCTTGTAGAAATGTCAGCCACATAGATGCACTAATACTTCAGAAAACCTGAAAAATCCAAGTGCGGTTTCAATGAATGAATGGCTCCATTCATTTGGAAATTCAAATATTTTTCAAATTTTTCTCATGAATGGGGCAATTCAGACAAAATTATTTCACAGGATGATTACTACCATTACCATCTTGATAACAAGTATAAAGCTTGGAGGATGATTACCAAACAAGTAGATTATCTTTAATATCCGACATACTAATAAAGGCAGTAGAAAAGCAACTCTCTCAACTTTTATGCTAATTACGGGAAGGGCGAAAAACCCACATTTAAAACCTTTTTAAGGAAAACAAAATGCTGGGAAAATTCCCTTCCGGCTCCATGTGTTGATGGCAACCAAGTTAAACAACTCCATAAATTAGCATTATTGCGTCCTTATCCACAAAAGTGACTTGACGTTTTGAATTTTTATTTTATTACTATTACTTTTTTTGTCAGCAATACAAGTTTAGTGCCTTGTTCTGTCTGTTAATTGACTTCACAAAATTGGCTACTGACTTGTGCAGCTCAGTAACAACACCTGTGATGTCAAGATCACAAATGATCGCAAGGAAAGTGTGGCTAAGTAGAAATTAGTCTTTAGTGGTTATTATGCTGAAAAGCGTTTTGGATTGAACTAAGTATGATAATAATAATTTATTCATTTCTATAGCGCAAATTTCATACAAATATGTTCAAATGCGCTGTACATTTCATAAAATTACTAAAATGGGTCTGCGTTAAACATCTACAGTTATTTAAAGTTACAGAAAAGTAATACACCCACAAACCGACCATCACAAAAAGCCAAATTTATAAAGAGCCATCTGCAAATCATCTCAAATAACTGGCCAAAGCTTGCAATGTCAATGGCACTAAAGCCGTGTCCGCATTGGACTTTTTTTTCGGGAGATTTTACCGAGACGGCGGTAAAATTAAAAATGGCAAAATTGTACTGCTTGACACAGGAAAATTTTACCAAGACCGTGGGAGAGCATGCGCAGTGTCCCTTCGCAGTAAGACCTTCACGGCTTGGACATACGCTTCTATAGCGCTTTTACCGACTCGCTGCGTCCGCATTGGACTTATTGTCTCGGGAAAAGTTACTCGGTAAAAGACTCATCTACAGTGTTTGTATATCACCTCACAAGGAGGGCTTAAATGGATCTAAGATCAGTCTGGATCTAAGATTCTGTCCCAAGATTCTTTTCAAAAGATGTAATCAAGAAAAGGCAACGAGCAAGATCTGACTTGAAAGATCAAGGGAATACAATAATGTTCATATTGCTTCCTTGATGCGAGGAGGGTCCTTATTTGGTCTTTGAAGCACAAAGACATTTCTTGGATGTATCACAAAGGGGAAGGCACAAGGATTTCTGTATTAGTATCCTCGTTGTCTGACGGATGCTCGTTATCGACGTCAGAGTATGATTATCTAGAAGAAAACAAACGAATAATCTGTTAACTCTTTAAAAATGTTGGTAATGACCGCGACAATGTTGCACAAATAAAGGGCTACTGAAATACATGTATTGAGCTCGTGCCAATGACGTCATTTTGGGAGTAAAACAATGCCGCGTCGTTGTGAAAGCAATGTGCGTGCGCGTTGTGTGTGTCCATAGCGCGCGTAACGCGCTATGCTGAGGCTCCCATTGGTGAACTAAACCGCGTTACGCCCACCAGAGAGACACACAACGCGCATGCACATTGCTTCCACAATGACTCAGCATTATTTGACTCCCAAAATGGCATATTCGCACGTGTTCGAAAGGGGTCAATATGAAATAAAATACATGAAATAAAATGCAATTTTCCTTTTCCTGTAAGGAGGCGTTAAGATTCGGCCTAACCTTGCATCAGGGCGTCTCCATCCAAGCACAGACGTTTCTGTACTGACTGAAGGGTGCTCATCATTGACAACAGCGTTTCGTCAGAATCAAATAAGATCATCTGGAAGAAAAGAAACAAGTGAGATTCTTTTATTACACCAGCCATATTAATGAGGAGGCGTTTACATTCCGCCAATCGTTAGAATCCATTTTTTAATATAAGGACGATTGTGCTAGCCTAATGCCAGTGCATTAATCAAGACCTAACCTTGCATCATAGCGTCTCCAACCAGGCCTGAGCATTTCTGTATTGGTATCCTTGCTGCATGACTGAAGGATGCTCGTCTTGGGAGACAGAGTGACGTCAGAGTCCAATCAAATCATCTAAGAGAAAAGAAACAAATGAGATTTTTTTAAAATTACACCATACTGATGGGGATTACACCAGAAACATGACATTGTGACCATGACATTGTGACAATTAAAGGGCTAGAACGGATGCATGAAATAAAATGCAAAATTTCGAACAGAAATCGGGAAGCATTAGACATTGGTCAAACACTAGAGTCCCTTTTTGAATACATGTGTAAAGATGATAAACCGAGACCTAACCATAGAGTTATATATAGTAAACTAGAGTGCGCACTCCCAATACATGATGTGCTGATATGGACGCCGCCATTTTGGCTTAACGCTATGGGTGCTCGGTGGGCAAAGCTGTGTTGCCCACTTTGCACTCATAGCGTTAAGCAAACATGGCGCCGTCTGCATCGGCACGGTACACACATGGCTTGAATAGCCAGTGCACACTCTAGTTTACTATATATAACTCTATGGACCTAACCTTGAATCAGAGTCTCCATTCAGCATCCAATTTGGCTTCCATCTTGGGTTGCTGGGTGACGTCCAATCAGATTCCCTCCTTGCATCGCCAGTTGCAAGCCAACAGCATCTTGGTCTGAGATGGATCCCCTCATCATCCGGCACCATTCATCCCGTTGCTTTCCTGGATGCGCTCCTTTTTGGTCCTTCCACGTCAGGAGCTGAAGGTCTTTGCGCTGATGTAAAAGAAAAAAAAGAGGAGAAAACAAAACCCTCCCCCACCCCAAAAAAGAAAAAAAAATGCCCACCCCTCAACCCCAAAAAACAACAACAAGCAAACAAACAAAAACCAACAAGCAAGAAAAAAGCAGACAAAAACTTTAAAACATTAGTGTTAAAACCCTGTTAAACATGCTCACCAATGTTACCAATATATTCTTACCTTCTAACTTAGCATACAAGAATGTAACTGGCCTCAGCCAGTTGGGACGAAGCCTGTTACCATGTCAAACATGCTTACCAATGTTACCAATATATTCTTACCTTCTAACTTAGTATACAAGAATGTAACTGGCCTCGGCCAGTTGGGACGAAGCCTGTTACCATGTTAAACATTCTTACCAATGTTACCGATATATTCTTACCTTCTAACTTAGTATACAAGAATGTAACTGGCCTCAGCCAGTTGGGACGAAGCCTGTTACCCTGTCAAACATGCTTACCAATGTTACCAATATATTCTTACCTTCTTGCTTAGTGTACAAGAATGGAACTGGTAATTAACTGGCCTCAGCCAGTTGGGACGAAGCCTGTTACCATGTCAAACATGCTCACCAATGTTACCAATATATTCTTACCTTCTAACTTAGTATACAAGAATGTAACTGGCCTCAGCCAGTTGGGACGAAGCCTGTTACCATGTCAAACATGCTTACCAATGTTACCAATATATTCTTACCTTCTAACTTAGTATACAAGAATGTAACTGGCCTCGGCCAGTTGGGACGAAGCCTGTTACCATGTTAAACATTCTTACCAATGTTACCGATATATTCTTACCTTCTAACTTAGTATACAAGAATGTAACTGGCCTCAGCCAGTTGGGACGAAGCCTGTTACCCTGTCAAACATGCTTACCAATGTTACCAATATATTCTTACCTTCTTGCTTAGTGTACAAGAATGGAACTGGTAATTAACTGGCCTCAGCCAGTTGGGACGAAGCCTGTTACCATGTCAAACATGCTCACCAATGTTACCGATATATTCTTACCTTCTAACTTAGTATACAAGAATGTAACTGGCCTCGGCCAGTTGGGACGAAGCCTGTTACCATGTTAAACATTCTTACCAATGTTACCAATATATTCTTACCTTCTAACTTAGTATACAAGAATGTAACTGGCCTCAGCCAGTTGGGACGAAGCCTGTTACCATGTCAAACATGCTTACCAATGTTACCAATATATTCTTACTTTCTTGCTTAGTGTACAAGAATGGAACTGGTACTTAACTGGCCTCAGCCAGTTGGGACGAAGCCTGTTACCATGTCAAACATGCTTACCAATGTTACCGATATATTCTTACCTTCTTGCTTAGTGTACAAGAGTGTAACTGGCCTCGGCCAGTTGGGACGAAGCCTGTTACCATGTCAAACATGCTTACCAATGTTACCGATATATTCTTACCTTCTTGCTTAGTTTACAAGAATGGAACTGGTAATTAACTGGCCTTAGCCAGTTGGGATGAAGCCTGTTACCATGTTAAACATGCTTACCAATGTTACCGATATATTCTTACCTTCTTGCTTAGTATACAAGAATGTAACTGGCCTCAGCCAGTTTGGACGAAGCCTGTTACCATGTCAAACATGCTTACCAATGTTACCAATATATTCTTACCTTCTTGCTTAGTGTACAAGAATGGAACTGGTAATTAACTGGCCTCAGCCAGTTGGGACGAAGCCTGTTACCATGTTAAACATGCTTACCAATGTTACCGATATATTCTTACCTTCTTGCTTAGTGTACAAGAATGTAACTGGCCTCAGCCAGTTGGGACGAAGCCTGTTACCATGTCAAACATGCTTACCAATGTTACCAATATATTCTTACCTTCTAACTTAGTATACAAGAATGTAACTGGCCTCAGCCAGTTTGGACGAAGCCTGTTACCATGTCAAACATGCTTACCAATGTTACCAATATATTCTTACCTTCTTGCTTAGTGTACAAGAATGGAACTGGTAATTAACTGGCCTCAGTCAGTTGGGACGAAGCCTGTTACCATGTTAAACATGCTTACCAATGTTACCGATATATTCTTACCTTCTTGCTTAGTGTACAAGAGTGTAACTGGCCTCAGCCAGTTGGGATGAAGCCTGTTACCATGTTAAACATTCTTACCAATGTTACCGATATATTCTTACCTATCTTTAATACAAATAACTTTCTACCTCTTACCTATTGACAATATCTTACCATTTTATACTTGGCTAAACATGCGACGATACGCGGTGCGCAGACGACGGTACGCGGTGAGCAGACGACCGTACGCGGTGCGCAGACGACGGTACGCGGTGCGCAGACGACGGTACGCGGTGCGCAGACGACGGTACGCGGTGAGCAGACGACCGTAGGCGGTGAGCAGACGACCGTAGGCGGTGCGCAGACGACGGTACGCGGTGCGCAGACGACGGTACGCGGTGCGCAGACGACGGTTGGCGAAGTTCCTAGTGCCGGTAAAGTTCTTTGCCGGACTTACATACTTTTTACGTGCGAGTGCCGAGTTACGACGAAATATGTGGTAGGTCTATAAAAGTTACAAACATGGCCCCAGTTTTAAAAACAACAGATTCTAGAAACACAAATGGCAGCCCACACAATGGGGTCGGAGAGGGGGTCAGGGAGGTGCGGGCCGCGGGTGTTTAACAAATTATCAGATGGGCACCGTGACGAAATATTACCAGTTAAAGAGCATTTTAGTTTTACACATTACAAGCGCAAAAACTTTACACATGCACGTCACCACGTACAACTTTTCAAGTTCACCCTCGACACAAGAGGGCGCTGTTTAACATAGCAAACTCCCCACTTCAGATATGATTACTACTACTACTATTTGCCGATAGTTGGTTATCGGACTTAGTTCAACCGAATTAACAACCTACAATATACACATCGCCCATAAAAAGTACAAACGTTTGAAAGCGTTTTCAAACGGTATCTCGTCGGCAATGGCAAATTTGAAACATTCGACAAACGTTTTCAAACGTTTGCCGCCCATAAAAAGTACAAACGTTCGAAAGCGTTTTCAAACGGGATGTCATCGGCACGGGGCGTAAATTCATATACGTTACTTCGTTTCCACTATGAGACAACTTGGGTTTGATATTCATAGCAAAACACATGTTCATGGAAAAACACATCTGATGTTTACATGAGATGTTCATAGCGCAACCGAATTGATGTTCATAGCGCAACCGAATTGATGTTCATAGCGCAACCGAATTGATGTTCATAGCGCAACCGAATTGATGTTCATAGCGCAATCGAATTGATGTTCATAGCGCAACCGAAATGAAGTTCATAGCGCAACCGAATTGATGTTTATAGCGAAACACATTAAGATGTTCATAGCGAAACACATTACATGTAGATGCACATACAATAGCAAAACACATTTTGATAATAGAAAAACACATGATGTTCATAGCAAAACACATTTCATGTTCATACGAAACAACCAGAGATATTTGGCGACGAAACGTTTCTTATTTTTGAATTTGGTTGTGACGAAACGACCAGAGATATTTGACGACGAGATTTAGAGGCGAGATTTTGCGACGAAATTGTTCTTATATTATAATTGGGTCGTGACGAAACGACCAGAGATATTTGGCGACGAGATTTGGAGGCGAGATTTGGCGACGAGATTTTTCTTATTTTCTAAGTGGGTCGTGACAAAACGACCAGAGATATTTGGCGACGAGATTTAGAGGCGAGATTTGGCGACGAGGTTTTTCTTATTTTCGAAGTGGGTCGTGACGAAACGACCAGATATATTTGGAGGCGAGATTTAGAGGCGAGATTTTGCGACGTGATTTTGCAACGGAATTTTTCTTATTTTAGAATTGGGTCGTGACGAAAAGACCAGAGATATTTGGCGACGAGATTTAGAGGCGAGATTTTGAACATACAATAGCAAAACACATTTTGATAATAGAAAAACACATGATGTTCACAGCAAAACACATTTCATGTTCATACGAAACAACCACAGATATTTGGCGACGAAACGTTTCTTATTTTCGAATTTGGTTGTGACGAAACGACCAGAGATATTTGGCGACGAGATTTAGAGGCGAGATTTGGAAACGAGATTTTGCGACGAAATTGTTCTTATATTATAATTGGGTCGTGACGAAACGACCAGAGATATTTGGCGACGAGGTTTAGAGGCGAGATTTTGCAACGAGATTTTGCAACGAAATTTTTCTTATTTTCGAATTTGGTCGCGACGAAACGACCAGAGATATTTGGCGACGAGATTTAGAGGCGAGATTTGGCGACGAGATTTTTCTTATTTTCGAAGTGGGTCGTGACGAAACGACCAGAGATATTTGGCGACGAGATTTTTTTATTTTCTAAGTGGGTCGTGACGAAACGACCAGAGATATTTGGCGACGAGATTTAGAGGCGAGATTTGGAAACGAGATTTTGCGACGAAATTGTTCTTATATTATAATTGGGTCGTGACGAAACGACCAGAGATATTTGGCGACAAGATTTAGAGGCGAGATTTTTCTTATTTTCGAATTTGGTCGTGACAAAACGACCAGAGATATTTGGCGACGAGATTTAGAGGCGAGATTTGGCGACGAGATTTTTCTTATTTTCGAAGTGGGTCGTGACGAAACGACCAGAGATATTTGGCGACGAGATTTTTTTATTTTCTAAGTGGGTCGTGACGAAACGACCAGAGATATTTGGCGACGAGATTTAGAGGCGAGATTTGGAAACGAGATTTTGCGACGAAATTGTTCTTATATTATAATTGGGTCGTGACGAAACGACCAGAGATATTTGGCGACAAGATTTAGAGGCGAGATTTTTCTTATTTTCGAATTTGGTCGTGACAAAACGACCAGAGATATTTGGCGACGAGATTTAGAGGCGAGATTTGGCGACGAGATTTTTCTTATTTTCGAAGTGGGTCGTGACGAAACGACCAGAGATATTTGGCGACGAGATTTTTTTATTTTCTAAGTGGGTCGTGACGAAACGACCAGAGATATTTGGCGACGAGATTTAGAGGCGAGATTTGGAAACGAGATTTTGCGACGAAATTGTTCTTATATTATAATTGGGTCGTGACGAAACGACCAGAGATATTTGGCGACAAGATTTAGAGGCGAGATTTTTCTTATTTTCGAATTTGGTCGTGACAAAACGACCAGAGATATTTGGCGACGAGATTTAGAGGCGAGATTTGGCGACGAGATTTTTCTTATTTTTGAAGTGGGTCGTGACGAAACGACCAGAGATATTTGGCGACGAGATTTAGAGGCGAGATTTGGCGACGAGATTTTTCTTATTTTCGAAGTGGGACGTGACGAAACGACCAGAGATATTTGGCGATGAGATTTAGAGGCGAGATTTGGAAACGAGATTTTGCGACGAAATTGTTTTTATATCAGAATTGGGTCGTGACGAAACGACCAGAGATATTTGGCGACGAGATTTAGAGGCGAGATTTGGCGACGAGATTTTTCTTATTTTCGAAGTGGGTCGTGACAAAACGACCAGATATATTTGGAGGCGAGATTTAGAGGCGAGATTTGGAAACGAGATTTTGCGACGAAATTGTTTTTATATCAGAATTGGGTCGTGACGAAACGACCAGAGATATTTGGCGACGAGATTTAGAGGCGAGATTTTGCGACGAGATTTTTCTTATTTTCGAAGTGGGTCGTGACAAAACGACCAGATATATTTGGAGGCGAGATTTAGAGGCGAGATTTAGAGGCGAGATTTGGAAACGAGATTTTGCGACGAAATTGTTCTTATATCAGAATTGGGTCTTGACGAAACGACCATAGATATTTGGCGACGAGATTTAGAGGCGAGATTTTGCGACGAGATTTTGCAACGAAATTTTTCTTATTTTCGAATTTGGTCGTGACGAAACGACCAGAGATATTTGGCGACGAGATTTAGAGGCGAGATTTGGCGACGAGATTTTTCTTATTTTCGAAGTGGGTCGTGACGAATAATAATAATAAATCTTTAAAGAACGCTGAATGACGCAATAGGGCGACATTTCGGCAAGACTCTCGCCGGGGACCACCGAAATTTCGGCAAGAATCACTCAAAATGACACCTTATTTTTTTACCCAAAGCTTCCGGAGATGCTTCCAGACCGAAGAGAAACAGCTCCAGTCCCAATAAAAATGGTTCTCGACCTAAAAAAAATGGTTTTTGACCTAAAAAAATTAATTTTAAACTCAAAAATATTAGGGCGACACCAAAATGTCGCCCTATTGAGCACGTCGCCCTAATATACCTTTTTTACACACGATTTGTCGCCCTATCCTGCAATTCATAGTTTTTGTAAAGCGCAAGCATTTAGCTAATAGCTATTCGCCGCGCTATGGCATATAGGATTACATGTGAAATGCTTGATTAAAGAGGTATGTTTTGAGATGTGATTTGAACATGGCAATATTTAGTTGTTGTCTGATAGAGATAGGAAGCTGATTCCAAAGTTGTGGAGCTGCTACTGAAAACCTTCTGTCGCCGAACGATTTGAGTCTGGATGGTGGAACAGTCAGCAGGCTTGCATCGCTAGATCGCAGCTGACGTACTGGAACATAAGGTGTTGTTAGTTGTTGAATGTAGTCTGGAGCCATGTTGTGCAAGGATTGATATGCAATAAGAAGGAGTTTGAATGTGATGCGTTGCCGGATGGGGAGCCAGTGGAGACAACAAAAAATATGATTTAGAAATAACCACACACACCAAATAAACACACCAAACAAACAATAATTTGATTTCGGGTGGGGGTGGGGGAGAGCGATCGGGGGCGGGGATTCAAGAAATTGTTTTCTTTTCCAATTGTTTTCTTTTTGAAAGTCACCTCTTTTTTTGCAGAGGTCTTTCATGTAAATATCTACATACAATAAAATTAATACTAACCATTACAATAAAAATACGAATAATTTCAATTGCGGTCAGCCTATACAGTTTCAATGCAGCATTGCTAGTTTGTGGGAGGGATCTATATACAATTACGGTACTGTACAAGGATATATAATTAATTAATATATTCATGTATTTGCATAATGCAACGCACCAGGCATTGCGGACAGCCTATCATTTCAATGCTGCATTGTTAGTGGTTGTTCGTGTTTTTTATACAGTTATAATATTCATATATTCAAAACATTTTTGCATAAGCAACGCTCAAGGCATTGCGGACGGCCTACTGATTCAGTGCACAAGGCACTGCTAGGGACTGGACTGCCTACGACGATTCCAATGCAGCATTGCTAGGGGCTGTTTTTAAATTATGCAATGCATCAGGCATTGTGGACTGCCTATTGTTTCAATGTTGCATTGCTTGGGATTCTCCGTTGAAAGGTTCAATTATAATATTCATGTCAATTATAATATTCATTATATTTCTTGCATAAGTAAAGCAATGCTCCAGGCATTGCAGACGGTCTACTGTTTCAGTGCACAAGGCACTGCTAGGGACCATATTTATAATTTTATTTAATTGCAGCAGTGTTCCAAATACGTATACATTTTTTGTTTCGTTTTCGTGTTGCTGGCACTTTCCGCACCACACATTTCGGGTGTTTTCACTAAAGTTAAAATTGTTAACACTTAGATTATGGAATTTATATTGCTCCCCAATTAATTTTTCACTATTTGACTTGAACCCAAATGAATTTGAAGGGCCCACCGCCTCACCCTAACCCCTTCCCCAATGCACTGCGCATGCGCTAGCCTCGCTTTGCTTGTTGTAGCTGCTTGACGGCTGTTCGCTGCTTTGGGCCCCTTTGCGAAACACACGCAACTGCATACACACATACATTCATATCCCAGTTTATTTATTTGTATATGTAAATTTATATATCGAAGTAATTGAACTGCGCCAAACACAAAAAAAGTCTCGACAACTTCTGCGAAAACGGGAAACCTACGGCACCTGACCTATTCTAACCTATTCTAACCTGATCCTAAGCTACATGTAGTAGGCCCTACAACCTTACTACATGTAAATCTAACTACGTAGGTTTCCCATTTTCGGCAGAAGCAAGCGCGCAAAACTGTGTTTCAGCATAACGCGCTTCATGATTACGAGTGTAGGTGATTTGTGTACAATTATTGGTTGTATGTTGTAATTACCCATTCATACTGATCTCGCTTTAACTCTCGTTGCACTCGTTCATACACGCTACTGAACGCTGCCGAACGCTGCTGAAAGCGTGAAAAGCACCCCAGCCTAATTTGTAATATTTATGCAAGAACCCCATCATAAATTTCGTGCATTTCATTTTTGGACAATGTCCCAGACACTGTCAAGTGAATTATTTGTTTTTTATAGATTATTTAATTTTATAATTTGATTTTTTAGACAACACGTTTACTAATTATTGCGTTTTTAAAATTATTTTTAATTTAAAAAACAAAATCACGAAAACATGTGGTGCGGTTGTTTGTGAAAGAAATACCGACAAATGGATCGAACATTTGAAACACTGCCATGCAAACTAGGGGATTTAACTACAATATTTCTAGGTTCTATCTTCAGCATCTAAGGAGTTAGAGATGGAGATGTTTGAAGGAGCTGAGGAGCCTTGCGAAGGAACCGTCTTGCTGAGGCTGATCTTGAATTTGATGGAGAGGTCTCTGTTTAGCATCGAAGGAGATAGGTTACAGATGGAGACGTTTGGAGGAGCTGAGAAGCCTTGCGAAGGAACCGTCTTGCTTAGGCTGATCTTAAAATCTTGAATTTGATGGAGAGATCTCTGTTCAGCATCGAGGGGAGGGGGGGGGGGGGTAGAGATGGAGACGTTTGGAGGAGCTGAGAAGCCTTGCGAAGGAACGGTCTTGCTTAGGCTGATCTTGAAATCTTGAATTTGATGGAGAGATCTCTGTTTAGCATCGAAGGAAATAGGTTAGAGATGGAGACGTTTGGAGGAGCTGAGAAGCCTTGCGAAGGAACGGTCTTGCTTAGGCTGATCTTGAAATCTTGAATTTGATGGAGAGATCTCTGTTTAGCATCGAAGGAGATAGGTTAGAGATGGAGACGTTTGGAGGAGCTGAGAAGCCTTGCGAAGTAACTGTCTTGCTTAGGCTGATCTTGAAATCTTGAATTTGATGAAGAGATCTCCGTTCAGCATCGAGGGGGGTTAGAGATGTAGACGTTTGGAGGAGCTGAGAAGCCTTGCGAAGGAACCGTCTTGCTTAGGCTGATCTTAAAATCTTGAATTTGATGGAGAGATCTCTGTTCAGCATCGAGGGGGGGGGGGGGGGTGGGGGTAGAGATGGAGACGTTTGGAGGAGCTGAGAAGCCTTGCGAAGGAACGGTCTTGCTTAGGCTGATCTTGAAATCTTGAATTTGATGGAGAGATCTCTGTTTAGCATCGAAGGAGATAGGTTAGAGATGGAGACGTTTGGAGGAGCTGAGAAGCCTTGCGAAGGAACGGTCTTGCTTAGGCTGATCTTGAAATCTTGAATTTGATGGAGAGATCTCTGTTTAGCATCGAAGGAGATAGGTTAGAGATGGAGACGTTTGGAGGAGCTGAGAAGCCTTGCGAAGTAACTGTCTTGCTTAGGCTGATCTTGAAATCTTGAATTTGATGGAGAGATCTCCGTTCAGCATCGAGGGGGGTTAGAGATGAAGACGTTTGGAGGAGCTGAGAAGCCTTGCGAAGGAACTGTCTTGCTTAGGCTGATCTTGAAATCTTGAATTTGATGGAGAGATCTCTGTTTAGCATCGAAGGAGATAGGTTAGAGATGGAGACGTTTGGAGGAGCTGAGAAGCCTTGCGAAGGAACGGTCTTGCTTAGGCTGATCTTGAAATCTTGAATTTGATGGAGAGATCTCTGTTTAGCATCGAAGGAGATAGGTTAGAGATGGAGACGTTTGGAGGAGCTGAGAAGCCTTGCGAAGGAACCGTCTTGCTTAGGCTGATCTTGAAATCTTGAATTTAATGGAGAGATCTCTGTTTAGCATCGAAGGAGATAGGTTAGAGATGGAGACGTTTGGAGGAGCTGAGAAGCCTTGCGAAGGAACTGTCTTGCTTAGGCTGATCTTGAAATCTTGAATTTGATGGAGAGATCTCTGTTCAGCATCGAGGGGGGTTAGAGATGAAGACGTTTGGAGGAGCTGAGAAGCCTTGCGAAGGAACTGTCTTGCTTAGGCTGATCTTGAAATCTTGAATTTAAAGGAGAGATCTCTGTTTAGCATCGAAGGAGATAGGTTAGAGATGGAGACGTTTGGAGGAGCTGAGAAGCCTTGCGAAGGAACTGTCTTGCTTAGGCTGATCTTGAAATCTTGAATTTGATGGAGAGATCTCTGTTTAGCATCGAAGGAGATAGGTTAGAGATGAAGACGTTTGGAGGAGCTGAGAAGCCTTGCGAAGGAACTGTCTTGCTTGGGCTGATCTTGAAATCTTGAATTTGATGGAAAGGTCTCTGTTTAGCGAGCACGCAGCCCCAGTTCGGCATTTTTTTCACCGTAGAGATTATAATATAATTATAACATTTTAATACCTTTTCGAGCGGGGCGGGGTTGGGGGGGGGGGAAGAGAGTGAATCGAATGGGGACTGAACATTTTTACATGGGGCCTGAAGAACCATATTTCCTTTTCTTTTTAAATGAAAGAACAAAAATATTTTCAGACAAAAAGAATATCACATTTACCCTGTGGAGGCCCCTCATATATAATTACATACGAATAAAATTAGAATCCTTGCATACAAACAATGAAAATACAATAGACACTACAAGTATTGCGGTCAGCCTATACAGTTTCAATGCAGCATTGCTAGTTTGTGGGAGGGATTTAATAAAATTAATTAATCTATTCATATATATATGTATATCTCATTTGCATAATGCAACGCACCAGGCATTGCCGACAGCCTATCATTTCAATGCTGCATTGCTTGGGACTGTTTGTTGAATTGAAGAGTTTTTCTACAATTATTATAATATTCATACATTGTGTAATTATGAAATGCAACGCACAAGGCATTGCGTACGGCCGACTGCTTCAGTGCACCAGGCACTGCTGGAGACCATACTTATAATTTAAACATTGTAAACAGCCCAGTTTTCTCAATAAGGAATAGTAACTACCGTGCTATAGGGGTATTAATAATAAAGTTGTCTTCATAAAGCAACGCACCAGGCATTGCTGACGTCTGCTTCTTCAATGCTCAATGCTCAAGGCATTGCTGGAGATAATGTCGAAATTGTTCGCTTTGGGCTGTCAATAATTGGCATGTTAATAAATTTAATTCTTGAATAATAATTATTCGTATATTATAATCATCCTTGTATTTCTTTAAGATTGTCCTTGATCCATCATGTGATGCTCCTCTTGATCCTCTCGGTTTCATGATTAGAATACTTATAAGGAAGCAGTATTCCATGGAAGTCCCAATTTTTGGGGGAAGGTTTTACATAATTTTTTTCACACCACGTAACTTCCGGGCGTCTTGTTATCCATAATTATCATTATTGTGTGTCCATTTGTTTTGGAATAATTCTATATGCAAATCGTTCCTCTAAATTAGGTTTAAGTGGGTTATTATTATTAGATCTTGTGATGTTGCGGAAATAGCGAGTATCGCGGTGCATGCAGTGCGCACGATGCAGCCTCGCTTAGCCGATTGCAGCTGCTTAAAAAAAAAAATAATAATAATAATAATAAAACGCTTGCAGCAGCATCCACGTTCACATATTCACCTCATTTTCAACTGTATTGTATTTTTTGTTTTCCAGTGTACTGAATGGTTGTTTGTGTTTCACTATATCCTTGCTTATTACAAGTGCTCCAACCGAATGCGGTGACCAATATATAAAATAATTGAGCAATAGGAATGGATGCCGGAAAATAGCGCAGGTGCCTAAAATCGTTTGCGAAAAAAATGGGAAACCCACTACACTAACTGCTAACCTAAGCTATTCTAAGCCCGGGCAAGGCTAATAGCACTAACTGACCTAGATTGGGTTCCCTTTTTTTAGCAGACGATATCGCAAAAAAAAATGCGACTATTTGATTGTAAGCGCGCGTGCTGTTTATCGATTATGTGTTATTGATTTATTTTTAATATCACTCATTCAAACTCAACTCATTTACAAACGTGATCACGCTGCACAGTGCTTTCTAATGCTGCACAGCCTATATGCAGATAAACGCTGCTGAACGCAAGCGAACGCTGCAAACCCCGACAAAATGTATATACCATAATTATAGGTTTGTGATTTAATATCGTTAGCTTTCGTAAATATTTAAATTTCTGTTATCATTTCTGTTATCATTATTTTCGATATTTATTTTTTTGGAAAAAAATCCCGAAAGCACGTGGTGTGAGTGTGCCAGCTTTTTTGGTTAAACTTAATTAAATAACCGAAAAATGGGGCAACTTTCCATTGGAATACTGCCTTGTCCTACTATATTTAAAGTCTTATGTGCCTATTTCTTAATTAGTCAATTAACTAATTTAGCTATTATTTATGTGATTTAAATACACGTTATATTAATTAAAATAAGGTATAAGGCTGGTGCATATACATTATCAGTAAAATACAGCAATGTTTGACGCTATAAATGTTCATGCAATTTTTGAATTATAGTTGATAAATTTCATGGAATAAATTACTTTTACACATTAATCAACCTTGGGGGCCTCCTTGTATAAAACCATTTATGTACATGTAGGCTATATATTTCCATACACATTAATCAACCTTGGGGGCCTCCTTGTATAAAACCATTTATGTACATGTAGGCTATATATTTCCATACACATTAATCAACCTTGGGGGCCTCCTTGTATATAACCATTTATGTACATGTAGGCTATATATTTCCATACACATTAATCAACCTTGGGGGCCGGGGCCTCCTTGTATAAAACCATTTATGTACATGTAGGCTATATATTTCCATACACATTAATCAACCTTGGGGGCCTCCTTGTATAAAACCATTTATGTACATGTAGGCTATATATTTCCATACACATTAATCAACCTTGGGGGCCTCCTTGTATAAAACCATTCATGTACATGTAGGCTATGTTTCCATGTGCATGCGCCTGGCCGGTTACCGAGTACTCCCGGCCAGGTGCGCGTGCCTGGGCATCGAGCCAGAACTTGACAATGTGATTGCACCTGGCTTCAACTTTTCAACCAATCAGAGTCAATATCGTACACTTCATAGCCACGCCCACCAGCACGCGCTGGCTTTTTTTTGTATTCATCGGCCGGCGCGTGCCAGGTTAAGTAAGAAAGGTATGTAATACATTCAGAAAAAAACTTGGTTTGGCAAGAGAAAATATGCGAAGAGTTATTGAATGAATAGGATGGGATTAAATATGCTACATTTTTTAGCAGTGGCATTTTGTGTGAGTCGTATTTGGGGGCCAGAAGAGGGGACCGTGTGGGAAAATTAAAGGGGATTTTTTAAAATGGGAAATACGAAAACGAGAATATTTTATTTATTATATTTCAACATTATCGCAAACAAATTTTTCCCATCTTGGTACATGTACATGTTTTAACAATAGCTCAGTACCTTGTACAAAAAAATTAAACAATGAAAAAAATGGGTGGGGAAACGGTAATATTTTTTCCAAATTAGTCACAACTGGGCAACAATTATTTTTTTGCGAAATATGAAAAACGAAAACTAATACCTGGAGTCAAAAATTTGAACAACGGTAAAAACGGGAAAAAAAAAATATTTTACCGAGTTGGTGACGATTTATTTCAACAATTTTGCGAAATGTGAAAACGAAAAATAATTTACTTAAACGGGACGATCGTTCTTGGTATTTTAGCTCAGAACCTAGTACAGAAAATTCATGGTAAAAAAGGAGCACTCGTATAATTATTTTTCCCGAAATACGAAAAACGAAATGTTTTTATTTAAACGAACGTCGAATCATTGTTAATAATATACAATGTAGCTCAGTACCAAAAATTTAAACAATGGTTAAAAAAGGGTGGGGAACACTATTTTTTTCCCGAGTTGGTCACATGGACGACGATTTTTTTTTTATTCATTCATTGCGAAATTTGAAAATTAAATTAAAAATATTTTACTTAAACGGGATGATCTTTCGAAGAAATGTTGTACTCGAAAGAAACGATTTTTTTTTTATTTAGAAAAAATTTTAATCTAGAAAAAACTTGAATAATAGGACTATTAAGAATTGGATTGTGACCATCTCGGGACAAATATACATCAAGGGGGTAAAGAGAGAAAAGATTTTTCCACTCACCAATCATGAAGTTTACAAAACAAATTGCACTTGAAAAAATTCTTGAAGACATACCTCACAAAAAGTCACATTTGCAAACATATTAATCCGGAGAACATTATATTCCAGTTCGATGCTCAGTTCACCGAGGATGTAAGCGACGCCTGCGTTCAAGTTCAGTGTTCGTACCAAGTTCAATTTGTGTATAGGCTAGGCCTACAGTTCACAACACACTCCGCAGAGCATGCCCCGGGTGACTTGACGTTTGCGGCCGCTCGGAAAAACCTCGTGAAGAAGCGACCGGCCGGCTGGCTGAAGTTTTTCACAACGGGTCGCCGACAAAACCACGCACAATTTTGAAGCGGAGACTTTTTTTGACGCACACAGTCCAAGACACGAAATATAAAACCACTTGCTGACCAAATTTCCATAAATGACGAAAGTTTTTCACATTTTTGGTGGAGAATTCTGTGGAAAATCGGACAGTTCGGTGCACCGAGGTTCCCCGTCCGAAATTTTTCTGAAGCAAATGGCGTCGGCCAAACCAGTTCGAGCCGGTGTCCGTGCACAGCGCAATATTTTCTATATCCCTCCGCTCTTGCAGCCTCGCCGGCCCACAATTCCAGAATTTGATTGGTCGAAAGTGCACAGTGAGCGGACTAATTTATTACTGTGGGAGACGATACACGAAATGTTCGGGTCGTGCGTAGGCATTTTGTGTCCGATCAAAAGCAGACGACAAGTCGTGGGAATATTTTTGGCACTGTTTCAAGTAGGATTTCTGTGCAATTTTGTGTTTTTTATTTTGTGTTTATTATTTTTTCTCATATCTAACAATTTGAATTAGAGGTTGGAAATACTCAGGGGAGAGCATGGACATCTGCTGGAGATTCTGGCTACGTTTTTATGCCCCAGGTGGGGATTTGTACCCAAATAAATCAAATTTTCAGCGTACCGAGAAGCAAAAAACACATGTTTTGCCCCATTTAAAGAGGATTTTGTCACCTAAAGTTTGCCCCAGGGGTTGGGATTTTGTCTCTTAAAAAGTGAAAACATATATTCTAGGGCGGGTTGCTGGAAATAATTTATAGGTTCATTGGAATTTGTCTAATTCATTGGATCTTGATAAGCCGTAAAAACAAAAATTAATATAATTATTAATATAATTAATATTAGGAAGAGCGCACCATGCACAACCTGTCCGTATTGCGGACGTGGTGTAAACTCACGGTTGGCAACGTACCAAAACCTGTTGCTGCATGTAATGGGCCGGATGCAGCCACTGAGCGCTTTATGCAGCGTCGTGGCCGGCCCGGCGACGCGGCATCGGGCGTATACGGTATAGAAAACCTGTGCAATTTTGTGTTTTTAATTTGTTGTTTAATTTTTATTTTTAAATCCCAGAATTAGAGTTAGGGGTTGGAATCACCTAGGGGGGAGAACAGGCATCAGCTGGAAATTTTGGCCACGTTTTTTACGCCCCATGTGGGAATTTAAAAGAAATAAATCAAATTTTAGACGTACCTGGAAGCAAATTTACATAGTTTTCCCCCAGGGTGGGGATTTTTTGGGGTCTAAAGTTTGGCCCAGGGGTGGGGATTTTTGTCACTTGAAAAAGTGACAATATTGCTCGGGGATGGGCGTGGGTAGAAATCGATAGGTGTTTTTGAATTTGTTTAATAATCCTAAAATTGCCACGCATTTAGGACAGACATCACGTATAGGCTAGGCCTATACGTACGTGTAAACACACGAGGAATCCCCAATGTATACGCGTATACGGGACCAAGAGGAACGGGGGAATTAGGGGGCCCTTGCAAGGATATGCCGCCGAGGATTTACGCTTTTCTTCGGTTGGCGAGAGCTCCGGTGGTTCTGTTAAAGACAGATTAAAGACAGGTAGAACACATTTGTAATGGTGAACTGTTAAAAGGGGCGCTATTTCCACTCGTGATTAAAAGCCAATGTTGAGAAAACTATACCCTTTAGAATTTTCAGCCACATAGGTGCAGTAATTCTGAAAACTTCAAAAAATCCATACATGGTTTTTGTGTTGAGTTGAATGGTAAACAAGTCTTTCGCAAAATACTTTTTTTTAGAAAACCTTCAGTTGTTAATTTCTCACACAGAATACGATTTTTACTTCAATAAAACCATGTGGTGTTTGGTACCATTCTTATTAACCCCTTTAGTAAAGTTTTTCTTGTCAACTCGTCAGTGGAAAACAAAAAAATTGGGGTCACTATAAAACAACAGGATTACATAACTAAAGAATAATATACTTGTAGACATTTCAGCCACATACATATCAGAAAACCTGGAAAATCCATGCATGGTTTTTGTGCACGAATGAATAGGAAAAAGGTTGTCTGCACACAATTTTTTAAAGCATATTAAGTTGGCAATCTCTCCCATAAAGGTACCATTTTCACTGGAAAAAAAATCATGTGGTGTGTTAATCATTGCAATCAACACCTTTTTTTGATAACTGCAAAAGTTAAAGACGTAGGCTCGTCAATGCGCACGAGGAACAAGTTCGGGCCACGAAATTCACCGCTCCATGCCTTAATTTCTATGGAGCTGTGAATTTCGTGGCACGAATTTGTTCCTCGTGCGCGCATTGACGAGCCTCGTCTTTAATGATGTACTTGGGTGGGGGTCCATCCATAAACACTCGCGTGTCTGTGTGCGCGTTGTTGCCAGACGCGTTTACAAAATATTCAGTGACGCAACATAGCACGTGCCATGGCACGCGTGTGCATTCCATTGTTCCACGAGAGAAACAAAAAAACCACGCGCCTTGGAAACCGAGCGCGGTTTGTTTTGAAGATCTTTTCTTCGAGTAGTCGAGTGCGTGCAGTGCTGCGAAAGAGTCCCCTCTAGTGGGCTCTAAAGAGAGAGAAACTCCCGGGGTCAGAATGTTTGAACCGCACAAACTCCAGCAAAACTAGGGCTGCTTGGAAGTTTGTGGAGCGAGACAGCTTGCTCAGAGGGCGGCTTCTACAATGAAGCGTCTTTTATCGGCTGTTGTCGTCCTGATCGCCGCTAGTGCCTGGTGGCCCTGGCTCTCTTTTATAAAAATTATACTAGGCCTAGGCCCCCTATAGGCTTAAATAGGACAAGGCCTAACCCTTTTTTTTCGGACATTTTCCCTCGTTTAGGCCACACCCTTGCGTTCAACTGGACGGATTCCCAATGCAACACCAATGTGGGGTTGGATGCCATCGCCGACTATTGGCGGCAGGGCTACGTGGGCAGATGTTCAACTGGGATCAGGTAAATGTTACATATTGATAAAATCCTGTAAGATTAGCATGAAACATCTAATTAAAAGAAGAATGTTGGTAACCTAACCTGCAGAAATTAGGAGCAGCAATGCTCCAACACTCCATGCGTAATGATGGTTTTTGTGTTGGATGAATGCTATAAAAGTGAGTGTGTGCATTCATTTATTAAAAACCACTTTCAATTGTTATTTTCGTACAAAAATGTACCATTGTGAAATGAAACAAATTAAAGTGGTATTTGTTACCATTGGTACTTTGAATGTTTTTAAAGTCAACTCATGAAGTAACATTTTTGGGTCATTGCAAATGATACATTGTGCCTTTAAGCTGCAAGTTAGGTCTGCATTTAATTACAGCATTAGGAAAAAATACCTTAGTGAAAATGTATCTCATGCTTTACTTTAACTTATTCCTATATTTCTTTCCTCTGGGCAAAAGGTGACCGTAGTCCTTCGAAATCACACACTGTGGCAGCAGGTATACCGAGTTGTCTCCAAGAAGTTTCAACTGAACAACATCACCGTGCAACACGAAGAGATCTTTGAAACTGGCTTCGTCCCGTACAGCAACACGTCCAATCCTTTCCCGGGCATAATCAAGCGTACAAGGGAAACCACAAGAAGTATGAACCATAATAAAATTCCCTTAAGTAGGATACTTTACCTTAAAATAAACCTTTTAAACCTCACTGTCATATTTTTACTGTAAAGAGACTAGCAACAGTTTTGATTTTCTTTGATTTATTTTTTTCTGCAGTCTACGTGTTTCTCGGGGAAGTGTACGAGTTGCGCAGTTTCGCCCTCGCCGCTTACGATCAAGGGCTTAATAATGGCGATTATGCGATTATTGGCACTGCAATTGACCACAAAATGCGGACCACACAGAACTGGCACAGCAATAAATGTAAGTATAATGCCCTTTTTAAAAATTCTTTTACTTTAATAAAGGCACAGGCTCATCAGCAATGCGTGCACTCCAATTATTCGTGCCATGAAATACGCAGCTCCATAGCAAAGGCATGGAGCTACGTATTTCGTAGCACGAATTTGGCCACGCGCATTGCTGACGAGCCTGTGCCTTTAAAGGAACAACATGCTACAAATTGTAGTATACAATACAGTATACCACTGTGCCTTTTAGGTCAGTTGACAGAGCATCTGCATGGTGTGTCAGAGGTCTCGAGGGACACCTGAGGGAGTATACCACTGCCTCATAGCTCAGCTGGTAGAGCATCTGCTCAGTGTGTCAGAAGTCTTTGGGAAAACCTGGGGGAGTATACCACTGTGCCTCATAGCTCAGCTGGTAGAGCATCAGCCTGGTGAGTCGGAGGTCTTGGGGGGAAACCTGAAGGATTATACCACTGTGCCTCATAGCTCAGCTGGTAGAGCATCTGCCCAGTGTGTCAGAAGTCTAGGGGAAAACCTAAAGGAAGTATACAACTGTGCCTCATTGCTCAGCTGGTAGAGCATCTGCCTGGTGTGTCAAAGGTCTCAGGTTTGAATCCCGATGAGCATATATGTGTCTCAATCTATATTTATTATATTTCCATGGTGATTGTTCTCATCCAGACCTTGGTTGGGGAATTTACGAAGACGAGAAAGCATCCAAGGCGTTTGAGTCGGTGATGATCGTGACTCCAAAAGGACCCAAGAAAGCGCTGGCCTATCAGATATGGATGTGGTACGTCAAGTTCTCAGTTATGAACCCTCCGTTCTATGGAAGTGGCAGACAGGTAAGTTCCTTATTTATACAGTTTAAAAAAAAAAAATATCCTTAGTGAAAGATATAAGGAGGCAAAACATATTTTATCAGTCAGTAACTTGTTTGACCATCTCCTGTGGCAAGGCTGACTGCATCAGCCTTAAGAGCTGCCGAGGCAGAGTGCGCCATTCTGCCTGAAATGCCTCCCCGAGATTCTGTAATACTAGGGTTGCTTCGAGAGACATGCAGACGCAGTATTTAACCCTGTCCCACCAGGTTTAATTAGGTCGCGAAAACCCAACAAAATTGGTTTTCTAAAAGCCCTTAACTGCAGGATTCTTCAAAAAACAGGAAATGTCACATTTTATTACTGTGGGAATCACTTTGTCACTTGGACCTGGAGGGAAATTACTGAAGCAGAACATCCTTGAAAGAGGTTCCAATTCCTCTATGTCCATTGAACTATGCAACTATTTAAAAAATCCCCTATAAACATATTTTTAGGTCTTAATCATTTTTTCTTCATTTTGTTTCTGATAATACAAGGCTCCTGTTAAACAAGGTAATTTGCAAAATCCCAAGGACCTCTTACAGTATTTTAATTTCATCTCTTGCACAGTTCCATACTTATGCTGCATTCCTGTATGACGCGACCATCCTGTTTGCGAAAGCCTTGCATGCAGCCTTAGATGCCGGAGACAACCCCTACGACGGACAAGCTATTGTCAGTCACATCTTGGAAACAGAATATCAAAGTAAGTCGTGTGGATGCATTAAACTTATATTGTAATGAGCAGAAAATCCATGCATAGTTGCATGGGTGTAATCTCAAAGACGTCTTTTACCTTGAGAAATTACAGGATGATTGATATACACATATGGACTGGCAATGAGGTCACTAGTGCACGTCTATGTGCCCCTCGTGACTGTGAGTGACCACAAGAGGGTCCTATTTCCCTCGGGAAATAGGACCCTCTTGTGGTCACTCACAGTCCCTCGGAGCCCATAGACATGCACTAGTGACCTCATTGCCAGTCCATATGTGTATATAGCACAGATAGTCGACTAGAGTCCCTCGAACGACAGATAATGTCCGTTGTTCGAGGGACTCTAGTCGACTATAGGATTTAAACTGCGACGACAAAAACTATCGTTGAGATTGCACGTGGACAAACATTTTGGCTTAAAAAACGGTGTTGTAAGTATTTCTTTCCAATCATGGAAATCTCAAACCATTGCAGGACACAACTAGGAGGACATTTTTGGGTGTGATTCGAATTTCGAGGCAAAATGACAACAACCCGTAGGGAATGAATCATTCTGTCTATCCTGCGCGTTGCGGGTAAGATCTGAGAAGGGGTTAATTACTGTGCCAGACACCTATGATTTTCCTTGTTATGACATATAAATCATTAAAATGCAAAATTAAAGGCACAGGCTTGTCAGCAATGGCAATGCACGCGCGCCAAATTCGTGCCACGAAATACGCAATACAAAATACTGATATGTTGGTGACTTACAATGTATCTCTAATCAAAATACCCTGTCAAATTAATTTTCATAGTAGTACACCATTTTTTGTATTTAAATTCATGCAGATTATTGCTCATTTACATGTTGCAGCATCATAATTAGTACTGGCATCTTGTCCCTTGGGCCTAGTTGTCCCTGGGCCTAGCTTCAAATTGGCATTGCCTATTTCTTCTAAAAATGCAATAAACCCTTTCATGGTTATCGACGCCATGTTGTTCACGGGGCAGTTCGAACACGCTTTGGTGTGTGCGTGAGCGGATCGTAGACGAATGCATTGTTAGGTCACTGTGCATTAGCTACGATCCGCGCACGCACACAGCAATGCGTGTTCTATGTGCCCCGTGAACAAGATGGCGTCGATAACCGTGAAAGGGTTTATTGATAGGTGCTGGCCAAGTTGGCCATTGGCCTCGGTGGCCTTGGTTAATGTCAAAGGCTGGATTGGTTGCATTTCGGTCACAGTTGGTAATTTTTGTTCCTTCTGTATTCATAGATTGGAGATGGAGCCCACAGACTGGAGCTTGATATTACACACTACAAAAATGGACGTGTTGCCATGGATACTGAAAACACAGGAGAGGTGAGTTTTTGGCCATCTTCCAATTTCATTACAGTGGAAATTCTCTATAATGAACACCATAAAGAACGTTCTGCTGCAATGAACATCACTCATGGCTCCTGACTACCTGCATTATAGTGCAACATGTTAATATATGCAGATTGTTGCTCATTTACATGTTACAGCATCATAATTAGTACCGACATCTTGGTGTACTATTCTTGCCTTAATCAAATTTATGCAAATCTATTTCTTATTTACATGTCACTGCAGCATTCTAAATATACTTTTTTGCCCTTGCTCATGTTTATTCATGAATGGTGTCCCCCTGAAGCTGAGTTCCAGTTTGTTTTTTTAGAAGTCACATAGTGGCCATGGTTTCATCATGATGTTACCCAGAATGCCCCAATACTTGCTCATGTTTATTCATGAATGGTGTTTCCCTGAAGCTGAGTTCCAGTTTTGTTTTTTGGAAGTCACATCATGGCCATGGTTTCATCAGGATGTTACCCAGAATGCCCCAATACACTGCTCCAAACACATTTTCTTCTTTTGCCCCTTTCTCATGTTTATTCATGAATGGTGTTTCCCTGAAGCTGAGTTCCAGTTTTGTTTTTTGGAAGTCACATCATGGCCATGGTTTCATCAGGATGTTACCCAGAATGCCCCAATACACTGCTCCAAACACATTTTCTTCTTTTGCCCCTTTCTCATGTTTATTCATGAATGGTGTTTCCCTGAAGCTGAGTTCCAGTTTTGTTTTTTGGAAGTCACATCGTGGCCATGGTTTCATCAGGATGTTACCCAGAATGCCCCAATACACTGCTCCAAACACATTTTCTTCTTTTGCCCCTTTCTCATGTTTATTCATGAATGGTGTTTCCCTGAAGCTGAGTTCCAGTTTGGTTTTTTAGAAGTCACATAGTGGCCATGGTTTCATCAGGATGCTACCCAGAATGCCCCAACACATTGAATGAAATGAGTTAATACTGACATCTGGGTGTATTATCCTTAGGCCAAAAAAAATAATAGTTCTGCTTCCGGTTTCCCGACCGACCCTATTTTTAGGCTGCGACCCTATTTTTTTTATCGGAAAAAAAATGAAAAAAATGAAAAAAAAAATGGAAAAAAAAAAAAATGAAAAAAATAAATAAAAAAAAAAAACCAGATGCCTCCATATGATTGTGCACAAAAACAATTGGCAAAAAAAAAAAAAATTCCCTACCTACCTACCCTATTTTGAAATGCCATGTAATCGGAAGCAGAACTATTTTTTTTTTTGGCCTTACCTTAATCAAAAACCTTGCTCATTTACATACCTGTATTACTGCAACATGTTAATTTCCCCTCTTTTACACTTACATGTATAACGAAGAGAAAGTTAGATCCCAATCCTTTGTAAATTGTTTAATTTTTGATAATACAAGGTTTCTGTTATAACAAGGTAATCTACAAAGCCTTAACAGGGGTGGATCCAGGGGGGGGGGGGGGGTGGGGGGGGGGGGGGGGGGGGGGCGCACGCCTCCCTCTTTTAAAAAAAAACCACTTTTTGTGCACACTTTTTCTGCTTAAAGTGGTTAAATATTGCCCCAGATCGCACCACAGAGCATCTATAATCCATCTAGAAGCTGTTAGGGCTTCGCGCTATGCACTCGCTATTTCATTGTCATCAGCATTTCATGCTTAAAAATTTCACGCCGCCCCCCTTTTCAAAATCCTGGATCCGCCCCTGCTTAAGGACCTCTTATTAACAGGGTTCAGCTGTATATTTTTGCATTTCATACATGCATCTGGTATAGAAAGATATCAAGCTCTATACTATTTTTAATGCCCTTGAAATATTCTTTTTAAATACTGATTTTTCCATGAAAGGCAATGAATGAGCTAAGTTCTGTCGATACAACACATGATATGAACAGGTCACAAATAATTGAGATATTGAAAACAAATTTCCAAACTTGTAAGGAGTATTAAAACTTTACATACTAATGCATTTCATTTGATTTCCTTTTAACAGGACCAGTTTGTGAAGCTCCCTTGTGTTGCTGCCCATGCTTGGCCTCACCTGGACTATTGGACTCCACGTACATGTCTCTCTCCTGTTGGAATTCATTTGTCATCATGAGCAGCTTTCAGGTATTGTAATATCAGCTTGTTACTACTTCTCTACATTAGGAATAGCTTGACCATTCCCAATATAATCTATCAGCACTTTTGCTGGGTGCTTTCCCAAGAACTGCGTCAACAATTTGTGCTTGGGTTGGGACTCGAACCCACAACCTTCTGCATTCTATAGCAGTTGCCTTAACTGCTCGACCTCTCAGTGTGCTGGTGTCATCGGGCCTGTTTGATTCTTGCAACAGTTGGTATCACAACTAATCCCTTGCTCTTTTCCGACATTTTATGAAAACGATTAAAAACATCAAAATGTGTTTGGGTAGGACTCGAACCCATATCCTCCTACATTTTACAACAGTTGACTTGACCACTCAGTGAGCTGGTTTAAATCATGGAGCAGTTGGGACTTGAACCTCAATCATTCGATCACTCAGTGCGCTGGTGTCAAGGGGCCAGTTTGAATCATGGAGCAGTTGGTATCACAACCAATCCCCATGTCTCTTTTTTGACAAGATTTATCAACACTGTGCTCAGTGCTTTTCCAAGAACTCTGTTAAAACCTTGTGCTTGGATGGGACTTGAACCCACAGCATTCTAGAACAGTTGTCTTAACCACTCGCCCACTCAGTGTGCTGGTGTCGGAGTGTCAGTTTGAATCATTCATTAAAAACCTGTGCTTAGGTGGGACTCGAACCCACAGCCTTTTGTAAGGCATATTTTTGTATTTTTTTTTCAAAAATTGTTAATTCGTATAGAAACTATTCACCTTTTAATTTCCTCTAAATTTGCAGTATTTTGTAACATATTTTCTTCATTTTTCACAGGTGACAAAGACTTGTGTGCGGCAAGCGATGTCGACCAGCTGAATATTTTCAAGATCTGTTTGTACTTTGGCAGACCTCACTGCATCGTCTTCAGAGTGGCCAAGATTGACCCATGGTAAGTACCAATACACACGCATTACTGTATAAAGTATCTCGTCTCTGACAAATGACTAGCGATGCATTGGGCCTTGAGGAGTTGCAGTTTACAGCATGGAAAAACATTTTCTGACTCGTCAAACATGGATTTCTTTCCACTACGGATGGGAATTTACGGTTAATCCAGAAACCGGTTTGCAATTCTTTCAAGTGTCGGCTAACACTAAAGATTGTTGCTGGTGTTTATAGATGCATGTGCAATGTACACAATACCCCTTGGCCCCCAAAATAATAATTGTACCTTTACATGTATCTGGTCAAAATTGAACAATGACCCCATTTAAATTTATTTCAGTTTTATGAAGTCATTACAAATAACCTTCTGAAAACTATTGTAAATTCTTTAAGTCTCATCCCTATTTTCCACAATGTTAAATTTAATATTTTTCCCCCACAGACATGTTGAAAGAATCAAGTCGACTGAACCTTCTGCTCAACCTACCATAGTTCCTGAATCCAACAGTCAGTTCCCAAGTCTCAACAAAAACCTATCAGTTTGTAAACATTGAATCAACTCAACTGATCCTTCCATCAGTTCCTAAGCATACAACTCTTCAGTGTCTAAAAAAAATGACTATCAGTTTGTAAACATTGATTCAACTCAACTGATCCTATCCTTCCATCAGTTCCTAAGCATACAACTCTTCAGTGTCTAAAAAAATGACTATCAGTTTGTAAACATTGAATCAACTCAACTGATCCTTCCATCAGTTCCTAAGCATACAACTCTTCAGTGTCTAAAAATAATTACTATCTGTTTGTAAACAAACCAAAACTTGCTCCATTTATTCTTTCAAAAAATGACTATCTGTTTGTAAACAAACCAAAACTTGCTCCATTTATTCTTTCAAAAAAATGACTATCTGTTTGTAAACAAACCAAAACTTGCCCCATTTATTCTTTCAAAAAATGACTATCTGTTTGTAAACATTGACTTGTACTAACAACCAATTGTATTTATTTCTCTTGTAGCATTGTTTAATGTACTTTAACAAATATAGTAAGTTGTTTGTAAACAATCTTATTTAAATAGTGTTATATAGTTAAAGTAACTTCCAAAGTCAAAATAAAAGTCACTGACAACAAAAGTTTCATTTGTAAACAAGTCTCATTTTATTCTGTACTCCACTAAAGTAAACCAAGTAATATATGCAAGCAAAATGTTCATTAACTTAATTTATGCAAGGTCCTAATTGCTATTGTCTTTACAGATAGTCCAGGGTTCGGTGGTCCAAATTTTAAATTTGAAAATCGAACAGGGGTTGCCCCCTGTACGATTTTCTAACGTATTGAAATGGAGGTTTCCCTCCTCTACCTGTTAAAGAAAACATTAATAAAAATGGTGTACAAAGAAATGCAATTAAACACAGAAAATCGAACCGGGGTTACCCCCTGTCCGATTTTCTAATGTATTGAAATGGAGGTTTCCCTCCTCTACCTGTTAAAGAAAAAATTAATAAAAATGGTGCACATAGAAATGCAATTAAACACAGAAAATCGAACCGGGGTTACCCCCTGTCCGATTTTCTAATGTATTGAAATGGAGGTTTCCCTCCTCTACCTGTTAAAGAAAACATTAATAAAAATGGTGTACAATTCAAATGATTTATTAAACAAGAAAATATAGTTACAAAATAAGCGGTAACTGCAATCTCAAAACACATCATTTGTCGAGAATCGTCTTTTCATGAGCAAACATTTTGACTTGGTGAATCAAGTCACAGATTGTCAGTAAATACATCATGACAAACTGAAAATGGACTTTCTCAAGTTTTCCATCTACATACCCGATTACGACGTACCAAGTCAAAAAGACAGTCACGAAAACATTTAAAAACTTATTCCGTCTGGAACTGGACTGCTTGCGGCCTCTGGAGATGCCGTTTCTGAAAAAGAAAAATAACAAAATATTAGTTTCAGATAAACACATTTTACAATGGCTTTCATTTCATACCAAAATTTATTAATTTTCAGTTAATTTCTCTTTAGAACATTACTTGGTGCATTTGCCTACAACAATTTACTATTTGTACAAAACATGCATTTTAGCTGGAAATCATAGGTTTTTTATATGTGCTATCCAAATAATAAATTTGTTGACGGGAACATTTCAATATGATTTTTAGCTGAGAATTGGAATCCAATTAGTTTTACTAGTTAAACTTTGAAAATGCACACAAACTTGTTCATGTTTTTAGATGATTATCAATTTATGGGTAAGAATTAAAGGCAGTATACATGATTGGTATCTCGAAAATCAGAAATGTTCACAGATTTATGCCCAACTTACACAATATAAACATGACGACAGTAGAAAACTTCCCTGAAATGGTTTTGGCTGAAGTGCTATAGTCTTTGAGAAATGAGTCAAACCAATTAGTTTTTCACCTCATAAGACGAAAATTCAATTCGCCCCAAATTACTTCATTCATGCACTGTGATTCAGGGGAGAAATGACTGCAAACTCTTTTTTGGACCGTTTTCTCAAACTTAGACGGAGCTGGTTTTTGCTCAGGTTGGTTTTAATCAGAACATATTCAATCACACAGGGGGATAAAATTATTTGTAACAGTTTACCAATTATGTATACTATCTTTAAGTTTATTTTTTCTTTTAAAATACTTGAGCATTAGTGAGTACAAATTTAACCAAAAACCCAAATTTAGTTTCATATTAACAGCACACATTATCAACTTGCATATTGGTCATTTTTTAGAAATTTCGAAAGAGCTTCATACAATAAACGGTAGGAATTTAGGCACTCGACCATCACTTTGTCCTTAAAGGCTTATTGTATCATTTGCAATGACCCAATTTTGGTTTTTCATGAGTTGACAAGGAAAACCTTACTCAAAGTGTCGATAGCAATGGTAACAACAAACACCACATTTATTTCCGTCAAAATGGTATTTCATGTTGGAAATTGACAACGAAGGTGGGTTCTAAAAAGTTCCCGTGCACGGGACCTTTTCAAGGTTTTCGAGCATTGATGTATCTATGTAGCTAAAATTTCTTCAGGCTAGTTTACCAACATTCTTCCTTAGATATGTTACACTCTTCTTCTACGAATCTGCAAAAAGTTGTATCTTGCGAATGACACATAAGGCCTTTAAAAAACTTGTAACCATCAGAAATTGCACATTTGATAAGGAAACACCCCGAAAGTAAGTTAGATGTTTCACAGCCCAGGTCAAGTTTTTGCAAACTACAACTGGAAATCGGTGGCAGATCTAGGCTCACGGAAATTTCAAGTACTACCCCTAGATAGTGCCTGGATCCACTGCCGATTTCTAGTCATGATCACAAAAACCTAGCCCAGGCTCATGGACATTTCAAGCACTACCCAGATAGTGCCTGGATCCACTGCCGATTTCTAGTCATGATCACAAAAACTCGGCAAGCTCTGTGACAGATATTTTCCTTAACATTTTTTTGTAGTTTTCTACAGGTCTAAGTGATAATCAAGTACTAAATTCTTTCCTCAAACTAGTTTAATTTTGTTAAACTTTGAAAATGCACACAATCTTGTTTATGTTTTTAAGTTATCAATTTATAGGTTAGAATTAAATGTATTTGTTCTTATAAAATGACGAGCACTAGTGAGCGCAGATTTGACCAAAAAAAACCCCCGAATTTAGGAGTTTCTTGAAAGGTTTCTTTTTAGCCATTTTAGGATTTTTTTTTTCACGTTATAAATGCAAGAGCACAAACTGCATGTTACACATTTCACTTTCCACAAAACGAAAAGCTCAATTCATGTGGGTTCAGATTGTGGTTCATGTGCCCATGAGCAATGTACTTTGCTCCTCTCCACCCAGGAGTAAATGGGTACCTACATGTATAAGGACAGTGAAGGTTGAAGATACGTTGCTGTAATAATGGCCTACATAAGTTCATATTATAACATGCAGTCTGTACACGGAAGGACAGAGCATATTAATGGAATGTCTGTAGCACAAGTTAAAAATAGGGAATTCAACTGACCTCCAAATTTAACCACTCCAGCAATTAAATTCATTCACTTGGTAAAGTTTGTTTTAACCTTGGCATGTGCCAAAAATAAGGGGGTTTGTGCTGTACATTTACCAGCATGTATGAATGAAAATTGTGGCCTGTCACAACATGGAACCTTCCGACTATTTACACAGATGAGTAGGTCAAGTCTGTACGATGTGCGTATTCATGTAGCCTTTTGCAAATTCAACTTGATATGCACAGATTTTGCCTTCCTGATGATATACATATAAAAATACAATGCATTTTTTTCCCGTTTAGCACAGTGTAGGTAATTTGCAGAATGAGTTAAGTATCGTGGCTGAGCAGTTTGGGTCATTCACTCACAAACTTCTGGTTGAAACACCCAAAGGTTGTGGTTTTTAGACTACTTGAGGTTAATGTGCCCTTGAGCAAGGCACTTGACCCCAATTGCTCCATCCTGTGGATGGGATGTAAAGCCCTAGGTCCAGTGTTGTGTAATGCACCTTACAGATCCTAGAACATTCTTTTGGAAGAGATGGGGAGTTTGTCCCCAGTGTCTCTGGCTTAGTCGCAACTCGCCGACCTATACGTATCAATATTGAGGTAGTTCCTGACAGTTGTAAAGCGCATGAAATGCGCTATTATTAAAGAACACCAGAAATTTGTCAGTGAATTTATTTGTGTACACTGATTTTGCCACCGATTTCTTAAGCAATTAAATTGCGAAAAGGCCAATAATTTAGTTGTTTTCCCAACTTGGCTTTAAAATTATGTATAGATTTTCATCTCTCAAACCAAGTTTTTTTTGGAAAGAATTGAGAAGTTGATTATGGCTTCAGACCTTGTGTGCAAAACATATGAGACGGGCTGATAACTTCAAGTGTTTCCTCACAAAATCGTAAAATGTTCTCACTCAATTTGCACCTACCCCCCCACCCCCCCCCACCCCCCCCCCCCCCCCCCCCCCCCCCCCCCCCCCCCCCCCCCCCCCCCGGTACCTAAATAGAGCAAGTTCGGGTGGGCGACTAGACTTAACCTTAGTCGATATGGGCAGTGCGGGCAGTTTTGTTTGGTCAAATCGGCGCTCACTAGTGCTCGTCATTTTATAAGAACAAATACATTTAATTCCAACCTATAAATTGATAACTTAAAAACATAAACAAGATTGTGTGCATTTTCAAAGTTTAACAAAATTAAACTAGTTTGAGGAAAGAATTTAGTACTCGATTATCACTGAGCCTGGGCTAGGTTTTTGTGATCATGACTAGAAATCGGCAGTGGATCCAGGCACTATCTGGGTAGTGCTTGAAATGTCCATGAGCCTGGGCTAGGTTCTGGTGATCATGACTAGAAATCGGCAGTGGATCCAGGCACTATCTGGGTAGTGCTTGAAATGTCCATGAGCCTGGGCTAGGTTTTTGTGATCATGACTAGAAATCGGCAGTGGATCCAGGCACTATCTGGGTAGTGCTTGAAATGTCCATGAGCCTGGGCTAGGTTTTTGTGATCATGACTAGAAATCGGCGGTGGATCCAGGCACTATCTGGGTAGTACTTGAAATGTCCATGAGCCTGGGCTAGGTTCTGGTGATCATGACTAGAAATCGGCAGTGGATCCAGGCACTATCTGGGTAGTGCTTGAAATGTCCATGAGCCTGGGCTAGGTTTTTGTGATCATGACTAGAAATCGGCAGTGGATCCAGGCACTATCTGGGTAGTGCTTGAAATGTCCATGAGCCTGGGCTAGGTTTTTGTGATCATGACTAGAAATCGGCAGTGGATCCAGGCACTATCTGGGTAGTGCTTGAAATGTCCATGAGCCTGGGCTAGGTTCTGGTGATCATGACTAGAAATCGGCAGTGGATCCAGGCACTATCTGGGTAGTGCTTGAAATGTCCATGAGCCTGGGCTAGGTTTTTGTGATCATGACTAGAAATCGGCAGTGGATCCAGGCACTATCTGGGTAGTGCTTGAAATGTCCATGAGCCTGGGCTAGGTTTTTGTGATCATGACTAGAAATCGGCAGTGGATCCAGGCACTATCTGGGTAGTGCTTGAAATGTCCATGAGCCTGGGCTAGGTTTTTGTGATCATGACTAGAAATCGGCAGTGGATCCAGGCACTATCTGGGTAGTGCTTGAAATGTCCATGAGCCTGGGCTAGGTTCTGGTGATCATGACTAGAAATCGGCAGTGGATCCAGGCACTATCTGGGTAGTGCTTGAAATGTCCATGAGCCTGGGCTAGGTTTTTGTGATCATGACTAGAAATCGGCAGTGGATCCAGGCACTATCTGGGTAGTGCTTGAAATGTCCATGAGCCTGGGCTAGGTTTTTGTGATCATGACTAGAAATCGGCAGTGGATCCAGGCACTATCTGGGTAGTGCTTGAAATGTCCATGAGCCTGGGCTAGGTTTTTGTGATCATGACTAGAAATCGGCAGTGGATCCAGGCACTATCTGGGTAGTGCTTGAAATGTCCATGAGCCTGGGCTAGGTTTTTGTGATCATGACTAGAAATCGGCGGTGGATCCAGGCACTATCTGGGTAGTACTTGAAATGTCCATGAGCCTGGGCTAGGTTCTGGTGATCATGACTAGAAATCGGCAGTGGATCCAGGCACTATCTGGGTAGTGCTTGAAATGTCCATGAGCCTGGGCTAGGTTTTTGTGATCATGACTAGAAATCGGCAGTGGATCCAGGCACTATCTGGGTAGTGCTTGAAATGTCCATGAGCCTGGGCTAGGTTTTTGTGATCATGACTAGAAATCGGCAGTGGATCCAGGCACTATCTGGGTAGTGCTTGAAATGTCCATGAGCCTGGGCTAGGTTCTGGTGATCATGACTAGAAATCGGCAGTGGATCCAGGCACTATCTGGGTAGTGCTTGAAATGTCCATGAGCCTGGGCTAGGTTTTTGTGATCATGACTAGAAATCGGCAGTGGATCCAGGCACTATCTGGGTAGTGCTTGAAATGTCCATGAGCCTGGGCTAGGTTTTTGTGATCATGACTAGAAATCGGCGGTGGATCCAGGCACTATCTGGGTAGTACTTGAAATGTCCATGAGCCTGGGCTAGGTTCTGGTGATCATGACTAGAAATCGGCAGTGGATCCAGGCACTATCTGGGTAGTGCTTGAAATGTCCATGAGCCTGGGCTAGGTTTTTGTGATCATGACTAGAAATCGGCAGTGGATCCAGGCACTATCTGGGTAGTGCTTGAAATGTCCATGAGCCTGGGCTAGGTTTTTGTGATCATGACTAGAAATCGGCAGTGGATCCAGGCACTATCTGGGTAGTGCTTGAAATGTCCATGAGCCTGGGCTAGGTTCTGGTGATCATGACTAGAAATCGGCAGTGGATCCAGGCACTATCTGGGTAGTGCTTGAAATGTCCATGAGCCTGGGCTAGGTTTTTGTGATCATGACTAGAAATCGGCAGTGGATCCAGGCACTATCTGGGTAGTGCTTGAAATGTCCATGAGCCTGGGCTAGGTTTTTGTGATCATGACTAGAAATCGGCAGTGGATCCAGGCACTATCTGGGTAGTGCTTGAAATGTCCATGAGCCTGGGCTAGGTTTTTGTGATCATGACTAGAAATCGGCAGTGGATCCAGGCACTATCTGGGTAGTGCTTGAAATGTCCATGAGCCTGGGCTAGGTTCTGGTGATCATGACTAGAAATCGGCAGTGGATCCAGGCACTATCTGGGTAGTGCTTGAAATGTCCATGAGCCTGGGCTAGGTTTTTGTGATCATGACTAGAAATCGGCAGTGGATCCAGGCACTATCTGGGTAGTGCTTGAAATGTCCATGAGCCTGGGCTAGGTTTTTGTGATCATGACTAGAAATCGGCAGTGGATCCAGGCACTATCTGGGTAGTGCTTGAAATGTCCATGAGCCTGGGCTAGGTTTTTGTGATCATGACTAGAAATCGGCAGTGGATCCAGGCACTATCTGGGTAGTGCTTGAAATGTCCATGAGCCTGGGCTAGGTTTTTGTGATCATGACTAGAAATCGGCGGTGGATCCAGGCACTATCTGGGTAGTACTTGAAATGTCCATGAGCCTGGGCTAGGTTCTGGTGATCATGACTAGAAATCGGCAGTGGATCCAGGCACTATCTGGGTAGTGCTTGAAATGTCCATGAGCCTGGGCTAGGTTTTTGTGATCATGACTAGAAATCGGCAGTGGATCCAGGCACTATCTGGGTAGTGCTTGAAATGTCCATGAGCCTGGGCTAGGTTTTTGTGATCATGACTAGAAATCGGCAGTGGATCCAGGCACTATCTGGGTAGTGCTTGAAATGTCCATGAGCCTGGGCTAGGTTCTGGTGATCATGACTAGAAATCGGCAGTGGATCCAGGCACTATCTGGGTAGTGCTTGAAATGTCCATGAGCCTGGGCTAGGTTTTTGTGATCATGACTAGAAATCGGCAGTGGATCCAGGCACTATCTGGGTAGTGCTTGAAATGTCCATGAGCCTGGGCTAGGTTTTTGTGATCATGACTAGAAATCGGCAGTGGATCCAGGCACTATCTGGGTAGTGCTTGAAATGTCCATGAGCCTGGGCTAGGTTTTTGTGATCATGACTAGAAATCGGCAGTGGATCCAGGCACTATCTGGGTAGTGCTTGAAATGTCCATGAGCCTGGGCTAGGTTCTGGTGATCATGACTAGAAATCGGCAGTGGATCCAGGCACTATCTGGGTAGTGCTTGAAATGTCCATGAGCCTGGGCTAGGTTTTTGTGATCATGACTAGAAATCGGCAGTGGATCCAGGCACTATCTGGGTAGTGCTTGAAATGTCCATGAGCCTGGGCTAGGTTCTGGTGATCATGACTAGAAATCGGCAGTGGATCCAGGCACTATCTGGGTAGTGCTTGAAATGTCCATGAGCCTGGGCTAGGTTTTTGTGATCATGACTAGAAATCGGCAGTGGATCCAGGCACTATCTGGGTAGTGCTTGAAATGTCCATGAGCCTGGGCTAGGTTCTGGTGATCATGACTAGAAATCGGCAGTGGATCCAAGCACTATCTGGGGGTAGTACTTGAAATTTCCGTGAGCCTAGATCTGCCACCGATTTCCAGTTGTAGTTTGCAAAAACTTGACCTGGGCTGTGAAACATCTAACTCACTTTCCTTATCAAATGTGCAATTTCTGATGGTTACAAGTTTTTTAAAGGCCCTATGTATCAAAATATACGTGCTCCAAGCCAAATTTACTGTGAATTTTTGATATCCAAACAGTCAAGTGTCATGTACTCAAAAGGGGGATGTGCCTTTGGGCAAAGCATTTTACCATAAATTGCCTCTCTCCACACAGAAAAATACTTTGGTAGTGAATGTATAAAACTTCAGTACTATTGTTATGAACAAACTCAGAATTGTCTGGATTTTTATGGTAAAATTGGCTCCAATCACAAACAATACACCTTTAAAGTTACAATAGAGACTATATGATACTTACATTTAAACTGGACCCTTGGCTGGTGATCAAAACCTGAGGAGAAAAGACAAAGTATTGCTGTTAAAAATAAATAAAAGGTTCCTGAAACTTTTACCATGATTGTTTAAAATGGTCTCATTTTGTGGTAAATTAGTTGTTCCTATGTGGAGTATAAATGAGAGAATTCTACACATTGCCATCACCAGAGGTATTAGGTAGGAAATTTACTAACTTAATGAAATAGTCCACGTGTTTCAAGGAAAATTACACTTTTCACTCCGCAGAGATGTGCACCGTTTGGGGGTTTTGGAAAGAATTGGGAAGTTGATCATGGCTTCAAACCTCGTGTGCAAAACATATGAGACAGGCTGAAAATCTGTTCAGTATTTCCTCACAAAATCATGAATGTTTCTCACTAAAAAATTTGGGTTTTTAAATCAAATCTACACTTACCGAGCATGCAGAGGGAAAAATACCATACACCCTCGCCAGTTGAGACTCAATGCACTAAGTCTATGGAGCATGACATAAAAATTCTGAGTGTTTTCAAAGTAAAACTTGAAATTTTCTCACTGCTTATCTCATGTTTCATGTTACCATAATAATTTCTTGGGTGTTATGATGAACGTAAAATGAGGACGTGAACGCGAAATGGCTTGAGCACTGGTCATATCTTTATGAATATGATGAGGTCTCAGAACCCAGGTTCGAATTTTGGTCACGGCAAAGGAGTTAGGCTATCCATATTTGTGGATTTTTGTTTTTGTCTGTTTTAAGATTTCCTCAAAGCATGGATCGGAGGAAGGTCCCTCCAATATAAAGAATTAGTGGCGAAGGCGGGTGTATGGTATTAATTTATATTTAGTCATTGAGGGGAAATAGTGGCGACCAGTAAATATAATTTATTCTTCTAAGATTTTACCTCAGTGTATGCATTGTTTAGTACAGTTTATCTTCTGCCAAAAGGTGAAATTTTGTTCAGAAAAATTTAGCATGAATAATGATAATTTCTAGTAGGGGGAAAAGACCTACTTTTTTGTAGACGAGGTCCATAAGACTTGTGCACCGAGTTGAAATTGCAGAGTAGGCCTATGAAAGTAAAACTTTTATGAATTCATCCTAATTAAGAGTTTTAACAGATCCGCAATTTACCTGTTCTAAGAAGCCACCGTCACACGGTACACGACTCCATCCTGAAAGAGAAAAGAACAACCAGATTTGAAGGATGGCATGGATGGTTACTTGATTTTTAAGTTGGTCCAAAGTCCCTTCAAGGGCTGCTTTCGAGCGCTCGTCCCTGGTACTGGTGCACCTTGGCGTGCGTTGGGAACGTTACGTCACACCATGGAGGAAGGGTCACACACATGCGTACACACAATCTAGACTGGTTCCCGCTCCACATATTTCACATACAACGACTGAAGAATTTTTGGTCCGGGTACCAGACTAGATCGATCCATGGTGCACCACGGTCATTAAAAATTACATTCCCGCTAATAATTAAAAGCTTAGTCTTCCACAAAATGAATCACAGGTATCTGATGAAAATAAATCATGAAAATGTTTACAACATTTGTATTCAATCTGGAAGCTTGAACATTCAAAATATCAACCCAAAATTGAAATTTCCAGAATCATTCTACGACGCGCCAGCCATTTTTGCCGATTCATGCATGAGTACGCACAACTTAACTTAGACTGGTTCCCGCTCCACATATTCCACATACAACGACTGAATATGAGGACCGGCTACTGTCTTGTTTAAAATAGCACCTTAAGCATTACGTCATGCATTTATTTTTAGGAGCACATAACCGTTAATTTTCAAAGCGCGCTGTGTTCAACCATTTGAAAAGGGGTAATTCCATATTTGACCAATACAAATTTAATATAAACCTTAAAATATTAAATGTAGGCTAGCACATCATTCAAAAAGAAAATTCAAACCTTGTCTGCATCACCCACCAGTGAGCTCCATAGTACATTAGTTTTAAAGGAGCGTGACCAGAGTTTCTGGAAAATAGTTTTCGATGTAACTTACCAATATTATCAAGTAACTCCCATACACACCTTCCATGTCCCAAAAACCCGAAAACATTCGCAATTTCCAGTAAAAAAATTGAACAAAACTATCGAGTCGGCTTTCAGTGGATAAACGTTGATACTGGAAAATTAGTTTACAAATAATCGGTGGATTTTCGACGATATCCTCGGAAATATGCGGCCTAGAAGCGCGGGAGTTTCAGTTTCGTAATCAGAAAAATATAACGGATGTTATAATATAAAAAATCTCATGACCCATAAGGTAAGTCCCGGGGAGTTATGGGTAAAAAAAAGTGATCTGGTCACACTCCTTTAATCTGCTGTTGTAATACCGTAATCCATTCATACGGTTACCGTAACTATAGCCACTGCGTAGTTTTAAATCCGTGGCCTCACCATAAATACACACGCAGCGGCACGGTACGTGCACGCGACGTCAATTCAAATTCTCGAAACAATGACGAATTGTACCCGACGATTAACGGTAACGTCCGGACGACCGGACGTGCATTCGGGTAACTTCGGGAACCTTCGGAAAAAGGAGGAATTCTTCCTGTTTAAAAATGGCGGAATTGGCGGCTGCCGGACCTTAAATTCAGTCTAGTCAAATAATTTTTGGTCCGGGTACCAGACTAAACTTAACTGCGCAGTCTCCCAGTTGTCCCGACGACTCGGAGGTCGGGAGCACTTCGTGCCCGGTAGTACTATATACCGGAAAACACCGGAAAACACCGGAAAACACCGGAAAACATACTAAACACCGGAAAACATACTAATTACCGGAAAACACCGGAAAACACCGGAAAACATACTAAATACCGGAAAACATACTGCTCACTGCTCACCCAACACACTAAACAAAACTGGGGTGTTAAATTCACCACTCTTTTTGATTTCACTTCTCATTCTTCTCATTCTTAACAAAATTGCAGAAAACGTGGTTATAGAGCCCAGAGCTGACACTCTATCCTTGATTTTGACTGCTCACCCAACACACTAAACAAAACTGGGGTGTTAAATTCACCACTCTTTTTGATTTCACTTCTCATTCTTCTCATTCTTACATTATGAGGAAAATCTTAATCATACACTTTTTGGCCAACAATTATTTACAAAAAGCTATAGGGTTACCGTAGCCATTTTACATAAAACGCTACGTTTACCAAAAATTGCAATTATTCCAGTTGCAGCAATTATTCTAGTTGCAGCAATTATTCCAGTTGCTGCAATTACTCCAGTTGCAGCAATTATTCCAGTTGCTGCAATTATTCCAGTTGCAGCAATTATTCTAGTTGCAGCAATTATTCCAGTTGCAGCAATTATTCCAGTTGCAGCAATTATTCCAGTTGCAGCAATTATTCCAGTTGCAGCAATTATTCCAGTTGCAGCAATTATTCTAGTTGCAGCAATTATTCCAGTTGCTGCAATTACTCCAGTTGCAGCAATTATTCCAGTTGCTGCAATTATTCCAGTTGCAGCAATTATTCCAGTTGCAGCAATTATTCCAGTTGCAGCAATTATTCCAGTTGCAGCAATTATTGTCAAAAATGGCCAAAAATTGCCTTTTTAAAAAAAAAATCTCATAAATGACTACTAACGAAAGTTGAGCCCATTTTGGCAGTTTTCGAAGCCAATTTCTATGAAAAATTGACATTTTGACCAAAAAAATTAAAAAATTTATTAAAATCTGAAATTATCAAAATTTGAAATTTCATTTTCTAGGTGAGCAGTCAAGGTCAAATTCAAGAAATAACATCTATTGGGTCTAAGCAACATTTCCTGAAATTATGAGGAAAATTTTAAAATGTCTCAGTTGCTGCAATTATTCCAGTTGCAGCAAATATTCCAGTTGCAGCAATTATTCCAGCCGCAGCAATTATTTTAGTCGCAGCAATTATTCCAGTTGCAGCCAAAAATTGCAATTATTCCAGTTGCAGCAATTATTCCAGTTGCAGCAATTATTCCAGTTGCAGCAATTATTCCAGTTGCAGCAATTATTGTCAAAAATGGCCAAAAATTGCCTTTTTTAAAAAATGTCTCATAAATGACTACTAACGAAAGTTGAGCCTCATATATTTTGGCAGTTTTCGAAGCCAATTTCTATGAAAAATTGACATTTTGACCAAAACAATTAAAAATGTTATCAAAATCTGAAATTATCAAAATTTGAAATTTTATTTTCTAGGTGAGCAGTCAAGGTCAAATTCAAGAAATAACATCTATTGGGTCTAAGCAACATTTCCTGAAATTATGAGGAAAATCTGAATCATATAAAAAAAAATTCAAAAATGGCCAAAAATCTCCTTTTTTTTAAATGTCTAATAAATGACTACTAACGAAAGTTGAGCCCATTTCGGCAGTTTTCGAAGCCAATTTCTATGAAAAATTGACATTTTGGCAAAAAGAATGAAAATTTTTATCAAAATCTGAAATTATCAAAATTTGAAATTTCATTTTCTAGGTGAGCAGTCAAGGTCAAATTCAAGAAATAACATCTATCGGGTCTAAGCCACATTTCCTGAAATTATGAGGAAAATCTGAATCATACAATTTTTGTCAAAAATGGCCAAAAATTGCCTTTTTTAAATTTCATTTTTTAGTTGAGCAGTCAAGGTCAAATTCAAGAAATAACATCTATTGGGTCTAAGCAACATTTCCTGAAATTATGAGGAAAATCTGAATCATATACAATTTTTTTTCAAAAATGGCCAAAAATTTCCTTTTTTTTAAATGTCTAATAAATGACTACTAACGAAAGTTGAGCCCATTTTGGCAGTTTTCGAAGCCAATTTCTATGAAAAATTGACATTTTGGCAAAAAGAATGAACATTTTTATCAAAATCTGAAATTATCAAAATTTGAAATTTCATTTTCTAGGTGAGCAGTCAAGGTCAAATTCAAGAAATAACATCTAGTATCGGGTCTAAGCCACATTTCCTGAAATTATGAGAAAAATCTGAATCATACAATTTTTGTCAAAAATGGCCAAAAATTGCCTTTTTGAAATTTAATTTTTTAGTTGAGCAGTCAAGGTCAAATTCAAGAAATAACATCTATTGGGTCTAAGCAACATTTCCTAAAATTATGAGGAAAATCTGAATCATATACAATTTTGTGAAAAATGGCCAAAAAATTTCCTTTTTTTAAAATGTCTAATAAATGACTACTAACTAACGAAAGTTGAGCCCATTTCGGCAGTTTTCGAAGCCAATTTCTATGAAAAATTGACATTTTGGCAAAACAAATTAAACTTTTAATCAAAATCATTTTCTAGGTGAGCAGTCAAGGTCAAATTCAGTAGCAGCAGTAGTAGTAGCAGTAGCAGTAGCAACTTATGCAACCAATCAACTTAATAAAGTAGCTGAATTTTGGCGTACGCCCACTTAGAGTTACACTAAGATTTTGTACAGTATTATTTTTAGGAAATACTAAAAATGAAAGAGAGTACTATCAAGCAATTTTTCTCAATTTTGTCAAAAAAATTGCCTTTTTTGTAAATGTCTCTGAGATGACTCTTATCGAAAAATTCAGCCCATTTGGAATCTATTTCGGCAGTTTTCGAAGGTATTTTCTACGAAAAATAAAAATGTTGCCAAAAAAAGTTTATTTTTCAAAATGTTCAACATTCTCTATTTCATTTGCACTGTACAAAATCTTAGTGTAACTCTAAGTGGGGGTACGCCAAAATTCAGCTACTTGATTGGTTGCATGAGTTTCTTACCGTTTCTCAACGTTTGCACACACAAACCTTAGACACAACGTTGTATTTGTGGCTAGACTATCTGTACAAGGTTTTCTTTTATGTATATATATAACGGGCGGTCGGGTTGGCGTACGGGTTCTTTCCTCGCCTTTCACCTCTGGGGTCCCGGGTTCGAATCCGGGGCGTGTATGTGGATTGGGTTTGCAGACCCGCGTGGGTTTTCCCCTGGGGCATTTCTCTGGGGGTTTTCCTCCCACTTCTAAAACTGCAACTCCTTCTTCGTCATCTCAAGTTGATAATATAGTATAGTTAAAGCTAAACCGTATAGTTGATGGCATAAAGGGCCTTAGTTGCCGAAGATGCCATAAAATATACAACAACAACAACAACTTTTATGTATACCTTATGGATATCGAAAAAGAGTGGTGAATTTAACCGGGACCCGAGTGTCAGCTCTGGACTCTATAACCACATTTCCTGCAATTTTAAAGAAAGTCTGAATCATAACAAGATTTGGCCGAAGTTACAAAATTCATCAGGGGTTAGTTCAGCAATTTCTCTCAAAAAGTGGCAGATTTAAAATGTAACGTTTAGTGCGCATGCGCCAAAATCCTGGTAGTTGATTGGCTACAGGCGTCTTTTTTTGGGGGGAGGGTGCAGATTTTGTTTTTTTCGTGCACCATATCTTTTTTGTTTTTGGCGCATGTGGGCCAAGTTAACGGTAATCTGAACCGAAATAGACTAGTTCCCTGTCCATACATTTCAAAAATCGGAAACGGAAAACAAAACAGGATCTCGGACTTGGAACCAAGTCTACTTTAATATATTAACACTCCCTTCCTTTCTGTTAACCATGTGTTAACACACCAACTCCCCTAAAAACTGAAAGGAACTCCTTGGATGTTTGAGACACAATGGGGGAACAATGGCATACCCTCTGCCACATCGTGCTGCATATACATTCCTAAGATGTTTAAATAACAATAGGAACAGGTGTACTCTCAGATGCTATGTGGGCGTCTGCTTGGGCGATTCCACGCTGGAGTCGAGTAGAATCGATTCCACGCTCGAGTCGAGTAGAATCGATTCTACTTTAAGAATCTGAGTCACTATTCCAAATTTTCAGGAATCGATTCCTTTTATCTAGATTTGATCCCCAGTGATAGGTTGCCGAATGCCGATTCTTAGAAATTCCGGAACCAAAATACACGGGTTTTGCCGTCTTCCTTTCGCAAGGGTCTTTGCTGCACGCTGCACACCGAGTTACCGAGTTTCCGGTGTGCAGCAAAGACTCTTGCGAAAGGAAGATGGGGTTTTGCAAGAGTACTCGCCGGCTTGGTTCTGATATCATATCATGAATGTTCAGTACCGCTCAGTGCCACTTATGGAATCGATTCCGGGTAGCTAGAATTGCGATCGATTGGAATCGGAAACGAAAATGCTGTCCAGAGTCGCCCAAGCCCGCGTTTCCATTCTTCGGTTACGTAACCATGCACCGCATTCCGGACGCAATGAACCGTGGAAGCAGCAGGTAGATTTTGCAACAGACGAACTGCCGACGGCCGGTCAAGATGCTGGTGATAATACGGGACGTCCTCGACAATCTACCGTCTAGCTAGTGGGATTTTTAGGTACGTAAACTACGAGTGTAACGGTTATATTTGAAATACCTTTATTGACATTTAGTTAAAATGACAACAAGAATTAAAATACAATGTACAGTACTCGGTAGGTTATTAAAACATTAAAATACAAAAATTACACAGTGGGAGGGTGACCTTACAAATCAAACACGTAACCTAGGACTCAGGCGTAAAAACAAGGGGTTATTCCTATGTTTTCATGCTATATGTGGGAATGGTAAAGATTAAAGTTTTTTCTGGGTCTTTTACGGGTGATACTATCTACCGGAAAACACCGGAAAACACCGGAAAATACCGGAAAACACCGGAAAACTCACCGGAAAACACCGGAAAACACCGGAAAACATACTAAATACCGGAAAACACTAAATACCGGAAAACACCGGAAAACACCGGAAAACATACTAAATACCGGAAAACACACTAAATACCGGAAAACACCGGAAAACACACTAAATACCGGAAAACACCGGAAAACATACTAAATACCGGAAAACACACTAAATACCGGAAAACACCCGAAAGCACTTAATAACACTACCTGCAGAAAACACCATAAAATACTGTTTTCCGGTGTTTTCCGGTATTTAGTATGTTTTCCGGTATTTAGTATGTTTTCCGGTGTTTTCTGGTGTTTTCCGGTGTTTTCCGGTAAATAGTACTACCGCATTTTACCTACTTGAAGAAGGGAAAAGTAGTTATGTGGGGTTCGGGATTTAAAATACGTGGGTTGAGTTAGACCATAGTCGGTAAGGAACAGTTCCTTGCTCTATGGTTAGACAAGCTTAGGTTACCTCGGCTCGAATTTTTTATGTGGTAATCTCTAAAAGATTAGGCTATACACATGAACAATTTCGAGCCGAGGTATAAACCTTGTCTAAAAGATTACCACATGAAAAATTTCGAGCCGAGGTAACCTTGTCTAGAGTTGAGTGAAATGAACTTGTTATGATTCCTTGCTTATAATGGGGCTTAATCAAGTAACCATCCTTCTAATCTGATTGTTGTTTTCGCTTTCAGGATGGAGTCGTGTACTACCGTATGACGGTAGTCATACCGTAGAATGAATTTTATAGTGGATAGTGTAATTTTGGAAAGAATTTACAAGTCGGACATCGCATATAAGCTTTCCTGCACTAAACCCATCGAACAACTGGGAATAATTCCCGGTATTTTTTCCCTTATACATTGAAAATACATTGCGTAAGCGCGACATAAGTTATTTTAAAGGAAAACAATTCTGATTAACTTCTCAACTCTTAACTAGAATTCTCTTATTTAATCCACATAGGAACAATTAAAATTACCACAAAACAATAATTCAACAAAATGAGGCCATTTTGAATGATCATGGTTAGGGTTTTGGGAACCTTTTATTTATTTTATTAACAGCAATACTTTGTCTTTTCTCCTCAGGTTTTTGATCACCAGCCAAGGGTCCAGTTTAAATGTAAGTATCTTATAGTCTCTATTGTAACTTTAAAGATGCATTGTTTGAGCTTGGAGCCAATTTTACCATGAATATCTGGGCATGCAATTCTTAGGTTGATGTTAATGATATAAATAGTACTGGAGTTTTATACATTCACCACCAAAGTAGGTACCTATATTGTTCTGTGTGAAGAGGCAATTTATGGTAAAATGCCTTGCCCAAAGGCACATCTACAACCTTTTGAATTAACCAAGGTATTCGAGTACATGACACCTGACTGTTTGGATATCTAAATTTCATATTAAAATTGGCCCAGACATTATTTTGTGTTTTTACTTGGTTTATTGATCATAAAAAGGCAAATCCTGGGTGTCCGTGCATGGTAATGAACCCCACGTATATTTTGAAGGAAAGAACTATAACCTGCAAATTTAAATCTTGTGGCAAAAAGTAAAACTAAAACAAAATTGGAATATGTGGCCCTGCAGTGACATGAAAGAAACTTGGCTTGAGCGATGATGAAAATCAATACCTGCATTTTCCGGAAACCATTAGTTTTTGATAATTTTAAAACTAATTAAGTTAGGAAAATAACTAAATTATTGGCCTTTTCGCAATTTCATTGCTTGAGAAATCAGTGGCAAAATCAGTGTACACAAATAAATTTACTGATAAATTTCTGGTGTCCTTTAATAGCGCATTTCATGTCTCTTGACATCTCAATGCGAACCACCTCAATATTGATACATACATGTAGATCGGCAAGTGGCGGCTAAGCCAGAGACATTGGGAAAATTCCCCTTCTCTTCCGAAAGAATGTTCTAGGATCTTTAAGATGCATTACACAATACTAGACCTAGGGCTTTACATCCCATCCACCATGTCCACAGGATGGAGCAATTGGGGTAAAGTGCCTTGCTCAAGGGCACAAGTACCTCAAGTAGTCTGAAAACCACAACCTTCGGGTGTTTCCACCCGAAGTTTGTAAGTTAATGACCCAAACTGCCACGATACTTATAACTCATTCTGCAAATTACCTGCACTATGCTTTTAAAGAAGAAAATATAGCAACGTATTTGTATCCGTATATCATCCTGAAACCTGTGCACATCAAGTTGAATTTGCGAAAAGGCTACATGAATACATACATCGTACAGACTTCACCTACTCATCTGTGTCAAAAGTCGGAAGGTTCCATGTTGTGCATCCATGGCCACAATTTTCATTCAGACACGCTGGTAAATGTACAGCACAAAATCAAATATGTTTGGCATGTAGATTAAACAAACTTTACTTATTGCATATGTGCGAAAGGAATTAATTTACTTGCTGAAGTGGTTTAAAATTGGAGTACAAACTGCATGTTACAACATGAACTGTCTGCCATTATAATACATGTATTCCAGCAAACATATCAACATTCACTGTCCTTCTAGGTACCCATTTACTCCTGGGTGGAGATCTAGAACCCACGTTAAGAACTAATCAATAGGGAAGTTTTCGCACCATCACGGATACCGATACGTCATGACTTTATGCGCGTCTCGTGACGCGCAACCGTATAGTACACATGTTTTCATATGCGTGAACAACGGTTATCGGCCTCCATAAAAACGGATACCGGTTATGCAGATTTTTCGCTTTTTCCGTGATGGATTAATAAGTTTTATGCATTTTGTTTCTTTGTGATGTATCTTCCATGAATACCGATCGAATTTAATGAATCATTCCCACGTGAAAGTGAGGAAAATCTGCTGCAAACAAAGCCAAGCGCAGAGCATATTTAGCAGATGAATGTATGCACGTAGTCACACAGTGCGAAACCCAGTTCAGTGAGCGCATCAACGTGAACGGTTACCGTTATCTGTATTCCTATTCGTCACCTTGCGAAACCTCTCTATTGTCTCAAATGCAATCCACGCGACATGAATTGACCTTTTCTTTTTTGTAGAAAAAGAAATGTGTAACATGCAGTTTGTACTCAAAACACGAGAATGGCTAAAAATTGTTTCTAAGCAAATTCTTAAATTTAGTTTGTTTTTTTTTATAGGGAAAAAAACCCTTAATTCTTACCAATAAATTAATAATCATTGAAAAACCATAAACAAGTTTGTGTGCATTTTCAAAGTTTAACTAAATTAACCTGGTTTTATGAGGAAAGAATTCAGTACTCAATCATCAGAAAACCAGAGGATTGGCCAATTTTGTTTTTGAAAAATGTGTCTGACGGCTTGGGCTGAGTTTTTGTGATCATGACTAGAAATCGGCAGAGGATCCAGGCACTATCTGGGGGTAGTACTTGAAATTTCCGTGAGCCTAGATCTGCCACCGATTTCCAGTTGTAGTTTGCAAAAACTTGACCTGGGCTGTGAAACATCTAACTTACTTTCGGGGTGTTTCCTTATCAAATGTGCAATTTCTGATGGTTACAAGTTTTTTAAAGGCCTTATGTGTCATTCGCAAGATACAACTTTTTGCAGATTCGTAGAAGAAGAATGTAACATATCTAAGGAAGAATGTTGGTAAACTAGCCTGAGGAAATTTTAGCTACATAGATGCATCAATGCTTCCGAAAACCTTGAAAAGGTCCCGTGCACGGGACTTTTTTAGAAACCCACCTTCGTTGTCAATTTCCAACATGAAATACCATTTTTGACGGAAATAAATGTGGTGTTTGTTGTTACCATTGCTATCGACACTTTGAGTAAGGTTTTCCTTGTCAACTCATGAAAAACAAAATTGGGTCATTGCAAATGATACAATAAGCCTTTAAGGACAAAGTGATGGTCGAGTGCTAAATTCCTACCGTTTATTGTATGAAGCTCTTTCAAAATTTCTGAAAAATATGCAAGTTGATAATGTGTGCTGTAATATGAAACTAAATTTGGGTTTTTGGTTAAATTTGTACTCACTAATGCTCAAGTCATTTTAAAAGAAAAAATAAACTTAAAGATAGTATACATAATTGGTAAACTGTTACAAATAATTTTATCCCCCTGTGTGATTGAATATGTTCATGATTAAAACCAACCTGAGCAAAAACCAGCTCCGTCTAAGTTTTGAGAAAACGGTCAAAAAAAGAGTTTGCAGTCATTTCTCCCCTGAATCACAGTGCATGAATGAAGTAATTTGGGGCGAATTGAATTTTCGTCTTATGAGGTGAAAACTAATTGTTTGACTCATTTCTCAAAGACTATAGCACTTCAGACAAAACCATTTCAGGGGAAGTTTTCTACTGTCGTCATGTTTATATTGTGTAAGTTGGGCATAAATCTGTGAAAATTTCTGATTTTTCGAGATACCAATCATGTATACTGCCTTTAATTCTTACCCATAAATTGATAATCATCTAAAAACATAAACAAGTTTGTGTGCATTTTCAAAGTTTAACTAGTAAAACTAATTGGATTCCAATTCTCAGCTAAAAATCATATTGAAATGTTCCCGTCAACAAATTTATTATTTGGATAGCACATATAAAAAACCTATGATTTCCAGCTAAAATGCATGTTTTGTACAAATAGTAAATTGTTGTAGGCAAATGCACCAAGTAATGTTCTAAAGAGAAATTAACTGAAAATTAATAAATTTTGGTATGAAATGAAAGCCATTGTAAAATGTGTTTATCTGAAACTAATATTTTGTTATTTTTCTTTTTCAGAAACGGCATCTCCAGAGGCCGCAAGCAGTCCAGTTCCAGACGGAATAAGTTTTTAAATGTTTTCGTGACTGTCTTTTTGACTTGGTACGTCGTAATCGGGTATGTAGATGGAAAACTTGAGAAAGTCCATTTTCAGTTTGTCATGATGTATTTACTGACAATCTGTGACTTGATTCACCAAGTCAAAATGTTTGCTCATGAAAAGACGATTCTCGACAAATGATGTGTTTTGAGATTGCAGTTACCGCTTATTTTGTAACTATATTTTCTTGTTTAATAAATCATTTGAATTGTACACCATTTTTATTAATGTTTTCTTTAACAGGTAGAGGAGGGAAACCTCCATTTCAATACATTAGAAAATCGGACAGGGGGTAACCCCGGTTCGATTTTCTGTGTTTAATTGCATTTCTATGTACACCATTTTTATTAATTTTTTCTTTAACAGGTAGAGGAGGGAAACCTCCATTTCAATACATTAGAAAAATCGAACAGGGGTAACCCCCTGTTCGATTTTTAATCCCTGGCGAGGGCTCATAACCTATCTGTAAAGACAATAGCAATTAGGACCTTGCATAAATTAAGTTAATGAACATTTTGCTTGCATATATTACTTGGTTTACTTTAGTGGAGTACAGAATAAAATGAGACTTGTTTACAAATGAAACTTTTGTTGTCAGTGACTTTTATTTTGACTTTGGAAGTTACTTTAACTATATAACACTATTTAAATAAGATTGTTTACAAACAACTTACTATATTTGTTAAAGTACATTAAACAATGCTACAAGAGAAATAAATACAATTGGTTGTTAGTACAAGTCAATGTTTACAAACTGACAGTAATTTTTTGAAAGAATAAATGGAGCAAGTTTTGGTTTGTTTACAAACAGATAGTCATTTTTTGAAAGAATAAATGGAGCAAGTTTTGGTTTGTTTACAAACAGATAGTCATTTTTTTTGAAAGAATAAATGGAGCAAGTTTTGGTTTGTTTACAAACAGATAGTCATTTTTTTGAAAGAATAAATGGAGCAAGTTTTGGTTTGTTTACAAACAGATAGTCATTTTTTGAAAGAATAAATGGAGCAAGTTTTGGTTTGTTTACAAACAGATAGTCATTTTTTTAGACACTGAAGAGTTGTATGCTTAGGAACTGATGGAAGGATCAGTTGATTTGAATCAATGTTTACAAACTGATAGTCATTTTTTTAGACACTGAAGAGTTGTATGCTTTGGAACTGATGGAAGGATCAGTTGAGTTGATTCAATGTTTACAAACTGATAGGTTTTTGTTGAGACTTGGGAACTGACTGTTGGATTCAGGAACTATGGTAGGTTGAGCAGAAGGTTCAGTCGACTTGATTCTTTCAACATGTCTGTGGGGGAAAAATATTAAATTTAACATTGTGGAAAATAGGGATGAGACTTAAAGAATTTACAATAGTTTTCAGAAGGTTATTTGTAATGACTTCATAAAACTGAAATAAATTTAAATGGGGTCATTGTTCAATTTTGACCAGATACATGTTAAGGTACAATTATTATTTTGGGGGCCAAGGGGTATTGTGTACATTGCACATGCATCTATAAACACCAGCAACAATCTTTAGTGTTAGCCGACACTTGAAAGAATTGCAAACCGGTTTCTGGATTAACCGTAAATTCCCATCCGTAGTGGAAAGAAATCCATGTTTGACGAGTCAGAAAATGTTTTTCCATGCTGTAAACTGCAACTCCTCAAGGCCCAATGCATCGCTAGTCATTTGTCAGAGACGAGATACTTTATACAGTAATGCGTGTGTATTGGTACTTACCATGGGTCAATCTTGGCCACTCTGAAGACGATGCAGTGAGGTCTGCCAAAGTACAAACAGATCTTGAAAATATTCAGCTGGTCGACATCGCTTGCCGCACACAAGTCTTTGTCACCTGTGAAAAATGAAGAAAATATGTTACAAAATACTGCAAATTTAGAGGAAATTAAAAGGTGAATAGTTTCTATACGAATTAACAATTTTTGAAAAAAAAATACAAAAATATGCCTTACAAAAGGCTGTGGGTTCGAGTCCCACCTAAGCACAGGTTTTTAATGAATGATTCAAACTGACACTCCGACACCAGCACACTGAGTGGGCGAGTGGTTAAGACAACTGTTCTAGAATGCTGTGGGTTCAAGTCCCATCTAAGCACAAGGTTTTAACAGAGTTCTTGGAAAAGCACTGAGCACAGTGTTGATAAATCTTGTCAAAAAAGAGACATGGGGATTGGTTGTGATACCAACTGCTCCATGATTCAAACTGGCCCCTTGACACCAGCGCACTGAGTGATCGAATGATTGAGGTTCAAGTCCCAACTGCTCCATGATTTAAACCAGCTCACTGAGTGGTCAAGTCAACTGTTGTAAAATGTAGGAGGATATGGGTTCGAGTCCTACCCAAACACATTTTGATGTTTTTAATCGTTTTCATAAAATGTCGGAAAAGAGCAAGGGATTAGTTGTGATACCAACTGTTGCAAGAATCAAACAGGCCCGATGACACCAGCACACTGAGAGGTCGAGCAGTTAAGGCAACTGCTATAGAATGCAGAAGGTTGTGGGTTCGAGTCCCAACCCAAGCACAAATTGTTGACGCAGTTCTTGGGAAAGCACCCAGCAAAAGTGCTGATAGATTATATTGGGAATGGTCAAGCTATTCCTAATGTAGAGAAGTAGTAACAAGCTGATATTACAATACCTGAAAGCTGCTCATGATGACAAATGAATTCCAACAGGAGAGAGACATGTACGTGGAGTCCAATAGTCCAGGTGAGGCCAAGCATGGGCAGCAACACAAGGGAGCTTCACAAACTGGTCCTGTTAAAAGGAAATCAAATGAAATGCATTAGTATGTAAAGTTTTAATACTCCTTACAAGTTTGGAAATTTGTTTTCAATATCTCAATTATTTGTGACCTGTTCATATCATGTGTTGTATCGACATAACTTAGCTCATTCATTGCCTTTCATGGAAAAATCAGTATTTAAAAAGAATATTTCAAGGGCATTAAAAATAGTATAGAGCTTGATATCTTTCTATACCAGATGCATGTATGAAATGCAACAATATACAGCTGAACCCTGTTAATAAGAGGTCCTTAAGCAGGGGCGGATCCAGGATTTTGAAAAGGGGGGCGGCGTGAAATTTTTAAGCATGAAATGCTGATGACAATGAAATAGCGAGTGCATAGCGCGAAGCCCTAACAGCTTCTAGATGGATTATAGATGCTCTGTGGTGCGATCTGGGGCAATATTTAACCACTTTAAGCAGAAAAAGTGTGCACAAAAAGTGGTTTTTTTTTTGGTTTTTTTTTAAAAGAGGGAGGCGTGCGGACCCCCCCCCCCCCCCCCCCCCTGGATCCACCCCTGTTAAGGCTTTGTAGATTACCTTGTTATAACAGAAACCTTGTATTATCAAAAATTAAACAATTTACAAAGGATTGGGATCTAACTTTCTCTTCGTTATACATGTAAGTGTAAAAGAGGGGAAATTAACATGTTGCAGTAATACAGGTATGTAAATGAGCAAGGTTTTTGATTAAGGTAAGGCCAAAAAAAAAAATAGTTCTGCTTCCGATTACATGGCATTTCAAAATAGGGTAGGTAGGTAGGGAATTTTTTTTTTTTTTGCCAACTGTTTTTGTGCACAATCATATGGAGGCATCTGGTTTTTTATTTTTATTTATTGTTTTCATTTTTTTTTTTTTCCATTTTTTTTTTCCATTTTTTTTTTCATTTTTTTTCCGATAAAAAAAATAGGGTCGCAGCCTAAAAATAGGGTCGGTCGGGAAACCGGAAGCAGAACTATTATTTTTTTTGGCCTAAGGATAATACACCCAGATGTCAGTATTAACTCATTTCATTCAATGTGTTGGGGCATTCTGGGTAGCATCCTGATGAAACCATGGCCACTATGTGACTTCTAAAAAACCAAACTGGAACTCAGCTTCAGGGAAACACCATTCATGAATAAACATGAGAAAGGGGCAAAAGAAGAAAATGTGTTTGGAGCAGTGTATTGGGGCATTCTGGGTAACATCCTGATGAAACCATGGCCACGATGTGACTTCCAAAAAACAAAACTGGAACTCAGCTTCAGGGAAACACCATTCATGAATAAACATGAGAAAGGGGCAAAAGAAGAAAATGTGTTTGGAGCAGTGTATTGGGGCATTCTGGGTAACATCCTGATGAAACCATGGCCATGATGTGACTTCCAAAAAACAAAACTGGAACTCAGCTTCAGGGAAACACCATTCATGAATAAACATGAGAAAGGGGCAAAAGAAGAAAATGTGCTTGGAGCAGTGTATTGGGGCATTCTGGGTAACATCCTGATGAAACCATGGCCATGATGTGACTTCCAAAAAACAAAACTGGAACTCAGCTTCAGGGAAACACCATTCATGAATAAACATGAGCAAGTATTGGGGCATTCTGGGTAACATCATGATGAAACCATGGCCACTATGTGACTTCTAAAAAAAAAAAACTGGAACTCAGCTTCAGGGGGACACCATTCATGAATAAACATGAGCAAGGGCAAAAAAGTATATTTAGAATGCTGCAGTGACATGTAAATAAGAAACAGATTTGCATAAATTTGATTAAGGCAAGAATAGTACACCAAGATGTCAGTACTAATTATGATGCTGTAACATGTAAATGAGCAACAATCTGCATATATTAACATGTTGCACTATAATGCAGGTAGTTAGGAGCCATGAGTGATGTTCATTGCAGCAGAACGTTCTTTATGGTGTTCATTATAGAGAATTTCCACTGTAATGAAATTGGAAGATGGCCAAAAACTCACCTCTCCTGTGTTTTCAGTATCCATGGCAACACGTCCATTTTTGTAGTGTGTAATATCAAGCTCCAGTCTGTGGGCTCCATCTCCAATCTATGAATACAGAAGGAACAAAAATTACCAACTGTGACCGAAATGCAACCAATCCAGCCTTTGACATTAACCAAGGCCACCGAGGCCAATGGCCAACTTGGCCAGCACCTATCAATAAACCCTTTCACGGTTATCGACGCCATCTTGTTCACGGGGCACATAGAACACGCATTGCTGTGTGCGTGCGCGGATCGTAGCTAATGCACAGTGACCTAACAATGCATTCGTCTACGATCCGCTCACGCACACACCAAAGCGTGTTCGAACTGCCCCGTGAACAACATGGCGTCGATAACCATGAAAGGGTTTATTGCATTTTTAGAAGAAATAGGCAATGCCAATTTGAAGCTAGGCCCAGGGACAACTAGGCCCAAGGGACAAGATGCCAGTACTAATTATGATGCTGCAACATGTAAATGAGCAATAATCTGCATGAATTTAAATACAAAAAATGGTGTACTACTATGAAAATTAATTTGACAGGGTATTTTGATTAGAGATACATTGTAATTAGTCACCAACATATCAGTATTTTGTATTGCGTATTTCGTGGCACGAATTTGGCGCGCGTGCATTGCCATTGCTGACAAGCCTGTGCCTTTAATTTTGCATTTTAATGATTTATATGTCATAACAAGGAAAATCATAGGTGTCTGGCACAGTAATTAACCCCTTCTCAGATCTTACCCGCAACGCGCAGGATAGACAGAATGATTCATTCCCTACGGGTTGTTGTCATTTTGCCTCGAAATTCGAATCACACCCAAAAATGTCCTCCTAGTTGTGTCCTGCAATGGTTTGAGATTTCCATGATTGGAAAATGATTGGAAAGAAATACTTACAACACCGTTTTTTAAGCCAAAATGTTTGTCCACGTGCAATCTCAACGATAGTTTTTGTCGTCGCAGTTTAAATAATTCTAGACGTGAGATGCGCTCTCCGCAGTGTAAATCCTATAGTCGACTAGAGTCCCTCGAACAACGGACATTATCTGTCGTTCGAGGGACTCTAGTCGACTATCTGTGCTATATACACATATGGACTGGCAATGAGGTCACTAGTGCATGTCTATGGGCTCCGAGGGACTGTGAGTGACCACAAGAGGGTCCTATTTCCCGAGGGAAATAGGACCCTCTTGTGGTCACTCACAGTCACGAGGGGCACATAGACGTGCACTAGTGTTGCCAGTCCATATGTGTATATCAATCATCCTGTAATTTCTCAAGGTAAAAGACGTCTTTGAGATTACACCCATGCAACTATGCATGGATTTTCTGCTCATTACAATATAAGTTTAATGCATCCACACGACTTACTTTGATATTCTGTTTCCAAGATGTGACTGACAATAGCTTGTCCGTCGTAGGGGTTGTCTCCGGCATCTAAGGCTGCATGCAAGGCTTTCGCAAACAGGATGGTCGCGTCATACAGGAATGCAGCATAAGTATGGAACTGTGCAAGAGATGAAATTAAAATACTGTAAGAGGTCCTTGGGATTTTGCAAATTACCTTGTTTAACAGGAGCCTTGTATTATCAGAAACAAAATGAAGAAAAAATGATTAAGACCTAAAAATATGTTTATAGGGGATTTTTTAAATAGTTGCATAGTTCAATGGACATAGAGGAATTGGAACCTCTTTCAAGGATGTTCTGCTTCAGTAATTTCCCTCCAGGTCCAAGTGACAAAGTGATTCCCACAGTAATAAAATGTGACATTTCCTGTTTTTTGAAGAATCCTGCAGTTAAGGGCTTTTAGAAAACCAATTTTGTTGGGTTTTCGCGACCCAATTAAACCTGGTGGGACAGGGTTAAATACTGCGTCTGCATGTCTCTCGAAGCAACCCTAGTATTACAGAATCTCGGGGAGGCATTTCAGGCAGAATGGCGCACTCTGCCTCGGCAGCTCTTAAGGCTGATGCAGTCAGCCTTGCCACAGGAGATGGTCAAACAAGTTACTGACTGATAAAATATGTTTTGCCTCCTTATATCTTTCACTAAGGATATTTTTTTTTTTTAAACTGTATAAATAAGGAACTTACCTGTCTGCCACTTCCATAGAACGGAGGGTTCATAACTGAGAACTTGACGTACCACATCCATATCTGATAGGCCAGCGCTTTCTTGGGTCCTTTTGGAGTCACGATCATCACCGACTCAAACGCCTTGGATGCTTTCTCGTCTTCGTAAATTCCCCAACCAAGGTCTGGATGAGAACAATCACCATGGAAATATAATAAATATAGATTGAGACACATATATGCTCATCGGGATTCAAACCTGAGACCTTTGACACACCAGGCAGATGCTCTACCAGCTGAGCAATGAGGCACAGTTGTATACTTCCTTTAGGTTTTCCCCTAGACTTCTGACACACTGGGCAGATGCTCTACCAGCTGAGCTATGAGGCACAGTGGTATAATCCTTCAGGTTTCCCCCCAAGACCTCCGACTCACCAGGCTGATGCTCTACCAGCTGAGCTATGAGGCACAGTGGTATACTCCCCCAGGTTTTCCCAAAGACTTCTGACACACTGAGCAGATGCTCTACCAGCTGAGCTATGAGGCAGTGGTATACTCCCTCAGGTTTCCCTCGAGACCTCTGACACACCATGCAGATGCTCTGTCAACTGACCTAAAAGGCACAGTGGTATACTGTATTGTATACTACAATTTGTAGCATGTTGTTCCTTTAAAGGCACAGGCTCGTCAGCAATGCGCGTGGCCAAATTCGTGCTACGAAATACGTAGCTCCATGCCTTTGCTATGGAGCTGCGTATTTCATGGCACGAATAATTGGAGTGCACGCATTGCTGATGAGCCTGTGCCTTTATTAAAGTAAAATAATTTTTAAAAAGGGCATTTTACTTACATTTATTGCTGTGCCAGTTCTGTGTGGTCCGCATTTTGTGGTCAATTGCAGTGCCAATAATCGCATAATCGCCATTATTAAGCCCTTGATCGTAAGCGGCGAGGGCGAAACTGCGCAACTCGTACACTTCCCCGAGAAACACGTAGACTGCAGAAAAAAATAAATTAAAGAAAATCAAAACTGTTGCTAGTCTCTTTACAGTAAAAATATGACAGTGGCGTTTATTATATGGCTGTTAGAGAGAATCTGCCTGGTGTATCAAGCGGTCTTGGGGAAAACCTGAGGGAGTATACCACTGTGCCTCATAGCTCAGCTGGTAGAGCATCTGCCCGGTGTGTCAGCGGTCTTGGGGAAAACCTGAGGGAGTATACCACTGTGCCTCATAGCTCAGCTGGTAGAGAATCTGCCTGGTGTGTCAGCGGTCTTGGGGAAAACCTGAGGTAGTATACCACTGTGCCTCATAGCTCAGTTATTTCATCATTTTTTTAATGAAATGTCTTGTTTGGTAATTGGGTATTGCCAAGCTTAGGTACACCCACAAATTTCATTCTGGAAATGTTGTTTTCAAAAAATAAATGCACTAGGTGTCTTATACGCTAATTTTGCTTAATGTCTATTATCTGTAGAAAAAGAATAATGACCCTGATGAAAAATACTTATAACATTGTCATTTCTTAGAAGGTTTGGTGTACGCTGGTTTGAAATCTGTAGAGATATGGTTATTTATTCATGTTGTTTTAAAACACCGCAATTTTTAAACTGATAAAAAGAAAAACAAATCGTGGCTCACCTGGCTACGAGGGAACGTGCCAACGACCGGCGATTCCTCGGGTAGGTCCCGAAGACGAACACCAAGTACGCTGGCTGAGATGACGGCGCCCTGGCCCTCTACCAAACGATGTGATTTCTTGATCATCATGGAGGGGAATAACTTGCTGTTTTGATACAAAATAAAACTGATGCCCGCTGGAGCAGATTCTATTTGACGGGGAAAAAAAATTCATGGTGACAATTAGCACAAACTTGGCATAGCACAGAATTTCTTTACTTTGTAAAAAGTGTTACAAGCTAAAATTGCAATTTAAATTGTGTTTTTAGAGACAGTAGCAATTAAACTATTACTAAATACACATCACATATGATTTTGGCTGGCAACCCATTTTTTCAATACAAGGCAAATATATAATTAATGGCCACATTATTTAAAGCCCCGGCCATCGCATCATTTGCAGTTACCCAACATTTTACTTCACGAGTTGACAAGAACAAAAATGACTAAAAGTGTTCATACATGTACATGTAGCTATGGTAACAAACACCGCATTATTTTTTTCTGTGTAAAATGGTACCTTTGTGGGAAAAATTTTCAAATGAAGGTGGGTTTAAAAAACAAGTTGTCTGCAGACAACTTTTGAACCATTTATTCACACACACAAAAACGCATGGGTATTTGTGAATCTATGTGGCTGAAATTTCTACAAGGCAAACCCGTTTTTGACTGTTTATTTCAAAAGTTAGACGAAGTACGGAGCTGGTTTTTGCTCAGGTTGGTTTTAATCATGGATATCCTCAATCACACGGACGGGGGATAACACTATTTGTAACAGTTTACCAATCATGTATACTATCTTTAAGTAATGCCGCAACTTTTCCCCTTGGATATAATTTGCTTTTTTTTTTCATAAACAAGAATAAAACAAACAAAAAGTACTCCAACCATTTGGCATTCGTGTATTCTCAAAGTTTAATTTAATCGATCATATATACAGGAAATAAAACTGAGTGAGAATGAAACAAAAATATGCCCTAGGCCACGCAATAAGTACAGGCATTTACAAACAAAAATCAGACAAATTGTCAAACTAAAAAGTATATCTTAATTATGTGCAAGAAATTATTAACATCCGGTGCTTGTAGTACATGTAAAACAAAATTGGTGAAAGATTCGAAATACCAAACACGTTAAATAGTATTAGGGGGAATTTAAGAAGAATACTGCTTAAATATTTTCCAACTCTCATTAGAAAAGGATGTTTTTAAAAACTAAAATCGCCATTCAGCACATTCTTATCAAAATACACAAGATATCTGAATTCCTTGTGAACTACATGTATTACTATTAGTCTGTAGTGTCAAAATTCGACAGAATTTGGAGTCTAAGTATTGTTTACCTTTAGTTACTAAAAAGCCAAAATAGGCGACACATTTTAAAACCTGTACTAATAACAGAGAGAAGTCTAAAGAAAAGAAAAGTTTTGGCAAACCATGAACAATCTCTTCTTTTATTTTAACTGTGAAACCATACCTAAAACTGAAAGCCATTTTCCAACTTGTGGTAGATGCCTTTTATTTCACGCAAACATTAACCCACTGCATTCAATATTGGCCATTGTATTCAACGGCTCTTTCATGTCCGTGTACGTGTGGCCACACAACAGTGCCTCATTTTAGTCGGCGAGGAAAGCAATAGACTACTAACGTGTGACATCAACTGCCTGGGTAATTGGGTATAAACATTCGCTGGTTATCTAAAACGTCCATTACTATAAAAGCGCAGGGGAAAGTTCACTGGTTTTAGTGTACCTTGGCAAAAAGTCGGGGAAATGAGCCTTTTGCCAAAAACCTTTGCAATATGGGTGCCAACCGAATTCTTCACTTAGTGGAGTTTAGAAAATCCACATACTTTGCGTGTGTTTGCTATGTGGATAGCAACCAACAGTCTGGTTGATTTATGCCATTCTCTCCTACTGTGAATACTGTATTGATTCTGTACTTTACACCTGCCACGTGCAACTGATCACATTACGTAGCAACAAACATTTAGTGTGGTCATCTGGATACTAAGTGTGCATAAGAAAGCAAGTACGTTAGTAGGCCTACATGCTATTCATGTGAAACACACATCTGCTGGATAGACTGTGTACTTTAGTTTGTTACAAGGTAAAGTACAGAAATAATTGTGTTAAATTTCTCAAACCAAAGTCAAATTTGGGAAAATGTGTGCACATAATTTGGCGTGTTGACGGCCCCGTGCTCGTCTGAACAATGACATAAACACGGCAATTTTTGTGATGGCAGAAAAATCAATGCAGAAAAGACTAGTGCAAGTCTACAAAAGGATGTTCATAAACGCACCACAGGATCATGCAAGTTCCACAATTTTACCACAAAAAAAGTGTAAACCTACATATCACAGTACACATTAAGGATTTTAAAATCTGGAGTTTAAAAAAAATAACCACGCTAATTTAGCATTTACTCTGTTTAAATTATTTTCTTTAGGATTCTACATGTAACTATGACAACGACGTCATTTATACTAAGGCCTCAGTGAATCTATGAGTTCCAAAGAATGATTTTTTTTGTAATCGGCAAAAAACGAATGCAAAACAGATATTGGTTTTCCATCCACCTCTTTTTGGCAACTATGTATACAGTACATGAGCCGTGACAAAATACTAAGTATTTACACACCTGTACAGCGCACCGGCCACCATTTTATCATAAACCGAGGGAACCAAGTAAAAATCTAAAGAATCCAAGCACACCTATCTCCCAAATCAACTAATCATAAAACAGCTAACAAAATCCAACCATTTTCAAAATAAGATTTTTCTGAATACCATTCTTAAATCTTCCGACAAGATGAATCTTCTTGCCTTCTCTTTTAAAGAGGTGCAAATAATAAATATCCTTGCTTCGGAAGGAAAACGTTTGACTACGGTATCGATTTCTCTGAGAAAATACACCTGAAAATTGTCTCTTCAATATACACACTAAGCATCTAGCCACAAAATAAAGCACATATTTACAGGCCTTCTCGATATTTTTAACCTTAAACCGACGTACACAAAAAAGTCCTGATCAATTTTTGCTGTAGAAAGTAGAGTACATACACAAAATCAAACTTTTCTCCTACTCAAAAAACTTGAAATTACCACAATTTTGTACAATAAATATATAGTTATTATTATATATATTATATATATCTTTGAAGTGTTAACTATAATACACAATCAATTCAAACGGATGTTTCAGTATTGTGACAGCCAATCAAAATCCTACAGAGATTTTGAAAAGCTGCAAAATACCACACAATGAGAATTTCAAATTATCTTTTAAAACTAGGAGTGATACCGGCAACCTACAAACACTGCTGCGTTCGCAATAGCCCGTTTTCACTACATAATTTTCCCATGTTTAGATACCTACGCAAAGAGATTTCTTAAACTGAACAGACAGTTCTTGTTTCGATGAAGCAAAACTACATTCTTTCGACAAAAATCAACTAATTTGACCAAGCAAATTTGTGATGAAATCAAACTCTATCGTTATTTGACAATTTAGGAAAGTTTTAGATGTGTTTGGACGTACGAGTTCAACAAATTTTCTGTGATTTTTCTCCATAAAACCAGGGTGATTTGGCAGCTTGTTAAGAAGTGATATAAATGTGCAATCCTACCGCCTCATCATGGCTTGCTCGTGGCTGCCCATGCCATAACGCTGGTACATCTCAGGATTATCGTAGTGATTTGCCCTGAGTGTGTGCTGCGTTTGTCGCATATTGACCATTTGTACGGAAGGGTCTATGTATCCCACTGGCGTTGCGTTGTGGTACGCATTATGCATGACAGACTGCGGGTGTCCCACATAACCGTTCAACGTCGCCGATTGGGACGGATAACCCTGATGAATGTAGTTGTAGTTGTGGTGTTGGACCGGGGCTTGTTGTTGCTGTTGCTGCTGTTGTTGCCGAAAGGGCGGGTTTGGGTGGGTGGTGGGATAGGGGTTCTTGCAGACGACATGCTGCTGCATGTTGCAGTGAGCTGCTGCGGGGTTGTTGTGGGCTGGTGGGGTTGGGAGTCGGGCTGGGTGGTTGGGGATGGTTTGGGTTGGCATTTGGTGATGTTGTGTTTGCTGCTGTAGTTGCTGCTGCTGTAGTAACTGCTGCTGGTGATGTTGTTGTTGTTGTTGTTGTTGTTGCTGCTGCTGCTGCTGCTGCTGTTGTTGTTGTTGTTGTTGTTGGAGTTGGTGGTACTGTTGTGTGTACTGTTGTTGGTGCGGATACGCCAAGCGCTGCATCTGTAGCTGATGCTGCTGCATTTGACTGTCCATCTGTAATCCGCGATGAGCAGCCATTTGTTCGTTGCTCATCTGTTGGAACTGCATCTGCTGCATGTGCTGCTGCTGTTGCACGTGCTGCTGTTGTTGTTGATGCTGCATCTGCGGCCAGGAAGTGACCTGTGGAGGCTGCATTTCACCAGCCATTCTCTTGGCCTGCATGGGTGGCGTATTGGCCGCCGGAGGTGTCCGTTTTCTCTGCTGCGGAGGCGGCGTCGGGGCGGGCGTAGGAATCAACGGGGGCGTGGGGTTCTGAGGTGGCGTCAAATTGGCCGTGGGTTTCGGCGATCGTGGTATCGTAATCGTCGTGTTTGGCATCATATCGTTCGTCATCTTCTGCAGCATGGCTATGTTGCTGCTCGTCGCCTTTTGCCGCTGCGAAGTTTGACCTGCGGCGTAACGACCGCCGGATTTGCCGCTATTGCGACGCGTCGGTGAATTCACGGCGCCGGCCTGCATGCAGGAGGCTTGCTGCGTGTTCATACCGGGGGAACACACTTGAGGGCTTCCCATCTGCGGACTACAGGCTTGGTTGTTGATGGGGACTCCGTTAAGCTGAGGGCTGCTGCACACGCTCTGCGTGTTCCCCATGTTGGGACTGCAAACTTGCGAGTTAGACATGACCGGACTGCACACGCTGTTACTCAGAGACATCACGGGGCTACAAACTGAATTACTGATAACGGGGCTACATACAGCGTTGCTCATAGCAGGACTGTTATTAACGGCCGGACTCCTTGAAGGATTATTACCGCACACTTGAGTATTATTAAGATTAGGACTGCAGACTTGAACATTTCCCATGGCTGGACTTAGAACCTGAGCGCTGTTAACAGCTGGACTACACACTGACGGACTTTGCATGCTGTTGACTTGAGGACTGTGCATGCTGTTCATTTGCGGACTGTTTATGCTGCCCACAGGGTGCGGACTGACCGATGACATTTGCGGACTGACGTTCATTTGAGGGCTGTTCATGCTGTTGACTTGATGCGGGCTAGGCAGCTGGGGACTCATGCTAGGCTGCATCTGCTGCGGACTGACGTTGGAGTTGTGTGGGCTTGCGATCATGTTCGGACTGCACACTTGTTGTTGTTGATTGACCATGACTGGACTGCAAACTTGTGAGCTGTTGCTGCTCATTCCGGCCGGGCTGCATACAGGCTGCTGCGTTGCACCCATGGCTGGTGTTCCTATAGCCTGGTTGCCTATCCCACCGCTGCCACCAATTATCTTATTTTGCTCCAAATCGCAGGCGATCTCCGAAATCTGCATGCAGGAGTTGCGATACGGGTTCTGCACCAGCCTACAAGATGGGAACTCGTGTTGTAGAGGTTCCATTTGCTCGCAGGGCAACTGCCCCGTCATTACGGAATCGTCTTGTAGGTTGTCTGGTAGCGAACTAGCCGCACTCGGCGTGCAGTCTGTGTCCACCGGAATTCTTCCGTAATCGGTGCCAAGATCGGTTTTACTACCCCTGGTCGTCAGGGTCATCAAATCACTCTCGTCTTGTCGCAATGACTCTGAGCCCTGACTCACAACTGCATCATTCTGCACCGAAACTAATGACGATTCTCGATTATTCAGGTTATCTAACCCTCCAATAGGATCGGAAATGTCAGTTTTCTCAATACGCCCTTCCGAAGAAACAGCTTCCGGGTGATCCTGAATGTTAAGAGCCTCGACTGACAATGGCCCCTGGTTCTGTAATTCAGCGTAGTCTGGACACTTTTGATCAGAGCCATGTTCCAATAAATTATCAGCAGATACTTCGTGACAGCCTTCTTCCATAGCATCATCTGATGAGAGATGCACCTCATCTACGCGTTGATTTTGCTCTTCGATTTGAGGTTTATCAGTGTCCATTGGCTGCTCATCAGGACCTTCGGGTGTCTGCTCTTCGATAGGCGAGTTCTTCTCATCTTGTTCTTCAAGAAGACAATCGACGTTGGTTGGATTTTCATCATCTGAGAGATGGTTCACACCTACCGAGAGTGGATTTTCAGCCTCGAACTGTTCGTAGGATCGCATTACTGCCTCGGTCGCTTCATCGTTTACCACGTCCATGATGGATTCAACAGCTTCGGCTGTTTCTATTAAAGTCGCTTCGTCTTGCTTATCATGAGTTTCCTCGTCTGAGACGTTGTTTCGATGCTGGCTATTATCACTGTTCGATGAACATTCAGCGACTATTTCGTGTTTCTCTTTAATAGCATTCTCGACTTCTCGTCTATCTGCTACAGATATTTCGTCTAGCAATTCATCACTGGACTTAACATTATCATTGTCTTCTAAATCGCTGTTTTCCACATTTTCTTTAAGTGGATTTTCCACACCATCGCAGTGTCCATTCGCAGGATTTTTAGCTGTTGTGATACAATTGTCAACTTCCTGATCTTCAGAATGTGAATCGCTGTCTTCCGAAGAACTGTCACTGCTTTTAAGGTCGTCAACATTTCTGTCAAGAGTTTGGTTTTTGCTTTCCTCAAAATTGTCTCCTTTATTATGAGGTGATTTGGGTTCGACATTTTGGGCAGTATTGCTTTCGTTTTGTTCCACACTTGACGTGTCCGAATCCGAGTCTGAGTCAGAGTCTGTTCTTTTTTGGTTCTCATTTTGGCAGCTGTTGCGAATCAGGTCGGTGGTCTCAATGACGTGATTGGTGGGTAAATTTAGATCCTTGCCGTGGTCCGAGTCTGAATCACTCAGCGTTATGATGGGAGTAACCTTCACCACCAAGCTGTCTTCTTTAGGAGCGAGATTTCCTCGAAGCACTTCACAAGGACTCGTCGCTTCCTCGCAGTTGTTGACTTTGTGACAGTTCTCTATGGTATTAGAGTCTTCGTCATTATCATCAGTACTACAGTTTCCGTCTTCGCAGCGTTGCGCCGTTTGCGGCAGCATGTAGCGCGTTAACGATTCCCCGGTTGACACGGAGCTTTGCGAAGACGCCGCAATGCTGTCGCAGTCGTCTTGATCAGACTGGCTCGAGTCGTCCGCGTCGTTCCCGTCTGATTCCGTGTGTCGCGCTACCAATGTGGTTCGCTTCTTCTGGTTATTCCAGGGCCAGCCGCGTTGTTTCTTCTTTTTGCGTCGCTGAGGTGGCCTTTTGGTGTCCTGTACGCCCCTCTTGACCCCCTTAGGCCATCCACATTTCCCAGAGGAGGGGGTCACGGGCTCATCGTTTTTTGGAACAGGGTGTGGCAACTTGCTCGCTTTGGCCGATGCCTTCTCGGACATGGCTCTCCTTCGCTTGGAGAACTTTCGCGTGACGGTTTTCACTTCTTCGTTGTTGTTGTTGGTCTTGAGTTTTCCAGCAGCTGCCCTGGCCGGCAAAACAAATTCATCCTCGGAGTCCGCGTTGCCGTTTGTTTCAGCCTTTCGTCTTTGCCGCTTCTTGGTCTTTTTCCCGCCAACTGAAACCACAAAATTAAGAATGGATTAACTTTGATAAAATTTGAATTCCTTTATAAAAGGAGCGTGTTCGTATTTTTCCAGAAAATGTATTTCGTTTTAACCTAACAATCATATAAAAATACCTCCCTGAAATACTATCCAGGGGAAGAAAACAAGAAATTTACAATCTCCAATCTTGATGTGGAAGCAAAAAGCTTGGTGTAATTATTGCACTGCTTTATGAAACTAGATGAATTAGTATCGGCAGTTTTTGAATGATATCCTAAATTTCAGAATGGCAATGAGAAAAATATGACAAATGATATGGTATAAAAATTTTAACACCCATGTGAAAAATGGGGGGAGGGGGGATTCAAATGTGATCTGGACACGCTCCTTTAACGACAGCCATTCACATGGGGCGGATTGCAATAAAATCGACTTAGCCACTGGTCTAAGACCGATGTTTTATAGCCGACTATCCGACTTAGCCGGTCTCAGCTTAGACACTTCTTTAGCCCATTGCAATAAACCAGTCTAACTGAAGTACGGCTGCGCCAGCCGAAAACACACACACCTTAACGGAAAGTGACGCAGCCGGCTATCCTTGCGTGATTTCAAGCCAAACAAACGTCCTCACGAAGCCACTTGATGACGCGTGTGTGGTGCAGTTTTTGCAGAGAAACTGACCGCCAAAGTATCAAATAGCACTATAAAGGCTCTAATGGGCACAATGTGCATTTTGTTCGTCTTTTTTCATGCAAGATTAGGAGATGTAGCGCGGTGTCTAAAAATTATAGCCTGCTCGCCGCGGGCTTAAATTTTAAGACTGGTCTAACTTTAAGACAACGATATTGCAAGCGGGCTATAATTATAGACCGGTCTAAGTGGACGCCGCGTTAACCGGCTAAGCCTATAGACCCGTCTTAGACCGCATATTGCAATCCGCCCCAGGTCTCTTAACATGGTCTCGTAAATTTAATCAACGAGAAAACAGCTCACTCATTGATGAAAACCGGAAGTCTAGTCCTACACATGGTGACCCAAATACTAGTTTCTTTTGCAACTCAGAGGCCATGATTTCGTGTCAGCTTATCGTTACAAGAGCATAGTTGGCTGTCGTTACAACCCTAAATGTACATGTGTACATTGTACACATACTATGTACATATATGAGCGTACGCGAACATGTACAACATGTGAACCCCGTTTCAAGAAAAAAGCTTGTATCTCCAATTCCCGGCGTCGGAAATTTAAGTTTTTTATATATTTCGTTACAGAGACACGTAAACTTTACGTCATAACCCCGTCAAATAAAGGCCTGTCTTTTATTGTTTGTTGTTTTTAATCGACTGGCATTAATCCTTGACGGATTTTTACATTCTTGGTACCAAATGGAAGCTGATAACTTTTTCTATTCTAGAAAAATAGCAATTTAACTTTTTAAAAATGTTGACGCTCAAATCGGCCTCAAATCGGACAGTCATCTTTAATGATTTAGTTTAGAAATATGAAATGTGTTTAACGGAATTTTACTCCATGAAACCAACCCACCTTTTAACTTGGTTGAGGAGTTATCTTTGGTTTTCTTGCTTGGTTCGTCATCACTGGAAGCCGACAGTTCGTGCTTTCTCGCTCTCTTTGGCTCTGGTTCACGCATGACCGGATCGGTGTTAACAGACTCCAACACCGGGATGCGCCGTCGACGTTTCCTGTCAAACTTTTGCCTCAGGTACACCTGACGAAAACGGAACGGAATTTTAATCAGCTGATTCAACTACAGACTTTAAAGGAGGTTGTTCAGATTTTTCCGGAAAATGGATTTCGTTCTAACCCAAGAATCATATAAAATACCTCCCCAGAATACTATCCATGGGAAGAAAACAGGTGCAATCTCTAATTTGGATGTGGAAGCAAAAAGGTTGGTGTAATCACTGCACTGCTCTATGGAACGGATAAATTAGTTTACAGAACATCAGTGTTTTTTTTAGGATATCCTTGAAAATATACGGTTTGAGAGCGTAAAATTTTAGAATGGTAATGAGAAAATATGACACATGCAGAGCTGCCAACCCTCCCGGATTTTGCAACAGATTCTTCGGAAAATGACTAATTTTGTGAGTCCTGACATGGATAAAAACCCTCCTGGATTGTCAATTAAACAACCTTGGGGATTTTTAGATGTGTTTGGAGTCACGGAATGAACCCGTTTTCCCAGATGTCTTCCCCAAAATCCGGGAGGGTTGGCAGCTTTGCACATGATATATCAAAATCTCAACATCCATGGGAAAATTGGGGAGCTCAAAAATGTGTTCTGGACACACTCCTTTAAAAGAAAAATAGAAATTTGTAGAATGATTTCACAACTATTTACAGTCTTTTGCGATGAACACAATACACTACTCACGATAAGTTAGGGATATTGGTGTGGTTCAATTTTGGAATTTTATTTTTCAAATGACTGTTTTTACCCATTCTTGTGACAAGGTGTGTCTGTCATGCAGATACAATTGTCTAACCATATACAAAATCATTCAAGCGGAATGCATACCCTCAATAAAATATCTGTGTACACCCCACAATATCCCTAACTTATTGTGTGTAGTGTAATTGGTATGAATCAAGACTATACGATTTACCTTTTCTTTCGTGAGCTCTGGTGGTGGAATATCGCAAGCGTCCCCTGGGCCCTCGGTTGCCGATTTGTCCTTAGATAATGGCTGTGATTTGGGAGAGGGAAAGGCAACAAATGCTAGTGAGGACTTTGGTGTTACAATCGGGCATGCTTAAAACAATTCTCATTGCACCTGCTATATGTTGTGTTCGAAACGGCCAACTCAGGCTTGGTGCATCTCAGAAATGTTAATGCGGCAAACGAAACATCTGGATTTCACACTAACTGAAATGTTCTACCCAGTTGAGAATATAGGCCAACAAATGGAACACAAACAAGTAAACTAACAGGGGAAGATAGAGCAATCAAAAGAAAACAAATCAAGCCAGAAACCGAATATAGTGATTTTTACAAAAAATCATAATCTGTGTTTTATGTCAGAAAACACCCAAGTTTCAATGGTTTAGCAGTGATCAAGGGAACAAGTTCACTTAAGATTAAGCAAAACCAAATTACAATTATGTTTTAAATTCCTTACATACGCATACGATATATTTACGATATATCTTGGGCCAAAGGTGGAGTTTTTTGCTGTTGATTGTTGAACTTTAAATCCAGACTAACTTCACAAAATGAGCTCAACGCTTAAAGGCAGTATACATGATTGGTAATCTCGAAAATCAGAAATTTTCACAGATTTACGCCTAACTTACACAATATAAACACGATGACCGTAGAAAACCTCCCCTGAAATGGTTTTGTCTAAAATGCTATAGTCTTTGAGAAATAAGTAAAACAATTAGTTTTCGCCCCAAACCACTTTTGCCATTTCGGCCCAAATTACTTTGTCCAAACACTACATCGTCCAAACACTACATCGCCCAAATGCCACTTCGCCCCCAAACCACTTTGTGTACAGGCCGTGTTTCAGGGCGAAATAGTTTTGGGCGAAGTAGTTTTGGGGCGAAATGACTGCAAACCCTTTTTTGACTGTTTTCTCAAAAGTTAGACGAAGTACAGAGCTGGTTTTTGCTCAGGTTGGTTTTAATCATGCATATCTTCAATCACACAGGGGGATAAAACTATTTGTAACAGTTTACCAATCATGTATACTATCTTTAACCATTGAAGTGAGGGCATTTTTATTGCAATACCTCGGAAATGCCGTCCTGAAAAAAATTAAAACACAATGCAAATGAAACAAAATGTTTAACTATATCATATACGTACTTTGTGTTTGATTCGTGACGTAATCCGGTCTTCATCCGTGTCGGACGATGCATCTTCTTTTTGGCCTTTCCTCCGATGACGGCCTTTTAGAAGCGACTTTGACCTCGACTTGCGATACACCTTTAACTTGGTCTTTCCTGTACTTTTAGAAGAGGTTCCCTGTTTTCCACTGTCCGTTTTCGATCTTGATTTCCCGGATTTTCCCTTCGAGGACTTCATTTTTCGGAGTTTGAGTTTCGCAGACTTCTTCTTCCCCGATTTTTCACTTCCGGTCGTTGATTTACTCAGAGTTTCCGAGTCCTTGTCCGTGGATTTTTCCGAATGCGATTTCTTGGACTTCTTTTTCAACGAGCTGGGCGATTTTGAGGTCTTGTCGTTTGACGACGATGACTTTTTGGGCTTCCTACCCTTAAGTTTGGACGCCTTTTTCAGTTTGGTTTTTGACAACGGTGGCGTTTTGGGTGGGGGTGACTTTGGCGGCAAGGCCAGGGTTGATTTTAAGTGTGATAGGTCCGATGATTTGAAAGTGGCGAGGGGTGATTTGAGCGGTGTTTTCAGGGCTGGTGACGGGGACTTCATCAGAGCCTTTTGGGGAGACGATTTCGGTGAGAAGTCTAACCGTCGTCTCTCCTCGTCAATATCGTTAACGAGGGCGCCCATCATTGCAACCTAAAAAAAGATAAGGGCAATTCCACGGTTAGTAACATTACATATTTAGCAATATACTGGAGTTCTATCCTCTGTTATATCAACACGTAAGCTTGTCAGTTCTCCATTAATGGTACCATCAATGCAATACTAGAAAATTACTGGATTATTTTGTGACTGGTAATAAAACTTTCAATCTGTCAGTAATGTTTCAACAAAAAAAGAACATGGGGAAAAATGCCTACTCGTGCATGACACACAGTGACAATGTGACTACCCCCAAGATGGCCGCCCGTGCAAAGGGTCTATACTTCACATTAAAAAACCGCAAATTTTCAGTTTAATCAAAACTTGAAAATTTCTTTTGTAATTAAGTTGACATCAAAATTTACATAAGCCAGTTTATTTACATAAATTTACATAAGACTGCATAAAACTTCTGTGTGCTGAAAGGTCCACTCTCAGATTGACTTTTTTTTCAATCAAAAAGTGGGGGAATTTGTTTGCATATTAAATCGTAACCAGGCTTGTACTGATTTGGACTATGACCCTTTTGGAGTGGTGATTCTCGGGGGGTCATTTCCTCACACTACCTACCTCTCTCTTCACTTCTTTCTCCTCTTCCATTATGGCTATACCACTGACCACCAGCGGCGTCCATCTCAGGCACTCCTCGTCCAGTTTAATACGGCTACCTCTAGCCATCCGTGCCTTGTGTTCGTTAATCACCTTGTGACGCAGTTTCAGCACGTACCTGTTGTGTAAAATACTCCTGTTAATTACTGGAAAAATACTAACGGTGACCCACCACTGGAAAACCAAGCGGAAGTCAACTAATATTATTTTGAGATATGGCAACTTGAAAGGAGCGTAACCAGATCACATTTTTTCCCACGGGTGTTGAGATATCTGAAATTTTGCATTCTCAATCCGTATATTTCCAAGGATATCTTTAAAAAAACACCAATGTTTTGCAAACTAATTTATCTGGTTACATAAAGCAGTGCAGTGATTACACAAACCATTTTGCCTCCACATCCAAATTGGAGATTGTAAATTTCATGTGGTCTTCCCATGGATAGTATTTTGGTGAGATATTTCATATGATTCTTAAGATTAAAACGAATCTGCATACCTGTCAACATTGCCGAGTAAAAAAATCGGACTGTAGTGAAACTTGCAACGGTCGAGTTGGTACAATGGTCGAGTTGACCTAGTACTGCACCCGTTTTCATGTACACAACACATGCGGCGCGCGCGGGGAGTCGGGTCAAGTCGACCGTTTACCAATTGTTCCGATTTTCAACACTTTAACACTTAAAAAACAAATACGATCAAAATGGGACTAGTTGGTAAGTATGAATTTGATCACGCTCCTTTAAAAATAATGTACTTCCCGTAAAAATTCAGTTGCAAAAAGTCGAACTATAGTCAACTATAGTCACGAATCGAACTTGCTCCATGTTACACCGAGAGAAAAGTTAGGTTCAATAGTTTAGAGCATGTGGCCAGTTTACCAGAGGTTTCGGGTTCGAATCCCGATGAGTTCTTACCTGTTGTCCTTCATTCCTATCATCCTGAGTGACTGTAGAGTGGATGCAATGTCGTGTGGACACATACCGGTAGCTCGACTGATGGCTGGTGGGGAAACATTGAAATAAATACCATTACAAAAAGGGCATTGTAGAACAGGGAGAAGAGTTATTGTTCACCTGTGGGGTACCGTGGCCGAGTGGTTTAAGGTCACTGACTCGCAACACTCGGGTGAAAACTTGGGGTTGCGGGTTTAATACCCGGCCGTGGTACCTGTGCCCTTGAGCAAGGCACTTAAACACACTTGCTCCATCCTTCGGAAGGGATGTAAAGGCATTGGTCCAGTGTGTTGTGTATCCGGATTATCGAGATAAGTTATCCCAGTAACCCAGAAGGTAATTCGGGCCTCAGTATTACCGGGACACTATGAAAACTTCATAGTATCTCATAATTACATCGGGTAAGGGCAAAACAAACCCTAATTAACATTCAGTCTCCCAGACGCAAGCTAAATAAATTTCATATTTTTGTTTGTAAACAGTTCTTCATAAGGCAGCATGACCACTTACTTTTGATGGAGCTTATTCTTGTTTCGGAGTTTTTGTCGAGGAATTCGAGAATGACACTTCGCCAGTAGGAGTTGTAACTGACGCGACCCAGGTCAGAGAGAGGCTTCTCAGGGGTCCCAGGCTGGCCCTCTTGTCTGGAAAGCAGGTAGCCTGTGTGTGGAAAGGAAAGTACAACAACATTATTCAAGTTCAAGGTTAAAACAAACAGTCATACTCTTATGAGATAGTTTAGGGATTTTAAAGAGTTCGAGAAATTTGAGCTGAAAATTGCTACTTACTGAAATCGATGAGAAATCTTCCGTATCCCTTTCGCTGGTACATGGGTAATGTCATGATGCATGACACGTTGTACCTCTGTTGACAGTGCTTTTCCTGTGAAACCACAAATTTATACCCATTAATTTATTCAAAATTGAGAGATAAAAGAAAATGTTACGAAACATATTGTGTTTCTTAGATTATTTATACTGAAGCCTGCTTACCTGTCCATAGTTGACTGAACAATTGCATTCCTTTCGCGAGAATGGAATCACCCAAATAAACACAAAAAACACCCCCTCTAGCCCATGTGGTCTAGCCCTATGACCCCAGGTCATGCCATGTGGCCCAACAATCGTCCTCACTTTACGTTTGGCCCGACAACAAAGACGTACACATCTTGCTGTGGGGCGGGTACGGCGTGGGAGTCAACTATGGACAGGTAAGCAGGCTTCAGTATAAATAATCTAAGAAACACAATATGTTTCGTAACAGATTATTACACTGAACTGCTTACCTTGTTCCATAGTTGACTGAACAATTGCATTCAACTTCCAGACTAGCACACTTAGTTGGAGGTCGGAGCAAGATGTCAACAATCAAGGGCTCCGGGCACGTCAGGGCTAGGACATGGCAATGCGCAGACAGGTCAGACTCAAAAACCCCTGTAGAGAACGAACTAAGGGGAGACTCCGCCCAGAGGGGGAGTACCTCCCGGAGGACTCTAGGGCAACTATGATTCTGACTGACTGGACTCTGTTTGGCAGCATGGAAATGGAAAACTCCTTCCGGGCAGGCATAATGCCCGAGAAGCCCGAAGAGAAGGAGTTAGAGCCTTCCACAGCACCGCCAGAGAACCCGGTGCATATCCACCTGGTCGGCAACCACTAGGCGCCAGACGGTGGGGGAATGCGTGAACCAAACAGAAGGTCGGTCGGGTCCCGGAGAGCAGCGGACTGACCGGGACTCTGACCGGGCACCAAGGCGATCCCCCGATCCAGAGGAATAGTTAATTTCCAGGGAGGATAGCCGAGTGCGGGAAGGATGCAGACCTGTTCCAGACAACAGCGTCTTGAACGGAGAACAGGGAGGCCTAGCACTCGGAAAGTCTAGGCAACACCAACAGGATGTGGCCCTCATGAGAACGTTTCCCGGAACGAGAGAACAGGCTTGGCGGCCTCAAACAGGCATTCCTTCCAAGAGGCCGAAGCGAGAATCATCACCGTAGATGTTCGAGCCTACCTCAGAGCCCTCAATGAACCGCCAGAATTAAGAGCCGAAAGAGCCATGTAGATAAGGCCCGACACAAGGCGTTCAGAGAGGGATCCCGCAACTAGAGCTACAGCGTTCTAGTGGGGGAGCAACCTCTTCCGTCACACCACCGATAGAAGGGACCCAAGCGTCAGAGTAATCGGCGGGGTAGACACTTTCCCCGGTGGCGATGGTGACGAAGGCCCCCCAGGGAGGCCCTTCTCATGGCAACGTCGCCGGGAAGTGGCCGTACAGTCAGGATCTACTCTCTCCAGCAGCCTAGGAAGCAGTCCTCATAAGCGCTTCAGAGAAAAGAGCGGAACGGGACCATGGGGGGGACTCCCAAAAGAGGGAGTCGGGACCATGGGCGGAACGTCCCCATGGGGGGACTCCCAAAAGAGGGAGTCGTCCTTCGGTCCGAGAGAGTGTTGACTGCATATTCTCCTGGGTCGGGGACCCTGGAGCAATACCCTGGAGCAATGCCCTGGGGGCTGGCGACTGATCGCGGAGGCAAGGAGATCGATCCGTGGAAGTCCGTGGAGATCTCCTGGGTTATATCCAGGTTCGGGATCCATTCTGCGCAAGACGCCCTGCCTCAAGAGAGGCCGCGGCGGACAGATAAACCGTACCCGGTATATGGACTGCGGACAGAGAGGAGATCCTGTCTCTGTTATGTCCGATCGAACAAGGATGTTGCCTCCAGCCACCGTCGCTTCGAACTAAAGGAGCGGGGGCTGCCCGACCGTCCGTAGTTCGAGGAGGTTGGAGTATGAGCAAGCTTAATCCTGGGAGCAGGTCCCGGATACTCGTGCGCCTAACAGGCAGCCTGACCAGACGCGTCCGATCGAATGGATGCGTGCGGGGGAGACAGACCCGCGTCAGGTTGGATGGGGGTTCCACGAGGCGAGCTCGTCCCTATCAGGACCGTCGTTGGGACTGATTGGGAGTCTGGGAGCCTGCTGTAACGCTTCAACCGGAGTCATCCCTGCAAAAGCGGACATATGGCGAGAACGTATGTATGTACTTGCCATAAGATCCAGCAGGCAGAGCCAGGGGCGGACAGGGCCGTCTAGCTCCGCCAAAAGCGGTGAGCGAGGGCCCTAAGGGATCCATTTCCATTCCGCCGATGGGTACCCCGACTAACTCAGATGTGGTCGGGCACCCAGGCACACCAGGACCTGGCAGGGAGCCATGAGGAATTTTTGAGATAGACCAGAGATCCCAACCTTAACTGACTCCCGCCACCTGAAGTATGCTCCGTTCACCCTGGTGATCACCGTGAAAACCGGATGATACGGAAAGGCCAAAGGGGAGGCACGTCAGACGAACGACTGACCCAGGTGCCAAGCCTGGGTCACCGCTGGTCGCAGGCCATAAATAGGGACGTGCTAGTAGGCATCCCTGGGGTCAAGGATGCCTACGTGCCCTAGAGCGGGCACCGAAGAGCGCTGGTCAATGTCCCCCTTCTGAACCCCCGTCCCGGGGAACGTATTCAGTGGTAGACATTCGGAGTGGGTCGCTCTTCTGTTCCCCTCTGGAGGGAGCGGTGATGACTTTAGGGACAAAGTCACTGAGGGGGAAGAAGTCGCCAAACACACGGCGATACCCCCGGTTGCTGACCACCATGACCCATGGGCCCGGGAGAATGGGGGCCCCTCCCGGGCGCGGAGACCTCGGCGACCGTCCCAAAGGAGTGTAAAAACGGCGGTCCGAGGACCAACCGTCACAGCCCTGCTTCGCCTTCCGCGGTCTCTTGACCTTGGAAGGCGGAAGTCGGACGGTCCTGTCCATATAGCAGTGTCTTAGCTATAGGATACGGTCTGATCGAATTGGGGTGGAGGCAGCACCGCTCTACCTACGCCGCTAGGACGGACTTGAAGCACCCACCGAACAGTGGTGCACGCTCTAGTGTCCTAGTCCACTGGGCGGGTCGCTAATAAGCAACTGACAATCCTGGCCTAATCTCGCTTTCGGCCTCATCCGCCAGTCCAAGAACCGAGACGCAAACAAGTCCTCGAAGAGAACGGTTCGTGTCAGGGGTTGACCCCAGTTACGAGGTCAGAACTAGGAACTGAATGGAGGGGCACGCTGGCGTTATTCCGTCTGTCCTGGAATGCGCCTGAGAAAGGTCTCGAATGCCCCCGACTGGCAGGCCCGGGGAGGCCGCCAGGAGTGAGGGCCCGTCCGAACATCTGACGAGGCCACGATACTCAAGGATTGTCTGTGATCGTGGGCGGCCACCTCTTGGTGGTCGCTTAGCGATATCGACATCCATGGGAGGCTTCCGTAGGAAGAGACAAAGTCCTCCTGAGGAGGTCTTCGTAGGAAAGGAGGCGGCATTCCGTGGGCATAAGGGATGCCCCAAAACAGCCTAGCACCGCGGCTGGAATGCTCTCCATTTCCTGAGCCGTACGGGCGGTTGGGCCAGATTGACTAAGGGACAACAGGCCCCGTAATCTGGGAAACAGGTTCCCTTGATGGGTGTCCCTTGATGGGGTGCCACGTACCAGCAAACAAGGGAGCCTGAAAAACCCGCCGCCCTGGCTGCTGAGCCACTGGCCCCGCCCACCACGCCAGCTCCGCGCTCCCCGCAGGAGCTAGCAGGATGGACGCACGTCGGCGGCGCGTAACCGCAGTGTCCGTAGAGGCGCCGACAAGCACCGGGGACACAACTTTCCCCGGCGTGCAGAGAAAGGGAATACTTTCCTGGGAATAGCCCACGAGGGGCTGTCCCCGCCTGCCACGCCAGCTCCAACGTGGAGCTAGCAGGCGGCCGCACGTCAGAGGAGCGGTACGCTCTCCAGAGTTGTCCCGCGTGCTGTAGGAAGGTAAGCCTACTTGGGGGTTGTCCCGGAGGACTGGCCCCGCCCGCCATGTCAGCTCCGACGTGGAGCTAGTAGGCGGGCCGCACTAACTTTCCGGGCGTGCTGAGGGAAAGCAAGCTTTCCCGGGGGTAGTCCACGAGGGGCAGGCCCTGCCCGCCACGCCAGCTCCGACATGGGGCTAGCAGGCGTGCTGCACGTCGGACCGGAGCGGACAACTCTGACCTTCCCCGGTGTGCTGAGGAAAGACAAGCTTTCCTGGGAATTGCTCGTAAGGACTCTTGCCCGCGAGGGCTAACCCTGCCCGCCACGTCAGCTCCGACATGGAGCTATCAGGCGGGCTGCACACCGGAGGCACGTAACCGCAAAGGAGATCCGAGCCTAGCCCGGAGCTCAGAGCGGTCACGCTCTGCTGTGTCCACAGCAGCACTCAACGGTACCAAGGACACAACATCCCCGACGTGCTGAGGAAAGGCAAGCTTTCCTGGGAATTGCCCCGAGGGGCTGGCCCCGCCCGCCACGCCAGCTCCGCCATGGAGCTAGCAGGCGGGCCGCACGTCGGCAGCGCGTAACCGCAGTAAGGATCCGAGCCTAGCCCGAAACCCTAAGCGGTTCGCGAGCCAACCGTTTGCGCGGTGCGTGGGGGTCCTACAGCCGAAACTCGGCTGCAAGGGGAACCCGGGACTTATCGTCGGTGAGTCCACCGAGGAAGTCTGCACCGCGACCCAGCTTCCCGGCGTGCTGTGGAAAGGCAAGCTTCCCTGGGGTTCGTCTCGGAAGACGGACCCTGCCCGCCGCGCTAGCTCCACGTGGCAAGCTAGTAGGCGGGCCGCACGCGGGAGGTGTAGCTGGCTGATGCCGTACCCCGGTGCACGTCTGACACGAGCCGATGGGCAGGAACAACTGCCCGGGCTGGTGTGCATCGGCGGAAGGCCAGCTGGGTAAGAAACCCAACGAGGACCGGGCCGAGGACGTGTCTTGGTGAGCACCCACCGGGTAATACGGCACAGGGTTAGCCGAGTATACGGAGGAGGGCCCGATGGGCAGTCCATCCGATCTCGGGGGTAACCTGCCTGTGACGCATAAGTCGGACGTCCGACTGATGCGCCTGCGGGGTCCACCCCAGGGTTTGTCTAGGGGGTTGGGAGCGGTCGAACAGACCGGTCTGAGCCCCGGAGTAAACAACCCCTGGCGCTACCGAGTTCCTCCCAACAAGGGAGGAAGTCCGTGGCGCCAACACGGAACAAGTTAGCCGTGTCTCAGCGGGGCCGCACGTAGTGCTGCCCCTGGCTGAGTTGGCAGCCGCGGTGACGACTGTCGGTGTGGTGGCCGACTGGGCCATCATCGAGGACAGTCGCACCGTGGACCAGGGAGCTCCGTCCCTGTTCCATGCGGCCCGGCTTTGGGGAGTGGAGTGGTTAATAAACATTGGCCTCTCCGCCTCCCATGCGCGGTGCGAGGGTGGTCCCGCAACCGAAGACTCGGCTGTGTAAGGAACCACCGGGACTTTTACTGCCGGTGCGTACACCGGGGAAGTCTGCACCGCGCCCCAGCCGGCTCCCGCACAGGGTTGTGCGTAGGGAGGCCAGTTACCCGGCGCGCTGTGGAAAGGCAAGCTTCCCTGGGGTTCATCTCGGAAGACGGACCCCGCCCGCCACGCTAGCTCCGACATGGAACTAGTAGGCGGGCCGCACGCCGGGGCGTAACCGCGGGGGGGATCCGAGCCTGGCCCGGAACCCGGAGCGGTCACGACTTGCCGGCCCAGAGAACTCTGCGTCAGTGAGACCCCTGCCTGGGAAACACCGAGCTGAACTCTCTCTCGACCAGCGACAGCGGTCCACCCTTGGGCTCGCTTTGCTGATCGGCCGGGGGTGCCCTGGGGTTCATCTCGGAAGACGGACCCCGCCCGCCACGCTAGCTCCGACATGGAACTAGTAGGCGGGCCGCACGCCGGGGCGTAACCGCGGGGGGGGATCCGAGCCTGGCCCGGAACCCGGAGCGGTCACGACTTGCCGGCCCAGAGAACTCTGCGTCAGTGAGACCCCCTGGGAAACACCGAGCTGAGCTCTCTCGACCAGCGACAGCGGTCCACCCTTGGGCTCGCTTTGCTGATCGGCCGGGGGTGCAGCGTTAGCGAAGGAGGCTGGGCCATGCCCGTCCTCCACGCTGGTCGTGCACCGCGAGCCCTCCGCACGGATCGGCCTAGCCAATCCAGCTAATGACTCGCCTTTCGTGCCCGTAGCGGTACCCGAAGACACCGTAGGCACGAGGACCGGAGCCCTGTCGGGGTTAACGACGGTACCGGAGCCCTCTTGGGCACCATTCCCATCAGAAACCCCCAGATTTCCCCTTCCCTCACCCAACGCGCTAGCTGAGATGCTACGCGGCTTGCGCGGAACTATAGTGTAGCCTCGCTCAATAGCAGTAAACTGCGCATCGGTAAGCCCCGAGCAGAACAAGGAACACTGGGCTCTGCGGCTGCATGGTCTGAATAGAGCATGAAGGGTGAGGGTCCCAGCGGGGAATAGGGCGCGAGCAGTTCATGGAATTGCATTTACGCGCCATAGCAGGGGCTGTACCAGGTGGATATGCACGCCGCAAGCTGCAAAAATTAACCGAGTGTCGGGACTGGCCGACACTACCCGCTCGAGTAATCTACTGAGATCTAGAGCGAATAAGGTTAAGGAAGCAAGGCGGAACGAACATATCACAAAAAAAAAAATACACTGTATTAATTACACCTGAATACAATTAAGAGGCCGAAGCCCACGCCAAAACAAATGGTGTCGGGACGGCCGATCCCTCGTGCGAGTTTAGAACAGGAACCGCACGATCTTATTAAAGGATATGGAAGTGGAAATCCGCTTTAGAGTCGCTTCGATCCAGGAGATAACAGGTCCTTGGAAGCGTCCCAACGGAGTGTCTGTCAGGAGACTGTACGGAAACTTAGACAGAAACCGATCTCGAAATTGGCTGAACACCGGAGCACTACAGAAGTACGTCTGGTCCAGGGTGAAGCCAAACGAAAAGTGAGGACGATTGTTGGGCCACATGGCATGACCTGGGGTCATAGGGCTAGACCACATGGGCTAGAGGGGGTGTTTTTTGTGTTTATTTGGGTGATTCCATTCTCGCGAAAGGAATGCAATTGTTCAGTCAACTATGGAACAAGGTAAGCAGTTCAGTGTAATAATCTACAATAGATATACCGAAAAACCAAAAGAATTATAGTTTAATCGGAATTTGAAAATTTGGTTTCTATTTAAAGGCCCAGTGTATCATTTGCAATGACCCCAAGTAACCGACGAGTTTATAGGGGAAAGGTTCTGAAAGTAAAGATTGAATTAATAGGAACTATCCAATGAAATGTTTTCGCTCAAAATGATATAATTTCACCAGAAAATAATCCGTAAAGATGAAAATATTTAGATCGTTTGCAAACGATTTACTTATTTTTGGTTCACATCTACGCGGTCCAAAATGCATGGGCGCTGTGTACTGCATGTGCGTGTTCCAACGCGATGCATTTTGATGGATCGCGGGCACACGCAGTATATGATGTGCGCCACAGAGTGCATGACGCAAGCCACATAGTACCCGATCAACTGAGAACGAATATTTGAAACACCCCGCCAAGACCAGGAAAACACATATGGATTTTCATGGTTTTTTTAAACATGGCACAGCTGAAATTTCCTCGAATGAGTTTGTTGATGTCTTTCTTTTGATTTATAATGGTTTTATTCGCAGAATCGCTCAAAAACAGATCATCTACAGGGCCTTTAATAAGGTTACAGGTGAGAGCTATTTGGTTAAAACGTAGAAATATGTGGAAAAAATTGCATAATTTGTCGGTTTTTATGACGTGTTTTACTCACTTTGGAAAAGTAGCCGACAAGATGACAGCCTTTGGAATCATTTTTGGTCAGTACGTAGAAGAGAAATGGCTCCACGTCGTAGTACAGGGTTTTATGGTCCAGGAACAGTTTGGCCAATAGACACAGGTTCTGACAGTAGATCTTACTGACGTTGCCGTCCACCTCGAACACCGACAGGTCGTTGTGACGATAGATCTCATTGGCCGGTGGGTGGTACCAGCCGCACTTGGTCTGTAGAATGGACCAATCAAGGAGAATGCACAAGGTTGTTGGTGGCAATAATGTATAATAGCAGGTTTTTATATAGCGACATGTTAGGGATATTGTGGGGTGTATGCAGATATTTTATTGAGGGTATGCATTCCGCTTGAATGATTTTGTATATGATTAGACAATTATATCTGCATGACAGACACACCTTGTCACAGAATTAGGTGAAAACTGAACCACACCAATATCCCTAACTTTTTGTGAGTAGTGTAAGTTACGACCGTCCAAAATTGTCAACATTTCAAACATTTTATAAAGCACGGGGTGTTGTCAAGGGCTACGTAGGACTTTACATGCACTGTCAAATGTTGACATTTCATGGCAGTGACAACAAAAGAGGATTTTGGGGGAAGGGAGCCCTTTATGTATGCTCCGCACAACTTAATTACGCTGGGAAATGGAAAACAATTACTGGAATATGTATACGCTTTTACAAGAACTTTAAGATTTCACTCACCAAATGTCTGATCAAGATGCTTCTGCTTTTCATGTACTTGAGACAGAATTCACACAGGAAAAGCTTTGGTAACCTTTAAAAAGAAACAAGAGCAGCAATATGTTAGTATAAGATTTGATGCTCTGAATATACAAATATAAATAGTACAAACTAATGACCCCGAGGTGTTGGATGATTGGGACTATCTGCCAAGGTTCAAGTCGAGGGAGACAGTGCCCAGCGTGGACGCACATCTGATTGGGGCTCCGTGCTGCACAGTATCAGAAACGCACGGTATCCGCAAAAGCTTTATTTTATGTAATAATTTAAAATCCCAAGTACCTGGCATATTCCTGAGGGTAGGGTGACGAGTACCACGTCTGTAGGTTGTATCTGCCAAACTCTATACAGCCAGGTGACCTGGCCTGATGGTCTACATGTAGCTGTTGGGGTTCACCACTGCCTGTTTGCTGTCAATTCAAGAAACTCGAGAAATTGAAGCAATGTGTCAGCCATCTTACGCCTACACTCCTTTAGCAGTGGTTTGCGCGCCCGGTTTCGTCCGCTTCAACCACTGCTCAACTTTGCAATGTATCCTGTGAAGCGCGTGCGTGACGTCACCCAAGGCCAAGGCTGGATAACACTTGATTGGCCAGATTCTTTCACCTGACGCAGTAAACATGTCACGCGACAGTCGGGTGACATGTTTACTGCGTCAGACGACAGAATCTGGCCAATCATGTCAAGTGTTATCCAGCTTTGATGTTAGGTGACGTCACGCGCGCTTCGCAGGATACATTGCGAAGTTAAGCAGTGGTTGGAGCTGACGAAACCGGTCGCGCAAACCAATGCAAAAGGAGTGTATCTTACGACAGGCAAGACAATGCTTTGCCTAGACTGCTCCCTGGTCCATACGATTGCTTGCATTCCAACACATGAATTCTAGAGAAATAGCGCTATTTGGTTGAATGTTATATTCACGCACATAAATAAAACTTAACCCTTACACTCCTCAATCCTCCAAAATCAATACGATTTTGCATACACCCTAGGGAGTTATGGTTAACAGAGTGGCAGACCAGAAACCACAGTTCAGAGTGGTATTTTGATGGATTTGGAGGTGGAGCTTAGTACATAATGTTAAAAATGGTAAGGAGCTGGGATGAGAAATTTTCCACATGATTGAAAGGACTACATGTGTCGTGCAGTGCATGAACTGAAAAACAAAATCAAGAGCACAAACAAGCCACAGGCAGAAAGCAAATAAAAATATATGCAAGCCAGCCACAACAGACCCTCTCAGATTCAGATAGCAAATACATGTATGGTGCAGCTGCCATTTTGGGGGGTTGTTACAAGCACTTACATGCAGTGCTTCCATTTATATAGGGAATTCTGCCCACTAACATGGTGTCCAGTGCTAACAGACTCTTTACAAGGCGGCCATTTTAGGGTGCACTTTTATTGTCACCGTGCATTATGTATGAGTAGGCGCTTTGTGGATCTATTATCACACCATTTAAATGAGAAAACGTGCCTCCTAGCATGTCCGTCGGTGCAAATGGTCTATTTGAACTGTGAAAACTGTAAACGGAAAGTGAACAAATCTTGTCAACTCAACCAGGTTTGATAAAGTTTATTAATATTTTCGACCAGATAAAAAAAAAGACATGAATCTTTAGTCGGAGTACTACCGAAGGTTGAACTACATGCAGCCGTGCATTACAGCCATACATGCATGCATGCACGAGTTATTGGAGTTATTTTTTTGTGCAGAAAGAAAAATGTGTCAGCGACCTTTCATCCGCATTTACAAATTGCATTTAAATACATGTACAGTATACACTACTCACAGTAAGTTAGGGATATTGGTACATGTATGTTGTCAATTTCGGATTTTTTTTTGTCAAATGACTGTTTTTACTATTCGTGTGACAAGGTGTGTCTGTCATGCAGATGGGTCATTCTATAAATTTGGGGTCCACTTTTTCTGTCCCCGTTACATCTGACATCTTGTAAAATGTTGTATTTTGTAAATTCAGGACATATTCTTTAAATGCCTTCTATTTCAAAGAGTGATTACATAAAATACAATTCATAAAAATATGGTTTGAAGGCATTTTTAATGATACTTGTATGGCAAATAGCAGTATGTCAGGTGTAACGGGGACAGAAAAATGTCACACGTTGGACCCCAAATTTATAGAATGACCCAGATACAATTGTCTAATCATATACAAAATCATTCAAGCGGAATGCATACCCTCAATAAAATATCTGCATTACACCCCACTTATTGTGAGTGGTATACATGTATTATAGTTGCACTGTCCGTGTTTGGGTAAAAGGAATTGGAGATACCGGTACAAGCCTTTTTCTTGAAACGAGCTTCACATGTTGTACATGTGCGCGTACGCTCATATGTACATACATGTAGTATGCGTACAATGTAGTATGCGTACAATGTACACGCGTACAATGTACACGCGTACATGTACATTTACGTCATAATTCTGTCAAATAAAAGACAGGGCCTGTCGGAATTTTGGTACCAAATGAAAGCTGATACATTTTCTATTCTAGAAAGAAAAAAAGCAATTTAGCTTTTAAAAAAAATTGTTGACACTCAAATCGGCCTAAAATCGGACAGTGCAACTTTAACAAAAACACTGATTTTTTTGCTTGAAAAGTGTAAAATCATGCCTTTCAAATGGTTTTTAGACTATTTTTCATACACTGTATTTTTCTTTTTCTTTTTAGACTGGTTTATTAGGATGTAAACTAACGTGCAGCACAGACGTATGAGAAAAAAAGAGGGGATGGGGGGAGGAGCAGCGGGTTAAGGGTCAAAGGTGAACAGAGAGGGTCTGATGGTTGAAAGAACTGGTTTGACTTACGCCCTGTGTGGCTTGTTTGTTGTAGTCTGACATAATTACCGTCATAGCTCCCTCCTGGGCCTCGCGAAACATCTCTATGTCGCGCTCTGTTACGCCGTGTGGGAGGGCGGGCTTCGGTGGTGGTGGCGGGGACAGATTCGTCGGTGCTGTTGGGGACTCCTCTACAAAATGGTTACATTAAAAAACATTAATATGTAATATTTAATGGGTTTAATGAACTTCAAGCTAACAAGTACATGTATGTTGACCTAAACATAGGAGGGTGGCGCCATTGGCAGCCGACGGCCAGAGACTCCGGGGAATCTCCTTACTCTTCACAAAAGAGTGCTCTGGAATCTTTTAAGTGCGTTACACAACACACTGGACCAACGGCTTTACATCCCTTCCAAAGGATGGAGCAAGTGTGTTTAAGTGCCCTGCACAGGTACTACAGCCGGGTATTAAACCCGCAACCCCACGTTTTCACCCGAGTGTTGCGAGTCAGTGACTCAAACCACTCGGCGACGGTGGTTTGGCCCTCACCCAAGTCAACAGGACCGAGTTGTCCTGTAAGAATGACGTAATACAGTACTTTATCTGCAGAAATATCTGTAATTTTGCGGTACAAAAAGCTATGTAAAAATTCCAGCAAAAACCAGGAATTATTATGAAAGGTTGTTTTCAATATCAGTGCCGTGTTTTCAGGGAAATCGCAAAACAGAAAGGAAAAACAACTGGGGAGTTTTATTTTTAGAAGTCGGCATCTGCTCTGAAACTGAGCGTGCATAAAAATACACTATCTGGCTGTTGAGCATAAAACTGCTGGAATTACAAATTTGAGAAAAAAAAAAAAACCTACATGTACATGTAATCACGATTTTGATTCTAATTTTGGAAACAAACGTTGATTGATGTTATACAAGATGTGTACTTGCAGTTCATTTTTCAGGTTTTAAAACAAACTGCTAAAAAAAAAAAGAAGGAATAAAATTTTTAAATTTTAAAGCGAACTGGCCAGAAAAATGCCAAGGTACACACTGTACAATATGCCTTTAATGCTACTAAAGTGCTGTAGCATAAACCATGCAAGTATAACAGGAATTTATGAATCACATCCCATGAAGGATTGCCTTGTCTAAATTTAGACCTGGGTATAAAATGCCACACAGACAGCTGCTGTAATTCAAGTAGGGTGCAGCATATATAACTACGTAAAAGTGTGTAGCTCCTAATAATAGACAATTTTTTAAATATTTAAAGCTATATTTAGATGCTATGCAGCTAAATTAGTCATTTGCTAGCATCCATTAAAAGAGCGCGTCCAGATCACATTTGCGAGCCTCCCAATTTTTCCCATGGGTGTTGAGATTTTGATACCATATCAATTTTCATATTTTTCTCATTATTCTGGAATTTCGCATTCTCAATCCGTATATTTCTAAGGATATCGTCGAAAAACCACCGATGTTTTGTAAACTAATTTATCTGGTTCCATAAAGCAGTGCAGTGATTACATACACCAACTATTTTGCTTCGACATTCAAATTAGAGATTGCATATTTCCTGTTTTCTTCCCATAGATAGTATTTTGGGGAGGTATTTTATATGATTGTTTGGGTAAAACAAAATCCATTTTTCTGAACACGCTCCTTTAAATTTGGACTCCATTATTTAGTATTGTTGCAGCAATTATTACAAAACATGACAATTACATGAACACATGTATTCATGTTTTATTAGAGACCATTAACAAAAAAGCACGGCAAAGTACGGCACATGCGACAACGCAAATACTATGAGATGGGTATGCGAGTCTTTCCACGGTAAAGGAGGCATTTTGGCAACACAGACCATATTTTTCAGAAAATAGCTTTGTCTGGTCTCAAAATAAAAGAAATAAGTTTAAATTGTTCTGAAGAGATAACTTGGGCCCAAAAAGGTTACAAATAGTATGACAACATGCCTTTCTAAAAACCCTGTGTACAAATTTCCAATATACGCTCGTAACCGGGACGGCCTAAAATGTAACACAAGTGTCCGTCCCGGTTACGAGCGTATATTGGAAATTTGTACACAGGGTTTTTAGAAAGGCATGTCGTCACACTATTTGTAACTCTTTTTGGACCTAAGTTATCTCTTCAGAACAACTGAAACTTATTTTTTTTATTTTGAGACCAGACAAAGATATTTCCTCGAAAATATGGTCTGTGTTGCCAAAATGCCCCCTTTACCATGGAAAGACCCACATGCAAAGAGGAAACGAAACAGAATTTCATGGAAAACTAAAATGAATGTAATATAGAGTTACAATATCATGCATCATTGCATGGCATGCATGCCCCGTTTCCAATAACTGAACTTCCTACTTCCTGCCGACTACTGTGTATAGCAAGGCAGGTATTTCCTTGAAAGCATGTCCCTGGGGAATGGACAAACAAACTGACCTTGGAAAGATCATATTTCATGTAGACCAGGGAATGAAGCATTTCTGGGAAAGGAGTGTGTTATAATAGCACTTTCAAGGGTAGATATATTAAGACCCAGTTACATGTTGTGTGACATTGTTTTTAAAATGACTCTTGGAAATGTTTGTGACACAGAGTATTTAGGGCATTCGAGACTTGATACTCGACGCTTTGCTGAAGTGTAAAACATGGACACTTCCCGTACACGAGTATTTTTTATTTTTTTAAATGGTCAGAAGGAATATCGTTTGAATAACATAGTTCCATGTACCACTTTTACAAAAAAAACCTTTGCTATACTGGTGATATCGTGGAGAATGAAGCAAATTTATTTTTGTTTTTAATGACCTGGAGTCAATATTACAAAGAAATATTTGCAACGCATCGTAACAACTGATGAACCCGTTGCAAAGTTACGACTACCAAATAGGGAATTACAACTTTGTGAAAGGTTTTTCCAAAAGTTGTTTTGCAACACGTACCAGTTCTGCCCACAACTTGCGAAGTGTACCCGTTGCAAATGTTGTGTGAAACACAACTACAAAGGGTTCAGCAAGTTGCGATGGATTTGACCAATTTGACGCATCGCAAGTCTTTGCGAAATCTGAGCAATGGTTGGCCAGTAAAAGTGACCACTGAATTTGGGGAAAGTACATGATAAGAAAGGTTGGTTCGTGGGGCGTTTAAACTCGACTTAAGCCGTGTCCGCATTAGACTTGTTTTTTGGAAGGTTTTAACGAGATGATGGTAAAATGAAAAATAGCTAAATTTTACTGCTGTCCGCACTTGGACCTTTTGACACGGGAATATTTTACCGAGACCGTGGAAGAGCATGCGCAGTGTCCCTTTGCAGTTTGACCTTCACGGTCCAGATGTATGCTTCCAGAGCGCTATTACTGACTCCGCACTGGACTTACCGTCTCCGGAAAGGCCCTGGTCAATTTTCCTCTGCAGCAGTTGGCCATGAAAAGTAACTGCTGGACTCAGGAAAAGTTACTGAGAGGAAAATATCCTAGGCTGTCCGGATTGGACTTAAAATGGGAAAAGTACCGATCGTCTTGGTACGTTTTTCCCCACAAAGTCCAATGCGGACAGGCCTTTAATTTATACTTTTTTGTGAAAATCCAATACGAACAGGTCTATATCAAGAATATATTGTTATGAAAATTTAAAATCCAACAACCTCCTCCCACTGTGTCTTGCACAGAAACACAGAAACCAACATACTGTTTGTATTAATCTGCTGTCCCTTATTGAAGCGCCAACACAAGAATGTATTAAAACACATAAAGCACATATAGCAAGTAAGACAACAGCCGGCGAACAAGCAACACAGGTAGCGGTCTGACGAATTAGAAGAAAAAGAAACATGAAACATAAAAAGCAGCAAGGTTTTTAGGTTCTTTCTGTTAGCACATGAAATGTGAAATGAAAAGAGTTCAGGTGTTTTGACAATACTGTCATGAAAGCGGAAGCATGAGAGAGAAAAATAGGCAGATGATGGATGATTGGATGGATGCAAGCAAGCCACGTAGACTGAGCACAAAACACCATGAAGAGGCGACAGTTCATGCACAACAGTCTTACCGGATGAATCTTTGCTGGCATTCATGCTGCTAGTCGATGGCATGGCTGGCGGCGCCGTGTCCATGGGTTCAGACGTCTTCGTCTTAAGACGTTTCTTGATGGTCGTCTGTTTTTGGACCAATCCCGACTTAGTGGTGGTTGTGGTCGTGGATGAAGACGCTCGAGTCCTCTTAGATCCCATTGCTCTTGCTTTTCTGACGATTTTTGACGCGCTGGCCGACAGCCCGCCTCGCAGCTTCAAAGATCCCTTTTTGCCGTTATTCCCGTTCGGGGAGACTTTTTCCGCGTTTGACGTTTTCCGCGGTCTCTTCTGAGGGCTGTAGATGGGCGGAAACCCGTAGAGACCACGCTTCCGCGGTTCAGTCGGCGCTGCGTAGAGATGTGACAAGCCGTCAAAGAGACTCTTGAGCTGCGAACTACCGGTGCGCATGATTTGCGAGTGCGGCGAAGAGGAGTTTGAATGCGATTTGTCATCAGGTGCTATTGCACCTGGGGTGACATGCTGCATGAGAGTTTGGGGCGCACTGCTGGACATGACCAAAGGTGGCGGGCAAGACTTTTGCCTTGCGGTGCTGTGCGAAGCCTCCGCATGCTCAGGTGCGCTTGTGACTTTCTCTTTGGTTACTGGTTGCTGCGATTTCACCGCTCCGCTCGGTTTAGACACCGGAGGGGGAGGCGGTGGCGTCGTAGGGTCACTCCTTGACTTCTGCACAGGCCGTGGTCTTGGTAGGGGTGGACTTATAGGATAAAACCCAACGCTCGATTGCGACGAACTCCTAGACTTTCTCCGATTGGTTGGTGTAAAAAACCTGCTGAGTCCGTCCACCAGACCTCTGGGTTTGTATTTGGGGTCGTAGAAGTGAGGCAGGTTTAGCGTAGGGGGTTGGTCTGGCTCCAGTATGGGTGTACTCGGCGAGGCCGGTGTCTCGGTTTCAGCCTGGTCTTGGGTGCTGAAGTTTGAGTGAGTTTTGTGTGGGGATTTGGGTGTGTGGGCTGGACCTTTGTCTGTTGAGGTTGATGTTAATCGGCGGTTGCCAGGCTTCGAGAGCCGCTTACCTTGGGAACATCTTGGGCACTCAAGGAGCCTGCAGAAGACAAAAAAAGACAAACAAAAACCCATTGGATGTTTCTACAAAACGCAAAACTCAACTTTATTTAAATAATCAAATCATGCTTTTTAAACAAAGTGCGAACTCTTGACGAATACTATCATGGAAATGAAATTGGAAATGGCACAAAAACAGTGCATGTAAAAAAATCGTAATAAAACGGCAAAAGGCCCATAAGCCCTTATCGAAAGGTGACCTCCTAGGCCCACATCAACAAGTAATCTAAGGAGCCACTTGGTACCAGCAAGCTCAGTGGTCAAGTGGTTAAGGTCGTGGGTTCGAAACCCACCCGAGCATTTAATAAATGAATGACTAAAGGACAAGACTGGCACAACGTGAAAGGCGAAGCAATTACTTACGACTTATGCAGCTTGGATTTTCCGTTAACGTTACCGGTTCCATTGCACCCTGGGAAGGGACAGCCTCTGCAACACAGGGAACAGAAGAAGAAAAAATGAACAGTTCTGACAAATAAACATCATGGAAGAAAATATCCAATAATAATAATGACATCTTCTATAGCGCACATCTATCCTGCAGGATACTCATGACGCTTTACAGTATTATCCTGGTCATTGGGCCCAACTCCATGGGGAGTACGCAACACTCTTGCAGCCTGACACAAGCGCTCAAAGGCTGCAACCCTTGCAGGTACCCATTTACTCCTGGGTGGAGAGAGGCAACTTATGGTAAAGTGCCTGGCCCAAGGGCACACGCACCTTGGTCGGGGCTGGGAATCAAACCCACAACCATGGATTCGAGAAACACCAACACTTTGCCAGTTTGCCGAAGCCAAATTGGCAGCACTCAAATTCTCACAGCATGTGTTTGAGAGTTCGCACTCTAGTTCTCTATATTTATCTCTATGGTCAGATCTTACACTCCTTTAAACCAACATTTGCCCTTCCACAATTTTCCTACCTGGAAATACATGTACTCAGTAAAAACATGTTTAATTTTAAGGCTATATTGGTCATATACTTAGCCTGGATAACGTTGGTGCACATTTCCCATACATCCACCAAATGTGCTATTTTTAAATAGGTATTTTAAATACAAGGCTATTTCAAATAATGTTGAAATGTCATGTATTAAAATCCCTTATTTTTGTAACAACCTATTGGATAGAAGCTTACCAGTACACACATATACTACTGTTGCACGTGCACAATACAATACCATTATTTGAATGTACATACATGTACATTATCTGCCATTGATTTTGATCACAAACAATTACTGAACTGTACTGCTGAAACATTTCTCAATGTTCCATTTTATGAACACGTGTATGACTAATCCCATACACTAACGCATACAATGGCCAGATAAATTGGTATTTGTATGGAAAATATTTGCTTATACTGTGACTGACTTTTGCATCTGCTTTTACCTTTTTTTGCATTTTTTTCCCCAATCCTGTAAAGAAATTGGACTGACTTGGGATTCGAACTAGAGTCTATGGTTTAACACACCAGCCATCTGCACCCGACCCCCAACACATGCTAAAAATCCAGTGTGCTCGGGTGGACTCGAACCCACAACGTCCTGTATACTAGGCAAGCGGTTTAACCACTAAACCAGCAAGCCTGCTGGTGCCGAAAGGCTAGCTAATTAATATCTTACATTTTGGTTTTAAGTCTTGTATGCATTTTATTGTTCATTTAAATCCTATTAACACCTTGTACAAGAACAAAAAGTATAGTATAATTTAGAAATAAGATTGTCAAAGTCTGAAAATTGACAAAAATGTCTGAAAAACGCATATTTTTGATAGTAATAATGTCTTTCAATCAGTCTGAAAAATGTCATGCCTGGGCATTACACGTTCAGGAGCAACAGGATATTCAATCATACCCCGTCCAAATTCAGAGTTCACGAACTTACAGGCATTGCTACTAACATATTAAGAGTTTCCAGAGTAATATTCGAAGATCGGTGTTGCGAAAGGGTGAAAAATACGACGAAAAAGAAATTATCCCTCGGGGGCCTACAGACAACCGAACACCTTTACAAAAACACCGCGTCCTCCTTGTAACGTATTATTAAGCCCGTTGGCATCCTGAATAAACGGTAACAGGAAATCATTCAATGTACGATGGCCTTTATGTGGGCTGGATTCTGTTATGAAGTGTATCCTTAAAATTGCAATAGAGTGGCGCCTACGTTGCAACCACACGCTGCCTCTCCCCCCTCCCTCACCCCCCTACGAGGGGGCTAAGGGGAGGGGGAACTTGGGTAAATTATGATTGATGCGTTGCGGCGTGACTGGTGTATGAGGAAATGAGAAACGTGTTTGTGTCTGGGATATTTCGGTGTCTGGAATTTCTATGAGCAGGGAGCAAAACACGATGTACGCTTCTGTAAAAACATGACATGGCATCATTCGGTATTAATATGTGAAGTTGTACACTCTAAAAAATCCGGCTCTAACGAAGAGTGTTCGCAAGTATTATTCAGTGCAATTCTCACTTAAGCAGAAAGCAACACGTACATACGGTATTTAAGTCCCTTTTTGGGTAGATTCACACGGAACATTTTTCATGCATCATATATGCGTAAATTTGGTGTGTCAACTTGAGAAAATGTAACAGAGGAAATTTGGTGCGAACCGATACAAAAATACTTTGTGGTTTTCAGATAATTTCAAATTTTCGGAAATTTGAAAAGAAGGGGAACACTGTGCATTTTAATTTCAATGGAAAGGCCTACAATGAAAGTCCAAGGGCAGTTTGAACATATTTCTTGAAATAGACTCTTTGCACCAGCGGCTATGACAGGGGGCAGACACATTGTCACTATGTGTCATGCACGAGTAGGCACATTGTGGATCTATTGTCACATCATTTAAATATGAAAACCTGCCCCCTGTCATGGCCGCCGATGCAAGAGGTCGCTAGAGATGATCCAGGCATTTTACTTGGTAAGGGGTCGTCCAAAGTTGTCAACATTTTCACAGTTCTACAGAGCGTAGTATTTTTCCAAGACCCCCCTCCCTTCTCCCGAAATACTACATATAACATTTTTTCTCACTCCCATAAAATGTCAACATTTTAAAATACTACGCGGCCCTAGACCTCCCACCAGCACCCCCCCCCCCAACCCTCCCCCCCACCCTCCCCCCCCCCCCCCACCTCCCCCTATGAACTTTGAATGACTACAAAATGTCAAGAGAAGCAGTGACTTTTGACACAAGTTCTATGAAATGTATCACTCTGATATTCCTACACAGCTGGCGGATACATTCACACATGGGAAAACTGCCAGTAAGGCTTCTTTTCTCATCAAATTGCGGTTTGAATCATTTTGGTGGTTAACCTCAAACTTGATCGGGTTAGGACAACACAGGAAGGTCTCCCAACTAGAGATTTCCAGTACACGGTGGTTGGACAGTTAGAGCTTAGACTTTAGCTGGAGTGACAAATCTATTACCACAGTAAAACTTTGAAACCAACATCCATAGTACCGGGTATTTTATTTTTAAAAAAGTTTATTTGCAAACAGAAACAAATTCCGAGTTGTTGAACGGCAGTTTAAAGCCACAATACATCATTTGCAGTGACCCAAAGCATTACTTCACCAGTTGACAAGAAAAGTGTTTATATATAGTGTAGCAATGGTAACAAACACCACATGATTTTTATCCTGTGTAAAATCGTACCTTTCACCGTATTTACACTCGAACAGGCAAAGGTGGATACAGACCCAGCATTTTTATTGCCACTGCAAAACTGAACATTTAAACACTACCTTGATTCGGCTTCAACTCGCCTTCAGAAACCGCAAAATTCACCACTAATTGTAACACAATTACACTGTCTATCAACCCTCCTTATAAAGTACTGAAGTAAAAACGTCACCCTTTGTGTGTTATCAAGGTTACTGGGTCTGCACTAAAACCAGAGAAGTGTTTTCCTTGTACTTTAACAGTGGACCTTTCATATTACAAGCGATTGTTTAGAGCCAGTTTTGATTGATGATTTGGACGATGCAAAAAGGTTATTTTGTGTCAAAATAGAAAGACGTCTGTTTGGTGGAAACACAGGCGTAGCTCTTAAAAACCCACTCTGAATATTACCGAACACGGTAAAATATCAGTTGCGAAACTGCGTGGGACATGGCAGTTTTTCAAGGAATCTTTTAAGGTCAGATTCAATTTGCCGCAACCCGGACACGCTGCTTCAATTTTCAAATCTTTATGAATTCTAGGCGTCCTACGGGAGCACAGCGGATGATGATACATTTCCAGACACGCGGTAACATCCACCGATAAGTCAAGTAAATCTTGGGAGTTTAGGGTGCCGAATTGAACCCCCTTGACAGGAAACAAGAGGCGTGGGCTCTCTTTGGGGGGTCTGGGGACCATGGTGCTGACATGTACTTGGTTAAACGCCAGACATGCTAATCTACGTGTACCAGTCTTTTTTCACGGTCAACGTTCGCATTTTCGTAGAAGTTACAGCGAACCCAGTTAATTTAACCATGCGGAGTTCAAACAATAGATATTTAGTAGATTTTGCCAAATTTGGAGTCGACTGTTGTATGCAAATTTTACTCCAATAGCTCAAAAAGTGTGACAACATTTGCCATTTTAACTGGGTCTAAACATTCGCTGGTAATCTAAAACGTCCATTGCTAAAGCGCAGGGAAACAGTTCACTGGTTTTAGTGTAGACCTACATGTAGTAACCTTGGCAACAAAAATAAAGGGTGATATTTTGACTTTATTACGGGGCCTACAGAGTCGCACACACAAAAACCTTTATACACAACTGAAATATGTTGTATTTTAACAAAAGTTGAATGAAACCCAAGTGGTTCAGTCAAGACATTGCAAGTTTCCAAGACATAGGGTCAATTATTATGTATTATGGGATGTTATTAATCATAAATAAAATTGGCTACGGCATCTTCCCAAAAATTATATTTTTTATGTTTTTCTGAAAACTCCGTTTGTTAATTTTATACAAGCACAAATCCCTAGAATTATAACCTTTTTATATTCCTATTCCTTTTCTCCTCACAATCTGACCAAATACATCCTTCCCAACTTTGATAAATTACTGGCAAACTGTGGTCTCAACTTCCGACAATTTCACTCTCTGCCCTCGGACTCTTAACTAGGTCATTATGATTCACTAGTTGGCACATCATACTCAAAAACTAAAATAACCAAATCCTTTTTCTACGCTACCAAAGCTTTCTCACTCCGTAAAGTTCACGATGTGTCATTACCCCCGTGTCAATGAACTTCCGACAGATAATACACACAGGATGCAATCGGGAGTCGGTGTTTCAAGGACGAGAGTTACTTGTGAGACTATCTTGGCCAATCTGGCTCTTAGAAGAAGATATTGGTTCCCAAAGTAGCAAATGATTCAGCATCTATCACGGACATATTAATGCATAGCATAGGCATAGCAAGCACTTAAAAAGTGCCGGGGCACAGCAGGTCGCCCCCCGTTGTCGCTCAGCAAACAAGTTATCTTGCCACAAAAGTCGTATTTGTGGATTTTTGTTTTCGTCTGTTCTAAGATTTCGTCAAAGTAACGACCAAGTGCTCGAAGCATTTCTCGTTCACGTTCGCGTTTTACGTGCATCTAAACCTCCCTAATATGGCAGTTCTGTACAAAGAGGAAATTAAGGCAACTTGTGTCGTTGTACTTGCATGTGCGGTCACACGAACCACACCTGATTTTCAGTATTTCTGAAGCCTGTTTTATTTTTGTATTGTAGGTAAAAACTGGCTAAAATTGGGTTGACGTGCTTTTGCTAATTTTGAGAATTTAAGCATTTAAAATTGGAAGGATTTATATTTTTAAAGGAGTACTGTCTTCGTGGTTTTTTGCTATATAAGGCACACATCATTTACACATGTTGTAAATATATTCAGTAGTGAGTTGGCACAATTAAGTGATCTTTCGGTGGAGTTTTAAGCAGAAATGTGCTAACATGGCAAACATGGAAAATGTGCATTTAATTAGTGTGTATGTCAGGATAAAAATTAACCAACCAGACTTGCTCTATGCTAATGAACCGTGCATTACGGGACAGGTGAGATGGTACATTTTGGGAAGGCTACTTTAGGCAAGTATTAAACTTGAGTATGACATTAAGCCAGACTAACCACAGGACTATAAAGTCAGGACAGCAATTTGTTAACTTACGTTCTGCGGGGTGTCAACTTGACCGACTGAAGCTTCATCCTGTTGCCTCTGGCGAGTTTCGCCTGGTAGTTCCTCCTGACACTAGAGGCCGGGCTTACAACGGACGAGGACGACGAGGCCGGAGACAAAGGCGTCCTGTCAGATTGCCACTTGCCAGTTTTACAAGACTTGCACTTCCACGCAACTATAAATTAAAATAATCACCATTGAAATGAAACAACCAAACTTGGGATGAGAGAAAAATTATAAGGGATCGTAGGGAAAACCTGAGGGAGTATACCACTGTGCTTCATAGCTCAGCTGGTAGAGCACCTATCCGGTGTGTCAGAGGTCTTGGGGGAAACCTAAGGGAGTATATACCACTGTGCCTCATAGCTCAGCTGGTAGAACACCTGCCCGGTGTGTCAGAGGTCTTGGGAAAACCTGAGGGAGTATACCACTGTGCCTCATAGCTCAGCTGGTAGAGCATCTGCCTGGTGTGTCAGGTCTTTGGGAAACCCGAGTGAGTATACCACTGTGCCTCATAGCTCGGCTGGTAGAATATCTACCTGGTGTATCAGGTTTTGGGGGAAACCCCAAGTATACCACTGTGCCTCATAGCTCAGCTGGTAGAGCATCTGCCCGGTGTGTCAGAGGTCTTGGGGGAAACCTGAGGGAGTATACCACTGTGCCTCATAGCACAGCTGGTAGAGCATCTGCCCATTGATTCGAAGGTTGAGTTTGTACCCCCAATAGGCCCATGTAAATTTTCCCTTATCTCGTGCAGTCCATACCTTTTGGTACTCTCTTAAGTTGTGGTTTAATGCAGCTCAGGTGATGTCCTCTTGCACACAATGTACAGGAAATCAGCTCCTATAAGAAAGAAAGAAAGAAAGAATAATTCATACAATGAATCAGTTGTCAAAGTAACTGGATCTAAACATTCACTGGTAATCTTAAATGTCCATTGCTAAAGCACAGGTAAACAGTTCACTGGTGCAGACCCAGTAACGTTTTCACTTTAGTAGTTCATGGTAATCAACTATTTTATTCAGAAAATTACACCAGATGAATTTCACCCAGCATTTTAGCTGGTTTTCAGGACAGATTACATGATTGGAAAACTTTTAAAAACAGGAACAGCAGCATAGTGCCATAGTATGGAAACAGTAATGGCGGATATGATAGTTGTTGACGTCACGCGTATGGCACACCAAAGCAGAAATAATTCAACACTGATAATTTTGCCATCAACCCTGAAAAACAAGTCTCAACATTTTTAAAAACTTGCCAACAAAAGCACGGTATGCCAGTTTCAAACAGTCTATCAACATTTAAAAGTCTTGCCAACTTGTTTTTTCTTGCGCAACATTTGCGAAAATATACGTCAACATTAAATTATCAGTGTTGAATTATTGTTCGCTTTGGCGTGCCATAGTATGGACACATTAATGACGGATAGCAACCGTAGTCAAGCCAAGTGAAACCCAAGAATTGGGGCTTTAAAATGCTGTCTGAACGCAGCCTAACTGTTGATTCCGTTGCCGTTTAGACCTTACCTGATCACCCCTCTTGTCGCAGATTGCACATGTTTTACAGGTGGCACACTGCCAGTGAATTTGTCGTACTCTCTCAGTCAGTGTGGCTGAATACTTCAGACAGGATGGATGGGCTGCCAAATAATCAAAAATAGCCAAATTAATTTAGAAATTTTGCAATTTGTACAAAGTGCTACAACTAACTAAGGGGCCGTCCAAAGTTGTCAACATTTTCACAGTTCTACAGAGAGTAGTATTTTTCAGACCCCCTCCCTCCCCCTGAAAGACTACTTATCAACATTTTTGTCACCACCTACGCGGCCCTCGATCCCCCTCCGTCCCTCCCCCCTTCCTACGCTTTGTAGAACCGTAAAAATGTTAACAAATTTTGACGGCCCTTAACCAAAATCCAACACTGTACAGTACAGGGCCTGCAAAACTTTAAACTAACCGAAGAGCGCCATCTAGAGAATATGTTTGGTAATCTTATAGTCTGGCGCTTGGTCTATTTCATCTATGTACTTGAGATTATCAACTCAGAGAATGGGTACCTGCTAATGTACAGTCATCACAAATACCTATCTTGAAATGTGTACCTTGAAAAAAAAAATACAACTGGTGTATAATGTACATTTTTTTCACCTCGGAAAAAAAAAAGTTGAGGGTGCGCAGACGGCATAAAAACCAATTTAGTTTCAAATAAGTACCCTATATGTACCCGTTATGAGTGTAAATATCGAAAATCTTATAACAATTCATATGCAATTTTTTAATGAACGGACGTGGCCAGAGAACGACATATCACTTAGGTTTAACCGTCCTTGCGCTTCAAGCACGCACGAAGCATGTGGTATGTAAGAAGTGTGACGGCGCCCACTATTGACTGAAACAGTCAATCAGTGGACGACACCATAATCACAATTTTCTCCCTTATTAATTACAATCGGCAAGGTCGGGCGTACATTTTCCTGGAATTTGTCTTAATTTCCGAGTGTTGCTTACCACTGTTTCCACAGTCGACGCAGGAGAGCAGCGGTTCGGGTTTCCCCTCCCTGTTGCACTCTGCTGTAGCCTGGCAGAAACTGCACACGGCCATGGGGTCAGCAACAGGCCGGTCATCCTGCATGGTGGGATGAAACGCAAATAAAGAGAAGAAAAACAATTTTAAGAAGCGAATGAAATAAGGTTGTTGGGTCATCAGTGTAGTGCTTTATAGGCCACACAGTACAATTCAGGCCTTGGACAATACATAACGCCACTAGGTGTTTCTGTCGAACAGGGCATTTTCTGAGAGAGCAGTCGACATCGGTGTATTCATTTCCTGCCCAAAAAGTTCCGATTTGATTTGAAAACGAATACCTGATTTAGAGGTTGAAGTCTATTTAGGGAGACTATATGACCAGATCACATTTTTGATCGACCAATTTTTCCAATGGATGTTGAGATTTTGATACCATATTAATTGCCATATTTTTCTCATTACCATTCTGACGGGCGCACACGTGCGCACATCAAACGTAGCTTTTCGGCGCCAAACACTTTGTGACATCTGTATTGTGACACGCCTGAATTCTTGGTGTATTTAACCTTACAGACCACAGCAAGACAGGTTGAAGTCGATCACCCATACCGGTTGCAAAACTGTCCCAAGTGTCATATTTAAAGATACATGTAGATTACAGGATTGGAAAACTGTTACAAACGGCGTTATCTCCATGTGTGATTGAGCATGTGTATGATACAAACCAACCTGTGTGCAAGTCAGCTCAGTACCTCATCCATTTTTACTAGAGAATATGGTGAAAAAACTGTTCATGCTTTCAAGAAATTGTGGAAAGCTTCTGTCCTATTTAGGCTGGTTCTGTGCATGCTTGTACTGCATGGAAAATGGAACCATAATACCACGGTAGTCAGGGCCCTAGTTTCATTAACATGAGGGAAAAATGTGTGTGCACACACATTTATAGAAATTGATCTCTAATTCATTGCATCAAATGACTTCTATGTTTAACGTGAGTAATTAAGGTTAACATTTTGGGACATTGCAAATACGGGTTTTAATCTCTATAATCCAAAACAAGTTTACGTTACCATGGCTGTTTTTTAAAACTAAAAATCAATAATACACTCTGCAATGTGCACAAGTTTTGCATAAAAGCTGGATTCCCTGGCCCAACTGTTATGTATGTTTCTATCAATTTCCAACCTCGAGGGGTTACATTGACACATGTCAATACACACACTTGTACCACAGTTATTCAACCCTGACTCCTTTCTGCCACTGGGCGAAGCCAAAGTCAGGTGACCTTTGCACATTTTTCTCAGTCATACACGCCCATTCGAACTGTTCAGTCTACGCCGCCCAGTGTACATTTAAGGGCAAATTAAACATTGAACGGCTACTCGTTCATATACACATACACATACAGCGATATATCGATTCATAATTTGTTGACTTTTCCTCACAAAAGTGCACGGGAACTACTGATCAGTTACTGTGCGAAATGATCCATAATTTTGTTCCCTCCCAAAAAACATACAGTGAAACTAGTAGGTTATATATAGTGACCGACAAAATGTGGCCAGAATAAACAGGTGGCCCTTATATAGAGGATCAGCAGTAAATTGCATTGAATACCACAATAGGTCTATGTCTATAGTTGATGGAAAAAATGAAGAGCAAAGGATTCCTTATAAAAAAATGAAATTTGTTAAGTTTTTAAAAACTTTTTTAAGCTCCTCATAACATTTCCTCATAACATTTCCTAGAGTACGGTAGCTTAATTCACTAAGGCAATTTATTGTTTGGCCAGATTATCCAGGTTCAACGGCAATAGGATTGTACACAGTATAGAAATCCTAATGCCCTGGCCACTGGCCGCATCTGAGCATCTTTTTGATGGATACTGGCGCATTACAAATATTCATTATTATTATTAATATATCCTAATATCAAGGTTCTAACTCCATGTTTGCGTACGAACCGATTTGGGACCAAACAGATGTGGCCACTTTAGGCAGGTGGCCTCTTTATAAAGGTGGCCTTAACAGCAGGTTCCACTGTACAATAATTTGAGCAAATTCGATCTCCACAACACATGTAAAGAATACATGTAAATACATGCTACCTACATGTACGTGCATGTACATGTACGTGTACACATACATACACATGTACCGACATTTTGCGCATGTCCATGTACATGTAGGCCTAACTGCAAAGATGTATTTGTACATGTACCATAAGAACGTTGTGTACATATCGTACATGGACCACAGGGCAGTGCATTATGTCACTTGGTGTTATTAAACCCAACAGCAAGCCACAGATCACATGTACAAATTAATCATTTCAAATGGTATGTAGGCCTACATGTAGTTGCATGGTACAATTTGTCATGCACAATAGTTTATCATGCACTACGCTATTTGTCAATGATGTCGTCCTGCCACAGTAGCAATACACTGGAGTGTATTACACCTGTGACTGGCTATATGAGGCCATTATGGGTCATGCATGTATGTACTTGACACAACCTAAACGACCTTGACTGAGCAGCTGAAATAGCTGCATACTAAATGCTGAGATATTATTGTAAAAAGGTACATGTACATGTGCACTACAACTACAAGTGACACACTCTTTGTCATTCAGGTATTAAAGGTTATTTTGCCCTGGTATTTCTAAAGTTTTACACCTCAAAGGGCTGATAAAAGTAGTACAATTTGCTTTATCTTTGCAGTAATAATGCACCTATCAATTGCCTCCCCCTTCACGTTGCCCTACCCCTTACAGTAGGTGTGAGTTTGATCATGTTTTTCATGCATGCCCCAGGGTGGGGATTTTGAACCCAATGAAATAAAAATGGCTGTGCATCCGATAGCAAGACACGTATGTTTTGCACCCGAGGATGGGGATTTTTGATACCTAAATTTTGCCCCAGGGGGTGAAGATTTTGTCGCGCAAAAAAGTGACGGCCAAAAAAATTGTGAAAGGACAAGTTCATCACACACTTGCTGCCAAGCACCGATCTATACAAAATTATGTAAAAGAAAAAGACCGTAATACGATTATGGCCAAAGCGAACAAATATACCACAATTTTTGGAGTGATACTTAAAAAATTACAACATTACCTCAAACATACAGACATATGTTACCAGTACTCTCAAATTTGAAGAGGAAAAACATTTACAGAAATTATTTTATTTACATTTTAAGAGCAAAATGTGCGGCCATAAAGGCATTAGTACTATGACATGATGTCAAATGCACACAAATCATGAGATGCATTTGTTTCATTCAGCAGGAAATTCCCAATCCAATTATGCAGTTTCACACTTCATTCCATCCATCCTCTCCAGGCTAAATTAAGCATGATTGATGAGGACCTACAATACACACGGATAGGCTCGATGTGTACACGGATTGTTGCATTTAGCACAGATCACTTGCAGTCTGACATTTAGAGGTTGGCCGAGAACCTTATTATTGACTCAGCTCAGAGGGGCTGGGTTTAAAACCGCCACATTCAGCCGAGCGTTCAAATGAATTGATTTGCATCATACAAACTCTCAGGAGATTCAATTGCTTGGGGACAACAAGCAGAATGATTAGTAACTCAAACTGCAAACACCTTGTTCAGACACGCAGGATGCATTACATTTGGCTTGAAGCGGGGTCACCGGGTTGGGGCCTCCGGGATGCCATTCACCCACTAAAAACACAATTTGCCAGCTAGCCGGCTACTTTCCCACAGGGATGTACAATGGGGTCACTGGTAGGTTGGGAAACCAGCAATCCCCGGAGTGCATACTTTGGCATTGACCTTTGAACTTGCGAGCAGGGGGTATGAAACAAACACAGTGTTGGTGGGTTAAATGATAACATGAGTGTCACAACATGCATTTGGGCAATATGAGACATGAATCGGCCATGCATGAATGAAATGCGATAGAATATTTACATGTATGACAATCTACTCAGAATAAATGTATGCTGTCAAAAACTTCCCACAGCTTACAACATACAATGTAGAATGTGGAAATCCTTTATAATTCATGCACTGTTATATTGTTTAACCAGGTCTATTTCAGCATTTCAAGAAGGGCAACTGAAGTCGAATAATGGAAAAAGTAAACGCTATCAAAACTAATATTAAAAAAAGGTTTAGATCAAAACAGGCTCTGATCCACTTTTTCAATCCACCTTTAGGGAGAGGGTTACACCCTCTCATGTGTCAGCAAATATGTCACTCAAGTACAGATTGTGCAATTTGGATGTCCTTGTTAAAGGCCTTGTGTAGTGCACATTGTGCGGTGTGTGCATTCAAACAGAACAAGTGCTAGCGCAAAAAAACAAACACACACACACAAACAACATCATTTTAGCAGTGTCTTTTCCAGTTTGAAAGGGAATTGAATCCCAATAAAAATGTATGTGAACATGGAGTATAAACGCAACAAATTTCCAGTTTTGTGGTTGAATAAAAATGCCAAGTTTCCGTTTCTGTTTCCAATGTAAACATGGATGTGTATAATTGACAGACCCCGCCCATTATCTGTACTTTAACCTAAAACAAATTATATTTGCATGTACCAGCTTATTGCGTTTTGCCAATATATGTTTTGCAGATTTAAACAAATTACCGGTACAAGGGCCCTATTTACTCAGTGCTACGAGTTTTGGTCAATATGCTAAGCATTAAAATTTAAATCAAAGTTCCTGCTCTAAAATATTTAAAAAAGCCGAATTCACAAATTCATATTTTTATGTTTTGTTTGTCATCTAATAACAATTTCCAAAGCCATGATATTTTTGCACATTTTGATCTTTGTTTAGAACTACCGATTCTGAATATTTCATTAATAATAATGCAATGTGGACGTTCAAGTTCAAATTCCGACTTGGTCAAATTTCAATAATGTAAACGGTTCAACTTCGAGAATAAAGTCAATAGGCCTACTTCTCAAACTATTTTTAGGCCTACCGTACACTAGGAGCAAGTTATGATTCACGACTATAGTTAACTATAGTTCAACTATCCCCAACCGAACGCAGTCTAGTCAAGGATGGTTAGTCATGTCTGGTCGACCATTTGGAACCAGCCCACAGGGCACGGTCGCGCTGGTCACTGGTATTTATCAGGCATTGAATTGATGCAGCATTTTGCACGGAACCAGCAGTCGATTTCACGAAACATTGCGCAGCTTGCGCAACTTTTGACAAATGGTGCAAGTCCCATAGCCTGTGTGATATCTTTAGAAGTTGCGCAACCTACGCAATAAAATGTTGCGCAAGTGGGCTTACGCAACTGCGTAAGTTTCGTGAAATCGGCTGCTGTTGACTAACCAAAGGCATTCGCACTTAAACGTTAGTGCGCATGTATTTTGTCAGTCTACCCGGTAATATACCATCAAATTTTAGCCCTGAACCAATTATGTACTCGTACAATGTTCATGTAGCCTACCCTACCAGTACATTTGTACTACCCTATAGTCTACATTGCACTTGACCCGCATTTACATACCTATAACTGCCAGTTTATCTTAAAAATAAAAAATAAACTTAAGTGAAATGTTAATGTTCTGCAACGATGTCCATATGTGGCAGCACGTGTGCGTACACAGCTCTCCATAAACAACCATTACATGCAGGTAACACGTACACGGATTTGACTCTACGTAGTGTACATGTATATGTGCACTTAGCCACAGACACACATGATGTACATGTACAATGCACATAAAAGGCATTCACATAGTACCTATTATGCTGCAAAGAATTGTATCGTGTTACTGGTTTGATATTTTCCCACCTACGGTATTTCTTCCACAAATATTCTAATTCTAAGTACAATCAGGGGCTGAAAGCCGACACCTAAATTTTAACAGCACTCGGATGGCGTGATACATGTTGCTACAATGAAGTATACCTAAAAGGAGATCCGGTTTGTTTACACATGTGTATGGGTTTTGGAAAGCTCTGTCATTCAACTGTACAGCAACAATATCTGGTACTTTTTGGGGCCGAGAATGTAATACATGTAGGCCTATCTTTCTGTCTACATAAACACTGCCCCATACCGTACATTTCCACAAAAATGTCTGGATGCCCTAAAAAGCGCAAGAATGTAAAATAACATTTTACAGTATAACCCCTAGTACATGAACATGAGAAATTTTATTTCCACATACTTCAAATTTTGGGCTGACATGTTAGGTCCTATACAGATTTAAAATTTTCCAACTTAACAATTAAAGGCACAGGCTCGTCAGCAATGCGCATGTGCCAAATTCGTGCCACGAAATACGCAGCTCCATAGCAAAGGCACAGAGCTGCGTATTTCGTGGCACGAATTTGGCGCGCGCGCATTGCTGACGAGCCTGTGCCTTTAAAAACAAACAAAACTTCAAATTACACACCGAGTTAACAATGAGTGATTGATTTTAACCACTTAATTTGACGCCGGAGGACGTTTAAACACTCCAAGATTTCCGCATCGGTGTAGCGGAGGACTTGTTAACACGGGAAATTCACTTGTTACTGCTTTTGACGTCTACACTCGCAGTAATTTACGAGAAAATGGGCAAAACAGTTTATAACAAAGCAACATTGGGGTGTTTAATGAAAGTGCATCGACATAACAACAATACTTCACTACACTTGGTTAATGAGTTCAGTTGTATTCCTTCCTCCATGCTTCAACTAAAAATAAACCCACGCCTACGGACAGCAATGTTTGAAATAATCCTTGCTTCAGACCAGGGTTCAAATTGTTTAACCCCAGGGTGAAAGATTTACCCTACCAGTAGGTTAAACATTCTAGTGTGAACTTACCCCATGTTTAACATTACAATGTGAAATGTTTTCCCACTTGTTATTATCCACCTCGGGTTAAAGCTATGTGAATCATCTGTGCCAATGCCCCAATATATAAACTCTCCTCGGGATAAAATAAGCCGTGTTTACACCCAACAAATGCTCATTAAAACTCAACTCGGGCCATTAAAAGCACTAAAATGAAATTCTCTGCCTATAACCATGTGGTTAGAATTGTAAAAGGTTCCGTTTCTTTGTTATGACCTTGAGACAAAGACCTTCAGTGACCTGGCTATACTGTACATGTGTATCAGAACTACAGTATATAGAAAATTCTGAAATTCAACAAACATGTGCTTAACAGATGATTACAAAATGACTTTAAATTATTAAATCTGGACGAATTTAAAGAGTGAAAAAATAAATTTATAGATAACTATTAATTGGTGTGTTTGTAATTCTTCTTGTATGTTTCTTCTTTTAAAATAAAAAAATAGCCAATAAAAGCGGGTAAATTTGACCAAATTTTTAAGGCAAATTCGTGCCACAAAATACGCAGCTCCATGCCTTTGCTATGGAGCTGCGTATTTCGTGGCTTGTATTTGGCGAGTGCGCATTTCTGACGAGCCTGTGCCTTTAATGAAGGGAACTGTTATTTTTGCACTTTTTGGGGGAGGGGGGCGGAGGGTGGAAGTTGTCACAAAATTTAAAAAATAAATTCAAAAATTCATCTGGTCTTAAGCATACAAGCATGCACACACCAATACAAAATTCACTGTACTCTGTGAATTCACATGCAAACTGTGGGACCTACATAGCCTAGACATTGTGTGGCAAGTTTATAAACTGAGCTGCTTCTTTTTCTAAAAATACATCCTTCAATGTATGTGTGCTAAGCCAACTTTGTGGTTAACACCAGTTCACAAAACATGAAGGTCGCACTCTCAGACCACAGTCTCAACCACAAACTGCAAATATTATCAACTGATATCAACTACAAGAGTAGTTTATAACCTACATCAGGGACATTCCCTGGAAGTCACTCACAGGAATTTGATTTGTTGGGGATTTCCCCAGAATAATCTTTGTCACAAACCAATGAGACAAACGAAAGTTCCGGGAAAAACCGGGACAATCACATCCCTGCACTCAACAAAAATAGAATTTTCCTGGTGGGTTACAGAGAAATCCAAAAAGTTACATGTAGAATGGTTACTATCACTTTCGATATTGGATCAATCATACCGGTACGTCAGTTGCGGGAATGTAAAACTCGTCAATAATAAGCCCTTGGTTTTGTTTGTTTGTTTGTTTTAGACAGGGCAGTGTTTTAACTGACCCTCGCAACCTATCCCAAGTCCCTGCAAGTCCTCACAAGTCTATCACCACCCCCGACAAGTCCTTAAAAAGTCCCTCCAAGTTAAGCCTCAGTCACACTGGATCATACGATTTCTGGATCGTGCGATTGGTGGCGATTTGACCGACGTATGACATATCGGGATTGTTTGCTACGATCTCCATTTCTAGTCACATACTGCGATTCCTCTTAAAGGCACAGGCTCGTCAGCAAAGCGCCCGCGCCAAATTCGTGCCACAAAATACGCAACTCCGTAGCAAAGGTATAGAGCTGCGTATTTCGTGGCACAAATTTGGTGCGCTCGCATTGCTGACGAACCTGTGCCTTTAAGTCATAATACACGACAGGTGGCACCACCAATCGTTACGAGGCACGACCAGTCTTGACTCACGATCATGCACGACAGGTGGCACCACCAATCGTTACGAGGCACGACCAGTCTTGACTCACGATCATGCACGACTGCTGGTAAGACCTGTCTGCGATTTGGAATTGCAGGTCAGACATTGAGAATTTTGCTCTGGTTAATCACCCACAACCTCTGTGATGTCGCGCACTCATTCTACGGTTTGCCTGGGATTACAACTTTTCTTGTCACAGCTAGGTCGTAACGTGTTTGCAAGCCTGGTATGACTGGGGCTTTAACCTAAAACGGAAAAGAATAATGTTCTGAAATCTTACCTTTGCGACTGCCGTCGTGCTGCCACTTGCGGCATCTCTGCCACGCGTTCCTCCACTAAGAGATTTAGGCACTCTGTAGATACGTCCATCTTTTAAAAGTTTGCCACTGCCGGCCCCCTTTTTGGCAGCAAGACGTAACTGCGAGGTCAGCTCGCCTTGATTAATGTTTGCATTGGACTGTCGAATGTACCTCTCGATGCTTTTCAAAGTTGCACCAGTGTCTCCCAAATTAACGATGGCATTGTGCATCAATTTGAGCATGTTAGAGTTTTTGTAGGCGGCTGTCGGGCCAGCTGGTGGGCCGCGCTTTCTCATCGTGGTGTCGCCATCGCGGTATGACGCGATACCTTTATTGATAACCTTGGCGATGCTACCATCCTTAACGCTCAGGTTCAACTGTTCTTGCACCAAAGTTTCGCTCACTCCACGACTGGAGTGAACTACGTGGCAGATTCGATCCTGCGAGGGGCGTTGTTTCTGTTTCTTGATTTTAGATATCGCTTCGAGGATCCACTGCGTGTATTTGGGATTGGCCAGGCAAGAGTCGCTATCCTTCACCATTATGTCCGCCCGTCACATCCACACTCTTCCAGGGTGCATAGTTCTGTACTCTGGAAAGTTCGGAAATTACATTTCAGTGGCTTTCAGGTTAAACTGCCCATTTCTTTCAACGATGCCAAAAAATTTTTCTCTTTCTGTTCAATTCACCAAACTAGAATTCAAGCTTTCCAACAGTTCAAAATATGTGTTTTTAGGGTAAATACTAGTACAGATCGCAATGTATGTCCTGCTGTTCTGGATAAATGCCCTTTCCTTGTAGAGAAGCATCTATATTGGAAATGAAAGACAAATAATTAACCAGTTGACGCCGAGATTATTTTGGGCAAAATGTGATTGGCCAAAGGTTAGGACCAGGTCAAGCACCACAAATACCGACTCTTGAGTCATTTCTACATTCATTGTATGAATCTTCTCACCAAAAGACCATACTTTGCAACACTCTGAGGCGGCCGCCACGGAGCGAGATTTGCTACACTGACAGGCTGTCCATAGCCGTCAAGTTCAAGTCACGGTGTGTACAAATAATTGGTAGACAATGGACGTGTTTACATGTCAACCATGGAAGACAGCGGCAAAGCTGACATTTTAACTCGTCAACCGCCCCTGTGATTATGCACTGCCAGAACGAGTTTACACGTCCTTCGGCATCAAGTGATTAAGGCACTATCATTTGGTAGTGTCCTTGAGCAAGACACTTAACCATGATTGATGTAAAGCCATTAGTCCAGTGTGTTGTGTTATCCCAGAGCACTCTTTAGTGAAGAGTAAGGGGATTCCCCGGTATCTCTGGCCATCAGCTGCCAATGGCTCCACACACCTATGTATTCCGATTACAGGCTGCAGAATGAAGTTTGTTAAAGCCATTATAATGTGCAGCACACGTGAACATATTCATACGCTCCATTAATATAATACTTATATGGATTGCACTTCCAACTTAGAGATTAATTTTAGCATGAGCGTGGTAAAAACATCCAACTCCGACATGAGGCAACACTTTTCAGTAACCATGGCTGTAGGGACACCACGTACTTGGGTAATTTTACGGAGTCGGACTGTCCACGTATGACATTTGATCTCGGTTAACTGACCTGAAGTCGATTTTGACAACAAATATTTTGACAACAAATACACCCATCGCAAAGTTACGACTACCTAATAGGTTATCGCAACTTTGCGAAGAGTTCTGTACAAAGATCGTATGGCACATGTACCCGTCACTTTTGTGAAATACAACTATAAAACCCGTCATAAGCTACGAAGGTTGGACGAGTTGTTAGTCTTTGTGAAGTCAACCCCAAGTCTATTTTACCGAGCAGGGTTTGGCCGGGAAAAGTAACAACTGGACTCGGCAAAACGAACATCCAATCCAAACCCACTGTCCACATTGGACTTGTTTTTTTGGGAGGTTTTACCGAGACGATGGTAAAATGAAAAATGGCTAAATTTTACTGCTGTCCGCATTTTGACTTTTTAACAAAGGAAAATTTTACCGAGACCGTGGGAGAGCATGCACCATGTTCCTTCGCAGTTTGACCTTCCACAGCGCTTTTACCGACTTGATGTGTCCGCATTGGTAACATCTCGGGAAAAGTTACCTGGTCAATTTTCCTAGGCAGTAGTTGGCCAGGAAAAGGAACTGCTGGACTCGCGAAAAGTTACTGAGAGGAAAACGTCCTAGGCTGTCCGCACTTGATTAAAAATGGGAAAATTAGCCATCGTCTCGGTAAGTTTTCCCAAAAAAAGTCCAATGCGGAAAGGCCTTTAAACTGAGACAGAACTCGTAATGTAACATATGAAGGTTTAAAGGCACAGGCTCGTCAGCAATGCGCGCGCGCCAAATTCGTGCCACGAAATACGCAGCTCCATGCCTTTGCTATGGAACTGCGTATTTCGTGGCACGAATTTGGTGCGCGCGTAGTGCTGACGAGCCTGTGCCTTTAATGACAACTCATTTCAAACGCTCACCAAAATGCAAACATGTTGGGTACTGGATCGTTAATCACTGAACGCATTTCGTGGAGTCTTCAAATCAGTCCTGCGGGCAAAAACAAAACAAATCTTTATTAATCACGCAGGTAGATTTTTATAGTTTGTAAATTCATAGACCCCCAGACACGCTTTTTGCATGAGACCTGCCTGTAATTTATGAAAATGGGTGGATCTGGGGTTTGATATAAAATGAAAACACAACGGCCCACTGACTAATGAATTTGTGTCCATAGTTCACACAAAAATTCGACCAATCATGCAACAAGTGTTGACTGGATGTGACTGATCGTGTGATTAGAAGTAACTGGCCGCAGCCGGTATTGTCCAGTCGCATGACTAGTCTTGCTTAGTTGTGCAACTAGTCATGCAATCAGTGCTGCGTTCCAAACATTGCAACGTTCGCCAACAACAGGTACCTGGCTTTCCATAGACGAGTGCACAAAAGTACTGTAACTGGTGGCGAATGTTGGCAACAGTTGCATAAGTGGAACGTAGCCGTCTACTCACGTGACATATCAGGCCGAATTATATAGTCTTGGAAAGTCATGCGACTGTCGTAAAACAGGAGAATCCTGCGATGAGCCACGACAATGAAGGACCCCAAAAGACTTGTCGCATGACCGTCGCACGACCGTCGCACGACCGTCGCAGGACGAACAAAGACTAGGCTGTTCAAAATATGAGACTACTTCAGTTGCAGACGGTTTTTGATCGAGGTCAAACCTATCTGCGACTGCTTCTTCTTTGTTTTGTAAGATTTCCGCAAGAAGGACCCCAAAAGACTTGTCGCACGACCGTCGCACGACCATCGCACGACCATCGCACGACCGTCGCAGGACGAACAAAAACTAGGCTGTTCAAAATATGAGACTACTTCAGTTGCAGACGGTTTTTGATCGAGGTCAAACCTATCTGCGACTGCTTCTTCTTTGTTTTGTAAGATTTCCGCAAGATTTTGTCTGTTTTGTGTTGAAAACTTCATTTCTTTTAACAGTTTACAACTGCATGCGCTAGATTGAGCGACGACGCTTTCGTCCGCTCAATCGAGACACATTCGCCCCTACCTTGCTTGTTAGAAAACATTTGATTGGCTGAATACTAGTCTGTTGTCAAGCCCATAGCCAATAGACTATCCAATAGCCGCCATTTCGTAGGGCAGTTTTTTTGTTCCTTGGGGACATGCATGGTTGCCGTTGCACATATTGTGTTTCCATTGTTGAACGATTTAAGTAACAAAAGGTGCCCCATGAAATGGCGGCTATTCGATACGGTCTGTCTATGTTATATCCTAACCCTGTGAATTGTGCATTGGGAATTAGAGAGTGCTGATTGAATCCAGTGATCACTGATGTGTTCCGCTATTAGCGGTGGATAATCGGACTTGCGCTGAAAATAAAGGATGTGCTAAAGTAGGAGACTGTAAAAATCTATTCTTTGGAAGATTATTCAACGATCTGCCGTAGCATTTCGCATTCTATCGTGTAGATTATTTACAAGTTGGAAGTTACAATTTCAGCCGAGTTTGAGGTTGAAAGTGTCGCTGGATTAAGCTTAAGCGACATCGCTCAGTTAAGTGACGCAAAGCATCGCTGGATTGAGCGACGTCGCTCAGTTAAGCGACGCATTAAATTATTTATGAGGACACGCGACACATATCGGCATCTTGATGCAGCCATTGCGTCGCTCCATTGGGCGACGTCGCCGCGTCGCTCAATTAAGGGTTGGTCCTCTACCTACTGTTTGTTACTGTTGTGCAGTATTTTTTGTTACTGTACTCACGCGCGTGTTGTGCGTATACGCACAGTGCATTCACTCGATGCATGACACGCGCATATGCGTGTGTTCAGTGTGCGTCCAGCGGGAAAAACCAACATGTATACACATTCACCATTGAGACTCCATGCATTAATCTATCAAATCATGGTCTGGACTGGAGCACGACATAAAAAAGTGTTTTCATTTCAAAGAAAAATTTGATATTTTCTCATTGCTAAAATCAACATGTTTCCTAACAAAATTTACACTTTCTGGGGCATTATCATACATGTCATAGGGAGAATTAGTGGCCAAGGTGTACGGTATTTATATTGTTGTGAAGGTAACATGACAGTGCACTGCACCTTTTGCATGCACCGTCCACAGATGCAGTGATTGGTTTCGTGTTTACGGTAGGCCTAGATCAGTGTACATGACGTACTCGTAATGCAGTGCATTTCTTGCACATTACCCGTGCAACATTGACAACTTACGGCAGTCGATAAAAATCGTTGACAGAACACTTGAAATTCGAGCTTAACAACCGCCGCCATCGCACATCAAAATGAGTCATGTTAGCATGGTTGAACCCAAACAAAACGATTTTTGAATTAAAATTCAAATAATAACAAAAATTTGCATTCAAGCATGTATTTAACGACAGAAAATTGATCAATCCCTTGTAACTTTTGTCGATATGGGTAATTTGGCTATACGCCACTGCTCGTACGTACGAATAACAGATTAGGTTAGGAGAATTTAACAAAATGTTGTGCTAAAAATCATTCAGATTATTCCCTATCTACATACCAAACACATTTGTATTAATGTGTGACAACTGTTTAATTAAAGTAATTAAGCACTTACTTGTTATTCAAATTTGTCGAAATATATGCGTTAGAACAATTATTTCATTGAACAGTTGAAGTAAATTCTCTGAACGTCATTTGACATGGCCGCTCTGACGCCTAAATCTTTTGTATTACGCAATGTGATTGGACATTCTTAGATCATACCGTCTTTTGATTGGTTTATTGCATATTCTTGATAAATCTGCGTCTGCGTTGCATTTTCAGTGGTTCGCTCTTTTTCCGTGTTTTTATTTTTAACTGCAGAGAATTAAAACATTAAATGAGCCTAATTAATCTCGTTATAAGTGTGTAGAATGATTGCAGTAGCAAAACTGTGACTTTGGTGACCAATGCAACAGCATAAATCAATTTTAAAAGTCATTCAGAAATATTTACATGCCCTTCTTTTATCACAATGTAAATAATATAACGCAATGAACGGCATTAAAACCCTCCGGCAAATAAATAGCAAGATCGCGGGACGTTCATCGTCGATGGGGGCGCTACTCAAAAAAGACGGAAATTAGACTGGTTTCCAAGCCCTTCGTGTTCAAATGTGGGCAGTCAACAGGGGGCGCTATACCATTTTACGGACGGTGCACGTGGCCGGCTGGCTTGCAACAGGTGGACCTCATAATATGAGGACTACTCAGATTGAGTGAAATATAAGAAAACACAAATTTACACACGGAGACGTAGTCAACATCTATATCTGCAGCTTTCAAATCCCCAATTGAATACAATTAATTTAAACTACTGTCTTCGAACACTTTCATGAAATTCCAAAGAATAGCAGCAAATCTGTTTTGTTTGCTTTCCGAGTTCAGTATACAAGTATTAGGTTCACATTTTGCTCATCAATATGGACACATTTGCATACCAATTCTTGGCACTGCTAAGCACAGAAATTTGCTTAGCACAAAATTTATACACACATTAAATGCCGACTTTTGGCAAATTTGTTTTGGTAAATTTTGTGACATCACCATTAATTGACTTTAAAGGGCATGACATGCTAACTTTATACACACGTCTTTGCTTCATATATGGATTACTCGTTTAGCAAGACATTACTATTGTTCGTTTTGATGTAAAAATAATAAAAGGTAACCTTTTTCAACTTTGAAGATTTCATTGCAGTAAATCACAGAAAGAGGGCGCTTTTCGGAGTGCATCACTTTAGGAAGACAAGGGAAAAGTAAAGAAAAAACATAAGACTTCAAGTTGAAGTTGTCTTTCTAAACAAGTAATCCTTCATATGCAGCAAAAACTGCAGAAAGTTTTTAGTATTTCAGGTCCCTTTAATCATGCAGACACCATTGTCTCCGATGGTGTAATGAATAAAGCAAACTGTACACAATATAAAGAACAAACAGAACACACATTTAGTAAATTATCTCTTCAATTCACTTTAATCACCTCAATATTGGAAGGCAAGAACATTCTTTTGAGAGTTTATTGATTCTTTAAGTTTAAGGACCTCTTGCTGCCATGCATAAAAGGAGCTATCCATCATCCTACTGCGGGCCCAGTAAACAGCTGTGTCTTGAGGGGACCTCCATTCATCTATTTAGGCCATTATAGAAAGAATTGTGTCTGCCAAACAATTATTTACGCATTATACAGAGTGGGCGGTGCATCTGAGGGTTAAAGCTGGAATATAATACAGGTCTATATAGCCTACTCTTTTGTTTTCTGGTTGTCACGTCTCCTGTTTGGTATGGTACATCTGATGTGACTCTGTCTAAGGCCGGGGTCACACGGGAACATTCTCGTAAATACTCGATTGTGATACGATTGTAATAATTCCAACGACGACCGGAGTCAGACGACAAACTTATTATAATCGGATTGTAATCGTATTATAATAAAGCGGGGTCCCACGAGCGACACAATCTCATAATCATTTTGTAATCCATCCCATCGTCCATTGCGGTGGCTTTCCCTGTGTTCCTTCACTGCGTGTGCGTGCTTGCTGCCTCGCCATGCCGCGCGCGCCTGGTGCGCATGCCCTGTGAACGAAAAAGCATGCCTGCCATGCCAGGCGAGCGTGGTAAAGCAGAAAGCACATGCACGCGTGGGGAAGGTTACCGCAGGGGCTTATGTGATGGATTGTAATACGATTACGAGATGGGGTCACACGCGTTTTTTCCCAATTTATTGTAATCCAATTACAATCGGATTACAATCGAACGATGAGAATTCTCGTTGTTGACCGATTATGATACGATTACAATAGATTTGGGATCACACGCACAAAATCTCGTAATCGTACTATAGTAATAAAAATACTACAATAAATTGGGATGTCGTAATTCATTTGACCCCGGCCTAAGTAGGCCTAACTTTTGTTTTGGTTAAATGTTTAGAGAATGAAACAGAAAATACACCCGTGTCGGTTTTCAAATTGGTTACGAATCGACAAACGTATTTTTATTTTTTTTTTGCAAGTGGACATCCATATGTTCCTTACGAAACATCTGAGGTTTATTTCTCCCAACCTCTTTTGTAAATGATTTATATACTTTATGTCTCAAGGAATAATGCTTTAGTTTTTAACAGAAAAATTGCAAACTCAGTTTGATCAACAAAAAAATAATATTCTGGAAACTCATTTTGTGAAAAAACTGAAATCAGGACAGATATGGATCAGACCTTCGGAATGCCAACACGGCTCGATCTGAAAAGAAAGCACACACAAAATAAATCGTTACGAAAGAAAACACGCCTTATATAGCTCCAAAACAAGTATACATATGGGTCATTCTTCAATAAGTGTCTATTTTTGGCCTTAAGAAATCGTGGAAAAAAAGTTGTTCAAATGTTGATTATTTTTAGTGGAACATGATCATTAAGGTACACAACAACTATAATTAACGTTCGGCACAATCTTCAGGGGAGCTTTATTTAATTTCATTAACATTAACTTTTCAGTGTTGTAGCATAGGAAAAATGTGCTAAAATCATATCCGTCACACTTTCGTGACGGAAATGACGAATTTTGACAGTGACTTCGGAAACTGAGTAAATTCAAACAAGAGAATTTAAAGTTTAAACATGGAATAACAACCAGTGACCGGAGGGCTTTGAACAGAATATAACGCAACTTATTGTCCTCATTTTATTGCCATTATTGGCAAATGAAAATGCAAAAAAAAAATCAGATATGACACTCCACAATATCGTGACGGAGAAGACCCAAAATGCCAAAAAATCATCTCCATCACGGCAAAAAGTGATGGAACTGACTGTGACGGATATGACTAAATAAACAATTAAACTTTTATAACACCACCCACAGTCTGTTTGAAGCCCAAATACAACAGAAGCTTGGAAGTTGGCACAATTGTGATCGTTTGCATGAATACTTTTAAAGATTAAAAACACAAATCAGATATGTTATAAAGCGTTCGGAGATGACGTTGAATAAAGGTACTATTGTAATTTTTTGAGAAAGTCCACAATTCCTTGGCTATTACGGGTTGCAGTCTTCTTTAATGGGTTATTTCTTGCTCTATAGGCTCTGAGGTATCCGATGGACTAATGCAAGTCTTGTTCATGGTCAGTTCTCTATCAGATATGATGCTCCAAAATATCGCGACGGAGATGACCAAAAATCCAGGGACACGATTTTTGACTCTTAAAATGTCAGATTTCATGCAAATATGGTTTAATGATGTAATTTTAAATTTTGCATTTGGAGGAGACCAACTATACTTGGCTTCTGGTAGTATAATTATTTTTTTAAGCTGCTTATTTTAAAAATTATGGCAATGGGGACATTTTGAGAGATACCACCGGGACATGTGTTTTTGGGGTATTTTGAAGGTTCATCGTAAAAAATAAGCACCCTGTCGATTTTTTTCAAGAATTTGTACCACTGCATATAATCCTAAATATGTTAAAGATTATTTTACCGCTTAAAAATAAGATTTTCATTATAAGGTTTTTGAGATGTAGCATCTCGAAGTGTCGGGACACGAAAATAGACACTTACTGAAGAATGACCCATATATGGACTGGCAATGAGCTCACTAGTGCACTTCTATGGGCCCCTCTGGACTGTGAGTGACCACAAGAGGGTCCTATTTCCCCCAGGCCTTTCAGGGAAATAGGACCCTCTTGTGGTCACTCACAGTCCAGAGGGGACCATAAACTTGGACTGGTGACCGAATTATGCCAGTCCATATGTGTTTTATAACACGCCTCTGGCTAAAAAATATACATGTAAATGCAATGAAATTTGCTAAGAAGCAATCAAACAATATGCACTAAAACAATACATGAAGTTTTAAAAAAAAAAACATTGAACACCTCAACAACAAGCAGGTCAAAAGAGCTAGACAGTTCGTCATTTAAACTTTAAGGAAACTTTTGGCTTCCTAGCTAGCTTCGGTTTCTGAGTTGCTGTTCACCGACACGGTTGGCAACCTCCAGAGGGCTCAGTAACTGGTCACTAGTTTTTGAGACTAGTGCCCAGTCAGGAACACTAGTCGGGGAATCACGCGCACGTGAAGTCTTGACACGCGGGCTCGAAGCTTGATACGCAGGTCTAATTCACGCTGTCGCAATTTTCATGCACTAGCCTAGATTAGTGATCACCACTTGACAGCGTTTCAGCAGTCACTATTTGTTTTATATACCGTACGTGTAGATTCTTGTCATCTGATTGGTTGAAAGTAAGCTAGTCTACGGCGGAAAAGTTGTATATTTCCAGCAAAAATGGTAGCATAATCAACTGACACTTTAGTAGCACATTTCACCTGACACTGTTTTCACTGTAGGCCACTCCTGTTATTTTCTTGAGGACTTCATAATCTATGACAGTACGACAAAACGACTTCGTCGAGATTCCGCCATTATCATCCTGCTGAATGTTTACGTTAAGCGCGCTGCATAGTTGGTGCACAGCTATGCTACACACGCGATGTGCACGTCCGGAACCCGCTAAACGACTATGGCGAAGACTAGAATTCTACAGATACGGCGTCTAGCTAATTCAATGCCCCCACTTTTAACCAATCAGATGACAGGAATCTACGCATGAGGTATATAACACATTTCATTGCTGTGGGGATCACTTTGTTCAAACAGGTCCTGGACGAAAACACTGAAGCAGAACAGTCTTGAAAGTGATTCCAAAGTGATTGGTTTATCAGTGGCTTGTTATCCACAAGCTCACTTCTAGTGTGGTCAAGAATTAATATTTTAAGAAAACTGCGTTTCTTACATAACTTACTACTGTTGTTGTTTGGCCTTCTCGCAGACGTAGCCAATACGAGCAGTGCAGAGGCCATCCACCCATGACATGCCAAAGTAACGAGGCTGCACGTAGGCACAATTCTTCCCCTCGTCGCTATCGGGTCGTCCCATGGCCCAGTTCTTGTAAGTCGACTGAAGGAAATAGAAATAAACGTGGATTATAGAAATAGAAATAAACGTGGGAAAATATTTGGCTTATATCTTGTGAAGACTGTTTTTAATTCAATGGAGTTTCCGTTTAGCTTTTGTTTCTGCTTCTTCAGATTAAAGGGGCTTTTTTATGTGTATATTGTTTCGTCCACTGCGCATGAGTTGCGTGTAAGTTGCGTGTACATTGCGTCTGCGTATACAGACAAGTACAGTAATCACATAGTACAATTGGAATGCCAAGTTTAAGGTAGAACACATGATTGGTAAACCGTTACAAAGTTTCATTCCCCTGTGTGATTGAAGATATGCATGATTAAAACCAACCTGAGTAAAAGTCAACTCCGTACTTCATCTAACTTACAAAGATGCAGGCTCGTGACGCAGGCTCATCATTGCGTGAGGAACAAATTTTTGCCACGAAATTCACCGCGCTCCATACTAGTTGGGCAGTCACCTAGTGTTACGATCTCAGACGGCGCAGGCTCATTGGTTAACGTACGTACATACAAACACACAGACGCGCGCACGTGATTTGACTTAATACTGCTCGCTGTCGAGCGCGCCTGCACCCTCCGGGATCGTAAGAGCGCGGGCAAGGTATGGAGCGTGGTGAATTTCGTGGCACGAATTAGCTTGTTGTGCATTGACGAGCCTCCGTCTGTAAGAAAACAGTCAAAAAAACTTTTCCAGGCACTTCGCCCAAAAACCACAGGCCTGTGTACGAAGTGGTTTTGGGGTGAAGTGGTTTTTGGGCGAAGTGATTTTGGGCGAAGTGATTTTGGGCGAAGTGCCGTTTGGGCGAAGTGGCGTTTGGGCGAGTGGTTTTTGGGCGAGTGGTTTTTGGGCAAAGTGGCTTTTGGGGCAAAGTGAATTTTCGTCTCAAGAGACGAAAATTAATTGTTTTACTAATTTCTCAAAGACTATAGCACTTCAGACAAAACCATTTCAGGGGAAGTTTTCTTTTGTCATCATTATGTAAGTTATGTGTAAATCTGTGAACATTTCTGATTACACATTCATAAAATGGATTGTGTTTTAACCTAACAATCATATAAAATACCTCCCCAAAATACTATCCATGGGAAGAAAACAGGAAATTTGCAATCTCCAATTGGCGTAATAACTATGGAATTAATAAATACAAAAAATTGCTGGTTTTTGGACAATATCCTTGAAAATATATGGATTGAGAGCACGAAATTTCAGAATGGTAATGAGAAAAATATGACAAATGATATGGTATCAAAATCTCAACACCCATTGGAAAAATGAGGGGGTGGGGGCGGCGGTCAAAAATGTGATCTGGACACGTTTCTTTAACAAATAAATTTTATTTTTCGGTTACCTTTGAACTGTCACTCCATTGGAAGTTTCCATCGTCTTGTTTTTCGTTGTAGCCAATCCAGTAACGCCAAGAAGTGCATCTATATAATTTATCTTTAAAAAAATTGAAACTAAAATGTAAATTAAAGCCCAATTACAAAGAAAACTATACACTTTTAAAATTACCTGGCTTTTTTAGCATACCAATATTTATATGAGATGTTTTGACATGTATTTTGGATAAGTTCATTAAAAGGAATGGGAAAATATAAAATAAAGGAAACGGATAAACGGAAAGAGAAGCTCACCTCTAATAAATTCCGCTTCCTCCTTGTTGTTTATGCTGACCAAATTCCCGCCCTTTTTTTTGCAATCGGCCTGGGCGCCCTCCCATGTTTGTCGGCGAGAGTAGGAATACGCTGACACAACCAAATAGCAGGAGTTGCCAAAGGGAGACCAATACTTGTCGCATTCCTTCAGATCTGCAAGGAAACAGTCATATATGTGTCCGTTTTCAATACTGGAGAGACCTTTTCCTCCAGGATTATATCTCTGTACAATGTCATTCATCTTCTCTCAAAACAAAAGAAATACCTTAAGATGGATCTAAAGCGGGCCTCCCACTGTGCGATTTTTGCAACAAATTTCCTACGAATTGGTACAATTTTTGGAGACTGCCTACAGACTCTACACACAATCATACCCAATCGTAGCTAATTCGTGGCAAAAATCGCACAGTGGGAGGCCCGCTTAAGGAGATAACTTCAGCTAAAGAACTGAACGAATAGTGCCACAACATACCTTCCTGAAAGCCCTGTGTGCAAATTTCTAATATAACGTATGTAACAAGGACAACAAAAATGTCACAAAGTATGTGTCCTATGTTACATACGTTAAATAGGAAATTTGTACACAGGGTTTCCAGAAAGGTATGTTGTTGCACTATTTGTTGCTTAAGTTACATGTATCTCCTTAGATCTGTCTTAAGATATTTTTTTTGTTTTGAGAGAGAATAACTTGCATTGCACAGAGTTATGATCCTGGTGAAAAAGTCTCTCTAGTATTGAAAACAGACTTATATACAAATGTGGACAAAATAATGTCCAACTTGGCTCCACCAGGATTCGAAACACTATGTTTCGTAATCTAATTTATCTGGTTACATAAAGTAGTGTAGTGACTTTTTGCTTCCACATCCAAATTGGGGATTGCAATTTTTTCTTTTCTTCCATGGATAGTACTTTGGGGAGGTATTTTATTATTAGAATAAAATCCATTTTCTGGAAAAATCTGGACAAGTTCCAAAGTTGTGCTCATTTATACTCACTTGTCTCGCAGCGTTTGCCCGAGAACCCTTCTTTACATTGGCACCATTGACCATACTTGTGCGATTTACACTCGCCATCATTTTGACATGGGTTCGGTGAACAACCCTCTGGGTTAAAATAATAGGAATAAATGAATTAATAATTCATGTTTGATAAAAACATATAATACAAGTTTTCTTTTTAAAATATTGTGAAGAAATTTTGCAAATCAGTTATTGCTGTGCAGTATTAAATTTAATTTATTGCTATATTTATGCTAAGTTAATTATATGCTAGAATTACTATTATTATTATCAAATAGACCCTCTTTAAAACACATGGCTCATAAAATCTCAATGTACTGACAAATTGAAGTGCCTAACCCTCCCACATAAAAAAATAAGTAGGGACTCAAAGGGGAGACTCGGGAAGCGCTGTATCCTGGGGCTATTTCTCTGTCAGGCCATTGGTTGCAAACAGCTGTTTATCGCGTCACTGAGCCAGAAGTAGAATGATTGATAGCTTCTATTATGTAGGGTACACAAATGAATGGAGCTTGGCTAGAGGCCCAGATTTCCTAGGGTTGTCCTGACTGGTGAGTGCATTCAACTAAGGATTCGATGGAGTGTTTTAGTATTTGGGTCGTTCCAAGAAGTTGGGACACAATGTGTGGTATTTTTTTCCACAAAGTGGCAAATAAGTGACGAGCAATTAGTTGTCATATATATAATGATGTTGCACGATATGCTTGCTTTGCCTGTTCTGTGATAATTTTTGAGTCTTTATGCTCAAAATAATGTAACGGGGACGTCGCGCCAATTTATCTCAATTCACTTCAACCATGAAAGTGATCTTGTTGAATTTGACACTAGCACACAGTTCTCGATCTAAACAATCATTTGTAATCTAAATTTGGATTTGTAATCTAAGTGATTTTTCATCTTTTTGCAAAGAAATCTGTTGAAAAACACCAAATGTCACACCTACATTTGCACAAAATTTCATTTAGTCGACCGATATGTTGCTATTTTGTCACATAATGGAGGTTTTTAATTTATGTCATTCAGCCGCTGGTATTTCAGAGTACTAATGAAATTCATAAGTCCAAAAATATAAGGTCTTTGATATAACAGGGGACACCGTATACCAAGTTCATGGAATTGACTCAATTAAAGGAAATGAAAAACTTACTGAGCTCGCAGTCTGTTCCGTGGTATTCATTCGTGCAATTACATCTATAATAGCCACGATTAGGGAGGCATCCTCCACCGTTTTGACAGGGATTTTCTTTGCAAACCTCTGAAGTGCATAAAAATAAAATAAAAACAATTTAAATGATTGTAAATGTAGGCACAAAAAATAAAGAGATTTTAAAATAAAAAAACGGGTGAGATTTTGGACTGCGCCAATTTTTCAAATATTCGATCAAACTAAATACTTAAATAAAATATTTAGTATTAAAATATTCGAAAAGGGTCATGAAAAACATTTAAGTTAAATTCATATCGACACAGCACAAGCACGACGTTTGGACGGGCCTTAGTTCCAATCATGTAATCTGTCTTTACTACAAATCCACACTCAGAACTGGGATGTTCATGAATTTGGGCTATTTTGCCCATAATGCTGTTGAACTCACCCATGTCGCACTGTTTTCCAGCAAAACCTTTCTCACAACTGCAGAAGTATTCATCGTCATGACGATCCCACTTATACCTCAAGGCATAACACTTGGCTCCGTTTTTGCATGGTTTGGATACGCAAGGAGCTAAAAATTAATAAATAAAAGCAACGGAGACGGATATTTAATTTTTGCATTCTGAAGGCGGTTTAATAAAAGCGTTTAAAATCTAATACAACCAATAGCTGGGTGTTTCTATAAATTAGGGTCCAAAAGTGTGACATTATGTGTCCCCCGTTACACCTGATATGTGTTTTTTTCGTACAAAAATCATTAAAAATGACTTTTAAACCATTTTGTATCAATTGTACTTTATGTACTCACTCTTTGAGATGGAAAGTATTTAAAGAATGTGTCCTGAATTTACAAAAACAAGATGTAAAATGTAACAGGGGGACACCAACACTGGACCCCTAATTTATAGAAAGACCCAGCTCTATTCAAATTGACCTAACTTTGTAACTACACAACCAATTGAACTGGTTGATCAATGCTTTTAAAGCTAATCAACTTCAGCATAAAATGGGTATATTATTGTGTCACAAATGTTTTGGAGTAGTACCAACCGATTTCACAGTTTTCACCCTTGTACTCGCGTCCACATCGACAAGAGTAATTTCCTTTGTTTTCGAAGCACCTCCCTTCATTTTGGCACGGATTAGGCTCACAACCGCCTGCACCTGTGGACATTGACAAACCATAAAGATGAACGAAATTACATGATTATGTACCGAGTGACAAAGGCAATGTTACAAGTTGGAATTTTCTACTTTACAATTGTCACAAATCCTGTTTACTGACACAAAAAACATATTTTAAAATGTTCAAATATCAAGTCAACAAATTTGTTTCTAGACCTGCTGGACACCGCCAACCACTCCTTAAATTACCCGACTTTATGAAGCTTTTGCAAGGGCGGCCATGACTGGTGGCAGGTTTTCATATTTAAATGAGTGACAAAAGATCCACAAAGTGCCTAGTCATGCATGACACTTGGCAACAATGTAACTGCCCCCTGTCATGGCCGCCCGTGCAAACTACTATAGGGGGTCAGATTTTCAAAAAAATTTCAGACGGGTCCTCTCTGTTTCAGAGGCCTTTAAAAGTCTCTTAAAACTACATTTTACACATTTAACGTGATCTTACCTGCAGACGTCTCGCCAACGCACAAATACAATGCTGTAACAAAAAATTATAAAATATCTTCAGATATGCAAAAAAACAAATAAATAAAAGGCACAGGCTCGTCAGCAATGCACATGTGCCAAATTCGTGCCATGAATTATGCAGCTCCATAGCAAAGGCATGGAGCTGCGTATTTCTTGGCACGAATTTGGCGTGCGCACATTGCTGACGAGCTTGCACTGCTGACGAGCGCGCATTGCTGACGAGCATTGCCTTTACCACAGCATGAATAATATTGGGTTCAAATGATTAAGGTTATCAGGCAAAAGAGAAAGGTATCGGTCAATCAGTAAGAATTTGTGTTATATCCCCAATACATCATTTGCACTTACCCAAAATTTTACTTCACGAGTTGACAAGAAAAACCTGATTAAAAGTGTTGATAGCAATGGTAACAAACACCACATGATTTTTTTCCCCGTGTAAAATGGTACCTTTGTGGGAGAAATTGCCAACTGAAGTTGCTTATTTTTTTTGTTAAATAATTGTCTGCAGACAATTTGTTTTTACCATTTATTCAACACAAAAAACATGCATGGATTTTTCAGGTTTTCTGAAATTTCTACAAGGCAGTTTATCAACATTATTCTTTAGTTATGTAATGCTGTTGTTTTTAGAAGTTTTCCAATCATGTCTTTAATGTCTTACAGAAAGTACCATTTTGGACAAAAATAAATTCAAAATAAAAATAAAATTTGTTATCATTACAATCAACGTTAAGTTTTTCTTGTCAACTCATGATGTTACCCATTGGGTCATTGCAAATGAGATAGTGGACATTAAACATTTTCAATTTTTTTCAAACTTTGTTTATCCTTAAAAAAAGTGGTATCGTGTTAACTTACCGACAATGACAACCACTAGTGGAAGCACAACTCGTCCAGTCTCCATACTGAGTAATTCTTGTACGTCTCTGGATTTTTATATAAAAAAGAAAGAGAAAATAATCATATGGCACTCATCAGGACTCAGGACTCGAACCCAAGACCTCTGAGACATCAACACCGAGCAGATGCTCGACCATGCAGCTATGAGGCACAGTGGTATAACCTTCAGGTTTTCCCCCAAGAACTCTGACACACCGGGCAGATGCTTTACCAGCTGAGCTATGAGGCACAGTGGTATACTCCCTCAGGTTTCTCCTAAGACCTCTGGCATACCAGGTAGATACTTGATCTACCAGCCGAGCTATGAGGCACAGTGGTTTACTCCCTCAGGTTTTCCCCAAGATCTCTAACACACAGGGCAGACGCTCTAACAGCTGAGCTATGAGGCACAGTGGTATAACCCCTCGGGTTTTCCCCAAGACCTCTGACACACCGGGCAGATGCTCTACCAGCTGAGCTATGAGGCACAGTGGTATATTCTCTCAGGATTCCCCCAAGACCTCTGACACACCGGGCAGATGCTTTACCAGCTGAGCTATGAGGCACAGTGGTATAACCCCTCAGGTTTTCCCCAAGACCTCTGACACACCGGGCAGATGCTCTACCAGCTGAGCTATGAGGCACAGTGGTATATTCTCTCAGGATTCCCCCAAGACCTCTGACACACCGGGCAGATGCTCTACCAGCTGAGCTATAAGGCAGTGGTATATCACTCAGGTTTTCTGCTATTAACCTAATTTTTCTCTCAGTGTGCATGGATGCAAAATTGAGTAAAATTGAGTAACAAAAGCAATGTTTGGAAATGAAATATACCCAAGTATAGGATAAAAAAAGTTTGGGAAAATAAATTTTAAAAAAATTAAAAATTTAAGACAAGTGAATAGACCTGTGAATTTTCGAATCATTTCCTATTCGAAAAATTGGTTTTATTTTCAATTGATTATTTATATTCGATGCATGAATTTTTTCTACGATTATGACAAAAAGGTTTGCCGTGCAATTAATTGATTTTACCACATCCGAACTCACAGCTCACAGGAAGTTACAGCAGCCTTTGTATTGCCAAATTTGATGCCTCAAAAAATAATCGGTACTGAAACTATGGACTTTATGTTGTAACTTGCATGTAGCAGTCTGTCGCCTGAATAGTTTTTTGCAGAAATCCCAAAACTTTTTGAAGTTTGCCATTTTCTGACAAAGACAACAAAAAACTCACCCTGATAGTGCCAGAAACAGCAAAGCAAACGTAGGACTTCTGCTATCGCCTTCAGCAGAACTGCAAGCAACGAAGCAACACACAAATTTATAGTAATAAAAGTAATTATTTCACCCACCCTTGCTGCCCACCAACGCTTAATTTAGATTGCATTTTAGCCAATCTGCTATAATCACCTAACAATGCCACGTAGCTCTTGTACTTTTACTTACAGTGCAACTTATTCAAAATCCTACGTATACGTCCGGACTTTCTGTTCCTCAAAGTGCAACAAAATTGTTCTTGCACGAAGCAATTACTGTGAACTTTGGTGACTTCAAGTAATTAGGAATTATACAATGCAGCGTAAGTTTTATCTGTGTCGATTCGGGGGTGGACGTATCGTTAAGCTCGCAGTGAGCTCCGTTTGAATGGAACGGGAAAGTCTTTGAAAGTTGATACAAATGAACTTCTAAATGGAATTTGTAAGGTTGATAGCTATTTTTATCCAGTTGGCGTAAACACTTCAGAAAGTTATTCACAATTTTACAGTTGTTAAAAAAGGCGGAAAGTGCAATTCAAAGTGAAAAAGTTGTGTGAATTATATGGCTAAGTCTTGAATTTAGCAATATGTCAATGGTAGTGCATGTGACCTTAAAGTTTGACTTGATTTGACTTGGGATTTGAACTCAGAGGCAGTTTGACTTGACTTGGGACTCAAAGGCAGTTTGACTTGACTTGGGACTCAAAGGCAGTTTGACCTGACTTGGGACTCAAAGGCAGTTTGACCTGACTTGGGACTCAAAGGCAGTTTGACTTGACTTGGGACTCAAAGGCAGTTTTACTTGACTTGGGACTCAGAGGCAGTTTGACTTGACTTGAGACTCAAAGGCAGTTTGACTAGACATGGGACTCAAAGGCAGTTTGACTTGGGACTTGACTTGGGACTCGAAGGCAGTTTGACTTGACCTGGGACTCGAAGGCAGTTTGACTTGGGACTTGACTTGGGACTCGAAGGCAGTTTGACTTGACTTGAGACTTGAAGGCAATTTGACTTGACTTGGGACTCAAAGGCAGTTTGACTTGGGACTCAAAGGCAGTTTGACTTGGGACTCAAAGGCAGTTTGACTTGGGACTCAAAGGCAGTTTGACTTGGGACTCAAAGGCAGTTTGACTTGGGACTCAAAGGCAGTTTGACTTGGGACTCAAAGGCAGTTTGACTTGACTTGGGACTCAAAGGCATTTTGACTTGACTTCAGACTCAAAGGCGATTTGACTTGACTTCAGACTCACAGACGATTTGACTTAAATTGGGACGCGAAGGCAGTTTGACATGACTTGTGCTTAAAGACAGTTTGACTTGACTTGAAACTTGAAACATCAACTCTCAGTTATTCAGTGCCTCAAGGGTCAGTGTTGGGGCCTCAATGGTTTACCATTTACATCTCTCCCATCCAGCATATCATTCAGCGTTTCAATATCCAGTACCACATCTATGCCGATGACTTGCAGTTATATCTTTCCTTTAAGCCAGTGCAGCACGCTGTTGACGGTAACCTCGCTTGCATTGAGGCATGTGTAGGTGAGGTTCGTCAGTGGATGAAATCAAATTTCCTCAAGTTAAACGACGATAAAACAGAGTTCATTCTCCTCAGATCACAACAACAACTCAGTAAAATAAATGTTCACCATATCACTGTCGGAGACTCAGATATTGTCCCTCTAAAACGCGTTCGCAATCTAGGCGTATTAATGGACTCTGCGATGACCTTTCAACCTCACATTTCACATATTTCACAATCGACTGCACACATTCTTAGGAACCTCAGTAAAATTCGAAAACATCTTTCAAAACAAGCAACTGAGCAACTCACACATGCCTTCATCACCTCTCGTTTAGACACGTGTAACTCGCTCCTCTTTGGCATTCATCAACAACTACTCAACAAACTCCAGCGGAGACAAAACACTACAGCTCGCCTCATAATGCACACCAGACGTTTTTCACATATAACCCCCATTCTTTAACAACTCCACTGGCTTCCCATTAAATTCAGAATCATGTATAAACTTATGCTCCTCACATATCGTTCACTGCATAACATCTCTCCCCCATATTTGTCCACACTATTAGCTCCATACCAGCCCAGCCGTTCAGGTCTTCGGTCTGCTAACCAAAATCTTCTGGCTGTACCGAGATCATATAGGTCCTGGGGAGACAGATCTTTCCGTATAGCTGCCCCACGTCTGTGGAACAGTCTCCCTTTAGATATCCGGTCTAGTACATCACTCACTTCATTTAAAACTGCACTCAAATCATACTTTTATAATCTTGCCTACGACACCACACTCTAAATGTTTTCTTTTCTTTCTCTAGCGCCATGAGCGCCTACTTGTTGGGTGGATGTGTGCGCTATATAAATATCCATTATTATTATTATTAAGGCAGTTTGACTTGACTTGGGACTTGAAGGCAGTTTGACTTGACTTGGGACTCGAAGGCAGTTTGACTTGGCTTGAGACTTGAAGGCAGTTTGACTTGACTTGAGACTCGAGGACTTTTGAGTTGACTTGGGACTCAAAGGCAGTTTGACTTGACTTGGGACTCAATGGCAGTTTGACTTGACTTGAGACTCAATGGCAGTTTGACTTGACTTGAGACTCAATGGCAGTTTGACTTGACTTGAGACTAAATGGCAGTTTGACTTGACTTGAGACTAAATGGCAGTTTGACTTGACATGAGCCTCAAAGGCAATTTGACTTGACTTGGGACTAGGAGGCGCAGTTTACCTTGATTTGGGACTAGAAGGCAGTTTGACTTGAATTGAGAATAAAAGGCAGTTTGACTTGAATTGAGAATAAAAGACAGTTTGACTTGTCTTGGGACTCAAAGGCAGTATGACTTGACTTGGCACTTAAAGGCAGTTTGACTCGGACTTGGGACTCGAAGGCAGTTTGACTTGTCTTGGGACCAGATGGCAGTTTGACGTGACTTGAAACTCAGGGGCAGTTTGACTTGATTTGAGACTCAATGGCAGTTTGACTTGACTTGAGACTCAAAGGCAGTTTGACTCGACTTAAGACTCAAAGGCAGTTTGGGTTGACTTTGGACTCATAGGCAGTTTGACTTGACTAATTGGGACTCGAAGGCAGTTTGACTTGATTTCAATGATTTGGGACAAGGAGGCAGTTTGACTTGATTTCAATGATTTGGGACTAGAAGGCAGTTTTACTTGAACTGAGACTCAAAGGCAGTTTGACTTGACTTGAGACTTAAAGGCAGTTTGACTTGGCTTGAGACTCAATGGCAGTTTGACTTGACATGAGCCTCAAAGGCAGTTTGACTTTACATGAGCCTCAAAGGCAATTTGACTTGACTTGGGACCAGATGGCAGTTTGACGTGACTTGAAACTCAGGGGCAGTTTGACTTGACTTGATTTTCACCCAAAATACACATCGACCCAACATTTGGTCTAGGGTCTACGATTATAATTAATATTAGAGCAACTTCAAACAGAACAATAATTCTCTGAAAATTTGACAAATTTCCTTTGAACGATACATATTACCCATTGTTCAAAGGATATATAAACTTGCTCAACTGTAAAGCACAAAGCGACAAAAAACTTAGTACACGTGTCAAGAAAATTTGTTAATTCAGCAAGAGTGCACGCACTTTGAAAGTCCGAACAGTAAGCCTACGTAAGTAATTAACTCGGTTTATGAATAACGTGGCATGGGCGTAAAAGTACAAGAAGTAGCGGTAATTGACAGATTGGCTAAAATGCAATCTAGAAGTAATATGTGGTGGGTGCTTGCATTAATTGATTTCAATACTATAAATCTATGTGCGTTGTTTGGTGAATTCCAGTTCTGTTGGAGACGGTAACAGAATACCATCTTTGGTTCGCAGCATATTATATTGTCGTGGTGAGTCATTTCTTCTCTTCTTTTAAAATAAGCTTAATACTATTTCCCCCCCTGTACTCTGCTGCCTACTAAAGTTAAGACATGACAGGAATAAGATGACAAGGCACATTGTTATGGCCAGGGGAAGTTTTCCAGAAAATTGATGAAGAATATTTTTGGGACGTTATATGCCCGCATCAACACAAATATAATTATATATGAATTTTTTCACTGAACGTTTTTGCAAACCTGTGCATTACAAAGGACAAAATTGGACAGCAAATCTTTGAAAAATAGCGCAAACTAAATGAATTCCAATTTAAAGGAGCATTTTAGATCACATTTTTGAGCACCCCCATTTTTCCCATGGGTGTCGAGATTTTGAAACCATGTCATATTTTTTTCATTACCATTCTGAAATTTCGCGCTCCCAGTCGTAGGCCTATATTTCCAAGGATATCATCATAAAACCACCGATATTTTTTAAACAATATCCAAATTTGAATTGCAAATTTCCTGTTTTCTTCCCATGGATAGTAATTTGGGGAGGTATTTTATATGATTCGTAGGTTAAAACAAAATCCATTTTCTGGAAAAATCTGGACACGCTGCTTTAAATTGTACTGTATAATGCAGGCTTATACTGCAGTTGGGTCATTCTATAAATTTGGGGTCCAACGTGTGACATTTTTCTGTCCCCGTTACACCTGACATATTTTTGCCATACAAGTATCATTAAAAATGCATTAAAAACATGTTTTTTATGAATTGTACTTTAAGTAATCACTCTTTGAAATAGAGAGCATTTAAAGAATATGTCCTGAATTTACAAACTACAACATTTTACAAGATGTCAGATGTAACGGGGACAGAAAAATTGGACCCCAAATTTATAAAATGACCCAGTTGGCAAAATGTGTAAATCTGGAGACATTCTTCATTTTGCGACAGCAAGTTACAATTGTGTCAGATAATTTTTTAATTTGCAATTTTAGTGTCAAAAAATAATATAACGAACCACATTTTTCTTCCAAACGCTTCAGAGAATTATTCATTATGGCGACTGCAAAAGTTCTGCTTCCATTGGCAGTTTTCATACTCGGTGAGTAAAAGGGCACTGTGGAAAGAAAGGAAAAAAATCAATTAAAATGATAAAATGGGGTGGATTTGGGTCACTTGCAACACTCGGGAGAAAACTTCATTACCTGGCCATGGTATACTGTGCCCTTGAGCAAGGCACTTTAAACGCTTGCTCATCCTTTGGAAGGGATGTATTAAAGCTGTTTGTCTAGTGTGTTGTGTTAAATGCACTTAAAAGATCCGCTTTTGTGGAGAGTAAGGAGATTCCCAGGTGTCTCTTGGCCGTCGGCTGCCAATGGCACCACCCACCTGTGTTTCTCGATGTTTAGGTGGAAGACACATGCTTCATATCCAATTATAATGTGAAGTGCATGTGTGAACATATCCATATGGAATGTGTGCTGTATAAATGTAATAATAATAATTAAAATAATAAAATATAATCATGTCTTGTGTTTTCTTTAAAAACAATAAATTGGTTAAATAGGTATATACTTGTTTTTATTTTTACAGCTTTGTGTGTCATGGTTGTCCAATCAGCTACAGGTAAATCCAATATCAAAGTTCCATACGTGACCAGTCATTTATTTATTTATTTTTTTAGCATCATACTTACAAATTTTCTGATTTAACTCAGTGAATTTGAGCAAGGCACTTAACTTGAATGGCTCCGTCATTTGGAAGGGATGTAAAGCCATTGGTCTAGTGAGTTGTGTAATTTGTTTACAAAGAGAAAATGATTCGTGGGTAATTCCCAAAATTAGGGGTCTAAAAGTGTGACATGCTTTTTAAGATTTCCAAATGTTTTTAGTGATTGAAAGTGGTTTCCCAGTAAAATAATAATTTTTATTTCAACAAATGCCACTTAAATTTAATGTTTGTGTGTAGATATGGCACCGAGGTTAATGCAAACTCATTCTACAGCCGTTCATTGGCGTAGGTAACCCGGGACACCAAACTAGATTCAAAACCATGGAACAAATTATAAGCCTTTATGGTCTTTTGTTTTGAATATTTTTCAGAAATCAGAGAAGAAAATATTCAAGAAAATTATGCTTCCCCCTATTAATCACAGGCCGCAGTCCATTTTGAGAATTTGTAATCATGAGTGGTGATTTTTGAAGCAGAGAGTGTCGTACGTAACTGGGACACCAAATATTTTGGACCCCTAATTTTGGGAATTACCCTCATCCCAGTGTTTCTCTGGCTTGCCTGTCAACTCAATGCTCAATTGGTTCCTTATAGAACTAAAGAACCTTGAGGCGTCAACACACATGAAATGTACCATGGATATAAGAATGAACTATAGGTTTTCTTGCTCAAATTCATCAGAAATGCATTCTATTTCGTTTGTAGAAGTCTGTATTCAAGTGATTTTGATCAGGACGCAATTTCTTTGGTTCTTATTCATTTGTACGTTATTCAATTTCGTTTAAAGACATTCACATTTGTTCACCAAGACATCCAGATTAGAATTTGCGTCATTCAAATACAAAGCATCGAATCTTCATTCAATTTAGCACAAGCTCGGAGCTTGGGTGAATTTAAATGATTTTCGCTGGTATTTTAAAATTGAATGCTCGTAGTTTAAAATTTGAGTGCGGAATTTTCCCGATTGCAAGCTCAAAAAACAAAATTGAATGCTCTCTTGAAATAATTGAAGGATGATCCCTAACTGCATTCAAATTTGCGCTAAAACGAATGCATCTAGAACAAACTTGGGAGGTACTTTGTTAAAAATTAACCTATATTATTTGTTCAGGGCCTTGTAAGCCGGATTCCTGCAAAGGTGAATCTAGATGCATTCAAAGATCTTACAAGTACAAGGAAAAAGACAGGGTCACCTATCATTACTGCAGATGCAAGTCTGGTTATGCCGGCAAAGGCTGCGATATTGGTAAGTTAAACACTAGCTGTTTATATATGCACATCTGTTTGCTTGGATTTTTCAACCCTTAAAGGCCTTTTCCCAATAGATCAAACATCAGGGGTGGCCCCAGGGCAACGCAGCGGAGGGGTGAAAATAAGCTTTAATTCCCACTTGAAATTCTCACCCTCATGCCACCCTCACAACTGCTCTCTCCCCAGGGCGAATTCAACCTTGCTCGAGATCAGGGTTAAACATTTTGGCCCTGGGGCGAGGACAGTAGCTTGAAAAAGGGGGGGGGGGGGGGGGGGTGGGGGGTGAGTTTTTACTTGTTAGCGAGGGATGAGGTGCCGATCTCTTGGGTGAGTTTGCCCCAGTGTGTGTCAACAACCCATAGTCTTGACCCTCATAAATGCATGTTTTTAAATGGTTAATTTAATGGTTACGAATACTGATATTCACGTTGATGTGCACACTAAACTAGGCTTCCTACTACTGTAAAAGCTGAAATATTCGCGTTGGTTTTATTTTCGCGCATTTCGCGCACCAGACAGAGCCCGCGAAAATAACACCCCGCAAAAATATGTAATTTTAATGAGGCAATTCTTTAAATTTAATTTCCATCCGCGAAAATAACAACTCGCGAAAATGTCAGTTATGTTGAAATGCGCGAAAATATCTGTACGCGAAGATATTGGCTTTTACAGTATGTGAATGTACGTGTACATTTATCTGCTAAATCTGCTCAGCGCTTGGCTTTGATTTTTCTCACTTTCAAATAGGCATGACTCCGTCAATTCGATCTGTATTAATGGAATATACATCAAAAAGAAACAAAATGCAATCTTATGAAAGGCACAGGTTCATCAGCAAATTCGTGCCACGAAATACGCAGCTCCATAGCAAAGGCATGAAGCTGCATATTTCGTGGCATGATTTTGGCGCGCGCGTATTGCTGACGAGCCTGCATGTGCCTTTAATCCATCTCGGAAAAAGTGCAAAATCTGCATAACCAGTATTCGCTTTTATGCTATGCGTATGGAGGCTGTTAACAGTCGTCAACGCGTATGAAACATGTGTATTACGATAACGTGTCACAAGAAGCATGTACCCATATCCGTATCGGTATCCGCGACAGTGCGAAACCTCTCTAATACCCATGTCTTTCACAATATTTCTGCTTTTCAGAGACCTGCAAGGTGAATCCATGCCAGAATGGAGGAGTGTGTTCTGGTAGTAGCTATGGTCCTAGATATAAATGCCGGTGTAAGACAGGATTCTATGGCCAAGATTGCGAACTCGGTGAGTACGGTTTAAGGACAGAGTTACCCGACTGGAAAACTTTTATAAACATGACAGCATTACATATCTAACAAAATGTGTGGATAAACTGCATTGTAGAAATTCCAACCACATAAATGCAGAAATAATTCACAAAGCCCGAAAAATGAACGAATGGTAAAACTGTTTTAAACAACATTAAAAAACCTCCAGTTGGCAATTTCTATCATTGCTGTCAACATTTTTAGTTGTTTTTTTTTTCTTTTCTTGTCAACTCGTAAAGATATATACATTGTTGATTGGGGATCAGTTTCTGCTTGAATTCATGGGTTATCTATGTATGTCTGTAGGGGTTTTCCACCTACCTGTAAAACTGAGCATTTCTTCATCTTTTCTACGCAAGTTTCAGGCTTAGAGCTCGGCACTTTCCAGGAATCCTTGGTTTCAGTACCACTGCAAAAAGAAATAAAAATGACATTATTTAATAAAAATTAATTACATTTTTTTAAAAATTATTTTTTCCTTAATAATTACAGAGGCTTGTTCACCAAACCAATGCCAAAATGACGGAACATGTAAAGCAGGCAAATATGGCCGTGGTGAAAAATGCGAATGCAAGGAAGGTTTTGATGGGAAAAACTGCGAAATAAGTAAGTACATTTGATAAGCAATCACATTTATATAAGGCCAAAAAAAAAAGAACTGTGTTTAGCGTAAGTTTACGTCTCTCAAAATGATACGGTTACGCGGCTTTTTTTTTGTTTTGGTCTAAAATACCAAGTATGATGCGTTTTCAATAAAATAAAGTAAATGCTTAAAAAATTTGTTTGGAGAAAAACAAAATCTGAGAACCTGCAGTTATTATAGTACTGCTATGACAGTTACACAAACCCGTATGGCAAATTGATTTTACTTTACGCTATAGTCATTGGCAACTTAAACGTTGTTGTTGTTGTTGTTGTTGTTGTTGTTGTTGTTGTTGTTCAGATCTGAAGGAATGCGACAAGGACTGGGTTCCATATGCTGGATCCTGCTATTTAATTGAGCATGCGTATAGATATGAACTTCGGAAAACGTGGAAGAACGCCGAAGCTTTGTGCTCTGAAGAGGGCGGGAATTTGGTCAGCCTTAACAGCAAGGAGGAAGCAGAATTCGTTAGGGGTAATTTTTATTACTTTTTATCAATTTTTTTAAATTGCTGTAAAAGTGTGACATTACCATAGCTATATTTTAGAGAAGAAACCTGGAAAATAGGTTAAACTCCTGACTTCAGACACATCTAAAAATCTCTGAGGTTGTTAATTGACATTTCAGGAGGGTTTTTATCTGTGATAGGAGTGAGTCCCGTGATAGGTAATTTTCTCGGAATTTGTTTGCAAAATACAGGAGGGTATTACGTGACAACATTTAAAATACGGTACAGGTAGCCATGACGGGCAGAAACCTGTCCGTGGTTACGTGGTTATACAGCCGATCGCGTCATCACTGGAATGCACATACATAAATATTCCTTATACGGCTTCCCTGATCTATAAATAGCACACAATACGCACACGCAAATGACAACCAATCACACACCGAGATGATGTGGCCTTTACCGATCCTTGTTTTTCGCTATTTTAGCAAAAGTATACACTAATCCGAGATCTGGTGACTTCTTTTCTTTTATATCCACCACAGCTGGAGGCATCCATTGAATGAACTGTATAGGCCTATGTTTTTTAAATTTATGTTTCTGAGGTGTTGAAAGTTGTCCGTGCACTGGAAGCCCCCCAGCTATGGCGGATACGGGGAAGGAGATCTTAGTTACCGGATTGGTCACTAGGATCAGATATCAATCTAGAGGACCATATAGTTTTTCTCTTATCTCGTATTTTGTTCATGTCAATTCATTATTTTGGAAAGCCTGCAGCCAATGTATTGCATGTACAATATGAAAACAATATTGTTTCTTGTCATTTTATATCGACTCCTTCAGACAAACTCGGTTGCTCTTCTGGGCGATACTGGATTGGCTTCAGTGAGACCATGGAGGATGGTGAGACCATGGAGGATGGTGAGACTGAGGAGGATGGTGAGACTGAGGATAATGGTGAGACTGAGGATAATGGCGAGTTCAAATGGAGCGACGGCTCAAAGGTAACCAAAAGACTAAAATGAAACTATCCGTTAAAGATAGGATACACAGTTTTCAATAGCACACACCCAACAAAAAAATATGATGAAAAAATAACCACTTGGATTAGCAATTGTTCACTCAAATTGACAATTAAGGTCCCCATTTTACAAATTCTGCTTCTTGTTTTGGGGGCTTAAAGATCTTTTTTGACCTAGAGCCATCGACTATTATAAGTATTTGCATGCAGACAGTAGACAGTTTCAGCATCTCAGTTTAATGGTACGTGTTTGCAGACGTATCCGTGTGACATAACACTAATTTGGTGTATAACAAGTCAATATTAATTTTATACGTACTGCTCCCGTGTCAAACGGCTCCCTACGTGTGGCTGATCGGCATCACGTACGAGGAGACTGCATAAAGTGATGACGTCAAAGCTGAAAATGGTACGGATACGCGCGCAGATTGTAAGCTTGCTGAAACTGTCTACTATTTAAAAAAAAAAAAATTCAAATCAATTTGAGAAAAATTTCTCTTCTTTTTTCCAGTCGGATTACAAAAACTGGGCCGCTGGTGAACCCGATGAGAAAAAGGACGAGAACTGTGTCTATATTGAACCTCATCGATTTGATAAAGGCTGGGTTGATGGTCTTTGCTCAGCTTTCTTTGGATACATCTGCGAAAAGCCCAAAAATAAAATTTAATGGTATAGGCCGGCTCGCTTTACTAAAAGTCAGTGTGCATGATTTAAAAACACCAAAAAAGCAAACCTATATGGTAATCAAATATCAGTTTGGTCTGAAAGTAATGATAGTTTGAGAACATTTATGTGAAATTACGGTGCATATCGGGTGTTTCAATTCTCAAGAAAATGGATTTATGTTTAGATACATCACTTATAGAGGCGATCGACTCCGTGTAGCATCACATTATTTTGTTAGCGAATTTGACCGGATTCGCGCAAAGCGAAATTGTTTTGCTTTTTGCACGTAACTATGTGCATATCAAGTCACTTCTTGCGTACAAAATATATTGAGGGTAGCAATTGTATTTCAGGCCGGGGTCACATGAATTACGACAATTTATTGTAGTATTACTATAGTTCGATTACGAGATTTTGTGCGTGTGACCCCAAATCTATTGTAATCGTATCACAATCGGTCAACGACGAAAATTCTCATCGTTCGATTGTAATCGTATTACAATAAATTGGCAAAACACATGTGTGACGTACCCCATCTCGTAATCCTATTTCAATCCATCCCATAATCCCTTGGGTAGCCTTCCCCTTGCGCGTGCATACTTTCTGTTTCACCACGTGCGCCTATCATGCTTCAGATGCATGCGGCATGGTGAGGCATCAAGCATGCACACGCAACACGGGGAAAGCCAGCCCAAGGGATTATGGGATGGATATTACAATATATGATTGTTGCTCGTGTGCAGACTCCACTTTATTATGATACGATTACAAGACGATTATAATAAGTTTGTCGTGTGACCCCAGACGTCATTGGAAATATTACAATCGTATCACAATCAAGTAGTTACAAGAATTTTCTTGTGTGACCCCGGCCTTAGAAACGTGTAAATTGGCAAACATTTTTACTTATTCAGTCCAGAATTATAGTACTTCAGTCCACTGTTGGTCACTAGATCCCTATTTGTTTGCCTGTACTATTCAATCCTTTGTCGTTGTGGTGATTAAAATAAATAAAAAAGAATGTAAAATGCAAATGTTATTTTGTCTATTGTCATTTTGAAGTTTGCCTGTACTTTGTTCATGTACGATATTTTGTGTTGTTGACCACAATATGCAAATGAGGTCAAAGTTCAGGGTTAAAGGTCGTGTAAAAAAATGGTTTCCAAAATTTAAAAATGACATTTTTGAGAAGCTTTTTTTCTTCAAAATTACAATGTACATGAGTGTATTTTATAAACTTAGAACCAATAAAGCCAAGATTCAGAAACCAATGTTTATGCAAACCATTTAACCGTGAATTAATTGGTGTACAACTTGCAAAAATAAAATTTTAATGGACTAATAATCTTACCTCAAATGAACAATCTCAACTTCATGTTCGTGTCGATCTTCAGAAAGATTATCATATCCAGACACCACCTGAGACCCTCTGTACATAACCTATGGAACAAGCCAGAAAAAAAAGTCCAAGTGTTTTCTAAGCAAAAAAGTTGCATCCTAATTGTCAGTACTTGTTTCGTACAACAAATTATACTACGGTATACTACTAAAGTGTGACGTCAGTTGCTAGGGTATAGACCTTATGCATTGCAGCCATGACAGAGGGCAGGTTTTCATATTTAAATGATGTGACAATAGATCCACAAAGTGCCTCATGCATGACGCACTGTGACACTGTGACATGGCCGCTGTGCATTTATAAGGTCTATACTAGCTGGGTCTAAACATCTGAAACATCCACTTCTATAGCACAGGGAAACAGTTCACTGGTTTTTGTGTAGACCCAGTAGCCTGGTAACACACAAAGGGTAACATTTTCCCTTTAGCGCTCATTACTGACGTATAACAAATTTACTCTTGAATATGAGATACTCAATTTATGATGGATAAGACATCATGCAAAATATGGAGAAACAGATGGAGAAAAGAATAGGTTATATAAGCATGTACCATAAACACGTCCATAGAGCTTGCGTTTTATCGATATTTGAAATTGAGTCATTAAAATTGGAAGTAAACCATATAGGGGCATTCAAGATGCTTTAATACACCGTGTAACACCAGCTTACACCGGAGCATTCTTTTAGCCATCACTGACCAGCTAGTCTGCCCCAGTGGCTTGAGCTTGCGAGCGGGTCTCTGGTGTAATTAAGGCTCGGTGTAATGACGTCACTCTAGTAGCCGTGTGAAAGTTGCGAGGAGTAAAACATGGCGGACAGTTTGGAATCGCGACGTGATTACGAAGAAAAACACAGATTTATGACACAAATAGGGGTGAAAAGGTGTCTATGCATTTTACTTAATCAGTAGATGTCTGTGGGCATTGACAAAGTTTGCCGTTACGGTACCATTTGGACAACAAATTTCATGTGGAGCCGGGTTTATAATTTTTCCTCGTGAGTCAAACAATGACAGTGTTTATTAAAAGCCCCGCCTGGCAACAACCTTTGACCTGTGTTCCTGGAAATCAAAGTGAAACCCTGTGTCGTTTGTTTTGCATCTTCTTGGGGCTCTCCCTGGTGTAAGCCCTGTGTTACACGGTGTAAGCATCTCGAACGCCCCTCGTGTGGAGTTACACTATTCAAAAGAATTGAAGGATCAGCTATTTCTTTATAGTTATACTTTTCAAAAAGTGAATATTATGAACAGAAAGTTACCGAGATGTCAACACAAACCACATTAGTTCGACAGGAGCTCAGCATACACTTCACCGAGTGCGTAAGGGATCACTTGTGCCCGAACATTTTGACAGGGAAAGTCTCATCCTTCAATTTTGTGGAGTAATTATGGTTGGAGGTTGCTATTGTTGCCACGGTCTGTGCTTTGTATCAAATGAATTAGCATTAAACTCGATCATTTCATAAAGTTTTCCATCCAGATGTTGCGTTTGTTATTTTGCCCAGTTGCGCCACAGTGCCGACACCGAGAGAAAAATTGGGTCCATAGGGAAAACCTGAGATAGTATACCAACTGTGCCTTATAGATCAGCTGGTAGAGCGTCTGCCCGGTGATCAGTCAGAGGTTTCCGGTTCGAATCCCGATAAGGCCCTTACGATTTTTCTCTCATCCCAAGTTAAGCCTCAGTCACATATAATGTTGCCGCCTCACGATTCTGCGGTCTGTGGTTTGTAGATACAAATTGTTTACAAATGTTACGAGGTCCACACGGCAATCGTAAAAGTCATGAAATCAAAATCCGTGAGGAGATCGCAAGGCGCCAGTTAACAAACTGCGAGGCACGTCCCTCACGGCGACCGCAAGGCAATCGCAAGGTCTGCAAGGTCTTCGTGCGGCGTCCTTTAATACATGTGATGATACATGCGACGGGTTGCGGCCTACGGCCTTGCGATTTCCGGATAAACATTTTATGTCAAGTTATAAAAATCGTAAGCTCCTGCGACGAGCAAAAACCTTGAAATCGCCTTTACGGCTAGCATATTCTACCGTGTGGCCACCGCACAGTTATGGCAATTTTGGGGACTGTACGGCGGCTGCCAACATGCCGCAGGCCATTTGTGACCGAGGCTTTAGGAAATTTGTTCAATACATATTTATCAAAGGACTAATCATGCTTTAGACCAAAACCACAATTCAGGCTAATTTTCACAACAAGCGCCACCAAGTCCAAGAGATTGAAGCAGAAAGGCTACAGCATTCTCTGCGTGTCGAAAAGCGTGTCATGGGCAAAATGTCTATTCTCAAAAAAAGAGTACTCATTTAATTTTTTTTTTTTTCGCAATAATAAATAATCTAAGATTCCTATATAAACTTCAACTTCTAAATCAGGTATTCGTTTTCAAATAATTCAAATTGTTTATGCAATTAACGAATACACAGATGTCCACTCCTCTGTCAGAAAATGCCCTCTGACAAAAACGCTTGGTGGCCCTAAGTATTATGAAATGCCCGAATTAGTAATTTCGGGTATGGATCTTCAAGCTCTATAAATCTCATTTTCCAGGTCTGCAAAAAAAACCGCTGAGGCATTTTAGGCCCGTGTAGGCTGCTTGGCCAAAGAGTTAATTTTGCCAAAATGGTGGACGAATTTCTAATGACCAATGATGTTATGACAAGAAGCCAGAATGTCATAGAAAGAATCAGACTTCAAGAAATACGGTGGTTTAATTGTTAAAGTCGAGTTTTAGCCAAACTTGGTTTTAGATTTGGCAATTTCAGCATAGGCCTAGGTCCTATTTGCAAGGAAGCCGCGTATGTTGAATTCTGTCCCCAGAATCCGTGTTATGCATTACAAACCGCTGAAAAGGTAACCAGCCTTACTATTTTGCTTTTCAAATTTTGCTAAAAACACTAGGTTCAGTCATTATTTAACCATAAATTTTGAAAACAAATTTTCGTGTAATTTTCGGAAGCAGACGACTTTGCTTACAGTTTACAAACATGAAGAGTTTGGAAAAAGAAAAAAAAGTTTGGAAATTTTGTTTTCGACGATGGTTGCAAATGATGGCACAAATAATGTATCAGGAGCAAATAGGCCAAGAGAAAAAAATAGTTGTTTCCTATTACATCAAAAAACAAATTCTTGGGGGAGGTGGAGGGCCCTAATTTTTTAAAGCCAACATTAGGGTGGGATGATGCTTAATATCGTGTATGTGCATGCTTGATATCGTGCTCTCTAGATATAAGGCTTATTAAGTCCAGCCACTTACAGAGGGCTATAAGATAGTTTAGGTATAGGTTTTGCAAGATTTTTTAGATAGGGGTGGGTAATCGGAAACAATTTTTTTTTTCTTGGCCGCATATTATGCCTACATTACAACTTTTCAATATAAAAGAACAAACAAAATACACGGTTATTCCTTTTAATTCATTTTAATCACCACTAAAGAACATAAAACAAGTGGAACTTGTAAGCAAACATGTACGAAGTTGGCTATTTTTTTCTTACATAATTTGATTGCTATAACAACTCGCATTCAGGGGCGTAGGCTGGTTTGGTCCTGGGGGGTGCGATTTTTATAAAAGCGGAACTTGAACTCTGTGATGCGTCCGCACCCCCGCACGCCCCTAGCCTACGCCCCTGACATTTAGTACTCTCTCTCAAAACATTGTTTGCTTAGCGTAATGTTTGGGTTTAGTTGTCCAAAAAATGAAACAAACATTTAGCAGTTGAGAAACACCGAGTGTTTTATTTGGAGGTTAATTTTCGAGTTTATTATTTGAACTGTCCACCAAAATGAGGACTTACTTCAACCAGAAAACAGAAGTTGAATGATAGATATAATTTGCCTCTCGTTTAAAAAGCCTTTTTATAATTTCACCATGCATGGTCACAATTGTTTATTAGAATCAAAAGTTTAAAAGGTAAAGCAGCAAATTTACTGAAAAATTATGTCGTCGTTTTGTTCTGGAAATTCAAAAACAATCACGTGCACTATGGTTTTGAAACTAGTGTGTGCTCACATCCAGGTCTCAACACTAGTCCTTGTTTAGTTGCAAGAAATAACAATGATTATAACACGCCTCTTTCTGATTCTCAATCCTGACTGGCTGAAATGCAGTCACGTGGTGTTCACTAATCTAGGCTAGTGCATGAAATTTGCGCCAGCGTGAACTAGACGTGCGTATCATGGTGATCCCTCATGGTAAAGTCATATTGTCTTTTTGGCTGAATAAAGAATAAGAATACAGTTGCGGATCCAGTCTCATAAAAATACAGGAATACAAAGGAAAAGCGGAATCCATTGTATTCCTGTTATTTTAATGAGGCTGGATCCGCCACTGAAATAAGAACAGAAGTATGCTATTCTAAAGTCTGAAATAGCTGTTAAATTTTTCCGATAAGGCCGCAATCATGGCAGTTTTTGTCAAAACATTGACGTGGCTGGATCTGAAAGAAATATTAAAAGCACAATTTGAATCTTCTCTTGAAATGAGAAACATCTTCCTTTGGTAAGATTTCTACCGTGTGATCTAGCAGTATTTCTAAAAACCCATTTGTATACAACTTCGGCATTTGTGTCTGTTAAGGCCTGTCCGCATTGGACTTTTTTTGGGGAAAACTTATCGAGACGATGGGTACTTTTCCCATTTTAAGTCCAATGCGGACAGCCTAGGACATTTTCCTTTCAGTAACTTTTTCCCCGTGTCCAGAGGTTACTTTTCCTGAAAAATTGCCTAGAAATATTTACCAGGGAATGTTTTGCGAGACGATAATTCCAGTGCGGACACAGCGAGTCGGTAAAAGCACTCTGGAAGCGTACGTCCGGGTTGTTAAGGTCATACTTTTGTTTGAAGATTTTAAAAATTAGGGGAATAATTTAACCCTATGTGTTGTATACTATTGAAAAGCTCTTTTTCTGCTGAATTCAAAAATACCGGTATTTTAATTTTTGAAAATTGTTACTTTCGGCTCATTTCATGGCGACAGGTCACATATTGAGTGTATCAATTCCGGCTAAAAGAAAGACGCTACTTACCACTCGCTTCGTTTGGGCTTCTCGCAGATGTAACCGTAAAAGTTAGTACAGTAGCCATCAAGCCATGGTTTGCCAAATGTCCTCGGACGAATGTAAGCACAGTTCTCGGCCTTTTTGTCATCAGGTTCCCCTCGGTACCAATTCGTGTATTTTGACTAAAAATGGGCAGATAAAATGATCAAAAATGTTGTTGATACTGGACTAAAGCTTGCATATACAGTTAAAAAAAAGGATAAATGTGTATGAACACTTCTTATGGCAAGGCTAACTGCCCCAGCCGCCGTAAGAGCCACTGAGGCAGGGTGCACCACTCCGTTTAAAACCTTAAACGGATGCTAGTATTAACTGGACAAAATATCGAGAGCGCACAGATTAGTTTTAAGTTAAGCTTGACAAGAGGTGAGATTTCTGTGCACACTTTGGTAACGTGACGAGTATCAGGCTTTAAAATCAAGCAAAATGACACAAATAATTGTAGGCTGTATTACCGTTGAGCCGTCACTCCATTCAAACACGCCGTCGTCTTTTTTCTCACTATAACCAATCCAGTATTTCGGAATTGGGTTATCCCAGCATTGGGCATTCTCGGCATACTCTGAAGAAGTACATTCAAAGGAATTGAAAAATTGGAGAGAAAAAAAGTTACATGTACAGTTGAAGTCAGAAGTATAAATGCAACTGTCAACCAAGTGTTAAAACTGGTGTGCTTACACCATTTTTGTAACAGTCTTTACTCAATTCTTGATTTTGTGGAATTCCTCACGTGCATGCAGTATACTTAAAAACATAGCTTGTACACTTTACAATGGTTCGGGTAGTCCTGTTTACCATTTTGGGTGATGATGGTAGTGGTGTACATGTATTTATACTTCCGACCTCAACTGTATATACTTCAGACGCCAGAGGCCTTTTGTTCAAATTCCCACTATTTTATTTACATGTATTTATGGGTTTAGGTTGAATTACATGAAACTGACATTTGTCTTACACATCCATCTACACAGATGGGTGGCGTCATTTTCAGTCAACGGCCGGAGACACCGGGTAATCCCCTTTCATTTTACGAAAGAGTAGGCTACTCTCTTTCAAAAGAATGTAACAATTCATAGTTCTGAATACGGGGGTGGGTGTAAAGTGAAAATGCATTGCTATTGTCAAAAATGTATTGACACATTCCCATCCTCCAAGCAAAAGGGGATTGCACTGTATGACAATAGCAATGCATTTTGTTAACATTTCACTTTTCACCCACCCCAATATTCAGCTGTGCTGCACATCCCCTAATTTCTTAATCATAACAAATGACACATCATTGTAAAGAAGTAATAACAGGGCTTTCTATTGATACCAAATTCAAGGAAAATGACCTGGTAACAAGAGAGAAATTGTCAGTCAAACTTAAGTTTCCGAACCTTTTTTGAGGAGTTTATTTCAGAGGCACTTTAAAAACAAACAAAACCACAACAACCAACAAAAACAAGAAAGCTCACTTCCTATGAACCCCTGTTCCTCCTTGCTGTTAATGGTAACCAGATTCCCGCCCTTTTCCTTGCAGACAGCCTGTGCACCTTTAAATGTTTCCCCCTCTTTGAAATATCTTCCTGCATTTTTAATGAAATAGCAGGAATCTCCGTAGGACAACCAACCCCCGTCACAGCCCTTAACATCTGCAGTAAAAAACAAACAAACAAGCACAAATGCCATCGTATTAGGCCAGGAAATGTTAGTTCTTTTATGGTTGAGAGACCAAGTTAATATTTTTCCTACAAATGCTTTTATATTTGTACTCTTTTGGGCTTAAAGAAGAAGTACACTACTCACAATAAGTTAGGGATATTGTGGAGTTTACGCAGATATTTTATTGAGGGTATGCATTCCGCTTGAATGATTTTGTATATGATTAGACAATTGTATCTGCATGACAGACACACCTTGTCACAGGGATAGGTAAAAACAGTCATTTGAAAAAAGAAATCCAAAATTGACAACATACCACTATCCCTAACTTATTGTGAGTAGTGTATACCCAAGAGACAATTGTGCCGAACAAGTAAAACTCTTTGTGCAAAAATAATGTTTTTTATTTGTATAATTATTCTTTAAGTTGTCTTCTTGCAACAACGCATTTGTAAAAAAAAAATATTTCCCTTGTGGTTGAGAAAAGTTCTGATTGGTGCATTAAACAGACACCGAGGGTGGAATCACATCAAGCCTTTCTGCACATAAATGCGACGCGTGTCGCTTTCAGAAAAAGCGATGTGGAGGGAATTTGGAGTAAATTGACGCACTGAAAACCACAGAATTGACTTGGGCGAAAAATGTTTTTGTGATTCTGTGATTTTTAGTGCGTCGTTTCACTCCAAATTCCTTCCACACCGCTTTTTTCTGAAAGCGACGCGCGTCACATTTATGCATGAAAAGGCTGTGTAAACTCACCCCGAGGGGATAAATGTGAAATTGGCTAGATTTTAAATGGCTCGGACATACGTGGAAATTTAATTTCACGCTTACTCATTTCGCAGATTTTCCCGATGAAACCAGGTTTACATTTGCAGGACCATCTTGTAGAATTCGTCCACTTATAATAGCTAACACTGCACTCTCCACCGTTCTCACATGGGTTTGGCGAGCACGCATCTGGAGGGGCAGGGTAAAAACAATCAACAAAAAATACAGGTAACTTTATATCCTTTTCTTTTTATAAAACTTTTAAAAACTGATGTTGCAAAAAAGTTGGGGTGTGCCTTATACACGAATGGAGTCTTATACATGGGATTTTACGGTATCTAAACATACACTACTCACAATAAGTTAGGGATACTGTGGGGTGTACGCAGATAATTTATTGACGGTATGTAGTAAGAAAATGTAGTAAGAATATTTCCGGTATTTTATACAATATTTCCGGTATTTTATTCCCATTATGGAAGCTATGTCATAATATAACCTACTGTCATTTAAAGACGCAGGCTCGTCAATGCGCGAGGAACACATTTTTGCCACGAAATTCACTGCGCTCCATACTAGTTGGTTAGTCAGCTGTTACGATCCCGGACGACACAGGCTCATTGGTTTACGTACGTACACACAACACACGTACGCGCACGCGGGACTCGACTTAATACTGTTTGCTGTCGAGCACGCCTGCACCCTCGGGATCGTAAGAGCTCGGGCAAGGTATGGAGCGTGGTGAAATTAGCACGAATTAGCTCGTTGTGCATTGAAGAGCCTCCGTCTTTAAATGTTGTACTCACCTTTTACGCAGTTTTTACCAACGAATCCCTTCCGGCATATGCATTTATACCCAAAGAAATAATTATGAACACACTCTCCTCCGTTGTGACACGGATTCACTTTGCAAGTGTCTAAAATGAAAACAAAAAGTTATTTGTGTATTGATCTTGAGAAAATAGTTGGAGAAAAAAGTTGGAAAAAGTTTGGGGACAAAAATAGTGAAATCTTTTGTGCACAGTTAGGTGTGATTTTCCTGTGTTTGCCTGATGTGACATCACAACTTTGCTCATAAATATTTAAATTACATTACCATGAAATTAAAACCTTTATTTAAACCCCCAAAACAACTTACAAATAGTGTTTTTTTATGACTATAACTGAATGGAGTAATTGCATAGACTGGATTTTGTTGATAAAAATACCATTTCACGGGTCCTTTAACTCACCTATTGAACAGTTTTTACCAGCAAATCCTGTTTTACAGGAGCAAACGTAATCATCTTTGTTGAAATAACACGTCCCTTTGTTTTGACAAGGATTGGGGTCACACAGAGCTGAAAATTCAATAAAATAAATAAAAAAGTGAAAATTGTTGGTGTGGGTTTTCCAAGTTTATGCTAATGATGCATGTATGCTTAGTGTAAACGAAAAAAAAATCGCTGTACGAGGTATATTGTGACAAGTGTTGGCCCTTGATGATCTTGAGATGGATGGCCTGCTACTTCCCTTGGCTTGCAGCCAAGATCACCTCGGGGCAATAATTTGCACTATCACCCTCAATTCCAAGTTATATTTGCACAAAATGCACTCAAAATTGCACGAATTGCAAAATTGCAAGGAATTGACACAAAAATTAAAACTAAAACACTAATAAGAAAAAAAGTATGATAGAAAAAAAAACTTGAAACTTGGCTTATGATTTGATGAATACATAACACACGGTCACGTACAAACCTTTGAATATATCATAGAAAATTATTAAAGGAGGTTGTCCAGATTGTTCCAGAAAGAAGATTTCGTTCTAACTTAATACATGTAGCTATCATATGAAAATAGCTCCCCAAAATACTATCCATGAGAAGAAAACAGGAAATTTGGAATCTCCAATTTGGATGGAGGAATCCACCGCTAGGCGACTAGTGGATTTTGCTACTCGCGAGTAGTTGCAGCAATTACTCGCGAGTGATCGATTAATCGCGAGTAGTTGGCAAAGTATCAAACGGGGGGAAACAAAATGCACGTTTGTGTGTATAAGTAACTAACTTAAGTGTACAGCGGAAATTTGCCTAATCTGTGCCGCCCCGATTCTGTTTCAAACAATGCATAGATGGTGAACTTCAGCAAGGATAACTTTGTATTTCTCTCCTAAAAAACTACCTCGATTACCTTTGAGTAATAAAAATCAAATGGTCTTGCTTCGTAATCAGACGACCCATGCACGTATGTCACATACATGTAACATAAATGTATTAATCGCAAGTAATCGCGAATTTCCGAGTAGCGCAATAAAACATGATTGAACCGCGCGTACGCGGCAGACACGTGGAGATCTGCAGTCGTTGCACTTGATCGTTGTGGTTAAAACATACTTGTACGACTTTCGGCTAGCACAAAAGACACAATGAATTGAAATAGTCGACACACACAACAAATAAGTGTGCTGGGAAACAGGCCTCTTACAGCGTAACAATATAGCATATAATTACGATTAATCGAGAGTATGTAACCATATGCAGCACGATGTGGCAGAGAGTATTCCCCCTACCATTGTTCCCCCATTGTGTCTTAAACATCCAAGGAATTTCAAAAGGGAACAAAAGGGAAACAGGGGCATTGGGGGGGGGGGGGGAGGATCCCTTTGCCACATATTATGCTAGGTATATATGTAACGGTACTCGCGGCGCCGCGATTAATCAAGTACATGTAAAAATGATAGTCGCAATATGAATACCTTTTACTACTCCTGATTAATCGATTAATCGAGCTATTCGCCCAGCGGTAGTGGAATCACTGCACTTCTTTAGAGAAAGGATAAATTAGTGGTAGCATTTTGACGATATCCTTTAAAGAGGAAGAATCCCCCTTGACGAAAATCCAGCATTTAGGCTTTTTTCGATAGTCCAAACATCCCTCTTGCCGACGTGGATTTTTATTATTTTTTATTTGTCGGTTTTAAGTGGATAAATTGCAAGCAAAAGTGCGCTTTTCGAAAATGAGATTTTCGCGATTTCTAAAACGCTCATTAGGTATTCATGATATGCGCGTGACCCCGTGACGCAATCCTGAGAAAGAAAAGTCAACATGATTGTTAGCTCCATACGTTTACACGCAAAAAACTTGGAAAACCGTCTCTGTTAGATGGTGTTTTTTTAAGAATTGTTTTGGTCCAAAAAGCCAGAGATATGCCCAGTAGTTGCGTGGTTGTATGTTTTACCAGACATCATGAAAAAAAAGAGCAAAAGCTAAGATTCTTTTTTATTACGAAGAGAGAGACAAATGAGTCGCTCATTCTAACTTGTACCGGCCGATGTGCATATACCGTGTACCAATTTCAAACACGTGGGAACTACGGCGCGGCCCGCAGGCACCATTCCCACTGCTGTACACGGACCGCTGTTCGTTCCGTGACAAACACCGGTCGCAATGCACCAGTGTTTCCTTCAAAAGACTCGACTTCATTGTGAGCCACAATTTTACTATTTTTTTCACAAAAAAGGTAATAGTAGATTATTGTCGTTTTACATCAGGTGTTTTCACGTTTGTATTTTGAATTACAAGGACAAAACAGGCACTTCGTATATTTTTCCATTCAATACTGCACAGGCCATTTTGTGTGTTTCTCAGGATGACGTATCGCCCCTTTTTGTAAACAAACCAAGTGACCTCGAGCGTTTTATAATTTTGGGTGAAGAGGGGCGGAACTGAATTGCGTTTCAAACAAATACTGTCGTTTTTTTGCGGAAAACACGTTGTAATCGCGTTGTAGAAACATAAACCTCCATGATAAACAGGAAAACAAAAAAAATGTGGATGGGGGGATTCTAGCTGTTTAAATTATACAGATCGAGAGCACTAAATTTCAGAATGGTAATGAAAACAATATGACAAATGATACGATACCAAAATCTCAACACCCGGAGGTGTCAAAAATGTGATACCTAGACGCAATCAAACAAAACCAAAACACAAAAAAGAAATAAATTAGATTTCAGTTATTTTTTCAATTACTTACCCTTCTCACAGTTTTTACCGACATATCCTTTCCTACAATAACAGATGTAAGAATCAGTGTTTTTTTGACCTCGCCCACACCATCCATTTTTACAGGGCCTTGATATACAAGGGTCTACAAAATAATAAGATAATTTAAGAAAATGATAAAAATTGACAGAAAGAGGTGGTATGCATTAAATACGCAGCTCCATAGTAAAGGCATGGAGCTGCGTATTTCGCTGCGTATTATTACTGACGAGCCTGTGCTTTTAAGCGATACACACACTGTCTTTTGGACGGGCAGTGTGTGATTTTAGACAGGCACTTTGCGAAATGGACAATAAAGCATGACGGGTAGATTTGTCAAATGGGCATCAAAATGACAGGTGGATTTTTGGTTTAAAATGTATACATACTTGAGCGATTAAATTGCATTTGTGTTTAGATTGAAAACACAAAAGTACCTCGTAATGTGTGCGGCAGGCTGCCGCGACTGGCCGCCGCGACCGGCCGCCGCGACTGGCCGCCGCGACCGGCCAGCCACCCGGCCGTGCTATGCTCGCGAGTTGCGACTCTTGTACATGTTGTATGCACACAGTAAGTAAGTGTGCCCTACATGATAACATGACCACATCACATGTATCACGATTTCCCACTTGCATTTGTGTGCCTTTCAATTTTTGCCAGTCATAGGATGGGTACTTTTTACTGCACCTAAGTAAGACAGGCAGTTTTGGAAGATGAAACCCCCCAAAAGTGCCCATTGCACTGTCGCTCGCAAGTGTGAGGAAACCCATGATGAATTAGAAACGGCCAGAGACACCGGGGAATCCCCTTGCTCTTCACGAAAGAATGCTCTGGGATCTACGGCTTTACATCTGTAAACAACAACTTCAAATACGCAAACTTACTTTTGGCAACATCTGATTCGCCAGCACACACCACATGCAAAGCTGTAAGAAAGAGAAACATTTTTCTGAATGTTGGGTCTAGTGTAATTCCCTTGTGGGAAAAATACCACATCTCTTGCAGAATTTGTTTTGCCAACTTCAATATAATTTGCAGCACAGAAAAAAACCTGGTCTGTATTATTTAAGAAAATGTATTAATTTATAAATTTACATCTAGGGCCTATAAACTTTTATTTATACATAAATATACAAATTTAAATAAACCTTCATTTTGTTTCCCATTCGTGCATGGCAGCATCCTGCAAATAGTATCCTGACTCACCAATCATGATAACCACCAGTGGAAGCAGGGTTCGTCCAGTCTCCATACTGAGTAATTCTTCTGTGTCTCTGGAGTTTTTAAAATAAATTTTAAAAAGCAATTCTGGTTCAGTGATATTTGCAAAGTATCAAAAGATTGAATAGCTATTGGTTCCCAGTTTCCACACAAAATTTTTCCAGTTGCATAATAATTCAGGTGCCAAAATATGTGACCCGCTCTGGAAAAATGTAGCATTAAGTCGCAGGGGCTAGGTCAAGTTTTTGCGACCATAAGAAGAAATCTGCGGCAAATACACGCTCATTAAAATATAAAATCACAATGGAAATTCCTTGCGGTGCCCAGATACCGCCTGGAATGTGCGTATTTCGTGGCACGAATTTGGCACGCGTGCATTGCTGACGAGCTTGTGCCTTTAACCGTAAATTCCCATCCCTACTTCAGCTGTAGAACCAGCCAAAAGCGCTTAAAGGCACAGGCTCGTCAGCAATGCGCACGCGCCAATTTCGTGCCACGAAATACACAGCTCCATGGCATGGAGCTGCGTATTTCGTGGCACGAATTTGGTGCGCGCGCTATGCTGACGAGCCTGTGCCTTTAATGTAAATGCTCACAATTTGAAAAAAAATGCTCATCGTCATTCAGCTTTAATATGTTTGAACTACTTCTATTTTCATGATCCAATAAAATAACGAATGGTTGAACTCACCACAATATATTAGACACTGCAAACCAAAAGTTTGATGTCTGCTTTCGCCTTCAGCAGAACTGCAAATCACGGAGCAACGCTCACATATTTATAAGTAATGAAATAGATTATTTTACCCACCATTGCTACCCACCACTAATTAATTAAGATTATCTTGCAGCCAATCTGTCAATCAATTGACTGTATTATTGACGACCCTGTGGAATATGCTGCACATTGCATCCATTAAAGTGCAATGAAATTGTTCCTTAAAATTAACGTAGGCTGTAGTTGATTCAAACATCTGGAAAAGATGTACCCCGGAAAAGTGCTTTGCTCCCGCTCCCCCTCTCCCCTTATGCCCCCCAAATGAAACTTAAGTTTTGCACAACTATATCATAGCCGCCCGCTTCCCGTATTTTGAAGAAGAAACCTAGTTTGACCTCCCGACTTCAGAGGTTGTTTATTGACAATTCAGGAGGGATTTTATCTGTGATAGGAGTCATGTGATATAGATAATTTTCCACATTTTTGGGGTGCAAACTATGGGAGGGTTGGAAGCTCTGCTATATGTCGTCACCGCGTAATCATGAAGAGACACAATTGCCCGCTGAGCATCAGAAAGTGTTTTTGAAAATCGAGTTTGAAGTTTGTCACTTTTTTAAACTAAAATTCTGCGCATTTCTTCAGGGTCTATTTAGTAATATGTGATCTGTATGAAAAGTTGGGATCTTGAATTTAAAATCTGTACCAATAAAATATTTATTTAACCATTAAAATTGTAGTAATTAATTTCCAAAGACATCTGTCTCTTCGTGAAACGCGAAATGCTGTTTTTGTCCCAGCGCGCCTGTGTTAAATCCATCTTCACAGACAGGCAAAGTAATCTTTATCTCTTCGTGAAAACGGAACTTTTGTGATTTGTCTCTTTGTAAAAACGCGAAACCCTTTTTTTTGCCCCAGCTCGCCCGTATTAAATCCATCTTCAGACAGGCAAAGTGTTCTTTTTCTCTTCGTAAAAGCAGAAAATGGGACTTTTGTGAAATTTTTTCACGTGGCTAATTACAATAATTAGACTTTTCGTTATATTTTCGACAAATGGACCTCACCAAGTTGTAGGCCGTACAGTACTAAGTCGTTTTCGGCCAAAATCTCATAATCGATGAAAACGCGATATTTGGCCACTTGTGTCTCTGCGTGATGACGTTGACGATGTGTTATAACCAGCTTTGCATGCACCCCCTTCCAATGTGCTGTGGCACCCCTAGGCCCCCCACTTTGAAAAGTCTGGCGACGCCGCTGGAAAAGAGTGATTATTTCAATCGCACCTAACACAGAGCGATCAGGAACAACTTAGATTAAACATTGCCAATCCCAACTTCAAATAAAAAAGGGCAAGGAAATTAAAATCTTTGCAAGACCAAATGAATATAACTTACAAACGCATCCGAGAACTTTGACAGTGAATTTGACACTTGGAGCATTTGTTTTGTATGTCAGAGGTCGGAGGTTCGAATCAGGATGAGGGACATATGATTTTTCTTTTATCCAATATTTAGTTATTTTATTTCTGTGGTGATTGGGTGCCAAATTAAACACATGTTTGCAATTAACTTAAAGTTGAAAATCCTTAAAATTGGGTTCTGGGGAAAACATGGGGTATATCTGAGAGAGTATACCACTGTGCCTCATAGCTCAGCTGGTAGAGCATCTGCCTGGTGTGTCAGATGTCTTAGGGGAAACCTGAGAGAGTATACCACTGTGTCTCATAGCTTAGCTGGTAAACATCTGCCTGGTGTGTCAGAAGTCTTGGGGAAAACCTGAGGGAGTTTACCACTTAGGGAAAACCTGAGGAAGTATATACCACTGTGCCTCTTAGCTAAGCTGGTAGAGCTTCTATCCGGTGTGTCAATGGTTTTTAGGAAAACTTGAGGGGGTATACCACTGTGCGTCATAGGCTGATAGCTCAGCTGGTAGAGCACCTGCCCAGTGTGTAAGAATTGCCGGGTTCATATCCTCATGACGTCCAAATTTTTATTTTTTTTCTCATTCCATATTTGGTTATCTTATTTGTGTGGAAATTTGACACAATGATAAGCATCTGTACTGTGTTCCACCCTCTTTAGCATTTGGAGAAAAAAAATTCTGGAAGGGATAATTTAAAAAATTCAGGTGGTTATAGGTTGTGGGTGGGGAGTTGGCAGGTCTGACACGATATGTTTGGCGTAATATATTAAGTTGAAAATAATTTGGAAACTGAACAAAGACTTTCTATTTCAAAGGCATGCTTGAGACTGTCTTTCATTAAAGTGCAAAAGAGTTAACGGCAAAGTACAAACTACGTGTGTTGAACTCTTTCTCTCACTGTGAACCTGAATGGGGGTGTTGCGACCGGGGTGGTAGCTAGTCGAGTCCATTACAAGCAGCGGCGTAGCTACGGGGGTGGGGTGCACGTGCTCCCCCACAAATTGACAGTTCCCCCAGGTGCCACCCCTACGGAAAAATCCCGATATATGTTTTTAAAAATGCAAGGAAAAGTTGAAGAAAAACAAATGTGAAAACGAGAGAGTGCTGTATGCCCTGATTATACATGCATATGGTCTTTCTATAAATTAGGGGTCCAATGTTGGTGTCCCCCGTTACATTTTACATCTCGTTTTTGTAAATTCAAGACACATTCTTTAAATACTTTCCATCTCAAAGAGTGAGTGCATAAAGTACAATTCATACAAAATGGTTTAAAAGCAATTTTAATGATTCTTTTGTACGAAAAATAACACATACAAGGTGTAACGGGGGACACTAAATGTCACACTTTTGGACCCCTAATTCATAGAAAGACCCATTATATGCACGTGGTGGAACGGGAAGAGGATTCCCAGCAGCTAGCCATTTAGCCAGGGAAACAAATTCGGGGCAAACTTGGAGGTTCACTCAAGGGAAAATCACCTGAATGCGTCCACACAGTCAAATCCTCTAAGTTTTCCCTCGAGGGTTTGAAAACTCTGACGAACCCGTGAGCAAACAGCCTCCATGTGGATGGCATTTTCTTAGGGGTGTGGCAGCCATTTTGGTGACTGACATTTCCGTCCCTGCCATGCACAACCTTGAAAGCTCAAGTTACTTTCAGTACAGAACACCACTCAACAGATTTTGCCCAAGCGTTGATTACACGTGGTTAAAGGGATGCTCCAATGACGCATCACTGAAAACGTATAATACCCATGTCCACCGCAAAAACAGGCTGAAAGTTCATTTGTTACACTAAGTATAGACCATTCCCATTACATGGAAACCATCCCTGCATATCCACCATAGCTGGGATGATATCAGTGCATGAACTACATGTGTTATATGTGATGATGCTCATTGTGTCGTCACTTCAAACAATTTGCGCATTCGTTCTAATGGTGAATTCACACTGAGCCTTTTCGCGTGCGCGTAATTGCGACGCTTGTCAGGGAATTTTGAGTGAAACGATGCACTGAAAATCACTGAATTATAAAAAGACTTTCCGTTCAACATGTCCAAGCTAATTCCGTAGTTTTCGGTGCGTTGTCTCACCACAAATTCCTTCCACAGAATTAGCGTGGACGGAAAGTGTTTTCCTAATTGAGTGATTTTCAGCGCATCGTTTCACCCAAAATTCCTTCCACACCTTTTTTTATTCAAATCAGCGCGTCACGCGCAAAGAGGCTCAGTGAATTTGTGTGGGCTAAGAGCGTGTTGCGCGCGTCATGTATGCGCGCTGTTCCATTTAACAACCACAGTCCATGCACTGGAAAAAGCTGCGTCCCAGCAATGGCGGACGTGTACAGGGAAGGCGTCTTAGGAATGGTCTATAGTCTTTGTCAAATCCTTTCTCTCCTGCTTTCAATAAAACAAACTTTTAAAGTTCATTTGAAAGTACATGTACTGTACTATTTTACTATTGTATAGTTCCATCCCACCAAAGTCTGCTTTAACAGTTCAGCAACCTACACCCCCCAACATCTGGCCCGGAATTGAAAGCTATTTTTTCCATTTAGTTTTTATCTTTTGGAAATAACCGAATATGAACTGACAGAAAAGTACACGTTAAGGAATAATTAGTTGGCAGAAAGAACAATTTGGTTGCACTTTGACGACCCAAATAACTTCAAAGGCAGAGGCTCGTCAGTGCGCGCCTAAGGCCAAATTCGTGCCACGAATTACGCAGCGTATTTCGTGGCACGAATTTGGCCTCACGCGCACATTGACGAGCCTCTGCCTTTAAACATGTATTTATTTCTACTCAGGGACTATTTCAGCTCAAAATATAAACTTAATTATGTGCTTTAATTTGCTCCAAATTATGTGCTTTTGAAGTATTGTTAAAAACAAATCCCACAGGTCCTCACAAGCCTTCACAGGCTTTCACAAGGCCTTCACAAGTCTTTCACAAGTCCACCACAAGTCCCTGGGTTTTAATTCAAGTCACAAGCTATTCAAATGAACTCCAACAAAGGCATTTTTTTGTGCATGTTCATCCTTTGCTTCTTGTTACTGGACTCGATTACAACACTGCTGTAAGGGCTCATTTTTTTAATGACATTTTTTAATATTAAAAAGTGGATGTAATTCAGTTTTGAAATGTCCCCATTTCAAAACTGTCCGTACCAATGCACTGTATTTCTGAGAATTTTGAGAAACAACAGAGTACTAAAAGTGAAAATGTCACCCTTTGTGTGTTGCAAGGGTTACTGGATCTACACTAAAACCAGTGAACTATTTCCTTGTGCTTTAGCAATGGATGTTTCAGATTACCAGCTAATGTTTAGACCCAGTTACTCTGGCAGCTGATGTCACAGTTTAGTAGTCTATAGCCTATTTGGTCAGGACAGAAAAAAGTGATAGAATAAGTACAAGGGCAATATAGAGAAAGGCTATTTGGAAAACTGTGCTCGTTTTCACTGAAAATGATAGTTTAAAGCTCTACGTGTGGACAATCACCTTTTTTTTATTTTACGTGGGATCTTGAAAACGGGCAATGATTATTTTAATAGTCTCAATTAGTTAGTGGTGGGTACAGTGGTATACTCCTTCAGGTTTTCCTTGAGACCTCTGACACACCAGGCAGATGCTCTACCAGCTGAGCTATGAGGCACAGTGGTATACTCCTTCAGGTTTTCCTTGAGACCTCTGACACACCAGGCAGATGCTCTACCAGCTAAGCTATGAGGCACAGTGGTACGTACGGTATACTACTCCATGTTTTCCCTATAATCTAACTAAGGATTCTCAAATTTAAGTTTATTATACAAACATGTGTTTGGTTTGGCGCCTATAAATCACCACAGAAATAAAATAACAAAACAAGGGATAAAAGAAAAATTACATGTCCCTCATCAAGATTCGAACCTCAGACCTCTGACGCACAAGACAAGTGCTCCAAGTGTCAAATTCACTTTCAAACCTCTCGGATGCATTTATTTAATGGGTTTAATGAACTTCAATTCGTAGCCCGTAGGCTGAATTGCATGAAACTTACAAGTGTCTTCCACCTAAACATCGAGATACATAGGCATACATTGGCAGCCGGCGGCCAGAGACACCGGAGAATCCCCTAACTCTTGACGAAAGAATGCTCTGGGATCTTTTAAGTGTGTTACACAACACACTGGACCAACGGCTTTGCATTCCTTCCGAAGGATGGAGCGAGTGTGTTTAAGTGCCTTGCTCAAGGGCACAGGTACCCCAGCCGGGTATCGAACCCGCAACCCTAAGTTTTCACCCGAGTATTTCGAGTCAGTGACCTAAACCACTCATTTTAACTTTGATAGATTTTAATGTCGTTGCCCTTTTTGATTTGAAGTTGGGACTGGCAGTCTCGGTTTTTGATATAATCGAAATAATATCCCTTTTCAGATGTTTGAAATGACTACTGCCTACGTTAGGTGAACGGCCAAGGAACAATTCCGTTGCACTTTTATTAGATGTAAAGTGCGATTCAGCATATTGCATACTAGGGTCGTCAATAATACAGTCAATTGATTGACAGATTGGCTGTGAGATAATTTTAACTAATTAGTGGTGGGTAGCAATGGTGGGTGAAATAATCCATTTCATTACTTATAAATCTGTGAGCATTGCTGCGTGATTTGCAGTTCTGCTGAAGGCGATAGCAGTTGTCAAACTTTTGGTTTGCAGTGTCCAATAAGGCAGTATTATCGTGGTGAGTTGACCAAGTTTTCTCCCTGAATTACAAACTGGGGCCAATTTCATAAAACATGTTACGCTTAATCAAATATTTTGGATTAAGCATAGCACAAATTTTCACTTAAGCAAGGGCCTATTGCATAAAGCTTGTTGTTTTAAGCGCGCAAAGAGAGTGCGTGCGCAACACTGTCGTCTGTTTTGTGTCTGCTTTACTTGTGTCAACGTCCAAATTTTCCATTTTGGATGATTATCGCTACCACTGAAGACCCTTGCCTGTCGCTGACTGAAATATTTCAACAACAGCTGAAACTTGTGTATCTGTTTTTGCCTAAAAAAATAGCTCAGAAAAAATATGGCGTCGCGTAAGCAATAAATCGGTAGGTTAGCATGCGGTTTAGTTTGCTACTGCTTAAACAGTTTTATGACCTTTATTATGAGATTTATAAGAGTACATTGTTTAGATTAATTTTTAAATGAAATTGTCACAAACACAAAAATTCTGCCTTTAACATACCTTCAACACCGACTGTTTTCTCATTTCAAAACTCCAGAGAAGTACAAGAATTGTTCAATATGGAGAGTGGACGAGCCCTGCTTCCACTGGTGGTTATCATGTTTGGTGAGTCAGGATACTAGGCACAAAAAAAAGAGAAAAATACAATCTACATGTACTTTGAGGTCCGAGTAATTTTGTGTTTCAAAATAATTTTTTGAATTTGTAAGATGTCCACCATGTTAAAGAAAACTGGAATAAAGTTTGGTGACAAAATTGTTCCTAAAACTACAAAGCTACATTGCACATCTTTTTGAAATCAAAAATACTACAAAGCTACATGTTTGGAATAAATATTTGAGCGATATATCCCAGGGGCGGATCCAGGGGAGCGTGGGGGAAACACGCACGAACCCCTTTTCAAAAATAAAATAATTTTTTGTGCGCACTTTTCCTGCTTAAAGTGGTTAAATATTGCCCCTGTATCCTACATGTAATCTATATGTCGACCGTTTCTCAAATCTTGCATTAGTTTCATAGCAATTTTCATCCCCCAAATTACTTAATTTCTGGCAGAATGCAAGATACTATGCAATATTTAAATGTTTTATTCCTAAATATTTTTCGTTCTTTTAGCAGCGTTGTTATGCGTGGTCCAATCGGCTGATGGTAAGTCCTGTTAAAAATGCTAAAAACTGGTGTATTTTTTCCAAATATCATTAATTTACAGCAAAATACAGCATTTTGTGTTAGATTTGCTATTTTTACGTTTGTAAATCTTGTTTAATTAATACACAAAACTGTTGCAAACTGCATCGTGTTTTAAAGTGCCATTTTCTGTATGTCCTAGTCATTCTGCCTTTAAAAAAGACCCCACTAGGCTCGGAACAGTGTAAATCTTGTTTAATCGGATTTACAGGATAGTAATAAAACAAATCTGTGATGTCAGTTGCCAGGGTAACTGGGTCTAAACATTCGCTGGTACTCCGAAAAGAATGTTGCTAAAGCGCAGGGAAACAGTTCACTGGTTTCAGTGTAAACCCAGTAACCTTGGCAACACACAAAGTCAGCACAGATGTTTTTTTTTCCTGGTGTAAAATTTCAGACCCATGTGATGCCAAGCCATGCAAAAACGATGCGAAATGTGCCAAACACAAAGACAGTTATCGCTGCTATTGTAAGAAAGGATTTGTTGGGACACTTTGCGAGTCAGGTTAGTTCAAAACTATTTATTTTGTGTTTTTTTTCTTCGAAAATCTAAACAAATATTTCCAACCTTAAACAAGTTAAAGGCCCACTGTATCATTTGCAATGACCCCAAAGTTAATCAACGGATTGACAGGGAAACCTTCCTCAATTAAAATTGAATTGGTAGGAACTATCCAATGAAATTCTTCCGCTTGAGATGATATAATTTTACCAGAAAATACCATTAAGATGAAATTAGATTTACTTAGTTGGTTCGCATTTGGGCGGTCTAAAATGGGCGCTGTGTATCGCGTGTGTGCTGCTTCAACGCGATGCATTTTTTAATATGGGTCGCGCGCACACGCACAGTATGACGCGAGCCACAGAGTGCATGACGCCAGCTAAAGAGTACGCGACCGACTGAGAATGAAGAGACGAATTGAGAATAAGTTATTTTAAAACATCCCGCCAAGACCGGTAAAACCCGTATGGCTTTTCATGTTTTTGGAAAACGTGGTACATTTGACGGAGCTGAAGTTTCTTCGGATGAGTTTGTTGATATCTTTCTTTTAATTTAAAATGATTCTATTCCCAGAATTGCTCAAAAACAGATCATCTATAGGCCTTTAAGTTCCAAACGCACTTGATACGTCTATTACACAAACCAAAATAACAAAATGTGGGGTTGGGTGTTATGGCCGAGCGGTGTAGTGTGTCGCGGTGTAGTGTGTCGTACTGTACCAGTACTAGAATGTAGGTTCGATTCCGGGCCGTGACGGGTTGTGGCACTTGTGCTCTTGAGCAAGGCACTTAATCACACTTGTTCCGTCCTTAGGGAGGGATGCAAAGCCGTTGGTCTAGTGTGTTAGGTTTCGGTAGCGCACTTTAAAGGAGAGCAAGGGGAGGGATTCCCCGGTGTCTCTGGCCGTTTCTAATTCAATTTTTAAGTTGATAGTTATTCGAATATCTATGTTAATTGATCCTATTCCTGTAATTGGCGGTCCTCCGCTGTTGGATGTGGAGAATAAATAAAAAATAAATAAATAAATAAAATTTAAACAAATACTTTTTTTTTTCTCAAGCAACTTCAATATAGCTTTATAATCTTTTTAAAAATTCTATTTCTGCTATTTTCCCCAGAAATTTGTAAGTTGAACCCATGTATGAATGAAGGAAGGTGCTGGTATAGTAGTAACCTTGGAGCTCGCTGTAGTTGCAAAATAGGATTTTCTGGTAAAAGATGCGAACGTTGTAAGTATAGGCCTACAAAATGACTGTAGATAAAATGTTATGTAAAACACTCACTGAGACCTGGTCAAACAGGTTTCGCGAGTTAGTCCAAAAGTGTCAACTAGCCACTCACTGAGACCTGGTCAAACAGGTTTCGCGAGTTAGTCCAAAAGTGTCAACTAGCCACTCATTGGGACCTGGTCAAACAGGTTTCGCGAGTTAGTCCAAAAGTATCAACTAACCACCGAGACCTGGTCAAACAGGTTTCGCGAGTTAGTCTAAAAGTGTCAACTAGCCACTCACTGGGACCTGGTCAAACAGGTTTCGCGAGTTAGTCCAAAAGTATCAACTAACCACCGAGACCTGGTCAAACAGGTTTCGCGAGTTAGTCCAAAAGTGTCAACTAGCCACTCACTGGGACCTGGTCAAACAGGTTTCGCGAGTTAGTCCAAAAGTGTCAACTAGCCACCCACTGGGACCTGGTCAAACAAGTTTCGCTAGTTAGTCCAAAAGTGTCAACTAGCCACCCACTGGGACCTGGTCAAACAAGTTTCGCTAGTTAGTCCAAAAGTGTCAACTTGCCACTGAGACCTGGTCAAACAGGTTTCACAGGTTAGGTATTTGCAGTTTTCCAGGCAAACATTATTTCTGACCTTTTATTTATTTTTATTTACTCAGCGTCTTGTTCGCCGAACCCATGTCAGAATGGTGGCGAATGTAAAGCGAGCAAGTACTATTATAAAGGAGAAAAATGCACCTGTAAGCCTGGATTTTCTGGGCGGTTCTGCGAGACAAGTAAGTTAAAAAACAAATTGTTCGCAAATTTGAGCATAGACTACAAGTGTGCCGACTATTAAAGTCAGGTTTTTTGAAAATGTCACATTCTGGTATGTGCAATTTTACTGTTGTTACCTGAAAATGGTAATTATATAATATTAGATGCTTTTGAGGGTAATATGAGAATATACCACACGAGTCATGAAAATACTGAACGAGCCAAAGGCGTGTGCGGTAATTCTCATATAGCCTAAAAAAAAACGAGATTTATTAAATAAAATGAAGCTTATACCTTCTTTGTTTTGTAGGACTTCTGCAAGATTTTTGTCTGTTTGGTGTTGAAAACTTTAGTTCATGTACAACGTGCGATTTGTTTACTTTTGTCCAGAATTTGTTGTTACTGTACTCACGCGCACGTTGCACACACGCACAAAGCATTCACTCGATACATGACGTACGCGTGTGTTTTGCTGCGCCCAGCACGGACGCACATCAGATTGGGGCTCTGTGCTACACAGTATTAGAAATGCACGGTATCCGCAAAAGCTTCATTTTATATAATAATAGCTGAATCTTGTGTTTTTCGGTTTGCGTCTCAATGTAGTTTGTAACCAATACCCTAAAAAAAACTTGGGTCGGAAAAGAAGTTTGTGAAGGCACTGATCCACCAATCACAGTTTTGGAAATAATCCCTTTCAAAACTGTTTCCTCCGAATCCAAATGGATCATTGACCTGCTTGAACAAAGTGATTCCCACGGTAATGAAATGTGTCATTTTCAGTTTCAGGGAGAATCCTGCAGTCAAAAGCTCCTAGAAAACCAGAATATGTGACAATTTTATTACAGAAATCCCTATTTAGGCCCATTTGTCATGAAACAATAAAGACCTGGGCAGCCATGACAGGGTGCAGTCACATTGTCACCATGCGTCATGCACGAGTAGGCACTTGGTGGATCTATTGTCACATCATTTAAATATGAAAGACTGCCCCCGTCATGGCTGCCGGTGAAAAGTGTCTATTTAATAATTTTACATTTTTATTTTTTTTCCAGATGAAAAAGATATACATGTAAAATGTGACTGGTACTGGTCACAATTTGGAGATTTTTGCTATCGTCTTAAGAGTGTGAGGAAATACGATGAGCGTAAATCGTGGGAGGGAGCCCAGAATGATTGCAAAGAAATGGGCGGGAATTTGGTCAGCATAAACAGCAAGGAGGAAGCGGAATTCATATTTAGTAAGCATAAACATCTTTTGCTTCCACATCCAAATCGGAGATTGCAAATTTCCTGTTTTCTTCCCATGAATATTATATGATTGTTAGTTTAAAACAAAATCCATTTATCCGAACACGTTCTTTAAATTTGGAGTTGCATTTGAATTTCTTCTTTTAGACGAAGTGGGTCTTTGCAGTTACCAAACTTACTGGATTGGGTATAAACAGGAAAAAGATGGCGGCGACTTCAAATGGAGCGACGGTTCGAAGGTAAGCACAGCTGGGGAATGTGGTTGGTGTTGTGGTAGTTTCCTTGCCTTCAACCTGTATGGCTCTGGTTTGAATCCGTCTGAGTCAATCTGTGGAAATGAAACATGTACATGACATTTTATTCTGCTTGTCGGCATCCTGGCCCTCATGTGACCTGGGGCCAATTTCATGAAGCTATTCAGCATAAGAAATTGCTTAATACAAAATTTGTTTGCTTTTTAAAAAATGAGTTATAGTCAAAATTGTATTGTACACATTACATAAAATTTCAACTGAAAACCCATTTTTATAAAACCAACCAAATTTTTGGATTAAGCAGATTTTTCTGCTATAAACAACTTTATGAAATTGGCCCCATGGTGTCATATACCTGTATGTATACGGACATAGTAACGCAACTGGAGTTTAAAGATATTTGTTCATGGTTATACATACATGTGTTGCACAGACAACGGCTTTGTTCTTTCGTTCAATTGTCACTGTGGTGAAACACATATGTTCACTTCAGTTCTTCCGGATTAGATGTGGCACCGACCGACAGAATAAACATAACAAATTTCCAGATATATACAAAATAGCCCGGAAGTGAAATGACGTAACAATTATACCTCTCTACGCAAGGCATGATGGGCCTAAATGTTCGTGTTATTATGCTCTTTAACTGAGTGGGATGCAGTTAGCCCCCGGCACTAGAACCACCTCCGAAGAATCTCTGGAGAATCTTTTAACAAAATTTTACTTTAGCTAAACCCCATGAATGTGGGTTCGATTCCGGGCCGTGAGGGGTTTTGGCACTTGTGCCCTTGAGCAAGACACTTAATCACACTTGTTCCGTTCTTCGGAAGTGATGTAAAGCCATTGGTTCAGTGTGTGTTAGGTAACGCACTTTAAAGATCCCAGAGCATTCTTTCGTGAAGAGCAAGGGGAGGGATTCCCCGGACTCTCTGGCAGTTTCTAATTCAATTTAGAAGTTGATAGTTATTCAAATATCTATGTTAATTTATCCCATTTCTGTAATTGGCGGTCCTTCCGCTGTTGGATGTGGTGAATAAATAAATAGGCCATTTCATTAGAGTACTCCAAGCGCGCATTGTTGTTTTGTTTACAGTGACGTCAACTCTCATTCGGTTTATTCCACACAAACCGTAAGCTTTCTTTTTCATTTGACATTTCTTTTCAGTCGGACTACGAGAGCTGGCTTAGTGGGAAAGCTAACGATAAAAAGGGAGACAACTGTGCATATATTAAGCCTGCAAGCTATGGCAACAGATTTGTTAATGGCCCTTGTGCCTCTCTCTCTGGCTATATCTGTCAAAAGTCCGGCAAAGTTGCCCAGTGGTAAGTAACTTTTGAGCAAGTTTGACCAGGGCCCTTTAAACAATGGATATTACCTATTGTTTTAGTAGTCCGAGTAATTTGGACCCTAAGGGGCCGTCCAAAGTTTTTTTTATGATTCTACAGAGCGTAATTTTTTCAACACTCACACTCACACTCACCCTCACCCTCCCCTCCCCCCACCCCCCCCGAAATACTATTTAACATTTTTAGTCAGTACCTTGAAATATCATAATTTTACAGTGCATGTCAAGTCCTCCGTAGACCTGTTAATGTAGACTGGTTCCCGCTCCACATATTCCACATACGACTGAATATGAGGACCGGCTACTGTGGTGTTTAAAATAGCACTAAGCATTACGTCATGCATTTATTTTTAGGAGCACATAACCGTTAATTTTCAAAGCGCGCTGCGCGCTATGGCATGAGTGTACAACAATTTGAAAGGGGTTATTCCACATTTGACCAATACAAATTTAATATATCAACCTTAAAATATTAAATATGCCCATTTTAATATACATGACATGTAGGCTAGCATCAAAATGAAAATTCAAACCTTGTCTGCATCACCCAGCTAGTGAGCTCCATATTGTACATGTAGTTTTAATCTGCTGTTGCAATCCTTTAACTATAGCCATTCATACGGTTACCGTAACTATAGCCACTGATAGCCACTGCGTAGTTTTAAATCCGTGGCATCACCATAAATACACACGCAGCGGCACGCGTACGTGCACGCGACGTCAATTCAAATTGTACCCGACGATTAACGGTAACGTCCGGACGACCGGACGTGCATTCGGGTAACTTCGGGAACCTTCGGAAAAAGGAGGAATTCCTCCTGTTTCAAAATGGCGGAATTGGTGGCTGCCGGACCTTAAATTCAGTCTAGTCAAAGAATTGTTGGTCCGGGTACCAGACTACTGTTAATGGTGCACGAAAAACGTGACCAACCCCCACCTAAGGGGTGGAGCAGTGCGGGGAAGGGGGTGGGGGGGCAACAATTGATAGCATTAGAGTATACATGTACATATTTTAAATATGGACAATAAACATAATAATCTTACCTGTCCTTTTTTTCCTTTTTTTTTTTAGATCCAGCGAGTAAGCTACATTAACTTTCTCAATGACCGGCAAAAAATGTTCTTGTCACACAAATTCCAGAAAATGTTCCGCTTCTGTAGAAAAAAAATAGTGAACCAAATAGAACTTATTTGCATTCCCTGAATCAGTTCTATGAAGTGTATACTGCTGCCGGATTGCAAAGGTGCCAGTCTATTTAAGTTTTCCCAAGCATAAATAGTCTGGTACTTTCCCAAACAGCATGATACATTTCACAGAACTGATTAAGGGAACTAGACTGGAAACTGATTTTGCATGAATATGATCTGTTAAACTAAGGAGCGTGTCCAGATTTTTCCAGAAAATAGATTTCGCTCTAACCTAGAAATCATATAAAATACCTCCCCAAAATCCATGGGAAGAAAACAGGAAATTTGCAATCTCCAATTTGGATGTGGAAGCAAAAAGGTTGGAGTAATCACTGTACTGCTTTATGGAATGAATAAATGAGTTTAGAAAACACTGATGGTTTTTGACGATATCCTTGAAAATATATGGATTAAGAGTGCAAAATTTCAGAATGGTAATGAGAAAAACATCATAAATTATATGTAATCAATATCTCAGCGCCCATGTGGGCATCAAAAATGTTGTCTGGACATGCTCCTTTAATGAAATTTAACTACAACTAACAAATTTGCATAATGTCCATGTTTTGTTGTGCTCGGAAAGTAATTAATTATAATTTTGGTTTGCAAAAAATGGGAAATTTAGCAAGTGCACGTTAGGTTTACCTTTGAAATCACAGAAACTGGATGAGAAAGATCACATGGTCCTTATGAGGATTCAAACCCAAGACTTCTGACAAACCTGGCAGTAGCTCTGCAGTCAATCAGAAACTGCCCGGGTTCGAATCCCGATGAGGATCATATATGATTTATCCGTCAGTCATCCCATACTTGGTTATTTCATTTACATGGTGATTACAGGCATATAGATGCACGTAAAATGCAAATGTGAATGAGAAATTGCGCGGGCATTGGTCATGTCTTAAGGAAGTCTCAGAACCCAGGTTCAAATTTTGGTCACGGCAAAAGAGTTATGCTGCCAAGAAAGTCACATCTGTGGATTTTTGTTTCCGTCTGTTCTAATATGTCCTCCAAGTAATGACCAGGTGCTTAAGCCATTTCGCGTTCACGTTCGCGTTTTACGTGCATCTAAACCTCCTTATATTGAATTCTGTAAAAACACAATGTTATCATTATCGATACATTAACATATTTTAATAAAATTGGAATCAATGTTGTGCGAGAGTTGATGAAAGAACAGTGTTAAGATTTCAACTTAAAAATAATTCAAATGTCCGACAAATCAGTCCGGTTAATGGTAAAAAAAAACTTCAAAACAATTTTCTTCATTGCATGGATAATTAAAAAGAATTTAAATAAAAAGTAGGAAAACGAGCTGTGTTATGTCTGTTTTTTTTTTTACCATCCTGTGTCTAATAATTTTGACTAAATGCTCCGTTTTCACAGTGCCTAATAACCCTTTAGTGCACAGGGCGGTCGCTATAGCGACTGCCTCAAAACAATAGAGTTCCAAAACAATCTGTGCATTAAAGGGTTAATAGTCAGTGAGTTAATGTAAACATGACAAGTTACGTTGGGCAGGGCAAAACAAAACTCACTCTCCCCAACGCAAGCGAAATCACATTGCCTCGTCAGTTGCAGTACCCGCTGCATGTTAAATGATTTGAACCGGCTCAAACCAGCCAGCTTGGTGGTCAAGTGGTTAAGACGTCTGCCTATAGTACGCAGGAGGTCGTGGGTTCGAGTCCCACCCGAGCACGCTATGAAGTTAGAAATTTATTTAGACTTGCGTCGGGGAAACTGAATGTTAAGTAAGGTTGTTTTGCCCTTACCCGACGTAACTATTAACACTGTATACTCAGTGCTTTACAGAGACACTATGAAAATCCTCATAGCGGTGGGACTCGAACCCACGACCTCCTGCAAACAAATTCACACTGAGCCTCTCTGCCTTGCCCCGAGTATACGGTGTTAATAATTACGTCGGGTAAGGGCAAAAAAACCTTAATTAACATTCAGTTTCCCCGACGCAAGCTAAATAGATTTTTGATTAATTGCGATTCCCGTTGCGAAACGATTTGAACCGGCCATTCAACACCGTCTAGCTCGGTGGTCGAGTGGTTATTAAAGACGTCTGCCTTGTTTGCAGGAGGTCGTGGGTTCGAGTCCCACCCGGGCACGCTATGAAGTTTTTCATATTGTCTCCGGAAAGTACTGAGTACACTTAATTACGTCGTGTAAGGGCAAAACAACCTTACTTAACATTCAGTTTCCCCGACGCAAGTCTAAATCAATTTTCGACTAATTGCGATCCCCGTTGCGAAATGATTCGAACTGGCCATTCAACACCGGTTGAGTAGGGCAAAACAAACCCCAAATGAATTGTATAAACCTATCCCATTACCATGGAAACCTTCCCTGTATGTTCATCATAGCTGAATGCATTCACAGAATTCGAAGAATTTGTTGCAAAATACGGGAGGGTTGGCAGCTCTGCAATGAGCCACACTGAATTGGCGCAAGCCATGTTCCACCTGACACCCTTATTTGCCTCACAGGTTGAAGCGGGACTCCCAATCAGAGGTTGTGGGTTCTAGCCCCACTATGACCAACGCGCCTGTGTCCCTGGGCAAGGCACTTAATCCCAGTTGCCTCGTCAACCCAAGCGATATTTGGGAACCTGTTAAGGGTAACTGCTGATAGGGTTGAGCGCCTGGCCAGCATGCCACCTAGTTGAAGGGAAATGGTTCTGGTGATTCCCTGATGGCAGCGGTAATAATGGCAACAGCGCCAGGAGCACCCCGCAGGGTGGACATGTGCGCTATATAAGATTCCACCATTATTATTATTATTATTATGCATGAAACATATTTTAATTAAACTGCTACCAAAAGACACAGGAGAACTTATCCAAAGTACATGTACATGTCAAAACATCTCAGTTTATGAAAATAAGACCTTTTTCGCGATTCAAATCTTTTTCCTCTATTTTTAATTTATGGGACAACTCCAATTAATGCATATAGTTGGGGATGGGGCAGTAATTGTGTGTAATATCGATCTTGGGCTGTATCCAAATTAATTACCTGTGGCTTGAAATTTGCACACAAGTCAATGGAAGACACTCTGTCGCTTTCCATAGACTCATGGGTAATTTCAAAGTGCAGAGAATGAATTTACACACAGCCTTGGTCTAGAGTAAACCAAGATAGTTGAACTTTCCAGAAAGAAACAGACAAAAACAAGATTTATGAGTTTATTTCATTTGTTTTATTCTCCTCCATTCAACATAAATTATTCCTGCTTGTACTACTGTTTTAAATTCGTACGAAATTAGAATAATTTTTTAATATTTAAATATCTATTCTTAATAGCACGAAAACAGCAATAGACCGTATCGAATAGCTGCCATTTTGTAGGACAACTTTTGCCATTTATATTGGTCTACAATGTAAGCACAAAATGTGCAACCATGCATGTCCCCAAGGAACAAAGAAACTGCCCTACAAGATGGCAGGTATTTGATATGGTCTATTCGCCAATTATTCTCACAAACTCTTGTTAGTGTAATGTTTTTATTCGTCAAAATACATTCTAGAATGAGACAGACGAATGAAGCTGTTTGTTCAGTTCGAATCAGATACGATTCTTTTTATTAAAATTGTAATCATTTCGCTGGTAAACATTTTTGCCAGTGGGTCTATTTATTTTGCTAAAATTTTCATTTTATGACGATGACCAGAAACTAATTCTTTTTCGCGACAAGGTGGTCCAAATTATTAAAATATTCTACAGCTAAAAGTTAAAGAATACACTTTTTGCTGAATGTCAGTCAACCACTCGAAAGATTGAAACGTATCTCTGAATTTTATTTTTGTTTTTCGATAAGCCTGCGATTACGCACCCTCGGTGTACAGGCGACTCTGAAATAAATATTACAAACAATTTCTTCATTAGTCATAATGAACTTGACTTGGGTCTCGACACACGTGTGACCTCATCTCGTAATCATATTACAATCCGTCACATAAGCTCCTACAGTAACCTGCCCCCTTCACGCGCGCGTATACTCTCTGCTTTACCGTGAGTGCCTGGCTTACTTTTCTCAGGGCGCTTGGCCATAGGCATAGCAAGCTCTTAAAAAGTAGGGGGAGAGGGGAGGCACAGCGAGTCGCTCCTGTGTCGTTCGGGGAGGGGTGGAGGTGGGGGAGGTGCTTGGTGAGCGCCCTCAAGCAACAGCTTGGAAAGCCTGGGGGATGGATTTTAATACGATTACGAGATTGTGTTGCTCATATGACCCCATTTTATTATAATACGATTACAATCCGATTATAAAAAGTTTGTCGTCTGACCCCGGTCGTCGTTGGAATTATCTTGTGTGACCTCCACCTTAATCTTGCCATTCTGTGTGTATTACGATATTTTTGACAGTTGTTGGGGATATAAAAATTGTACACTTTTTATCTCAATTTGATGTTTCTATTTCTTTGAGGAATTGACTTTGGGAGAGTACACTGTATCATCCAAGATTTCAAGACGTCCACTTACCACTCGCTTTGTTTAGCCTTCTCGCAGATGTATCCATAATAACCAGTGCAAAATCCATCAAGCCATTTCCCACGGTACGCCCGCGGATGGAGAAATGCACATTTCTGGTCCTTTACGTCATCTGGCTCCCCGTACTTCCAGTTTGCGAATTCCGACTGAAAAGTAGAAAAAATAGGCTGCATTCACTTTACTGAAAGATAAATTTAGAAACACGATAAAATTGCAGTGCCCCGAATGGGATTCAAACCCAGGTCCTTGGCTTACATGGTCAATTGCTCTACCAACTGAGCTATCTGGGCATCCCGCCGGAGCACCACAACAATCTCGTGTTTGCCTCTCTTTTTCCAACAATGCAGTGGGGCAAATCTATGCCAACCAATTGGCTACACTGATGATCTAGAAGAATGCTCGCAAAGCTGCTACACAGCCCGAATGCACATCTGCTATAGGACAACACTTGCTTGATCACCCCGAGTGCTCGAAACAATACAGCGAACAGCAGTTCACTGTACTGGCCAGAGCACGCAGTATCATGCATCTGCACATGCTCGAGGTTACATACATTCACTTCACAAAACCTGTGCTGTGTCGTCAGAAAGAATTTGTACACACGCTCCATATAATCTAACAGCGCATGCACAGTAGCGTGCTCCCTGCTGTTGTCAGCTCACCAATCAGCGCTCAGCATTCTGCACACGTCATTCCCGCCTTTAGCCTTATACTATTGTCGATAGCGTCACTACGCCATTCTTGCATTTTGGTCTGATGAGTGCAAGTCGAAAAGAGATTTAGAATGAATTTGTCATTACTTAATACTATTTTCCGATTTTGGGGTACTTACCAAACACTTATTCACATACATATGTATACACGTAGTCTATTAAAAGTAAACTTGGTACAATGGGGGTGTGGTTATCGCTGTGTGCAGTGTGCACAAAATGTGACATGGAGAACCGCTATATCTTTCTCATTTCCTCTGTTCGATATCATGTTTGTTATTACTGCAGCAGTCACATTTCTGCTGTGTGCCATTCACGAGTAGGTATTTTGTGGATCTATTTTCACATTATTAATATATAAACCTTCCCCGTCGTGGCCATCGGTTAAGAGGGTCTAGAAGTAAGGTAAATCCGTGATGATAACCCACAGGCTATATAAACCTAAAGACAGTATAAATGATTGGTAAACTGTTACAAATAGTTTTATCCCCCTGTGTGATTGAAGATGTGCATGATTAAAACCAACCTGAGCAAAAACCAGCTCCGTACTTCATCTAACTTTTGAGAAAAGTCAAAAAAGGGTTTGCAGTCATTTCGCCCCAAAACCACTTCGCCCTGAACCATTTCGCCCTGAACCACGGCCTGTACACAAAGTAGTTTTGGGGCGATGTAGTGTTTGGACGAAGTAATTTGGGGCAAAATGGCACTTGGGTGAAATGGTTTTGGGGTGAATTGAATTTTCGTCTCATGAGACGAAAACTAATTTTTTTACTTATTTTTCAAGGACTAGCAATGATGTGTACTGCCTTTAATCTTCGTGGTTGATTCCCTTAATTTGTTGGCACATCCCATTACCTTTGAACCATCAGCCCATTCGAAGGCACCGTCGTCTTCTTTCTGACTGTAACCAATCCAAAATTTCCCCATAGGAATATCAATGCAATATGCCTTTTCGGATACACCTGATGGGGCAAACACAGGAAAATCAAATTTATTTAGCATTTCCAGTGTTCTCCACTGCTGGTTTTGTCCGGGGGGCGCCGCCCGGACAAAATGATTACAGGTACCATTAGCGCCCGGACCAAAATTTGCCGCCCGGACAAAAAACTCTGCTGCCCGGCCAAAAATAATCAATTTTCCCCTCTAAAACACTGTGAAAGTACAGCCAAGTCATTCCAAAATTAGGTGTAAATTCACCAAACGTGATTCGCTAGCCACTATCGTTCACTTACCACGCCGCAATTCTATCGTCTCAGCGTTGATAACGGCCATGACAGTTGCATGCATTTGTTTTAAATAGCACCCTTAAGTGGTGTATGTGTTCACCTCTTGAGGGCGCTACATGCTCACTGCAGCGCCGTAGCTAGCTACGGGCGGATCGTTGGGAGAGCGCACGTGCCCGGACAAAATCTGGACCAGTGGAGAACACTGTATTTCAGGCGCCCTTTAAATGCCCCATGAAAAAAAATCAATCGGTTCGAGGCTCAGTCTTTGCTTACTAAAACTATTAAAGGAGCGTGACCAGATCACATTTTTTTCATGGGTGTTGAGATTTTGTACCATATCGTGTACCATAATGTTGCCGCTCTCAATATGTATATTTTCACAGATATCGCAAACAAAAAAATAAATAAATAAACACCGATGTTTTGTATTTTATTTATTTCATAAAACAGTGCAGTGATCACACTAACCCAGCTTTTTACTTCCAGATCCAAATGATTGTTAGGTTAGAACGAAGTCCATTTTCTGGAAAAACCTGAACACGATCATTTAATGTTTATTTAAAATTCCAAATTTCTATGCAGAATGAGGGCGCTCTTTGTCGCATATCACTGTAGAAACACATGTATAAAAAAAAAAACAGGAAATGTGTCACACTACTTAAATTTTTATAATTCAGTTGTTTTTTTTTTGTTTTTTTAAAAACCAAGATATTTTAGTTGAGAAAACTCACCAGCTAGGAAGTTGTTTTCTTTCTGGTCGTTAATCGTTACCAGATTGGCGCCATTTTTTTTGCAGATTGCCTGGGCTTCCTCCCATGTTTCCCCGTAACCGCGAATCCACCAGTCCATTTTAACTAAATAGCATGAATCTCCAAAAGACAACCAGTTCCTGTCGCACCCTTTCAAATCTGCAGTCAAAAAAAATAATAATAATTAAGTGATTTCTAGTGCATCGTTTCTCTCAAAATTCACTTCTCAAAACGATGCGCGTCACAATTACGCGTGCGCAAAAAGGCTCAGTGTGAATTCACTATTACATTAAACGCTCAAGTTGTTCGAAGTGACGACACAACGAGCATCATCACAGCGCATGTAGTTCATGCACTACAGGGAAGGTTTCCATGGTAACGGGAAGGTCTATAGGCTGCATGTAATCCTTTAAACAGTAGCAGATCCAGCCTCATTAAAACACAGAAATACATGGATTCCAAGGGGCTGTAGCCCCCGCTTTTTTTTTGTATTCCTGAATCCGCCACTAGTGTTGAAGTTTGAAATAATGCTCTCATATACACATATGTAATTGTGTATGTTTTAGTGATCGTTCATTGTTGATGTTCAGTGTATGGCCAAATAAAAAAAAGTGTTTTACGAAAGATTTGTCTTGAATTAAATTGACTTCTGCCCATGACTGCAAATAGAAGATGTCTGCTTTCCACTCACTCATTCCACAGATTCTCCCAACGAAATTTGGTTTGCATTTACAGCGCCAAAACATTCTTCCATAGCTCCGATATCTCTCACAATTCCCACCATTCTGACATGGGTTCGGTGAACAATCTAGGAAGAAACAGACAAAAATACACTCTGCTCTTTCAAAATGTGCGGGAAAACCTGTATAGGCCCGTTTACACTCGATTCGCCTTTGCCGAATTGAACTCCGCAAAATTGTAAAAAAGGGGAGTTGAAGCCGGGTAGGTACTAAGTGTAAACGCAAAAGGTGAATTGAAAAATGGCGGATCAGACCCGGGTCTGATTCGCCTTTTTCAAGTCACCTTTGGGGTAGGGTTGAACCCTGCTACCCGAATACAGATTCGGCAATTTGAGTGTCCTTGGGGCAGTCCCCGCCGTGTGGTAGATTTAATTGACCAATCTGGCACCAGTTCCGCAACACCTAACAACTCACGCATGCGCTGCAGTTACAACTAGTGGCGACTTTTGCGGTTTTTGAAGGCGAGTTGAAGCCGGATCGAGGTGTAGTGTAAACGCGACAAATGTTTAGTTTTGTGGTCGCAATAAAAATGCTGGGTCTGTATTCATCTTTGCCGGTTCGAGTGTAAACACGATGTATTAGAATGTAGAAAACTGATTTGGTTTACAGTGGTATAAATGTTAATTAAACTATTTTTAAATGTCGGCCGGGAAATATACGGGATCCCTTGTTATGGCACAAATCATTACTATTTTGACACTGTGGAATAAAAGTCAAATCTAATATTGATTTAGCTTGCGTCGGGGAGACTGAATGTTAATTAGGGTTTGTTTTTTGCCCTTACCCAACGTAATTATTAACACTGTATACTCGGTGCTTTCCCGAGACACTATGAAAAACTTCATAGAGGGCTCGGGTCCCCGTTACGAAATGATTCGAACCGGCCATTCAGTACCAGCTAGCTCGGTGGTCGAGTGGTTAAGACGTCTGCCTTGTTTGCAGAAGGTCGCTGATTCAAGTCCCACCCGAGCACTCTATGAAGTTTTTCAGTGTCTCGGGAAAGCACCGGGTATACAGTGTTAATAATTATGTCACACGAGGGGAAAAAACAAACCCTAATTAACATAAAGTCAAATCTAGCGGTACAAAAACATAATGAAATTTAGAAACGAGTTGTTACGATGCATGTTTTAAAATTACCTACACTATACATGAAACGTGACCCGTCATCCAATAGGCCTATACTATACTGACTTACCTGACGAACACCACACAACATGCAAGGCTGCAAGGAAAATACATAATAAGATATGGGGTGATATTGTTTTGTATATTTTTTTTAAAAATCAACACTTTTCTTAACAATTTTTTTTTACATGTTTAACACCGATATGTTTAAATTTCATTCCACTTTTAAAGATAGTATACATGATTGGTAAACTGTTACAAAAAGTTTTATCCCCCTGTGTGATTGAAGATATGCTTGATTAAAACCAGCTCCGTACTTCGTCTAGCTTTTGAGAAAACAGTCAAAAAAGGGTTTGCCCTGAACCACTTTGTCCTGAACCACGGCCTGTGCACGAAGTTTTTTTGGGGCGAGGTAGTGTTTGGACGAAGTGATTTGGGGTGAATGGCACTTGGGCGAAGTGGCTTCTGGAGCGAAATGGTTTTGGGGCGAATTAAATTTACGTCTCGCGAGACGAAAAATATTTTTTTGGCTCATTTCTTAAAGACTATAGCACTTCAGACAAAACTATTTCAGGGGAAGTTTTCTGCCGTCATCATGTTTATATCGAGTAAGTTATGTGTACATCTGTGAACATTTCTGATTCTTCGAGATACCAATCATGGTACTGCGAATGAGCATTTAGCATAATCAGTAAAGCATTTCAATATACAAACAAATGGCTTAAAGCTACATTGTAATCACACATTCATAAACATATGTTTATGGCATTTAACTGATAATAGACAGGGCGAAAACAACTGGAAGAGATTTTGCCACTTTTCCTATTTTTTGTTGTGTGCTTTATGGTGTTCTGACTCACCAAGTGTAAAAACCACAAGTGGAAGCAGGACTTTTGCAGTCTCCATGCCAAGTGATTCTTGTGTGTCCCTGTGGGTTTTAAAAAGACATACATATGCTACATGTATACATGTATGCTGGTTCATTAAGAGATTAAAAGTGGGTTTGAATGGTCTTAAACATACGTTTATTTAAAACCGGATAGGGGCCTGGACGCTAATAATGGCCCTAGCCCTACAGAGGGATAAACCCTTCAATGAGATAACCACCCCTCCCAGAGATCATTTAAGATATGCTTCAAACCCCTGCCCGGCTTGTCCCAATTATTAAATATGATAGGGCGTCCATTGGTAGGGCGTCTGCACCTTATAAACAGAAGGTCCAATTCCTGGTGGAGCCAAGTTGCTTTTCACTGCATCCAGATTTCCCAAACTCATGGACATTTTGTCCACATTTGTATCTTTCTTATATTTAGGACATGTTTATCAAGTTTTGTCAAAGTTGTGAGGTTTCACAGCTAATGTATAACAGCATTAGTTGTATAACCCTCAAATCCGCATTTCCGAAAATGACGGGAGAGAAAAAAATCAGGGGAAATGGTTGGCGATGGAATCTTTGTTTCTTACGTTAGTGACTAATTTACAAATCATTCATCGGCAGAAAAAATTCTGAATATAAGACAATTTAAGCGTTTTAAACTTCGAATTGTGAAAGAAGAATGAGACTTTTGGACTCACCACAAAAAATATTGGGCACTGCAAACCAAATAATCTACTTCTGCAGCTACGGTGTTGAGCAGAACTGCAAACCATGGAGCAACGCATACAGATTTATAGTAATGAAATTGGTTAATTTCACCCCTCGCTGTATGCTGCCCACCACTGATTATTTCTAGATAAGTTTTGCCAATCTGCCAATAATTTAGTAATTCAGCGGTGTTCCCACGTATCTGCCTAAATTAGTTTGTACTTTATTTGGGTCCGTCAAAGTTGTTGAACCAATTGATTATTTTGCCACGTGTACGAACAATATTTGTTTATACGAAAACAGGATTGCCGGTAGTTCTATTACTGCACAGAGAGAGTCAGGTGGGAAAGATGCAAACTAATTTTGCTGGACAGAAATTGAATAGGCTTCCGCCTTGAAAAGAGTAAACTTAGTTACAAGTGATTGGCTAAAAGTTAAGACCAGGTCAAACACCATAAACACTGACTCTTGAGTTATTTCTACATTCATTGTATAAATATTCTCACCAAAGACAGCGCTGCCAAAAGATCATACTTTGCCACACTCCGAGGCGACCGCCCCGGGGCGAGATTTGCTACACTGACGGGCCATCCATAGCCGTCAAGTTTAAGTTCAAAACATGGTGTGTACAATGTGGACAATGGACGTGTTTACACGTCAACTGTGAAAGATGGCAGCAAAGCTGACATATTAACTCGTCAACCGCCCCTGTGACTATACACGGTCAGAACATTCTGCTGGATCAAATGGTGAAAGTGTGATTTGCCACTGGCTTAGCTATGTCAATATAGGCCAAGTTCGATCAAGTGACTACAGTTAAGTTATACAGAGTCCCTCGAACAACGGAAATAAGCCGTCGTTCGAGAGATGCTAGTTGACTATAGTCATAGTTAACTATAGTCGCTTGATCGAACTTGGCCATATTTTGTACATGTATATTGGGTTCATTTTGCCTTCAACTTAATATTGGAATTCGTAAGTTTAAACAGCTAAATTAAAAAAAATTCTAAAATTTTAAGTGTTTTTTTTCCTCTTAACACAACACTACTTAAAGGTCCTGTAGATGATCTGTTTTTGAGTGATATTGCGAATAAAACCATTATAAATCAAAAGAAAGACATCAACAAACTCATCCGAAGAAATTTCAGCTTTGTCAAATGTACCACGTTTAAAAAAAAACATGAAAATCCATATGCGTTTTCCTGGTCTTGGCAGGGTGTTTCAAATATTCGTTCTCAGTTGATCGAGCACTATGTGACTTGCATCATGCACTCTGTGGCGCACATCATATACTGCGTGTGCGCGCGATCCATAAAAATGCATCGCGTTGGAACACGCACACGCAGTACACAGCGCCCATGCATTTTGGACCGCGTAGATGCAAACCAAAAATAAGTAAATCGTTTGCAAACCATCTAAATAATTTCATCTTTACGGATTATTTTCTGGTAAAATTGTATCGTTTTGAGCGGAAACCTTTCATTGGGTAGTTGCTATTAATTCAATCTTTACTTTCAAAACTTTTCCCCAGTAAACTCGTCGATTACTTTTTGGGGTCATTGCAAATGATAACTGGGCCTTTAAGTTTATGATTGTGGTTATTAAATCATCACTCAAAAAACACCATTGTGTCTTGCCCATGGACACAAACATGTTGGCACAAGTTGGGCTTGAACCCATAACCTGTCAATCACTAGACCACACTGTTTAGCCAAAATGGCGGTTTTGTGCAAAGAGCGAATGAACTTTATGATCAAACTCTTGCACTTTCTGTGTCTTTGGATAGACCCGAATGTCCTTTTGAATTCTTTGACGCCAGATGTTTTGTTTGGCATTTTAACCAACTCCAACTAATTAAAAAATCATTAAGAAGTTTGTTAATATGCAACACTTTAGTCAAAGCAAAGTTTGCCTCAGATTTAAAGATAGTTTTATATTGACTATACTAAAGAAACAATATGATTAAATAACCAAAGACACAAAGGTAATTACGTGGGATCCTGAATAATTATTTTTAAAAACCTGCATTGGACACGAAAGTACAAGAGTGTATTCGGTTGGCAGCTGGGCTAAAATATAATCTAAAAATTGCGAGTCGCTGGGGAAGTTTGTGGGTGAGCTAATCAATTTCATTACTATAAATCTTTGTGCGTTGCTCCGTGGTTTGTAGTTCTGCTGATGACGGTAGCAGAAGTCTAACATTTGGTTTGCAGTGTCCAATATTGTCGTGGTGAGTCGACCAATCTCTTGTTCTTTGAATTAAATAAACACAACGATCGTTGCAAACTCTAACAGATCAAAAGGTTACTAAAATTTGCACGCGGCCGACTAAACGTTTTTTTTTTTTTACAATCTCTTTGCAATACTCCGTTTTATTTCATGAAGAACGTACGTATTTTCCTTTTTTTGTTTTCTACGTATGTATGTGATAATTTAATACGTACGTACGTGATAATTTTATATGTATGTACGTGATAATAATACGTACAAATGTTCTAAAGAAATGTCTAAAATCATAAAAAGATTATAGCCTGCAAGCCACAGGCTTAAAGGTAGAATACATGATTGGTATCTCGAAGAATCAGAAATGTTCACAGATTTACACATTAAACACATTATGACAATATAAACATAACTGTACAAAACTTTCCCTGAAATGGCTTTGTCTGAAGTGCTATAGTCTTTAAAGATAGTATACATGATTGGTAAACTGTTACAAATAGTTTTATCCCCCTGTGTGATTGAAGATATGCATGATTAAAACCAACCTGAGCAAAAACCAGCTCCGTACTTCGTCTAACTTTTGAGAAAACAGTCAAAAGAGGGTTTGCAGTTATTTCGCCCCAAAACCACTTCGCCCTGAACCACGGCCTGTGCACGAAGTGGTTTTGGGGCGAAGTGGCATTTGGGCGATGTAGTGTTTGGACGAAGTGATTTGGGGCGAAATGGCAATCGGGCGAAGTGGTTTGGGGGCGAAATGATTTTTCGTCTCATGAGACGAAAACTAATTGTTTTACTCATTTCTCAAAGACTATAGCACTTTAGACAAAACCATTTCAGGGGAAGTTTTCTACGGTCATCATGTTTATATTGTGTAAGTTAGGCGTAAATCCGTGAACATTTCTGATTTTCGAGATTACCAATGATGTATACTGCCTTTAAGAAATGAGCAAAACAATTATTTTTCGTCTCGCGAGACGTAAATCATTTTGCCCCAAAACCACCTCGCCCTGAACCACTTCGGCTTGAAGCACTTCACCCAAAGGCTATTTCGCCCCAAAACCACTTCGTCCAAACACTACCGCGTCCAAATGCCACTTCGCCCCAAAACCACTTCGTCTAAACACTACCGCGTCCAAATGCCACTTTGCCCCAAAACGACTTCGTGCACAGGAAGTGGTTCAGGGCGAAGGGGTTTTGGGGCGAAGTGAACCATTTTTTGACCGTTTTCTCAAAAGTTAGACGAAGTACGAAGCTGATTTTTGCTCAGGTTGGTTTTAATCATGCATACCTTCAATCACACAGGGGGGGTGAAACTATTTGTAACGATTTACCAATCATGTATACTACCTTTAAATTTTAAGACGATATTTCAAGCGAAATGTAATAACATTTTAGCATCTTTTCCTAACTTGTGAATTTGTCTCTTTAAAACCCAGAGCGAATCTCTCAGCATGAAGACTGCAAAAGTCCTACTCCCAATAGTGGTTTTCATGCTTGGTGAGTCAGGGCATGATGACGCCACAAACTAAAAAAACTACAGTTGTCTTCTAAAAATAAACACAGCAAAAGTGGTTTATGAACTTTAAAAGTTTATCTATGCAGAGAAATAAAATATTTACTACATGTAGTTTCCATATAATAAATAGGCCTACTTTGAAAAATAAGTCAAATACTAACTTTAGATCATCAATCTGCCAACGGCATTTTAAATTTACTAAACACCAGCAGCCGATTTCACGAATACTTATGCACTGCGCAACATTCCTGTGATGCATGTAATTACACGCAAGCCTATGGGACTTGTGCCATATCCAAAAGTTGCGCAAGCTACGAAATTTTTCGTGAAATCTGCTGCTGGTGGAGTCGGAATTTCGACCAACTGTCAGGATGAATACAACAAAATTGGCATTCAAAATTGTCTAACAACTGATATTTGTTCACTCGTTTTACAGCATTGTGTATACGTCTTGGCCAAACAGCTGAAGGTTAGTCCGTAGGCCTATATAGCTAGATTAATGTTAAAAATGTAATAAATATCCATAAAAATGGAAACCCACCCAACCACCACCCAATCCCAACCCCCCTCCAAAAAAATGTATAATATAAATTGTATCAAATAAAGCAGAAAAATTGCTTCCGTGGTATATAATAAACGCTTTTTGACGATTACCAGGCAGAGTTTTAATTTAATACAAATCACTAAATGAAACTCTGATATCTATGAAACCAGCGCAAAAATCCATTATACTATACTTTGCTCTATATCAGCGGATATACAGGGAAGGAGACCTTAGTTACCGGATTAGTCTATATAAAGTAGATCCTACACAGCTACATACAAAACAATAGAGTTATTTATGTCTAGAACTCTGCTCAACTGTATTTAACAAATGGCGAAACCCAAGCCCCACAAACCTTGTTATAGCTTCATCCTTTTTTCTACAAGTATATGTATGATCTTTCTAGACATAATCAGAATTTGGTTTTTTTTTACCTTTTTCTGTCTCAGTTTGTCAGTGTAATTATGATACACATGTATTGAGTTTCTTTCATCTGGTTTCAGAACACAGTAGAAAACCAGATCCCTACAAATTAAAACGGTCTTTTTAACATGAAATTTCAGACCCTTGTTCATCTAAGCCATGCAAAAATGATGCCAAGTGTGTAAAGGCCAGAGAGAGTTATCGCTGCAACTGTAAGCGTGGATTTGCCGGCAAACTCTGCGAGATAGGTGAGTTGAAATCTGTATGTTTACTCTGCGCAAAAACAACAATTTTCTGACGTTGGCCCCCTCAGAAATTTGGAAAAATCATCACTTGACACGTGATTCAACCAATGATAAGCTTTAAAAAAGAATGTCCTTTAGTAGGTGCATTAATTTATTTAGCTTTAACGTGACGTGTATTAACACATACTTACACAAGCACGTTTAAAGGCATTGGTAATCTCAAAAATCAGAAATGTTCACAGATTTACGCCAAACTTACACAATATAAACATGATGACCGTAGAAAACTTCCCCTGAAATGGTTTGGTCTAAAGTGCTATAGTCTTTGAGAAATGAGTAAAACAATTAGTTTTCGTCTGATGAGATGAAAATTAAATTCGCCCCAAAACCATTTCGCCCGAGTGCCATTTCGCCCCAAATTACTTCGTCCAAACACTACATCCCCCAAATGCCACTTTGCCCCAAAACCACTTCATGCACAGGCCGTGGTTCAGGGCAAAATAAAATTCTTTTTACTAAGAATCCTGCATTAAATGGGCAAATATATAGTTAAGCTAAAAATGTGACTTTTCACAAACACAAAAACACTTGTAATTTTCTCATCCACATAGTTCTATCACTTTTACCACGTGCTGCACTTCTACGAAATGTTTTTTCTTTTTAGCACTGTATTCCAAAACCGCAGTGCTTTTGTTTTATTACTACGTTACAGATATTTGTAAGTTGAACCCGTGTGAGAACGGAGGGCATTGCAGATATTCAGAGTTTTATGGATATCGCTGCAGTTGCAAGAGAGGATACGCCGGTAAAAAATGCGAACGCAGTGAGTACAATCTTTAGATTGGTTTCAGTCCAAGTCAAAAAAGGACAACCATAATTCCAAGGTTGGATTTTGCAGTTTTTATGGCCAAACATTTTAAGTACATATACTTGCATACAACACTGCTTAATTGCTGTCCAAATTTTAACCGGTCTTATTTTTAATTTTTATTTTCCTTAATTTAATTTCAGAAAGCTGTTCACCAAATCCATGCCAGAATGGTGGGGAATGTAAAAAGGGTTACAAGGAAAAATGCAAATGCAAACCAGGATTTACTGGAAGGTACTGCCAAGTAGGTATGTGTAAAGATATGGGGGCCGCCATTTTGGATTAACACTATGGTGCAAAGACAGCAACATCAACACTGTGCCATTTTACCCATTTTGCACCAATAGCGTTATACCAAAATGAGAGTGCCCACATTGACACAACAGTTTAGAGTTCGCCCTCTAGCTTGCTATGGTGCAAATGCATAGTTCCAAGATTGCCCAGTTAACCCCGCCCCTTAGATACTGTTCCTATGTGCTCACAAGCCATCGCAAAAAAATGGCAACACAACGTACAAAGCAACGGGACTCGGCATGGAAAGCACAGATTCATTGGAGAAAACTCAAAGGTATTTATGTTTTAGGGTCGACAGTTACCGTAGCACACACTGAGCGAAGGGCTGACATACATTCATAGAAATGCGTTTTCCTACCTTTGAACAGCGAATCGCCCGACTTTGAAACCAAAATTCACCCGGTCACTGGCGCATACAACATGTGCAAACTGTATATGGGCCGAAAATCGCGTGATTTTTCATGATGCAATGCACTTTGACCTATGTGGGCGCTGTCTGCTAGCTCTGCTGTGATTAGTCGGCGGGTCCGGCTTGATTGACAGGTCGGAACTACGCATTGGAACCGTGTTCATGTACTGCAGAAGATTACACCTTTTTAGTAATATTTCTTCCTCAGATCTTAAGAAGGAATGCGAGCTGCGTTGGCATGGTTTTGGCGATTCCTGCTATTACATTGTTAGGACTGCGTATGCCCAAGCGATAAATCGCAAGTCGTGGGAGAAAGCCCAGGCTGATTGCAAAGCCAAGGGTGGCAACCTGGCCAGCATCAACAGTCAAGAAGAAGGCGATTTCCTAAAGAGTAAGTAATGATCTCTCTGTTATGCCTAAGTCACATTTCCAAGGGGTCCCGGGGGGATGTAGCCGGGCTCTGAAGTCGGGGGGACACCGGGCCCCACAGTCAGAATGTATGCTTGCCGGCGGGCACTCGGGTGGCTTTCGTAGAAAATTGGCGAAATTCTTTGCCCGTTTATCGGTCGGTGTCCGGCAGGCACCCGTCAGATGCCCTGGCTTCATTTGCCTCGTAAGTCAAATGGTAACAGTGTTCATAAAGCTCCGCCCGGCAACAACCTTTGGGCGTGTTTGTTTCACGACAGATTCGAATCCAGATCCCGAGTTATTTTATGCGCAGAAACAAACGTAACTGCTCTCAACTAGTCATGTCAATTGGATCTGCGCAGATCTGGATCCGTCCGAAACAAACTCGCCCTTTGACTCGTGTTTCCATAGTTCAAAGCGAGACCCTGTGTCGTTTGTTTTGCATCTTCTGGGGGCTTCCCCGGTGTAAACCCCTTGTTACACGGTGTAAGCATCGCGAACAACCCTAACATTATGAAGACTACAGTCCATCTAATGGAATTTGAATGGGTGTTCACGATCACATGAACGGGTTGTGTATACCGTAATCTATTTTCTTATTCAGGTAAAATAGGCAGTTGCTACAGTGAGAGTCTCTGGATTGGTTATAGTCGGAACGAAAATGACGGCGCCTTCAAATGGAATGACGCATCAAAGGTATCTGAAGCTACCACAGGGAATTGTGTCTATTATATTGTACATGTATTACACATCAAGTAAATTATTTTAGTTTTGGCAAATGGACAGATAATTTTTACATGGGATTCAAATCGTACATTGATAGCGGTAAGAATTAAGAATTTGAATTAATTGATTTAATTGATCACTCTCAAATGACGTCACTTCCTACAATTTGCGCCGTATTTTGAACAAATTTCAAGCAACACGCGCACGTGTTTGGAACATTTTTTAGGGTGTGCATCCACGTACTTGATGGCGTTTAATACGCAGTTGAATTTTACCTATAAAGATCGCGTCTGTGAGAGTGGTCAATAGAAAAATTGATTTGATAGAAAAATCTAAATTTAGGAGTGGAAAATATTAAAGATTTTCTTAGAAAACACAGACTATTTTCAGCCGGTCTAATATGTTTTGTGCACAAGGTCTGTACTGGCATGATCAACTTCTTAATTCTTTCTCTGATTAAATTTGTCAATAGGGCCTACAAATATCTTAAATTCCAACTCACTTTTTGCCGCACCTCGAATTTCATTATTTTCTTTTTCAGTCGGACTTCAAGAACTGGGTCGCTAAAAGCAATAAGGGTGACAACTGTGCATTTCTTCGACCCAGAGACTTTGGTAGCATGTGGTACGGCGACGGTTGCTCGTCTAAAAAGGGCTACATATGCGAGAAGGCTTTGGGGAAAAGCAATTGGTGAGTGGGCTTCAGTTTTGGAGACACTACGGAGCAGACGAACAACTACCGGTACATTCGTCAGAAGCATGTTTCTTATGTCATTACCGAGTTGACGAATGATTAGCTTAACAGTTGCTTACTTCAGAATAAAATAATTTTGAAATACGTCGGAATCAAGACCCTAATACAGAAACAGTGGCATTGTTACCAAGGCATTTACCGTGATGTTGCTAAAATTATTTCAAGTTCATGTACACAGTACATAATCAAATCGGGAATTAAGGTAACTCTTATAAATACAGAGAATACTTCTTCCAAACGGAACACTTTTCTTTTCTATGTCCCTTTCAAAATTTTGTTTTATTTCCAGATCCAGCCGTGGGGATGACTGCAAGAATTTCAAGAATTTCAGTCCACATTTTAATTTGAAAATAGAAGCGCAATTGCTAATTCAACTCTCGGTAAATTTGTGTTAAAGATTATTACAGTGCAACAGTGAGGGAAATAACATGCCCCGTCAAACTTAAAGGAACACACCGGCTTACTGTTCTGTTTACCAGTTTACTAATGCAGCATTGTAGCATCATTGCCAATAATTTTTCGATAGTCGTTGTGAAAAACAAATCATCAAAATGTCACAAAATTAACAAAAGAGGCCAAATGTTGGGCTATACGCTTTACCAGCCATTTGGCGCTGTATTGTGTATGATGTGCTTGTAAATAAAGGTGGCATTCGATAAGCTTACATGGGTTAAAACGTATTTAACCTGGTTTCCACGACTCATCACACCTTGCATGATCCTCACCAGGTCAGCGCTGACTTGACGAAGCAACTCAAACGCAACTAGTTGGTTTCTTCAACGGCCGCAATAGTAGTGTTTTTTCTTCGGATATTATTCGTTATCGCCACAAAGATGCGAAAATCTGACAGATTCTCTCGTCCATATCAACACCCAGAAATCTGATTGTTTGGAAAAATGCTCAAAAACGGCCAAATTTGATGGTTTCTTTACAGGATCTATTTAGTTTATTTCGGAAAGACTTTCAGAATAATGTATGGGTCTATTTCGAGACCAAAATAGCCCAACGAAGCCAGTGTGTTCTTATAAGTCTACGAAAGTTGGTAAACTAATCAAATTGTAATTTTTGTGAATTGGTGAATTTTTGTGAATTTCAAAACATACACGCTGTGTTTACCTCTTAAAATACTCATTACGAATAATGCTCTGTTTACATTTTCTTGGCAATAAAACCCTAAATTTAATTAAAAACTAATAACGGAGAATATCAAATATTTATTTTTTGACTACAGAAATATCTTTAAATGCGGCAAGTTTCAAAAGATCAAGCTATAGATATTATTAATGGATGTGCTACTAAAACTTAAATTCAATATGGACCTAAATACCTGCTCCGGTAAAATCGAGGAATAGCTCCCAGTTTGGGCATTTTCGAGTGAATGGGTTTTCTCTTGATAACATCTGTTCAGGTACCTTATATTGCATTTGAAAATGATGATGCAAGAAAGATATGCTGTTACGACCAAAATGTTTTTGAAAAAGCTACAGCCGATTTCACGAATCCTTACGCACTGCGTAAGCCCACTTGCGCAACTTTTTATTGCGTAAGCTGCGCAACATTCTTGTGATAATTATACACAAGCCTATGGGGCTTATGCCATTTTCAAAAGTTGCGATAAGCCACGCAATTTTTCGTGAAATTGGGTGCTGCTTTCTTAATAAAATTTGTAATATTCCAAAAACAAAAACCACTTTAAAAGTCCTCCGTTATCCTTTTTGCAGATATAAACAATGTTGTAATTACTCGGATTCGAGACTCGGACTCGAGTCCCGATTTTCACTGAGTTGACTTGAGACTCGAGCCTCAAATGACTTGACTTGACTCGGACTTGTACATTTTTTGACTTGGGTCTGCCAAAAATGAAACTGAACTTCTATGCGTTTTTTGTCATTTTGAGGACCGAACTGTATTTCAGCATTAAGCTTTCTTATTATAAAATGGAGCATTCTTGGCTAAAACAACAAAAATACCTGAATGCAAGTTTCAGTGTTTCCACTCATTTTGAAATTAGCTTGAACAAATTTATTGTTGACTACTTGACCCAAACCGACTTGACCATCATGCCTGACTCGAGCAGAGGGAGACATATTATAACCCAGGATATAAGCACACTAGTCTAGGCTATATAATATTATTAAACAGCGGGCCCCGATTACATAATTTTGGTACTTTTGGGAGACGCTCGTCATTTTGCCGTGACAGGTCACATTAATTGTGAAAAAGTGCAAAATAAATTGAAAAATCCACCAAATTCAATCACTGGTAGTCGGCCTTAGTGTCAAACGTGATCCCGAAACGTTGGATAATGTAACTTGCACTGAAGTTTGCACAGCGTATACATTCTGGAATGTCTTTCCCCTGTACTAGTTGAGCCAGGAATCCTGAGACCAAAACAGGGAAAGAATTTAAAGGAGAATTGTACCCAAGAAACAAAAGACCTTGTGCTCAACAAGTGCAACTCCTAAATTATTTTAATGCAAAGAACAAGAAATACCACCCACTCAAAAGCGGATACGAACTGGACAAAGAATGACGTCTTTGTGTACAAGTACTTTGTGCATTCATATGCCAATATACGGAAAAGTTGTATGCAAAACCGTCATTCTCTGTACAATATTCGGCCAAAATGGCGGCGCCCATAAAAAAAATTGCCATTCTTTGTGAAGTTTGTATCCCTCTTTTCTTGTTCTTTGCATTACAATAATTATACTCCATTCGCAGTGGTTTGCGCGCCCTGTTTCGCCTGCTCCAACCACTGCTCAACTTGGCAATAATTCCTGCGACGCGCTGCATGACGTCACTTAACACCAAGGCTGGATAACACTTGCCATGATTGGCCGGGTGACATGTTTACTGTGTCAGGTGACAGAATCTGGCCAATCATGGCAAGTGTTATCCAGCCTTGGTGTTGGGTGACGTCACGCAGCGCTTCGCAGGAATTATTGCCAAGTTGAGCAGTGGTTGGAGCGGATGAAACCGGGTGCGCAAACCACTGCGAAAGGAGTGTATACATTAATGTACAAGTTGTATTTGTTGGGCACAAGGTCTTTTGTTTCCTGGGTACAATTCCCCTTTAATACTAAGACAGCAAATATTGCTAAACTAAGTGAAAAAAATTGTTTAAATCATCCTGAAATAATCATCTGGTTAATTCTATGCAGCAGACACTCTGCACGGGAGCGGCGGCCATGACAGGGGGCAGTCCTATTGTCACTGTGCATCATGCATGAGTAGGCACTTTGTGGATCTATTGTTACATCATTTAAATATGGAAAACGTGCCCCCTGTCATGGCTGCCGGTGCAATGGGTCTATACCAAGTGTTAATTTTGATTTGAAATCAAAACAAAGCACATTTTTAAACTTTTAAACTTTCCTTTCCAAGAAAAATTTAAAAGTTTGAAAACGTGCTTGTCACTTTATAAACCCACCAGTATAAGGAAACACATTAAAACCGTAACTGGAATTTTGGCACACTATTGCAGTGTCTACACCAAGGGTCACGAAAAAATTCATATTAGGAATTATGTCGCCAAGTTAGTCCAGCTTTGAATTGCATAACATTTGACGTTCTTCCATGAACGACTTTATGCAAAGCATGATGCGTACAAAACAACGACAGAAATTATTTCAATAGAGGGCGCTTTAGACTTAAACGAATGCAATACTGTCTTTACGTACCTCCAACAAACGCGTCCCCTGCTCCGTTTGTGTCCACGATTTCTTCTTCTTTCAGCGTTATCACGGGATATTTAGCCACCTTACCATCTGAAGGACAAAAATGACAATTATTTGCATTTAAAGGCCCATGATTAGGGATTTTTATCAATGAAACCTATGCTATGAGACTACTCTACTCAGTTACAGTCATAAAAATCCTATTTGGAGCTTGTTTTGGAAGGTTAAAACAAAGGTTTTTAGTTTTTATGCTAATGAAAATATGCATATTCATGAGCAAGATTATGATTGTCACAAGAGGCAAACACAGGAAAATCACATTCACTTGTGCACAAGATTCCACTTTTTTCTCAAACTTGCTGAAACTTTTGTAAGCCATGACAAAACTGGGGGTGGAAACTGCAGCAATTTGCCATAACTCCAACTTGAAGTCTGTTTTTTCTTTACTTTTCCCATGTCTTCCTGAAGTGATGCACCCCAAACAGCGCCCTCTTTCTGTGATTTACTGCAATGAAATCTTCAAAGTTGAAAAAGGCTACCTTTGATTGATTTTACATCAAAGCGAACAATAGTAATGTCTTGCTAAACAAGTAATCCATTATATGCAGCAAAGACTAGGCATAAAGTTGTTTAGCATGTCATGGCCCTTTAATTCGCTTAAAGGAGCGTGCCCAGATCACATTTTGTGTGCCCCCATTTTTCCCATGGGTGTTGAGATTTTGGTACCATATTATTTATCGTATTTTTCTCATCATTCTGAAATTTCATGCTCTCGATATCTTCCATATATAGCAGTCCAGAATGAAGATTGCAAATTTCCCGTTTTCTTTATGAAGCAAACGTTTTGGTCATTGCAAATACAAATATATACAGCGCTAAATAGCGCCCCCTACATACCGTGAGCCACTATGGTATCTCCAGCGCCCTGGGTGATGACGACTATGCGCTGACGTTTTGCGTTCTTCTTAGGTAAAGCAGCTGCCTTAAGTGCTACTTCTTCAAGATTTTCCGTCTTGAGGAGAATACACATATAAACATAAAGAGCATTGGAAAAGCATGTCGTCATTGAACAACTGGACCGAGGGGTAATTATACTTTGTTCGAGGGTCTCTGGCAGAAACTGTGTGCTAGAATTCGACTGTAGAACAAATTCGAGCAAAGAGTACAGTCTCGGCGTTAGTATTTGCCTTGGAAGACGGGTTAGCATGCCAACCCGGGTTAGTGTGTCCTTGGAGATAGCGGGCAGTAAAAGCGTTTGGCATGTAGTTGGAAAATGTGTGGATGGAACCATTGTGTTGTTACAAAACCAATTGCGATGAAAGTGCTCTGACTGCATAAAAGCTCAAGAAAAATTTGAAGAAGTATTATCGCCAGCGATCGTCATGTTGTTTATGCTGCATGATTGATCAATCGATATCCCACACGCAGGGTTATTGTGCTCAGGCCTGTTTTCTTGAGTACAACCAGAAACGTGACGTAATCACTGGTTCAACCAATTATCCCTCATCAGCTTTCGTTGCCGACGTCTGAAGCAGACCATTGAATCATGCCAGAAATATGTTTCTTGCTATGATTGCAAACCGAGCCTATAGTTGGTGTACCCGGGTGGGTACATGTGCAGAACTGCAGTGTGAAAAGGGTCAATGATGACCCATGTAAGAGGCAACCCGGATATGCTCCTCTGGGTTAAATTTTGACGTGTGAAACGAAATACTGGGTTAAATTTAACCCGGGTTATTTGCAGCTACCCGGGTAGAAAGTTACCCTGGTTGGAAGTGGGTAGTGTGAAAAAGCCTTTGTATTGCTAAATGGGATGCATAAATATTTATTTGTTTTAACCACAAACACTCAATAAGTGAATAAAAAACACCAACTCACCCCAAAGTTCTGTTCCTTAGCGAATGATGCAAATTCCTTTTTTTTAAAAAAGACAAGAATAGAGAGAGAAAAATATTCTATAAGCCTCATTATAAATTATGAAATACGCCAATACTATATAACTCCAAGTTTGGTTGTTTCATTTCAATGGTGATCAGGCACCATACCAGATGTTGTATTCGTTACTTTGCCCAGTTGCGCTACCATGCAACACCGAGAGAAAAATTGGGTCCATAGGGAAAACCTGAGGGAGTATATCAACTGTGCCTTACAGCTCAGCTGGTAGAGCATCTGTCCGGCGAGTCAGAGGTCTCGGGTTCAAATCCCGATAAGGCCCTTACGATTTTTCTCTCATCTCAAGTTTAGTTATATAACTCGAAACATTAAACAAATAAACTGGATTCTTACAGTTTCGTTTCCGAACAGGTAGTCAACGTAGGGCATGACTTTCATCTGTGGATCTTTGAAAAACTGACAGATGAACGGTGCCGATAAATTGTGCGCAAAGACTTTGTTTGTCTCGCACGCGTGCTCTGCGACAGCCAGTATTGCGTCTGGGGCAACTGTCAGATGAAAACCCTGAAAGGGACAAAAATGGATTTGACATAAATTAACTCAATTCCCCAGGCTTATTTTCACTAAACAATTTTTCTAGAAAAATCTGAATAAGTTCTTTTAAAGGCCCTTTGTATCATTTGCAAGATAAAACTTTTTACAGATTCGTGAAAAAAAAGTGTAGCATATCTAAGGAAGAATGTTGGTAAACTAGCCTGAAGAAATGTTAGCTACTTACATGTAGATGCATCCATGCTTGAAAATATGGATTTTATGTTTTAGAAAACCACCTTTGGTTGTACCATTTTAGACAGAAATAAATTCCTGTGGTGTTTGTTACCATTGTTATCAACACTTTGAGTGAGGTTTTTCTCGTCAACTCATGAAAAAAAAAATTTGGTCATTGCAAATGATACAATGGTCCACTGTATCAAAGGAACAATGTATCATTTGTAGATGATTTGTTTTTAAATTTTTTTTTTACAAATATGTTTTTTTTTTTAGGTGAATGCAAAAAATAATTTCATGTTCATTTTAAAAAAATAAATTTTCAGTTAAATTTCTACAGAATGGTACTCGTCATGAAGTAAGATTCTGAGTAATAGACCTTATGCGTAGCGGCCATGATAGAGAGCAGTCACATTGTAACAGTGCGTCATGCACGAGTAGGCACATTGTGGATCTACTGTCCTCTATCATGGCCGCTACGCATATTAAGGTCTATTGCAAACGACACAAGCCGTTAACATTGTTGTTTTACTTACACTTATGTAATAATACTGAGCCTTTTCAACGAGTTTCCAGATTTCGGGCTGGACAAGATGGTCTTTCTTGTAATGGTTGGCGGCAGCGAGATTGGCAACAAGAGATCTACCAGGAGGAAAAAAAATAAAAATTAGAGGAGCTTAGGGGAATTAATTCAAGTAACAAAGACCAAAAGACTTGCAGGGACTTATGGTAGACTTGAGATTGACTTGAGATCGACTTGGGGATTATAAGCACTTGCAGGGACTTGTTAGGATTTACGGGACTTCTGAAAGATCTTTTAAAGGGCCCCTGAAATGCTCAATAACTTTATGCAGTTTTTGCTGCATATGAAGTATTACTTGTGTAGAAAGACAATACCACTGTTCATTTTGATGCCCCATGAATAAAAAGTGGCATTTTTAAACTTTGAAAATTTCTTCACATAAACTCACAGAAAGAGGGCGCTGTTTGGGGCATGTCACTTGGGGAACACACAGCAGAAAAGCAAAGAAAAAACATAAGACTTCAAACTGGAATTGTGGAAAAATTCTGCAGTTTCCAGCCTTAGTTTTTTGCATGGTTTGCACAAGGCAACATGTAAAACAAACCTAAACCGTCATGGGTTACAAAAGTTTCAGCAAGTTTTGTGCACAGTTGAATGAGATTTTCCTGTGTTTTCCTAAAAACCAGACTGAGTTTTTCACTTTTTAATAACACAAATTGGAAAAAAAAAAAAAATCAGCTCATTGGCTGAAAATTTGCATGTCTAGCTTGTCGGGACTTGCATGTTCAATTCTGGATGATTCTTGCAAAAAAGCCAAGAAATTCAGGATTTTTTACCTGTTTTTTCCAGTGATGATAGCTGCGCATGTTCCCGTCGGTTGAGACTCGTCAATGAGATACGCAGTGTGGACTCGAGCCTCGGACATCTTGGATTTCATGTTGTCGGCGTACTTGTCCTTGCCGATACACCCACAGAAAGTGGTTCTCTCCGGCTGGTCCACAATCCACTGCAAAAACAGTAAATTGTGATTACATATCAACTACTTTGCCCATTATTGTGCATGTTGGTATATGATGACGTAATCACAGAGAAGTAAAAAACTTCGAAACAAGGCACTTAATCACACTTGTACCGTCCTTCGAAAGGGATGTAAAGCCGTTGGTCAAATGAACGCACTTTAAAGATCCCAAATAAAATTTCGTGAAGAGCAAGGGTTGTGGGGGGAGGGGGTTTGGGGGGAGGGGGGGAGGGGGGGGGGGAGATTCCCCGGTGTCTCTGGCCGTTTCTAATTCAACTTAGAAGTTAATAGTTATTCGAATATCTATGTTAATTGATCCCATTTCTGTAATTGGCGGTCCTTCCGCTGTTGGATGTGGTGAATAAATAAATAATAAATAAACTTACCTGCACAGTTCTAAAGCTGTTTTGAACTGCTCCGCCGGGGATGTACACGACATCAAAGTTCTTAATCATATCCTGATAAATCAACTGGTGTTTGTCTTCAGCCAAAATGGCTGCATTTGCATCCAGCCCATACCTGCAAATTGGAATGAAATTGTTTAATTTATCAAAATCGAGAAGGCGGGGGAGCAAACCAGGTAAAGAATTATTAGGTTGATTACTACTATTTTTTCTCAGAATAAATGCAGATTTGATAGAAAGATCGAGTAGTAGGAAAAATATTTCCTTTCAAGAATATCGATAAACTTTCAACAGTGAAGCCGGTCACTAAAACCTTATGTACTAAAACCTTATGTACTGCGTAAACCCACTTGTACAACTTTTTATTGTTTAAGTTGCGCAACATTTCTGCAATAATTACACGCTTGCTATGGGGGCTATATGCCATTTTCAAAAGTTGCGCAAGCTATGCACTTTTTCGCGAAATGGGCTGCTGGTGCTTTTATGAAAATGTTAAAAATAATATTTTATTTTATGGTTTTATCTTTGATTTTTGTTCATTTTAATTCCCCCCCCCCCCCCATTTTTTAAAGAGGGGATAGAATTGAAGTGTCACGCCTAACACTCCCAACCTAACCCCCTTCCCATTGTTTGTGGCTGCACCTACTTTATGGAACCGACTGCCCCAAAATGTCCGCTCACCTCCGACTCTCGCTGATTTTAAGCGTAAATTAAAAACACACTTTTGTTCCTCGGCGCATATGTGTATAAATTATTCATTTACAGGGTAATCGATTTATGTTATCGTACTTTTTTATGTGTTAATTAATAATTAGTATCTTTTTATTTTAACCAATTCTTTAGTTGTAGTGTAAGTACACAGTATTGTTATGCGCATTTGAACATAATTTCTTTTATGGAATTTGTGCAAAAACTCTGTTTGCTACATGTAGGACAGGGCGACAATTTGAAGGTAAAAAAGCTATATTAGGGCGACACGCTCAATAGGGCGACATTTTGGTGTGGCCCTAATATTTTTTTTTATAAATCATTTTTTTAGGTCAAAAACCATTTTTTTAAATCGAGAACCATTTTTATTAGGTCTAGAACCAATTCTCTTAGGTCTGGAAGCATTTTTGTAAGCTTTGAGTAACAAAATAAGGTGTCATTTTGAGTGATTCTTGCCGAAATTTTTGTCGTCCCCGGGGGAGACTTCCCGAAATGTCGCTCTATTGCGGCATCCAGAGTTCTTACAATATAAATTATTATTATTCCATTCCCGCCACCCTCCCCCACATCACTCCCTCCCCCTCCCCCTCCTCCGCCAATCAGTGTAATTGTGGAACTTACTTGTCAAGGAAATCCTTATCTGCTTTTGCCGAGATGTCAAGCAGAGGGTTGCCAATTCCGAACAAGACTCCTTCACTGAGACAGAAAAAAAAACACTCAAAAGTCTGAACAAGATTCGAACCCAAGACATAACAAAAATAGTTATATTGAGGGTTCCCGTTTCCTAGACTGTTGAGGAACTAAATGTTTGGCTTTACGGGATGTAAAACCCACAGAACTCGAACCCATGACCTCCTGCAAACAGTGGTTGAGACATCTGTCTTGTTTGCAGGAGGTCGTGGGTTCGAGTCCCGCCCGAGCAATCTATAAAGTTCTTCATGGTGTCTTATTCAGCTTAAGGTAAGCAGAATAAGAAAATCCTATACAAAGGATTTTTAAAGTGATTATTGGCCCTTTTGTTCCGTTTAGAGCGTGCTCCAAAACTTTTGAGCACTGGATGAAAATTTCAAATTTTCTTAAATTAATTGAAATAATACCTTAAACAGCAAAGAAATATCAATATTTTACAATCATATTACAAGAATTAACAGAATAAATTTGACTGGGCACACTGCCATCACATTTTCAAGAAATAGTTGAAAATGCATGTAAAAAAAATGGTAGTTTTTGTCAATTTTATTGATTTTCCATTCATCACGCATAAAAACAACATCTGCATAAAACTAAAGTCAATTTCAACATGTGATAAACTGAGTGTGTGTATTATTATTAACATCAGTAGCAGGTAAACAAACAGGTTCACTTTAGTTTTCATTTGCTGTATTGACTGAGGAAAGGCATTTGTCTCTTGATTTCAAGGACGCCCTGCATAACATTGATAAATCAAGTATGGTGAATAAACAACAATTTTATTGCATATTCTAAAAACAATGAATTGCTAAATTTTAAACATTTTAATTCAAACAATTATGCACCTACCCAGCCATTGTGTATTATACCAACACGGCCCCTATTAAAGTGCTGTGAATTTAACTGACAATAGTTTGCAAACATATACCCAACACTCCCTACAGCATGCATACATCCACAGATGTACGAGCACCACTTGACTTTCCTACTCGAAGGCTAGAACTGAAAAGAACAAGGGTCAGACTGAGTGGTGTTTGTAAAGGATTGGACTAGTCCATTTATCAGATTTTTCTTTGGGATATGTACACAAAGAACATACCATTTTTAGCAATAGGTGTGCACATGGTCAGCTACAACTACTTGTGTGCATTCTAGGTGAATGCATAGTTCCGATTTTGCCTAGTTAACCCCGCCCCCTTGGACATTGTTGCTATGGCTCACACGCTATCGTCAAAAATTACGACACGCAACGCACAAAGCAATGGGACTTTCAACGGAAAGTACAGATTCATTGAAGAAAACTCAAAGGTATTCATGTTTCAGGGTCAACAGTTATCTTAGAACACACTGAGTAAAGGGCCAGTAATACAGGGATGTCATATCATGAAATACCCCGGTACGTGCTTTCGTACCTTTGAACAACGAAACGACTGGCCTTGAAACCAAAATTTCACCCGGATCGTCGCATACAACACTGTACAAATTGTATGGGGCCGGCAGAACATATCGCGTGATCATGTTGTTGTGAGCGTACAGTGCACTTTGACCTATGTTGGTGACATCTGCTAGCTCTGTTGTGATTGGTCGGCGGGTTCGGTTGATTGACAGGTCGGAACTATGCATTGCCAAATGAACACTTCCTCTATCAGTTGCATGATTGTGAAAACACCATCAGCAGTAATCCAATAAAAAAATAACCTGCAGTATGAAGCTTTGGGTGCCGAGAGTGTGGCATGCTCTTGTTTTGATGTTTTGTGCCTAACGAATCGATTATTCGATCGTCCATCGAATATTTGAATATTCGGTCGTTCATCAAATATTCAAATAGCATTTTACCAAATCGAATATTCAGTATGTTCTTTGTACCACTCCAAACCAAACATGTCTTTCAGCTAGGAAGAAGTAAAAAAAACTTTGTCTTTTGCCGAAACGGCTGCTCTGTCCAAACACGAGTCCAGTGTACAAGGGCCGACAATAATTTCTGCAAAAAACCTCTTTGTGGGCGAGTTACAACATGACGTCTATAGTTTGAGTACAGATTGTTTTTTGAGGCAGCAAATTCGGCAATAAAAAGGCTGCTGTATTCCTGTGAGCTGTGAGTTCGGATGTGCAAAAATCAACTTTTTGTCAGAATATTCGATCGAAAATTAAACAGATTTTTTAAATAGTAAATTATTCAAAAATGCACAGGCCTATAGTTCACAGCTTCCTTAGTTCTCACTTTTAAACTTTTTGTATGAACATTTCGATAAGGACCCTTACGATTTTTCTCTCATCCCAAGTTTGGTTGTTTCATTCCAATGGTGATTAGGCACCATACCAAATGTTGCGTTAGTTACTGCAGTGACGTTATACAGTGAGATTACTACAAGAGGGCGGGCTATTTTTGCAATAATTGGTTATTCATATCTCGCTGTTCCATAGACCATATCGCAAATCGTTTTTCACCATCAGAGGGCGCCCTTCGCAATGCACTATGGGATTGAAAATGGGGCAAATGTAGGAAAAATGTGCAGGAAAAATGTAAAGAAAAATTACGTTGGACGAGTGTTTTGCCATTTAAAAGAATCATCACCACGGAAAAGAACGACCACAGCACTAAATTCTGGATATTCCAGGGACTTCCTCAGCCCGTGAAATAAAATAATTAATAATAAAAAATGGGGAAACAAAGCCTCATGAATTTTCAAAATCCCTTTGACGGTAAACCGGATTTTTTATTCTCGTGGCCTTACAATAAGCCTTATACGTATCTGGCGGCCATCTTGAAAATAGCGCCACCATTCGACTTGTTGGAGACAGTCAAAGGGAACACTTTGGCTGCTGGCGCTCGTGGATTACGCACGTTTGTATGGTCATAACAAATATTAGGTAGGTTTATTGCCAGATTTTGCAATTTATGCTCATTGTGCATGCCTTTTGTGCCAATTTTTGAGTTTGTACGGTAATATAGAAGGAGTAAAAGCAAATTCTATCGACTCATTTTTTGTAATTTAGACAAAAACGTGGATCAAACAAATAGTTGTTTTGCCCGGTTCCGCAAACGAAAATTGTCCGAGGCGCCCGGCCGCACAAAAACCTACTTTTATGGAAAGGTAATCAGCCAGAAATATCCGGAATTTATTCAGCTATCCAAGACACTAAACATTTTTATAACAATCGGTTGGAAAAAATGCAATTTTTAGAGGTAGGAAGATTGCCCGGTTTCGCAAAAGTTTGCCGGTTCCGCAAATAGCGCCTTAGCATATGGAAAGTCTTGTCGTGTGCACGCTCGCGCGCGTGTCACGGTAGCTCAGAATGGTCATTGCTTCATTTCAAACTCGTGCATTTTGCCGGGATTATTATTATTATTTATTCGGCCAATACATCAACAAAAAAACAAGAGCACACAAATTACATGATGTGAACAATAAACAAAAGTTACATAAGAAAGCGCAATTTACGACAGGAGTGAACTAGGACAAAACAGTCCAAGCTGGCCAGGGTAAGCAAAAGTGAACCTAAACACTGTAGCCCTGAAACTTAATTTGCTTTTTTATCATTTTTGTAAAAAAATACTTAACCAACAAGTTGATGTGATGTTTCCTGATGGAGGCTTTGCCAACTAAATATCTATCAGATTCAGATTTGGTGGCGACTTTGGGGTTGCCAAAATGCAGGGATTTTAACAACTATATAATGCTGGTTATTTTTAGCAAGTCATGTAGCCTAAACTTGTACTTCATCCATGCTTTATCTCTGTTTTATTCCAGACCATCATTGCAGAGGAATACCGAACATCATCAGGATTTGGTGCAACTGCTTTCCTGCATTTTTAGAGATATTATCAGTGGAAATTTTCACTCCCAAAACATGGGGAAGATGCTGAATTAGCCATTTGCATGTTTACATGAATACTTCATTTTTATACATGTAGTCATGTACACTAATTATCTACTTCACCAGACAAAAATGTTGTTGCTATGTGGAGGCTATGCAAATGTAACACTCAAAAGGCCAATTGCATGAAATGAAAACAATTTACCTCTGGCTATAACAAAAGAAAAATAGAAACAAATGCACGCTGCAACAATGAACGATGCATGAAAACAAAGCGTAGAGTATCATATTAGTACCGTGTATTATGTCGAACTATGTAAAATTTTGATTTAAGATAAAGAGACACATTAACAGAATTTATAAATCAAGAAACGGTCACCAACAGTATAAATGGAATGTAATATGTCTTGTAGCTGTTGAAAGTTTTAAAATGTTCCGACACATGTATATAACAGCACTCTAAAATAAATTTAAAAGCACACGTTGGAGGAACATTGTCTTGTTTTTCTATTGACAGATTTTTTATTCTTTGACCGTAATATATGTTGTATGAAATTCTTTAATCAAACCAACTCGTCTTAAGGGTAATAATGTTTATCTCTCCATTAGAAGTAGCTATGCTGTCGGTCTATACAACTGGAATCTGAAAAAAATAAAATAATAAAAAGCTTAATATAATAGCAAATTGTATGCTTCATCATTCAGGTCGCACACGTGTTGTCGTGTGCAGCTACAAGACTTTATATGCTAAGGCGCTATTTGCGGAACCGGGCAATCTTCCTACCTCTAAAAATTGCTCGGAAGCATTTTTTTCCAACCGATTGTTATAAAATGTTTTAGTGTCTTGGATAGCTGAATAAATTCCGGATATTTCTGGCTGATTACCTTTCCATAAAAGTAGGTTTTTGTGCGGCCGGGCGCCTCGGACAATTTTCGTTTGCGGAACCGGGCAAAACAACTATTTGTTTGATCCACGTTTTTGTCTAAATTACAAAAAATGAGTCGATAAAATTTGCTTTTACTCCTTCTATATTACCGTACAAACTCAAAAATTGGCACAAAAGGCATGCACAATGAGCATAAATTGCAAAATCTGGCAATAAACCTACCTAATATTTGTTATGACCATACAAACGTGCGTAATCCACGAGCGCCAGCAGCCAAAGTGTTCCCTTTGACTGTCTCCAACAAGTCGAATGGTGGCGCTATTTTCAAGATGGCCGCCAGATACGTATAAGGCTTATGCGCACGTCGTTTCCGCGCACACGTGCATGCAGCCCTACAAAAACACGCATGACATCGCGATTGACACACAACCCCAAACCAGGGACGGCAAACAGACAATAATTGAACGATTTCACGACTTACGAAATATCGAACTTTGACTTCTTTATCTCAGGTTCAGTCATGTCTCCCGACGCCATATCACAACAATCAGAAGAATCTATTTTGACAAAAATAGCGACAAGTGTTCTCTTGCAGTTGCAGGCAACACAAATAACACACGTGCCGGTGCCGGTGCCGCGCGCGCGTGTACGTACGTACAACCGGCCGTCAACAGAGGGCGCTATAACCATTTTACAGACGGTGGGCGGTAGACTGGTTTCCGGACCTCATATTCTAAATCCGAATTACTGGCTTTGGCTGTAGCTTTGGCTGTTGATATGCCGTTGCTACGGCGGATAATGGCAGTCCTTAGCAACAGCATAGCAACAGCCAAAGCCAGTAATTCGGATGCAGCCTTTAAGAGTTCCTATGCGGAAGATCTAGACCGGGAACCAGTCTATATATTTTTTAGACTGTGGTCAACAGAGGGCGCTATAACCATTTTACGGACGGTGGATCCACAGATATATAAACGCATAGATCAAAAATATTGCATTGAAAATCGTGATTTTGAAAAGTACGGGCAAATGACGACACAATGGGCTGCTGATCGAAGCGCACGCGAGGATTGAAAATCGCTTAAATTTTCGATATTCACACAGAAACCGAACAATTTGTAATCTACATGAAACATAGTTTCATCGATATATAATCACGGTTCTTATGTGGAGTATGTGGACTGGGAACCAGTCTATATCCTTTTTTATATACTGTAGTCAGTAGAGGGCGCTATAACCATTTCACGGACGGTTGCCTTGCTTGCTTGATTCCAACATGTCAAGTTGTGATGAAAAATTAAGGGTAAAAAGGTCTTACCCTATACCGTACCACGGCACTAAATGTAGGCCTACCAAATGATTAAACTCTCATCTTTCTTATCTTCCCAGGTAGCATACACCATTCTGCTGTTTCCATGAGGAGAAAGGGACGAATCATTTAAAATGTCGGAAGGGTTTGCAAACAGAGTCATCCAGCTTAGTGCACAGACGACTGGAAGGGATAAATTTTACAGGTAGCCCAGGCACAGTATTGTAATAAAATGTTGGTGAATTTATTGTTATTTCGGGAAAATTATAGTACACGTTCGCTACAAATTCTTCCTAATATAACATGATTTTTATGTCATGGTCCATAGAGTCTTAGTGCACGGAGTCTCAACTGGCGAACGTGTATGGTAGTTTTTCCGTAATGTGCCCGACAGAATAAAACTCATGTTTCCATTTACTTAACTATAAAGTTGCTACTAATTTCCTTAATAACTGAGGTTTATTTTGTGGAAAGAAAGCAGGGCTTTGAAATTGTGGGTCAAACAGCAACAACTGGTAAATTATCAACACATACATATGTACGTCCCTGCTACCCCTAGAACTATGGGGGATACAGTATCCCCCATAATCTAGGGGTACGTCCCTGCATGCTCAGTTTTGCAAGAAGGGTCGTTCTTGATTTGATTTTTTTTTTTAAATCAGAACATTTCAGTATGGCAGCAAGTTAGTATGGTGGTGCCTGGAACAAGGTCGTGGAGATCAAGACGTAATCAAGAAATTAAAGGCTTTGGAACAAACTCTCAGCTTGAGTCGCAAACGTGAGTTGAATTTAGGGAAGGTCATTACAAGGCCCTGCAAGTCCTCACAAGTCTGTAAGTCCCGACTTAGTCGTACTGTGAAAGCTACAAAAAGTATGAGTATACATGAAATTTATGAAAGTTTTACCAAAATAAGACTTGGGTGGACATATGTCCATGAGTTTGGAAATCTGGATGCAGAGAAAAGCGACTTGGCTCCACCGGGATTCGAACCACAGACCTTCTGCTTAATGTGCAGACGCCCTACTAATTGTGCTATGAAGCCAACTGGTGGTCTCGTATTGCAGTTGTTCCTCACTAATTGGGATTGGCTATCACGTGAGCTTAGCAAGCCCTACAGAGGGATAAACCCTTCAATGCGATAACCACCCCTCCCAGAGATCACTTAAGATACGCCCCAAACCCCTGCCCGGCTTGCCCTAATTAAATACGCAATTAATTTTAGGGGTCCCTGGGTCATAATCCCTAAAAATAATCACTAAATATATTATTTCTTGCTGTAAACTAAATTTGTTTGGGGGTTTTCACACAGTGTTACGTCTCGGCAAAAGTTTCGACCTTCTTAAAGAAGCGATGAAGACAGTCCACCTAAAAGACACCTTCTTACAAGTTACCATCACTCTATCCAAACTAAACCAAGCACTGTACCTCTTAATCGACCACGCACTGTGGGCGCATCGCGTCGGTATCGTCAAGGCAAACAACGAGCGTCTGACAAACCTTTCCGCCCGATTCTGGCTCGCCACGCTCATTCTCAACTTGTCACGCGATTTGTACCAGCTGTCGAACGTCATAAATGAGGCGATTGTGAGACATTTAAAGGTGTGCATAGTTAACATTAATCCTGTGATGTACAGTCGCACTATTAATACAACATCCTACTTAAAACAAGCAAAATTTTAGACCCGAACTCTTTGTTGTTCATTCTTTACATTCCTGAAAATACAAGGTTTTAAGGACCTCTTATTAACGAGTTTGGACTATAGACGAGTTTAACATTAGTCTGGTCTGCGCACTTCCGGTTTGAAACCGAGGCTCTTCGTGTCAAGCCGGCAGTACGCGTGCGCTACAAGTACAGTATTGTACAGTGACCGACTGTGTTCATGTATGTGTGCCGTTTTGCGTGGCATTTAGGAGTGATTGTGCATTCACGTGCGTACATTAGTTCACTTCAGTTGCTTAATACGAAGAGCGTCGTTATCAAACCCGGAAGTGCGCAGACCGGTCTCAAATTGGTTAATTTGGGATTCGTCTATAATATACTTACGGCTTTGGCAAGGCCCTACAAGTCCTTACAATTCTCTTATTCGATTCCCACATTTGGTAAAGTATAGTAATACAAATTTGTTTTATTTTACCTCTTATAAAACAGCCCAGCCCCTACCTCGGCCCTCGGGAAAACGGCAGCGTGCATCGCGGCGACAGGCCCCAATCGCAAACACTCATTCACATTCTACGAAACAACAAACCTGTCGTCCTGGACTTGGTGAAAAACACGGCCGATCTGTTTCTTCCGTTATCGAGTCTCGGCTACCTTGCGATACCGGCCGGAATTCAAGGATTGTGCGGCCTCGTCAGTTCGCTTATTGGACTTGCTACGGTGTGGGATTCGTCGCTCAAGATAAAACCATAATGCTGCCAGCAAATACTTTAATATTAGTGTTTGGACTTGAAAACAAACTTTCAGTTTTGATTTTATAATTTTAATTTAAAATCTGCAATTCACATTAATTAGGTTATTTTTTAAAGTTTTAAACAGATGATTTTGTTTTTACACAATTATTTATATTCAATAATTATAATATCTGCACAAGTAGATTTGATATTTAAAAACGGAATTAATGTGTAAATCATGAATGTGAAGTTATGATTTGTGTACCGAATTCTTGGTGGTGCTAACTGGATAGAGAGTAGAGAAACAGATGCTTAACACTTATAACAATTTTTTTTTCAAAGGTGTAACGAGCATGTGTCGCGCAGGCTAGGTCAAGTTTTTGCGACCATAAGAAGAAAGTAAATTCCAGGAGAAACACAGGAATTTCCATTGTGTTTGTGTTTTAATGAGCGTGGATTAGCAGCAGATTTCTTCTTATGGTCGCTAAACCTTGACCTAGCCTGCGCGACTTATACTACCTTTTTCTAGAGCGGGTCACATATTTATTTTAGAAGCACAACAAGCACCAGGTCTAATCCTTATTTATAACGAAAATAATTCCATTTACTGGTCGCCACTTATTCTCCTTATGACTCGATAACCACTAAAAGGTGTAAATATTTTAAAGGGAAGTGAATTTAGACGTTAAAACATTAAACATTTTCCTTGAAAATACTTTTTCTAACCTCTTCCAAAACCACATTCGTTTACCCCCCCCGTTTCAGTGTATCCATCCCATACAACTAAACAAAATTGCACAGATACAGTGGCGACAATAAAGCAGTACAGTCACATGATATCTTGATACCACGTGATCCGGAATACGATCGATGATTGGTCATCACTAAGTCGTTGTTTCTCCAGTTTTGAAACAAGGACGGTAGACCAAAACATCTGTTTCGATAAAAACATGTTTCGGGGTAACGCAGACGAATGTCAAAGTCACGAGAAAACCTTTATTTGTTCTTGTTTTTTACCTACTGTTTGCGGCGTCCATTGAACGAAATTCATATCTTCATAACCACAAAAAAAATAATAAATCAGCTCTGTTTTCTTTAGTGTCTTTTGGTAATTTGGTAGCGCACACCTGTTTTTATTTATACCGCACAATAAGTTTATAACCCAAATGGTTCTGAAAAAGCTCGTTATTTTGTATGCAATATTACTGTAAAAAAAATGTTTTGTATGAAATTTTGTACTCGAATTTGTTTACCTGGATATATTTTGAGGAAAGACCAGAGAACATAATTGTTGCCTAAAAGTCAATATAAATTATTATTACGGTCGTATAATGTAAAATGTTTTTTTAAGAAAATGAATAAAATTTGGTTATCAATTGAAACTTTGTTTCTTGAATTAAACTGCTTATGACAAAAGTCGTTTTTGTTTTAACAGACAAAGATTACTGTTCAGCACATGTAATAATTTTTGCAGTACAAAATAAATTAAAAATTATCAACAATGAAAATATTTACAATCGTTCTCGATAATTGATTCAATTATTGAATCAAAACGTTTCTAAAAATCATATTTTCTAATTTCTCATATTTTTTTAATACGAGTGATCCTAGACCCCGTTCTCACTTGAAAAATGATCGATCTTATTGAAGATCGAATGAAGCATCTAGACGCGCCATGTGGTTTTCCAGTGGTGCCAGCTAGGCGCTTGACGCACAATGCGCTTGTGCAACTAGGCCTGCCAAATCGCTTCGTCGAATGAAGTGATCTCATTGTCAAATGAAGCTATTTTGCTTCCTCACATAAAGAAATCTCTTCGTCAAATCATCGTCGAACGAAGCGGTTTCTGTAGTGAGAACGGAGTCTTATTTATTCACATTTCTTGCAATGAGGCTTTATATGCACATTTTGCACAAGACTGGTTAACTTGGGGGTATAAAGAGCGCCCCCTCAAAACCAATCATGAAATTTTGTACTGGGCGATTTCAAAATGCACTACGCAGAAAGCCTACCTGTCATGCATTATTTACATTTCGTGATTGGCTGCGTTAGCCGGCACCATGCAAATGTGTAGGAAGTTGTCGGGGTGACTCAGGTGCTCGCTCAACCATTGGACGGGGGTGTCTAGAGGCGACTCAATGCCCTGTATTAACACCTTATGCTGAAAACCATCTGGGAAAGGGGAAAAACACAAGAAATATTACAAGGGCCATCCATAAAGTATGGATGACGTCACAAATTTTGCCAACAAAAATGCATAATGGGGGGAGGGGAGTCTAAAAAGTCGGCATTTCGTGCGTACATACTTTATGGTAAAAGGTTAAGGTCGTGCTCGTAATTACAAGCCGGAGAGCCCATCTCTCTCTCATTAGCGAGGGGGTCAGACTCCTCTTTCGAGTTTCACCCTTTCTTTTTATTTTAAGACAGATTACGTGACTGGAACACTTTTAAAAACAGAAACAACGACATTGGTGTTTACTATAGCAGAAAATTTGTTTGCTGTTCGTTTAGTCTTGTTTGTTCTCGTACTATATAGCGCCCTCTGTTGTGTGGTTGACCAGACTTTTTTTGTTTTCAGCCAATATTCCCCCGAAAAGTCGGGGGAGCCAATCAGCGATCGAGATCAGATGCACTGATGATTTATTCATTACGGTTTGGAACCGTAACAAGTGCACAATGTGTTCGTACAGTAAACACGCATTGCATTGTACATGTATACTGCCCGTAGAATGCGCACCACGCGATGAATATGGTTCCGGTTGCAACACTGCAAGACCAAATTTGCACACGACTGTCCGTCATCACTCACTTAGGGCGTGTTTGTTTCATGACATATCCAGATCCCGATCTGTTTTACCATGCAGAAACAAACGAACCTGCTCTCAACTCGGATCTCAAATCACGTGAATTGCAATTTATTTTCCAAATTTGTCAAATTTCTGTTCCAAATTTCTCCCACGACATTCGTCGAAAATAAACAAGCATTCTAAATTTGTTTGTATCGTGTGTTGCCTCTGAAAACTGAAACGACACGCTTTTACTCACACAAAATCTCCACGATGTTTACGTCGCCATTTTGGATCTAGCGCTGAACTATCTCTCGAGAAGGATTCCACAGATCACAGATCTCGATCAGGATGTGCGCGAAGTGAACGAGTTCACCTTGGTAATGCGCCGATCTGAATCTGGATCCGTCCGAAACAAACATGCCCTTAGTAGGTCATTAGTGGGGTCTGATTCTGCCCACAACTCGACAGAGTAGCACAGACTACTGTTCGCTAGGCCATAGCTGCCAACCCTCCCGGATTTTTCAGCGGATATTCTGGAAAATGATCGATTTCGTGACTCCCGACACAGATGAAAGCTCTCCTGAATTGTCAATTAACGACCTCAGAGATTTATTGCTGTGTCTGAAGTCGGGCGTAAAACCTACTTTAAAATCTGGGAAAGTTGGCATTTAGTACCTATCTGTCAAATGTAACTCAACGTACCTTCGCTGAAGAAATTATCAGGCTCAGCCTCTTCTAGTAAATGTTTCAGGACCAGAGGGTTGCCTTGCTCGGTAACCGGTCGAAACAGCTTCTGAATGTATGTGCTGTGAGGCTGTACCTGTGAAAGAGTAGAGACTTAAAAATCAGAGAGGAAAACTGTCTTTGGTAATTAGGGTAAATTATCATCATGAAAAGCTTCATAACAATAGTACAATGATGGGTTTGCGCGTGTGGTCTAGTGGGTATGAAGTGGGACTCCCAATCAGAGGTTGGGGGTTCGAGCCCCACTTTGACCAACGTGTCTGTGTCCCTGGGCAAGGCACTTAATCCAAGTTGCCTCGTCAACCCAAGCAATATATGGGAAGCTGTTAAGGGGAATGCCACAATCTAACTGCTGATAGGGTTGTGCGCCTGACCAGCAGCCACCTAGTTGAAGCGAAATGGTTCTGGTGATTCCCTGATGGCAGCGGTAATAATGGTAACAGCGCCTTGAGCACCCTGCAGGGTGGATATGTGCGCTATAGAAATCTAATCATTATTATTATTATTAAAAAATTAAGGTATCATTTGGGAAAGAAACAAAATATTGTATTGTATCTATTTACCACTGAAATGAAACAACCAAACTTGGGATGAGAGAAATCACATGGACCTCATGGGGGTTCACAACCCGAGAGACCTCCAACTCCCTGGGCAGATGCTCTACCAGCTGAGCTATATGTCACAGTGATATACTTCTTTAAGTTTTCCCCCTACGAACCAAACTTTGGTTATTAATTGGATTTTTAGAAAAACAGGTTTGTAGGGAAAACCTGAGGAAGTGTATACCACTTACTGCTGGTAGAGCATATGCCCTGTGTTAGAGGTAATGGGGAAAACCAGAGGGAGTATACCACTGTGCCTCATAGTTCAGCTTGTAGAGCATTTGCCTGGTGTGTCAGAGGTCTTGGGGAAAACCTGATGGAGTATACCACTGTGCTTTTTAGCTCAACTGGTAGAGCATCTGCCCGTTGTGTCAGAGGTCTTGGGGGAAAACCTGAGGAAGTATACCACTGTGCCTTATAGCTCAGCAGGTAGACCATCTGCTCGGTGTGTCAGAGGTCTTAGGGAAAAACCTGAGAGAGTATACAACTGTGCCTCATAGCTCAGCTGGCAGAGCATCTACCTGGTGTGTCAGGGGTCTTGGGAAAAACCTGAGGGAGTATACCACTGTGCCTCATAGCTCAGCTGGTAGAGCATCTGCCCGATGAGTCAGGGGTCTTGGGTTCGATTCCCGATGAAGACCATACATTTTTTTCTCTCATCCTGTGTTTGGTATCATTTAAGGTACTTAAAATTACGTGCAAGTAAAAAATGAAAAAGATAGAAAATCTCACCAACCTGGTATATTTTGAAGGGGACGTACTTGAATGGTTCATCTCCTAACCTCTCCATTAGACGTCTGTTGGTCGCCCAAAACTGATCAAATTTATCTATAAATAAAGAAAATTAAACAAGCAATCCTTATTGTTCTACTCCACAATGCTAACTGGTCTTGGAAATGTTTCATGAAAATAACTAGGATGCAAACAATACTAAGGTTGGGAATTCATGTTTAATTCTTTCTGGTGCTGGTTAACCAGTTAACGAAGCGTGTCCAGATCGCATCTTTAAGCCCCCATTTTCTGCATTGGTATCGTGATTTCGATACCATATCATTTGTCATATTTTTCTCATTACATTCTGAAATTTCACATTGTCATTCCGCATATTTTCAAGGATAACTTTTTAAAAACCACCAATGTTTTATAAACTAATTCATCCCCTTTCATAAAGCAGTGCAGTGATCACACCAACCTTTTTGCTTCCACATCCAAATTGGAGATTGCAAATTTCCTGTTTTCTTCCCACAGATAGTATTTTGGGGAGGTATTTTATATGCTTGTTAGGTTAAAACAAAATTTATTTTCTGGAAAAATCTGAACAAGCTCCCTCAAACATTGAACCAACATACAGTTGAAGTCAGAAGTATAAATACAACTGTATGCAACCAAGTGTTAAAACCGGTGTGCTTACACCATTTTTGTAACAGTCTTTACTAAATTCTTGATTTTGTGGAATTCCTCACGTGCATGCAGTACTTAAAACATAGCTTGTACACTTTACAATGGTTCGGGTAGTCCTGTTTACCATTTTGGCTGATGATGGTAGATGCATGTGCAAAGTCCACAATAGACCTTATCCGTAGCGGCCATGATAAAGGGCAGTCACATTGTCACCGTGCGTCATGCACGAGTACGAGTAGGCACCTTGTGGATCTATTGTCACATCATTTAAATATTAAAACCTGTCCTCTATCATGGCCGCTACGGATAAGGTCTATTGAAGGCAATAAAAACAAGACACGGTTACCATTTTGAAGTCCAGTCCACAGCTGTTTATGGTCCTTTTTCTGCATATTGTTGATGACGTGTCCTTTGTGTTTCAAGACGTCAGCTTCCTTCAAGCATGACATGTAGTGTGCCTCGATGACTTCCTTACTACCGCAGTGGAGAATGTCGTCCTCGGGAAAGTTCTGCATCGAGAGAAACATTTTGCTTTTGTCGTTCCTTTGTTGTTATGGGACATCAGAGGAATTTTATGCCAAATTAGAATGTTTTAAATGTTAAAGAAGCATGACCAGATATTTATTTTAAAAACTGATTGGTCCTTACCTAACAATCATATAAAATACATCCCAAAATACTATCCATGGGAAGAAAACAGGAAATTTGGACGTGGAAGCAAACAGGTTACTGCAATCACTGCACTGCTTTTTGTATTAACCGGATAATTTAGTTTATGAAACTTCGGTGGATTTTTGACGATATCCCTGGAAACATACAGATTGAGAGCGCGGATTTCAGAATGGTAATTAAAAAAATATGACAAATGATATGGTATTAAAATCTGAACACACATGGGAAAAATGGGGGCGTGAAAAAATGGACACTCCTTTAATGTGTGCAGAATATCAGAGCTGCAAACTGTCAGATTTTGTAAGACATACAACAAAATTCTAAAGCTGTACCTCACCTTAAAATGGACGGTAATATTCCACGGTAGGGCGATGCCGTGAGCATACAAGTCAAATAATACTCCAACTGGATAGTGCCTAGAAAAAAACGGATTTGGGTGAATTTATATATTGGAATCGATAGCTTATTTAATTCTAAGATATACTTCCCACTGACACTTCCGTCGCAAATGTTGCATTTCTGAGATAAATAAATGATAAAATTACTGCATGAAGTAATGCACAAAATGACAAGGCGAGCGGTCTGTGCGTAAGCGCAACAACATGCGTGAATGGTTATCTTGTGCACTAACTGAAGGCAATTTTTGAAGAAGAAAACGTGATTTTTCTACAGAAAAGCAATATTTGCGACAAAAGTGCAAGTGGGAAGTATATCTTAAAATTACATTATCTGTCGATTGTGTACGACAAAGGCCGGCATCATTTCATGAATATTTAGTGCCGTTTGGTGACAATAATTAGGTGGTCGTCTGCACAATATGTAGTAAGTACACGTATTTACACACACTAAGTAATATATTCCAGTGAAAGAGGAAGCGATTTTGAATGGAATCGCGATTCTTTTTTGGAATCGGAGTCGACTCCCAAAATGCTAGAGTTGCCCATGCCTACTTTGAATTGTAAGTGGCATAGTGTCGTCAAGGCTCACCATTTGAGTGACTGTCCCTCGTAGTCGAACCACATTTCATCATCTCCCGTCACATCTGTGAATTTCTTGAAATGTTTCTGTACTTTGTCCGTTACCAGTGTGATATATGTCTGCCTTGAAATGAGAAGCTAAAAAAAAAACCAAAGAAAATCTGTAATCATAATTTGAATGTCAGAATTGCAATCATTTTGAGGGCGGACTTGAAGATGTAACATCTAAAGATAGGAAAACTAATTTTCATAATTTTACTAGTAATCTCCAACTGACTTTAACCAAATTCAAAATCAGATGTTTAATCTAGCTCATTTTAGCAACAGTAGAGAAATCATTTTTAAATCGGATAAAACTGACAATGTTGAGTTAACAAGAACAATAAATTACGGTCGTTAATTTGCCCAGTAAATTACACCTCTATGCAACATCGATGCTGATGAGAACCATACTTGGTTAATATGTACTTGGAATCCTGTCTGCGTCTTGCTACAATGTTTTAAAGGAACGTGACCAGATCACATTTTTGGCCCCCCATTTTTCCCATGGGTGTTGAGATTTTTGATACCAAATCATTTGTCATATTTTTCTAAATCCGTATATTTTCAGGGATATCATCAAAAATCCATGGAAGTTTAGTAAACTCATTTGTCCGGCCATAAAGCAGTGTAGCGATTACACCAACTTTTTTGCTTCCACATCCAAATAGGACATTGCAAAATTTCCTGTTTTCTTCCCATGGATAGTATTTTGGGGAGGTATTTTAAAGGATTCTTAGATTAAAACGAAACCCATTTTGTGTTGAAATTCAGATGACGTGTTTAACATTAGAGACTGAGTTGCTGGTACAATTCACGTAAAGTCAGTAGGCCTATGTCAACCTGAATCACTGCACTGCTGTTAATATTCCAGTCACATTCACAGGCCTTTTTTTATTTTTAGTAAAATTTTATAATTCGGATTCGGAAACTCACAAAGAATGGGTCTGGATTCTCGGACGTAACCTCATCGCTAGCCAAGGTGAAACAGACCGGAATGCGGCCCTCCCACACTTCACGAAGAATCTCTCTGTCGTCCGCCATTTTATTGTTGATTACACATACAATTCTATTTCACTGTTCAGCTTGGCACATACTGGAATCTAGGAATATCAAATAATTAAATTTAATGCCAAGAAAACTTGAGACTCCATGCACTAATGCACATATCATTTTTTTTTCCCACACCTCACTCCCTCCCCCTGAGGGAGGGGGAACAATTTATATGGAGCATAATAGATATTAGCCCCGCGAGCAGTGCTTCGGGAAAACCCTCAGCCCTGTCGTCTAATGTACTCCAAATCTGTGGCAAACTCACGCAAATAAAATTTGTCCCATGGCTCTGATATTTGCTCAATAGGTGCACTCACCCCAGTTTGCAAATATTCCGAAGAGTACGCATCGATCCGATGTCTAGTTTCGGTGAAATAAAGTCGGTATTTCATCGCACGGGGTCTCAAACTTTCCCCACGATTTCACCGAAACTAGACATCGGATCGATGCGTACTCTTCGGAATATTTGCAAACTGGGGTGAGTGCACCTATTGAGCACATATCAGAGCCATGGGACAAATTTCATTTGCGTGAGTTTGCCACAGATTTGGAGTACATTAGACGACAGGGCTGAGGGTTTTCCCGAAGCACTGCTTGCGGGGCTAAATAGATCTAAGTGTTTTTAAAGAAAAACTTTTTTTCTCAGTGCTAGGCCTATGAAATAATTCATGTTAGGCCTATCTTGCCAAATTTACTTTCTGTGGCATCATCAGGTCATTTTAGGACAAATTAGTGCCAAACATGTATTGAATTTATACCGCGAATTATTTCATCTGGTATTAATTCCCCCCACCCCCTCTCCCAACTTCGGCCCCGCCTCCGCTCCAATAACCAGTGATAACTGAACCAACATGACCAAACACATATGCCCTTTTTACACCAATGAAATACACCTAAAAACTGTGGGCTATTTACGAACAAACTGTCCCCAAGAAAATACTGCACAGTTCAGCCTTGGTGACACTAAAATTACCTGCATGACCTGCTTGATTTCTCGAACTCTACTCAACAGATTAAACTGGAATTTTCCCTCAACATGGAAGTTGCCATTTTGAAGAGCGCCCTCTTTTGCTCGAAGCCGGCTAGGGAGGCTGTTTTCGCGACTGTAACCAGAAACATGTTCTGACTGGCTCGTCACTCCTTTGGTTGAATCCACTAGGGGCCGTCCATAAAGTACGTACGCACGGAGGTTTTTTTTTTAAAACGTTTTAAACCGGGGTGCTCCCCTCTAGAAAGGAGCGTATCTAGATCACATTTGTGACCCGCTCTGCGAAAAAGGGTATTAAGTCACGCTGGCTAGTATTCTTTTTACGACCACAAAAAGAAATCCGTGGCAAATCCACACTCAATAAAAACATTCCTGGCGTTCCCCAGATACCGCCTGGAATGTCTGTGTTCCCCCTGGAATTTCTTTTGTTTTGGTATTTTAATGAGCGTAGAAATGCCACAGATTTCTTCTTATGGTCGCAAAAAGAATACTAGCCAGCGCGACTTAATACCCTTTTTCGCAGAGCGGGTCACATTTTTGAACCCCCCCGCACCCTCATTTTTCCCATGGGTGTTAAGATTTTGATATATCATTTGTCATCTTTTTCTCATTATTCTTTTTCTCATTTTGGGGAGAATAGGACCAAAAATGTTAATAAATTCTGTCGAATTGACAAATTTTCCCTCAACTTTGAAAATTGAACATCACGACAAACAACGGAAACATTTTGGGGTGAACAACCATTTAATAATTTTAATCATTCATTTCTAAAATATTTTTGTTTTATACAATAATTTTGAATGAAAAAAATTAATATGTCTGGCCTGTGTGTATTTGAGAACCGTGGGTGGTTTCCTCGTTCTATATTTTCCTGGGATTTTTTTTAAAACTGCTTATTAACATAACCTTTGAACATGTTGGTGTTTTGGGTAAAAAAACATCAACTGTACAAGTTATTATTTACAGTACCGTACACTACTCAATAATTTAGGGTATCGTGGTGTACGCAGATAATTTCCGCTTGAATGATTGTGTATATACACAATTGTATCTGCATGACAGACACCTTGTCACTGACCGGAATAGTTGAAAACAGTCATTTGAAAAAAATCCAAAATTGACAACATATAAATATCCTTATAACTTATTGTGAGTGTCCTAGTGTATAAAATGACAGCAAAAACAAATTTCTTCAAATTTAACATGAAAAACATATTAAATGTTTAAGTTTGGGTTAAAATCTAACAAAACAGGACCGATATTTGAGAAGTTGATCAGAATTTGTTTTGACTCATCAAGCAGATATGGTAGAAAAAAAAAAACAAATTTAGGAGTGAGACAAATTAAAAATAATGTTTTGCACAAAAGGTCTGGAGCCAGGATCAACTTCTCAATTTTTTCCAACAGAACATTTTGGGCATGTGTTTATAGCTTAGCTCTGGAGGAAAACGTGGAAAATATACCTGACCAAAAATGTGAATAAATTTATGTCGATGTCATGCCTACTTATCTCTCAGATTGACAAATTTCCCCCAAAAAGGTTGGGGGTGAACAACCTTTTCATAATTTTAATAAGGATTTTAATTATGTTTAGAAAAGTTATATATGAAATATATCAGGGATACAGGTACTTTGTAAATTGTAGTATTTCATAAACAACCCCCAATACATGATCCATTACAAAAACCAATCATGAGTGCTTCCTTTAACATGCCTGAACGGATATAGAGCATTCATCATAATTTACATCCGACAATAATTGATTGCATATTACAAGGTCACATGGGTTTTCCCCACATAAAGCAATACAACATGTATTTATTGCCTACATTTCAGTGTTGGCGAATCGTGCTTAGTCATAATACCAGTTCTTTTCAGCTGTGAGGTTTTTTTTCTCCTTCAATTGTCAATATTTGTCTTGGGGTGTATAGCTAAATCTAGTTTTATTTTCCCACAATGAGTGAGGGTGTCGACATGAAAAATTTAGGCCAAAATAATGGTTTTCGACAGCTTTTTGCCGGAGAATTTGGAAGACAGTGTAGACAAATGTCTCAGAAACTATGGATGAAAGAGGTATAGTGACTATTTCTGAAATGTTGATTGGTTATTTTAGTTAGTGCAGCTAGTTGTTTAAGAGGTCAACTTTCGAATAGTTTTCGTGATGTAATTTAAATTTGGACTATATTTGTTGTGTTTTACCAGCCTGCATAAAATGTGGGAATTGTAGAATTTTTTTAGCAAGCACTAGGCCTAATATTCCATCTTCATTTGGTGAAAACCCATGTGAATATGGATTTTGGTTCATAAATTAGTAGAGTTACTACATCAAATATCCATTTTAGTTAAAGGGCCCCTGAAATGGTGTTTTTTTCAATGAAATCTGTGCTATTGAACTAGTCCATTAATTTACAATCATAAAAACCCTACTTGGAAGTTGTTTGGGGGGTTAAAATCAAGGTTTTTGATTTTTATGCCAATGAAAATTTACATATGCATGAGCAAAGTGGTGATGTCACTTTAGGAAAACACAGGAAAATCGCATTCAACTGTGCACAAAAGTTTCCACAATTTTCTCCAACTTGCTGAAACTTTTGTAACCCATGACGGTTTAAGGTTTGTTTTACATGTTGCCTGTTGCAAACTATGAAAAAACTAAGGCTGGAAACTGCAGCATTTTTCCACAATTCCAGTTTGAAGTCTTATGTTTTTTCTTTGCTTTTCTGCTGTGTGTTCCTAAAGTGACATGTCCCAAACAGCGCCCTCTTTCTGTGAGTTTATGTGAAGAAATTTTCAAAGTTTAAAAATGCCACTTTTTATTCATGGGGCAACAAAATAAACAGTAGTATTGTCTTTCTACACAAGTAATCATTCATATGCAGCAAAAACTGTGCATAAAGTTACTGAGCATCTCAGGGCCCTTTAACTAATGGGTTGGTTTTTTTTACAAAAGGCACACAAAGACAATTTTTAGCTTTTTTGCTGAAGAAAATCCTTAAAATATGCATATCCACAGACATTGTTTAGATATTGTGACAAATTTCTCAATTACAGTTAACCTCGTTAATAAGAAGCCCTTGTGACTTTACAGATTACCTCGTTATAAAAGAAACCTTGTATTATCAGGAGTAAAAAGAATGAAGAACAAAATATTGAAATTTAAAGTTTTTCTTGTTATGTGCAGAATGTTGTATTAAGAGTGCTCTTATTAACAAGATCAGCATTCAACATTTAAATGCCTTAGGTTACCACAAAATCATCCACTTTTGATTTCCGACGAATGTAGGCTATTTCAAATTTTACATTTCCATTAATTTTGGTTTACTTGCAGTTTGACCAGTTGAATTATGATATTGAAACTGTCCACGGAGGCTACCTTAACTGTATATACAGACTGTTCAGTCGCGACGATCCTGCAAAATCAGTTATCGTTAAACATGCTCCTCCATATATTAAGGTATGTTATTGCATCCAATGAGAGAGTTAAAGATGATTTTGAATTTCTATCCAATTTAATGTAATCTTGTAGAATTAAATAACGTAAGATTGATAATCTGGTACCCCTCTTTTTTCGTTCATGACTGCAGTGCCTTGGCATAGAGCAACCACTTGGAAGTCGGAGGGTCCATGGTGAGTACCAGGCTATGAAGGAATATCACAGGGCATTTCCTGATGCAGTGCCAGAAATGTATTTCTACAATGATGAACTCAAGTGCAGTAAGAGTTTTATAAAATCCATATTTATCATTCAGGATACTCATGGTGCTGTATTTTATTACCCCTGGTCATTGGGCACAGCTCCCTGGGGAGTATGAAGCCCTGGCAGCCTGACACAAGCACTCCGGGGCTACACATGTACATGTACAACCCTTGCAGGTACCCATTTACTCCTCGGTGGAGAGAGCTCCCCCCCCCCCCCCCCCCCCCCCCCCGAGAGCTCCCCGAGAGCTCCCCCCCCCCCCCCCCCCCCCCGCAGCAGCCGGACACAAATAAAATTGTGCCCTCTCCTTTTGTTCCACCATACTTCTAAAAGGCTAATGAAGTAGGAATCTAAACTCCTCAAAAAAAGTTCGGAAAGTCAAGTTTGACTGACGATTTCTCTCTTGTTACTAAATCATTTCCCTTGAATTTGGTATCATTAGAAAGCCCTGTTATTCCTCTTTACAGTGATATCACTGCTATTGTCATGCAGTGCATTCCCCTTTTGCTTGGAGGATGGGAATGTGTCAATGCACTTTTTGACAATAGCAATGCAATTTGTGACATTTCACTTTACACCCGCCCCCGTATTCAGCTGTGCTGCACATCCCTCAATTGCTTAATCATAACAAATGACACATCATCGTAAAGAGAAAAAACAGGGCTTTCCAATGATATAAAATTCAAGGAAAATTATTTTGCAACAAGAGAGAAATCGTCAGTCAAACTTGACTTTCCGAACGTTTTTTTAGGAGTTTTTTTGAAAAAAGGGACAGAAAAATAAATGCTATGTTTTACAACTCTTACACTAAAAAATCAGTTATCCTCAAAGATTGAAATCAATATTAATTACAGTTGTAATGGAAGATTTGAGAGATTTTCAAGCCCTGGATATCCAGCTACCAGAAGGTATTTTGGATCCGGATCTGGCGGGAAATTTAGTCAAACGTGTTGCAAAACTTCATCGCAACACACACATCCAGACAACGCCAAGAGAGGAATTTCAGATGATGGCCGAAACATTTAGGTGAATGATTATAATTTTTTGTAGTGATAACTGTTTGGGATGGGAATTTACGGTTAATTCAGAAACCGGTTTGCAATTCTTTCAAGTGTCGGTTAACCGTTAGGCCTAAAGATTGTTGCTGGTGTTTATAGATACTGGCAATGTACACAAAATAATAATTGAACCCTTATCTGGTCAACATTTTACTACGACCCCAAATGAATTTATTTCAGTTTCATGAAGTCATTACAAAAAACCTTCTAAAAACCATTGTAAATTCTATAAAATTGGGTTTCGTTTAAACGTTCGACAAAACCGGTTTTTCAAATTATTTTTCGGTTAAACGGTTAACCGGTTAAATCATCTCTACTAACTGTAGTGTCTTATGTTTTATTGGAGTTAGATTTTAACCCCTTGCCACCGGATGACGCCTATAGCCGCGGCCTTGCACTTGAACTTGCCAACAGAATACCGTGTGTTGGACCAATTTCCAGCAAGATAAACCCGCCCGCAAGGGGTTAAGTGGAGCACTTCACTTATGTTCAAAAGTGCACAGAAACATAGAAATGCATTGAGTTTAATAGCTTATGTTGAAAGTACAAATTTTAAGGTTTCAAGCTAACTTTTCAGTTGCTGGAAACTTGAAATGAAAATTGAAAGTCAACTCGATTCTAAAAATTCAATAAAAAAAAATCGAAATCAAACAATCAAAACAAGTACTTAAAGCACAAATCTAGTAAAATCTAGAAAACCAAACCCACAATGTTCACCTTTTAAAAACTCCAAAGTTTAAGTCGACTACTTGAAACTGGGTTTATCCATTGGTATTAATGGAGCACAATTTTGTTACATAGTTCATAGTTGTTAAAACGTTTATAAAAAACAAACAAAATAGTTATAATTTAAACATAATGTTAACCCTTGAGCAATTTACAACTAGATGTCAAATTTGATATCTAGCAGGGTTGTAGTCGAGTCCATCACAAGTCTAGAGCCGATAAAATCATAAGTCTGTGACAAGTCCCGCACAAGTCCGTCACAAGTCCAGTAACAAGAAGCAAAGGATGAACGCGCACAAAATAATGCCTTTGTTGGAGTTTATTTAAATTATAACTTGTTACTTGAATTAAGACCCAGGGACGTGTGGTGGCGTTGTGAAGGCTTGTGAGGACTTGTGATGGAGTCGACTACAACCCTGATATCTAGTTGTAAGTTGCTAAATACAAAAGTAAACAAGGATTTCAAAAACATAACAATGCAGAAGATTTTCTTAGGGGTCGTCAACATTTTCAGAGTAGGGTCGAGGGCTGTGTAAAAATTTACATGCACTGTATTGATGGTATAGTGACAAGAAAAATGTTGATAAGTAGTATTTCGGGGGAGAGAGGCAGGTCTTGAAAAATACTACTCTCTGTAGAACTGTGAAAATATTGACGACTTTACATGGCCCTTTTATAGGAACTCACAACACTGTTCCCAAAACAAACATTAAAAGTTCTACATTTCTGCAGCAATGAAGAGATGGTGTCTCTTAATGCAAACCTGACATTCACCATTATGGTCAACCCAAACCATCCGGCCAATCGCTGCTCTCCGGGGCTCACTGAGCATGCCCGGAGTATCCGCCAAGACCGGGTCATTCTGAAACACGTCCAAGAACTTCACAGGGTTTTCTTGGAGAGAAAGGAGTGTCTAGTTCACGGCGACTTACACTTTGGTTCTGTTATGGTGAATGGCAGTTCTGCAAAGGTAAGTGCTAGTGCTACGATACACTCATGGACTCTATTGCAGTTTAGGCCATGCAAGGCTTCCCAAGTCCATGGGCCTCGCATTTCATATCTGAACTTTTTGTAGAAAACATGAAAAAATTAAAAGGCCGGAAAAAATTGGAAATTTGAGAAAAAATTAATTAGAGTCTTATTTCTTTTGTGAGCGGTGTACATGTGTAATTATTTCCAAATTTGCATCCTAAAAATATATACCATAACATACATGTAGGTTGATACGATACTAATATAAAGTAACTTTAAAACAAACAAAATGTGAACTTTATCAAAGGCACACTTCAACTCAACTAAAAACGCAGTTAAAATTTATCTACAAATTTGCTGTCAATTTTCATTTTTTCCCAGGTGATTGATGCTGAATTTGCATTCATGGGACCTGCAGCCATTGATATTAGTCTCATCCTGACCTACTATCTCTTCTTTTACGCTGCACATTTGTTGTACCCTAAAGACGGCAAATCGCAATTCAGTCGTCTTGTTCAGCAGGCAATCATAGACACAGGTTTGTTTACTTGCAAAAATGTTTTACTTTATTTTATTTTTTCCCAGGACTGTAGTCAAGTCCATCACAAGTCTATCCAAAAAATAGTCCCTAGGTCTTGATTCAAGTCACAAGCCATTCAAATAAACTGCAACAAAGGAATTATTTTGCAAGATCAAAACAAGATCAAATCAAGATCAAATCAAGATCAAATCAAGATCAAATCAAGATCAAATCAAGATCGAACAAAAAGCGATACCGTTCACAAAGATTGAATTAAGCTGTACAATGCCCCAATCTTATGACGTGTCAAATGGCATTTTTGAACAAATGGAGCATTCACGATACATTACAAATTTGCTTCATCGAATGAAGTGATTTATTTGTCGAATGAAGCCATTTGCTTCATCGAATGAAGCAGTTATAATTTTCATTGAATGAAGAGCCACGCGTTCACATTAGGGAATCTCTACATAGAATCGTTGAATCTTCATTAAATTTCCTCTAAAATAAACGGGGTCATATTAAACATTTTGTGCAACTGATTTCGACTGCAGTGAATGTCTACTTTGACGACGCAAAGGAATATTTGAGTGAAGAGGACTTCGCTACACTAGTATCACATACAGCTGGGTTTACCGGTTGTTACATTCTTAAATGGTAAGCATACATTTGTAAAAAAAACAAAAAGTATTAATATACCCTACAATAGTATTGAAAATTCCAACTTTTTGACTTAAACTAATTTAGTTCAGAATCCATTTTTATCCTTCTCCCCTGACTCAGTTCTATAAAATGTACACTGCTGATTGGAAATGTACCAGACTGCACAATATGCATTTCACGCTTCAGTGCGAAGATGAGGCTTTGAATGCAAAAACAGTCAGGAACCTCTGCAAAAGCAACAAGTTACATTTTACAGAACTGATTCGGGGGACATGACCGACAATACGGTCTTGGAAAACAAAATGTATACGAAATGCTTGGCGACAGAATTTTAAGTTGATTTTACATTATCGTTTTGTTTTTCAGGATGATTGGTCTCGCATTGGAACGAAACTTGCTTGACAAACCAAAGGCAGAGTTAATGTCTCTAAATATTGGGGTGCATTTACTCAAAGACTACAGCACCATAAGGGCACCGGGGGACCTCCTTCGGTATTTCTTTGAATCATAATTCATGCACGTGCCTGTGTTGGCTTATACATGTATCATTTGCAAGATAAAACCAGATTCGTGAAATAAGAGTGTAACATATCTAAGTAAGAATGTTGGTAAGGCCAAACAAAATAAATGGTGTGCTTACAGTAACCTCGACCTACCTGGAATTTTTGAGGCCAAATTACCGACCTCAAACTTTTTATTGCTAATTTTCAAGTTGATAATTTTAAATAAGCACTATTTGCAATAATTTCCAACGAACATAACATTTTCTGCACTTGTACATGAACATGGTTAATATTGTTAATATTGAGTTTCAAACATTGCAAAACGACACGCAAATGCATGAACTGAAATGTAAACAAAAATGACAAAATAACATTATTTTGGAATTTTTTTAGGTCGTTACCGTAAAAGCACCATTTATTTTAGCTACTTAGATGCATCATTGCTTCAGAAAACCTTGAAAATCTATATGTATTTTGTGTACAAGTAAATTTTTTAGAAAACCATCTTCGGTTGTCATTTTTTTAGCATGAAATATGTGGTGTTTGTTACTATTGCTATCAACACTTTGAATAAGGTATTTCTTGTCAACTCATGAAAAACAAAATTGGGTCATTGCAAATGATACAATGGGCCTGTAATACAAGGTCCATGGAGCTTAGCAGATGATCTTGTTGTAACAGGAACTTTGTATTATCAAGATTAAAAACATTGGGGGGGGTGGGAGGGGGGGGGGGGGGGGGGGGGGGGGGAATGAGTGGAACTTTTGTTTTTCCTTGCTATAAGCAGAATGCCAAATTAACAGAGCACTTGCATATTATTGGTTGAGTTCGGGCGGTCTGTTCTCGACACGCGAACAATGTTCTTGCGCCCGAATGGCGGGAACACGACCACCTATCCACCGAGAACTTATTACCCGTGTCAACAACAGACCACCCGACCATTGCAATCGACTATTGCAGGTCCCAGAAATTGTGGTTTTATCATTTAAAATAATGTCAGGGGGCAATTTCTTAGAGCTGCTTAAGCATGAAAAATTGCTTAAGCATGAAATACTTTGCTTGATAAAATTAGGTTACCAGTAAACATTTCATGAGATTGTCATGGTAATGAAACAGTCCTCTAACACTGGTCTTACACTTCTTCTATCACATGAGGATTTCACTGGTAACATTCCCTACTAAGCAAATATTTGTGCTTAAACACCTCTATCAAATTGGCCCCAGTTGTGGTTACAGAAACACTATTTAAAAGTTGACATGCTGCATATTTTAAGTTTGCAAAATATATTTTAAAGAGTGCAATGGCAATTTTAGGAAACAAAATAACTTTACCGTGAATATCTGATATCCTTTATTTTTAATATTGTAATTTTGTGATAATTTTTGTGATTTTTAGAGATTATTTGTTTCAAAAAGAAAATAATTTGATTGCTTCAGTTCGAAAATAAGCAGAGAAAATTATAATCTGGATTCAAAAAGTGTGTGAAGTTTTAAGTGCAATCTTTCTACAGTTTTAGTGCTGTAAAATGTAGATACATACATGTATACATACGTGTATATGGGTAAAGTAATCTTTCATAGAAAAAAGTGCAGAAAACAATAACTTTATATTTTATCAACACAAATGTATATTTTTACTTAAAAGTATGGTACATGTATTTGTCTTTTTACCCAATTGCTTGTGAACTCTGGAAATAGCACTTGGTTCTTGTTTTGTCTATACAGTTGTAGTCAGAAGTTTACATACAACTGTGTTAAAACTGGTGTGCTTAAACTTGTGTTGTCGCCATTTTTGTAACAGTCTTTACTAAAGTCGTGGAATTCCTCACGTGCTTGCAGTACTTAAAACATAGCGTGCACACCGTGCAATGGTTCGGGTAGTCCTGTTTGCCATTTTGGGTGATGATGGTAGTGGTGTACATGTATGTAAACTTCTGAGTATGAACATTTTTTCAGACATTTTGTGTATTGTGCAATTATTAGTGTAACCAATCTTGCAAAAAAATATCTGAAAACTACATTAGGTTTTTATTTAATGAGATTAATATATGTTATCTTAACCTTAATCTTTGCCAAACCTTATTTAATAGACTGCATACGGAATGAAATGAATTTTGAATAGTTTCCATTTAAACAAAAATTTAATGAAATAAAACAATTATATTTTTAACTCACTGAGATTTACCTCAATGATTTTTATAATTGCATACCTCATTTTAGTACTGGGGAGGCGGAATAATTCCTAGCATGTTGGACTCTCAGATGACAGGTCCACGGTTCAAAGCCTGGTCATTGCAACCGTGTTGTGTCCTTAAGCCGTGTCTGCATTGGACTTGTTTTTTGGGAGGTTTTACCGAGACGATAGTAGAATGAAAAATGGCTAAATTTTACTACTGTCCACATTTGGACTTTTTGACAGTAAAATTTTACCGATACCGCGGGAGAGCATGCGCAGTATCCCTTCGCAGTTTGACCTTCACGGCCCGGACGTACGCTTCCAGAGCGCTTTTACCGACTCGCTGTGTCCGCATTGGACTTTTCGTCTCGGGAAAAGTTACCTGGGAACTTTTCCTGGGCAACAATTGGCCAGGAAATGTAACCGCTGGACTCGGGAAAAGTTCTTGAGAGGAAAACATCCTAGGCTGTCCGCATTGGACTTAATATAGGAAAAGTACCCATCGTCTCGGTAAGTTTTCCCAAAAAATGTCCATTGCGGACAGGCCTCGAGACAAAACACTTCTCCTACAACTCTAACGACCTGTTGGGGAAACCCAACTAACTGCTGGGGCCGGGGGTGAACCTGCAATGGACTGGCATCGCATCCAGGGGAAGTAGCAATGCTCCTAGTCACTCCATACCATAGAAACTAACAACCTGTTGGGAAACCCAACTAACTGCCGAGGGTAAACCTGTGATTGACTGGCATCCCATCATGAGGGAGTAGCAATCCATACCATGAAAACTATGTTGAAGGGGAAACCCAACTAACTGATGGGGGCAAACCTGCAATGGACTGGCAGTTATTTGCCCTTGTGGTTGAGCTTTTAGGCAAGCGATAATGTATGCCTTCAGACGTGACCACACCTCTCAAATGAGGACTGTTGAGGACAACATTGCATGTACTTACTGAAACAAGCACACACGTTGATTCAACACTTGTTGCATCCGTCTCAAACTGCCATTAAAATTTCCTCATCTTGGCGAGTCGATTGTTCCTCTTCATGTGCATTTTCCTGAGTCTGCGCCAGTATTGCGGTGTGTCCGGAGACAACTCTTCCAGTTTAGGGGGCGGGCCGATGTGCAACTCCCACAGCCAATCCGGGTAGTCTTCATCTGGTCCTAACTCGACATCGTGTCCTTCTTTGAAGTAGTTGGACCCAGAGCAGTGTGTGACCAGGTAATGGGCGTCGGTGGAGACTTGCATCAGTTCCCTTGGCTCAAGGTTTTTGGATGATTTGGCTGATCCAGAATAAAAAATTTGGTACATTTTATCGACTTAAGAACAGTGCCAACTGCTAAGTTTTGGTAAGAACACTCGATCCAACCGTGCCGTGGCTATACGTCGCGTGTTGCATTGCGCATGCCGAGCTGCGAGCGCGATATTCAGACTCTCCCACTACGAAGGGAAGGGAATCCCTGATTATTTCTCGCATTTTCAAAAGAGGTTGATTCTTGAAATCCTTTTGGTTTTCGTGAATACGAGTAAAAAAGTTGCCGAGTTCAATGTTGTCATCCAATCTCATGATGCATTGAGAACGTCGATTTAAGGTTTATTCTTTCCCTAATTTTGTTAAAAATTGATATTTAACAAACGGAAAGTACCTAGTTTGACTTCTAATTACGCTTATATACCTTTTAACACCATGTATTGCACCAATTTGTAATCATACACCACATCGACTTTCCACAAAGTGAAATTTTCGAAGAGATAGGCGTAGGAAGTGCAGGACAAAGAAAAAAGAAATTTTTTTTTTTTTCACGCCGGATAAGTTTAAAAATAAGGCCCGTACATGGCGGTGAAAGGTATGTAAGCGTATTAAGAAGCTAAACTAGCCACTTTCTGTTCGTTAAATAGCCATTTTTAAAAAAGATCCGGAAGGAAGATCTGGAAGGATCCGGAGGGTCCGTTTTTCACCCACACCCGTGAGACTATTCAAATAAATTCATGCCACTTTGGCTTTACAACTTACCTGCTTTTTTAGCATATGTAACCACCTGTATTCTCCAGACGGGATTTATTCCTCTTGTGCTTTCAATAGACAGAGAACTGGGACTCAAAACACGCGTAAAAAGTCCTGAATGGCGGGGAATTTGTGCTCGAATCAGAGGAACGAACCAGCACATGGAGGTCGCCATCTTGCTTTGCCAGATGACAGGGCGCCCTCTGTAGGCTGAGGATTAAATGAGCTCGTTTTGCTTTTTTTGGACTCCCGTCCTGCCAGATCAAATAAACCTTATCGACGTTCTCAATGCATTATGGGATTGGATGACAAAATTGCCTGGCCAAATGTGCATAAACCTATGAGGCGGACACCAACTAGGCAACTTTTTTACTCATTTTCACGAAAACCAAAAAGAGTTCAAGAATCAACCTCCCACCACTTTATCTTTGACACATATCAAACATACTGACAAACATGTCCCGAAACAGAAATGTTGCAAATGCGAGAAATCATCGGGGATTCCCTTCGTATCGGTATAGTGCGAGTACCACGCTCGCAGCTCGGTATGCGCTCTTCAACGCACGCCGTATCGGCACTGCGAGGCGGGTGGCCTGACGGACTCGCAGGCTAGGCGTGTGTTGCATAGCGCATACCGAGCTGCGAGCGTGGTACTCCGACTACCGATACGAAGGGAATCCCCGATGATTTCTCGCATTTGCAACATTTTTGTTTCGGGACATGTTTGTCAGTATGTTTGATATGTGTCAAAGATAAAGTAGTGGGAGGTTGATTCTTGAACTCTTTTTGGTTTTCGTGAAAATGAGTAAAAAAGTTGCCTAGTTGGTGTCCGCCTCATAGGTTTATGCACATCTGGCCGGGCAATTTTGTCATCCAATCCCATAATGCATTGAGAACGTCGATAAGGTTTATTTCGCATCCTTTCGCATCCTTTCAGCATTTTAGGCGGGTCTTTCTTTTGAATTGTTCTTGGTCGTGCAGCATACCAGTGGAATTACAATCGTGATAAAATTTGACATATGGGCGGAATTTAACCTGTTATTGATTCAGCACTAGCTATCCGTGGGATTATCACAAACGCGATCACACGTCACGTCATGCACGTGGAGTAGGGTGCGGTACGGGTACGGGTAGGGTGGGGAAGGGTAGGGTAGGGTGCGCACGCATCATGTTTTGCATAAATTTGGTTTAGGAATGAGGTCGCATGCCAAATCCTCTTTGAATTTTGTGACCTTTGCTTTAGCATCATTACCAAACCAAATTTATTCACCATAAAATGATACCCTGCCCTCACTCACTTTTGACCACTTATAGTCATGTCCCCTAACTTGGCGCACTTCGACAACTCACTGGAAATCCGCTCACCTTATAGCAAAACCCCCTAGCAGAATTAGTTGAAACTTACACACCTTGTAGTATAATTCATAGGCTCCAAGAAAAAGTAATACTTTAATATTTTGACTCATCAACAAGTACAGAATAACACAAACAATCAGGACAAAACGATGAACACTTTTTTCCCGAAATCGCCCGAACTGTCCCGTAACGTGGAGTGGGTCGCTGATTGGCTGAAACAGTTTGATGCCTTACTACGATGGCCCACAAAGACCACTTGCGCGCACACACTGTGACACTGTACACAACGCCAGTATGCCTGGTTTTATTCACGTGAAATGCCTATTACAGGCTTCTGTGTATGGTGTCATGACAACCTGAAGCGAACGGCGTTGCCTTCACATTCCGGTGAATTTCTAGTAACTGAATGATTCTTCTCCGTATTTTAGTTTTTGGATTTATGAAGGTACTTGAGAACTTTATTTCCATTTAATGCCAAGTGCAACAGATTGTTTATTGCGCCAAGAGAGAACGGAAAGTAAAACCCGCCACGTTAGGGGCCGCGCCACGATGGGGGACATCAACAATACCCACCCATTCCTCACCCCACACCCACCCCACCCATCATCTCCATCCTCACCCCCAATCCTACCCTGGATCATCCCGCCTACCCCTAATTGTCTCTACCCACCCCTCACGTACCCCACCCCCGACCCACCACTCACCCCACCCAGGCCTCGTCCCCATCCCCTTTCCCTATGCAACCCACCCCTCGCCTCTACCCACCCCTCACCTCTGCCCACCTACTCCTCGCCCACTCAAACCACCCTTCACCAGGCCTTAATTCGCCCGCAACCACCCATCACCTCAAACACCCCCACCTTAATTAAGCACCTCTCATCCCAAAAATAAACTTCCATGCCTCGATCAACTCCCCCCATCTTTCATCTCCATCCACCCCAACCCACCCCTCACCCCAACCCATCCCTATCACACCCATCTTTCACGTACCTCACCCATCCCTACCCCACTCACACCCCACATCCTTCCACCCGCACTCCACATACCCACCCATATGCCACCAGTATGCACCCCACTGTTCACATGTTCACCATTTCTGTGGCCCATATCAACCATAGTCCTGCAAACCATGAAGGCTTTTCCAACCTCCATGTCCAAACCTAACCACCAAAGACCCACCTTTTGGACAGACCCACCTGGGAAAAACCTATAGACCAATCCGGTAACTAAGGTCTCCTTCCCTGTATATCCGCCATAGCTGGGGAGTGTCCAGTGCATGGGCTGTGCATTTTGTGTTGCTGTCAGAACGAAAAGCGCTCATTTATTACATGCACGAACGTGCCCCTCCGTGTGCACGCGATACGCCACCTTCGTGTACACAACCATACCAAGACGCGCAACTTGTTCGAAGTAAACAAATGCAGCTTCAGCAACAGCAAAAACATACAGTTCATTCAGTGGAAGCCCCCCAGCTATAGCAGATGTATACAGGGAAGGTGACCTTAGTTACTGGATTGGTGTATAGTTTTTCTACCTTAGTACACCCTTATCGTTCTGCCAGCTACATTCAACTACTAATTCACTCTCCTGACTCCTGTACTGTATGCCTATCCAATATGCTTCAGTTAGCTTGTTGTACCTAACTCAAGTAATTCTTATGTCATTTGACTTGCAGCTATAAATGATCCACAACACCAGGTCAATATCAATGATGTTTGCTCCCACATTGATGAACAATGCTCAGCGCTGTGTTGTAGGTCCGTCTGAGCTAGAACAACTTCAAGTACCCATCGGCAGTTGGTGCATCATCCAACGGGATGGCTATAAAAGCATCTGTTCCTTGTGGTTGAGAAGTGACCTCCAAGATGAATTGATTGAAGTTCAAGACTCTGTCATCGTACCTGAGTCTGAAACTCAGAGAGCTTGTGGAAAGAGCTTCACATCTGTTGAATCCATTCATCCAGTCTCAAAGCCACATCCTTGTCAAGACGTTAGAGTGACAGTTGTTGCGGACCTCAAGAACCTAAGAGATCTTCAGTGTGTTTCGAAAGAAGCACTAACTAGACAACTACAGCATCGGTTGGTAGGCTGCTCTGTAGTAGAAGAATGTCAAGTATCGTTGAAATCCGGATCCCAGTTCGCTGGACCGAAAATATCCTACGTAATAGTTGAAGAATGCATTCCACGAGAAGTTAGCACCTCGGAGGCCAAAAAAGCTAAAGAACTAGACGATAGAAAATTCTCTAAAACCAGTTCTCCGACAGATAAGTTGTCTTCATCACATGTCGACTTAATGTCAACAAACAGAACAGAAGATGATACTGCCCCGGCAGAATCTATTGCTCTAACAGAGGATGCGACATTCAAACTTGGTACATCTGTGTCTGGCATTATAACTACTCAAAAACAAATCGGCACTCAGCAAGAAGAAGTAGAGTCCACATCATCATTATCTTCAACAAGTGATGCAATAAACCTCAAGCCGAACGCAGCTCTAAGTCATCCAAGAACTTCCAGTGATTGCCTTTCTGAGCTCAAACTTATGCTTATCACCGAGCAAACGAGGATTGAGATTGTAAGCATCATGAGCTCAGAGTCCTTGCAACGTAGCAGGGGCAAAGTTAGAGTAGGAGGTCTCAACGAAGCCGCCTCTCTGCTCAAGAAGCTTGTTGAGTATCCAGCCAAATACCCGGAGACGCTCAAAGGTCTGAACTTGATGCAGTCGCATGGGATACTCTTGAGAGGACCACCGGGCTGTGGGAAGACATCGCTGTTGCAAGCAGTGGCTTCGGAATGCAAGGTTTTAAAACAAGCAATTCTGTAGTTTAGGACTCAATTTTTAAGGGATGTAGGCCTACCTCTCACACTCCTTGGCTATGCTACAGCGAGAACCTTTTTTAAACAACAAAGGCAGCTATAATGGTCAAGACTTTAATATTAATTTGTTTATAATTGAGTGAATAATTATAATAATAATGGTGGACACTTGTATAGCGCACACGTCTATACTAGGGTACTCCTGGCCATTATTATTATCACTGCCATCAGGAAATCACCAGAACCATTTTGCTTCAATAGGTGGCTGCCTGGCCAGGTGCACAATTGCTAATTATAGAATGAAGAGATATTTTACTCTTGGCAGACACTACAGTTCTGAGTTTCATTTTTTGTGTCTTGCATGTTTATTAGGTCGGTCTCCTTCAAATCAATGGGGCTGAAATATTTGGCTCTAGTCCCGGAGAAAGCGAATCAAATCTCAGACGGGTATTCGACGAAGCCAAAGCGATCAGCGAAACACACCGCTGCATTCTTTTTATCGACGAAATAGATGCGCTTTGCCCAAAGCGAGACGGTGGGGCAGCAGCAACACATGAGGGTCGAGTTGTTGCCGAGTTACTGATGCTTATGGATGAGATCAGAGGTCAAAGCAAGCTTTTGGTTGTTGGTGCAACTAGTAGACCGAATGCACTTGACCCGGCGTTAAGACGACCAGGAAGATTTGATCAGGAGGTACACTAGTATTTGAATACTGTGATTTTTATGCATCTTGTTCGTTCCAATCAAAGTAAAGTATCTCCACTCAGATGTGTAGGAGGATAGATGTTCTTCTCAATGTTGGTTGGCAATTTTGGGGGGTACCGTGGCCGAGTGGTTTGGGTCACTGACTCGCAACACTTGGGTGAAACCTTGTGGTTGCGGGTTCGATACCCGGCCATGGTACTTGTGCCCTTGTATGAGCAAGGCACTTAAACGGACTTGCTCCATCCTTCGGAAGGGATGTAAAGCCGTTGGTCCAGTGTGTTGTGTGATGCACTTAAAAGATCTCAGAGCATTCTTTCATGAAGAGTAAGGGGATTCCCTGGTCTCTGGCCATCGGCTGCCAATGGCGCCACCCACCTACATGTTTGATCTCGATGTTCAGTTGGAACATACTTGTATACTTGTAATAAGCTTCGTGCATTTCAGCCTACAGGCTGCGAATTGAAGTTCATTAAACCCATTAAATAAAAAATAATAATTCTGAGTTCTTCAAAGAACTCAACTGAGTTCTTGCTGCGACAATCTGCCATTTCATTGCCTGATATTCCTAGTGCGAAGTTATGAAGTCTACAAGAAACCTTACTCCTTTTTCAGGTCTTAATAGGTATGCCATCTGTGTCCCAAAGAGCAGCCATATTAGAGACACACTGCAAGGACATTCGTCTTGCCGATGACGTAGATCTTATGGAGTTAGCTAAAAGATGTAACGGCTACAATGGGGCTGATCTGGCCAGCTTATGCCAGCAGGCAGTGTTCCGTGTACTGGAGAGAATTGCCACAGAAAAAGAAAAATCACCAGGAACAAAGTTCATGGTAGGTAAATTGGATTGACAAGCCCAATCACTGGGACTGTTTGATTTTAGTTTCTGAAGAATGAAGTCGCTAGAAGTATTGAACCTCCCGTCCCGCCCTACATTGAGTGGTTAAAAACAATGTTTTCTCGTCATTTCCCTACGAAGGAGGCCCCCACTGTGCAGATGGATGATTTCATTGGCTCGCTCAGTCATGTGACGCCCTCTCTGCATCGCGCCGCGGGATCGGTCATAAAAGAGCTACAGCCTGTCCCTTGGAATGCAATCGGGGGTTTAGAAATGGTCAAAGCTCAACTAAAACAGGTAGGGGTCTTGGGTGTTGATGTTAGGGTTCTTGGGTCTTCATGTATAAGTATTTGACCCTCTGAAAGGCACCGCACAAAATTACACAGGGACGCAAAGGGAAGATGCTGGAAGCACTGTACCCTGGGGCTATTTCTCTGTCAGTCCATTGGTTGCAAACAGCTGTTCACTGGGTCAGAAGTAGGATAATTGATAGCTTCTATTCACCACTTGCACGGAACTGCCATATTGGCAAAACAGTGAGTCTTTCCTTGCATGAACAATGCTCTCTATCTCGCGTCGTTACCATGTTGGTTGCTGTGATGTTGACTTTAGTACAATGTAAAATTTTGAACGCGAACGTGCAAGTGGGGAATTATGCAGAATACACAAATGAATGGGGCTTGGCTAGAGGCCCAGATTTCCCAGAGTTGGCCTGACTGCTGAGTGAAATCAATGTTAAAGGCGACTATACAAGCTCCACCAGGGAGGGATAATCGAGGATAAAATGGAGTTTAAGCAGAATTTGCCCAAAGGGGTTTTAGTAATTATATAATTACAAAAGATGCGTCTTCCGAAACCACCCTATCTTCTGATAGCACCTCGTGGTATGTTAAAGAGTTAAACATTCTCACTAAGTGCCTTGTAGGCGATGGTATTGGACTTTGAAAAGTTGGAAGGTTTGATTTGCAAAATTGTGTACAGCAATGGATTCTACATTAATTTGAGCTAACAATTCTTGGGTCATCTCTTAAATTCGACAGGCTGTGGAATGGCCGATGATTCACTGGCAGAGCTTTGCCCGTCTGGGTTTGCGAGGGCCCTCTGGGGTGTTGCTCTATGGTCCACCGGGGTGCTGTAAGACTACACTAGCCCAGGCAGCTGCCACCGCTTGTAAGGCTAGCTTTCTGTCTGTCAGCTGTGCCGAACTCTACTCTCCATTGGTCGGGGATTCTGAGAAAATCATTACAGAGGTATTGGTCGTTTACAAATGTTAAAAGAGTTCACAATTCATCTTACATTATGACTGAATCTTTTGGTATAAAGCCTTTGCACGGCGGCCATGACAGGGGACAGTCACATTGTTACCATGTGTCATGCATGAGTAAGGTGCTTTGTGGTCCGATTGTTACATCATTTAAATAAGAAAACCTGCCCCCTTCTATTGAAGCTTGTTCCCTAGCTTATAAGCTTGAAGCCTATGAAGAGAAGACGAGGAGCCCTTTCTCACTATAGAAATCGCTTCGTTCGACAAAGACTCGACAAAGAGATTTCCTGATGTGAATGCATTCCTCTCCATGCGACGATGATTAGAATCACTTCATTCGATGAAGCAAATGGCTTCATTTGACGAAGAGATCGTTTCATTCGACGAAGCAAAATTGTAATATTAACAGTCCCTTCGTTCGAGGAAGAAACGATTTGACATGTAACAAGATGAGGCATCGCACAGCTTCATTTGATCTTCGTTTGCAGTTGTCTAATGTAAATGGGTTCGATCTTCGTTTAAGTGAGATGTGAACGCACGCTTCATTAATTAACAATGAATAAACTAATCTTCGTCGAAAGAGGCGATTCCGCTAGTGAGAAAGGGGTCGAACAAGAAATGCTCCGTTTTAGAAGTTGGGTGGAAACCCTATACATACGCTTAGGGGAAATCCACGGAATCAAGCAGCGACTGAGAACCCAATCTACATGCTGAGTCAAACTTATGGCTTGACTCACAAATTTGTAAGGACTTGCTTGGGATAGCCTTGAGTACAATGATACTCCTAATATGATCTTCCACAAACACAAGTTCAACTCTATTTGTATAATTGTCCAATCTATTAGGTCTTTAGCAAAGCAAGGTTAACGACACCATCAATCATATTCCTGGATGAATTAGACTCGTTAATTGGTGGGCGGAGCACAGACAAGGGGCGTGGCCTATCAGAACGTCTTCTGTCGTGTCTCTTGGTTGAGATGGACGGTGTCGGCGTACCAACTGATGAAGTCATCTCTAACATGGATGATAAAAATATGCAGGTTTGTATATGTCGTATATTTAGCTAGTTCCAGTCAAAAGATGTGGGCTGCCTTCCAAACAAGCGAACATTGCAATGCTCGCCAACAACAGGTACCCGGCTTTCCATAGACGAGTGTACACAAGCTATGTAACCAGTGGCGATTGTTGGTAACGTTTGCTTCAAGTGGAACGCAGCAATGGTTTCGAAACCACAGACCTGTTCCGCCTACAGTTTGCTAGTCAGTGACCAAAATCACTTGGCCACGGTAACTTTGCGGCTGTATTAATTTACTCCATGCGCTGTTTATTTACAGTCTGAATTCAACCGCCCCAGGGTGTTAGTGGTTGCTGCTAGCAATAGAATCGACCTCATAGACCCAGCATTGCTTAGGCCTGGACGTTTTGACTGCTTGATCTATGTGCCACCTCCTGACAAAAAGGTGAACATGAAATCAGGAATTAGTTGCCCTTTCTGACATAATTTAGAGAAGTACAAATAATCCCTCACGCATATTCTTTAAAAAAATCATGAAAATCGTCCATTACAAGGCCCATAGGCCTTTGGTAAGGGTTACCAGTCAAGTGCAGAGAAACTAGCACCCCCCCCTCCCCCAACACCAAGACAAGACCAGTTTAACTATTCTCTTTACGATACCAGTAGGGCTGGGAGGGGTAACCTGTCTGACGTGAAACAACCAAGTTGCCTCTGCCTTTATTTAAGCATGGTAAAGTGCCTTGCTTAAGGGCACAAATGTCACAACCGGTCATGGCCAGGATTTGAACCCACATTCCAGCTATCTAGACCACTCGGCCATAACACCAGTGATTAGTTGCAATACTCACCGAATAATGCTTCAAACTAGCTGTTCAAAACTGGCCCGAACTCTAGAGTAGTTTTAGACACCCGCTGTCGAATGAATCGGACTTTGAATCACTTCTGAAAAATGGTTTTGGAGGTCAAAAATGGAGGAAAACACGTGGCTACAGATTTCCAGAAACTGACTCTACTCAACTTTGTAATATTCCCAGGAAAGGGAGGAGATTTTGGCTGTTTACACCAAGCGTATGCCTTTAGATGAAGATGTCGACATTGAGAAATTGGCTCAGGCAACTGATATGTACACTGGAGCAGACGTAGAAGGATTATGCCGTGAGGTTAGACTATTTCTCGTATACGTTTAAAAAAACAAAAGTGCAAGAATGGATATTTTAGAAAATGGTATTTCTTTTTTTGAACCGTATACTTACACCCGTTTATGAAGGTGTGGTCACTGGATAGCGTACCGGACATTAAAGCAAATGGTTTATGGTTCGACTCCTGGTTGCTGACACTGTGGTGTACTATTTTAGACACTTGATTCTACACAGGTTTCAAAAAACAAGAATGCAATTCTTGATCAGAACAGAAGTTTGTTAAATAGTTTTTTCCTGCTACAGAGTTAATACTTACAATGCTTTCTTTGTCTGTTTTGTTATTGAAGGCTGGTCTCCTGGCACTTCAAGATTACGGACTTGAGAACTCCGCTTCATGTGTTGTACACCAGACGCACTTCCTAAGTGCGCTGGAATTTTGTAGCCCATCGCTAAATGACAAGATTTTGGTCGCTTACCAGCAGAATCATGCTACCAAAATGTGTGAAGTTAGGTGATGAACTAACGGGGGTCAAAGGTCCAAATGAGACACCGACCTATTTAATGGCCATGTGAGAATTGAAGCAATGTGTCGGCCATCTTACTCCAGCAAGACAATGCTTTTCCTAGACTGCTCCCTGGTCCATATGATCACTTGTATTCCACTTGACACGTACTCTAATGAAACCAGTCTAGGCAAGGCACTGTCCTGCCTGGAGCAAGATGGCGGTTGGCTGTTTTTTTAGGGAGTTGCTTATCAGTCCATTGTATATAGTAATTGGTTGTGGACTGGTGCACCAAACTCAAGCCCATTCAGTTGTTGCAGTGTTCAGCTGGGAACCAGTGCTATCTATGTTTACTTATAGAGGTAAAAATTATGTACAAGGGTTTTTTAAATCTACATATTCTGTTGGTCGGTGCCACGTCACATTCGGTAGGGCTGGAGTGAAAACAACGGTGTGCCCATGGTGACAAGCGAAGGAACAAAGCCGTTGTCTACGCAACACATACACGTATCTAAGCATGAACGAATTTGTTTTCACTCCAGTCACGGTGCTATGCCCGTATACAAAGGCATATAACACCAGGACACTGGACCGACGGAATAGTAGTGTAACATTATACAAGAGAACAGGGTTCCTTTCTAACAATACATAAATAAAACTTCAAGATTTATTCTGTGCTTTGGTCCATTTTATTATTGAAAACTTTAAATTATTGTGAAGATTTAAAAATAAACAAGAGTGTCCATCTGTTCTTAATTCAATCACATTAGATAGAGAAAAAGGACTTCTTCACAAAATGATAAATAAGTTACATGTATTTTACGTACAATATAAATATTGGGTATAAATACCATACACGTTCGCCACTCATTCTTCCTAATATGACAGAAAACACTTTAATGTCATGACAATAAAATCCATACACCAGTGCATGAAGTCTTAACTGGCGAACGTGTATGGTAGTTTTTCCAAACATTTAATATTAAACACAAAACCAAAATCAATTCAAATACAATGTGGAAAATTTGATTTTTATAGTCATAAATAAATTTTTTCTTAGTTTACAAACTTCAGTTACATGTAAAAAATACATTCCATTGATTGTGCATAGACCATCACAAACAGTCTTTAAAAAAAGGGCTGAGTATTTTGGGAAGAAAAAAGGGCTGCCTATTTGGCCTTCCCACAATACAGTTCTACAAAAATCACTCAAACGGTATGTAGTAAGGTCTAAAGCCACGATTTTAATTGCGCTTTTTTTGTTGTAACGCAACCGGTTACATGTTTTAGTGAAATTTGCACGAAACTGACGAAAGCTTTTGAATATCTCTAATGGACATACATGAAATGCGTTTTCTTCGCCTTAATTAATCAATAATTGCAAGATGTAGCGCAGTGCCTGAAAATTAAAGACCAATTATAGCACACCCCCTTTAAAATTTATATACACAAACTTGTTTTAATCAAGAACTCAGGCTAATTTCATGGCTTGTTTAAACACTAGCTGAAAATGTGTGCTTACTGTAGCAGAAAGGTTATGCTGATGTTACCGTTGTTTCACAAACGCAGCGTGAATAAGCATGCGCGTGCTTGGAAACGAGCATTGTCGTGTTTAGTAAATTTTGCCTTTGAAGCTAGCAAACGTAGTTTAGCAGTGCTTAAGGTTACAGTCTCCATGAAATAGCCGGAGCTTCCGGTGGCACAAAATCGGCTGCTAAACAGCTCCCTGAAATTGGCCACTGGTCTCGAGCAAAAAAACATCGCGAACAAACAAAAATCCCGCGCAAATCTGTGATAGGAATGAACCCGGTAACCTCAATTTCCACCAAGATTTGCCGAGCAAAATAAATCAAAAATTCTTCCAACAATTTTGTTCATTTTTGTCCAAATTAGGTGGGTTACATACGTAAATATCGGGAATTATACAATTTATATGATTAAATCTTTAAACAGCAAAAAGTTTATGGTTTGTTCAATTTTGGGTAAAAGTAATTTACATATATTTTGGTGATTTTCCAAATCTTGTTCAAGGCTATAAATTTGATTTCAATATTAAATACATCTCATTAAATATAAAAGATTAAAGAAATTTGAATAGTTGTGTACAATATCTGTAATTTGTATTCAACTTTGAGCGTGCTTGTTACAATTGAATGTGCTCGGTTTTTTCGAAGACATGGGTCATTGTACTTGACCTCTTCCCAACAAGTTGGTATTTTGCACTTTCCCAGTACGTGAATGAACTTCAACTAATTAAAGGAATATTTTTGGTAGTTCAAATTTTCCCAATCATGCTGGCAAGCAAGACATTAATTTTTTTTTATAAATTTGGGATCATAGCATGTGTCTTCAGAAAAGGGGGTGTTATGGCCGAGCGGTCTAGTGCGTCGAACTTAAGTTTCTGTGCTAGTACTAGAATGTAGGTTCGATTCCGGGCCGCGACGGGTTGTGGCACCTGTGCCCTTGAGCAAGGCACTCAACCACACTTGCTCCCATTCCTGTAATTGGCGGTCTCTCCGCTGTTGGATGTGGTGAATAAATATTTTTTAAAAACAAACAAAAACCTACCATACATACAGTGCATATCATTATGTGTATAAGGGCAAACATTTGATTTAAATTTCGTGTGGACTGACAATAATTATCTTATTTCAAATGTAAAAGTAGTTTGGCAAGCAATAACCCTGTGTATGATGCAAGCCTAGCTATACTTTCACTCGATTATGCTTTTCTGCAGTTCTGGAAACTAGATAGTTTATGCATCCCTATTGGCTGAGAGCATATCACCTGGCCAGTCTGAAACGGACGATAAAGACCCGGCCAGTCTTAAACACTGCACGCGCCCGAAAGCAAAATGTGCAATGTGACAAAAATAAGTACCTGGTCGTGTGCGTGCGTGCGTGCGTGTACAACATGCCCGTATTACGCGTAACGCGCGCAATCGAACAAAAATAACAATGCACAGCAGTTTGAACGAACGCGATGCATGTAGGAAAGTACAATGCAAAACGGCAAGCTAATTTTGGTGAGTTTTAATGATTTACACAAAAAGGTATTTATGAATGGGAATAAAAATGGGTTTGGCCAGTCCAAATACGTTTAAAACTTGCTAGGGGCCTGGCCTGGATGCAAATAATGGCCCTCGCCCTGTGGCTCGGACCATTATCAGCGTCCAGGCCCCTAGCTGGTTTTAAGCGTATGCTTAAGACTGGCCAAACCCACTTTTATTCCCCAATTTTAACATATATACTCTCAATTTTGTACTGATAAAAAATAAACAAGTCCACTTTTAAATATCTGATCTTCCGTCTCAAAAATCTAGTATACATGTATATAGCTTATTAAAGGCAGGATGTGTATAAATACAAAGTACAAATATCTATTCACAATTTTTACTAATAAATAAGACTTTCTATAACACAGTGATTGTGTTTAGTATCCACAAACTCAATTCAACATGCACTCATGTCTGTGTGCCTTGTCCCGATGAAATGAGTGTCAAGTCGCATTCCGCTATTTCTTATAACAACGGTTCAAAGTCCAAAATTGAAGGGTGGTCAGTTTTAGGGTTTTGTAATATTTGGAAAGAGTAACTCTTACTTTATTTGATTCCAAATTTTTAGCGTCATCCAACAAATAAAAACATAATTTTGACGATAGCTTTCTTCGTGCCTCGTAAGAAATTTTGTTTGAAGATTTGTAAGATTTGTTCGAACACTACCACTTCTTCAAGCTGTTGCGTTGGGGGAATAGTTTTACTTTAGGTGTTATATACCATTGGAATGCTCTTTTTCTGCTGAATTTAAAAATACCAATATCCAATTTTTTAAAATTCCGACTTTCAGCTCATTTTGTGGCGACAGGTCACATATGTACATGTGTGTTTCACCATTACGATTGAGAACAATCCTTTGTGTTTCCCTTTGTTCCTGTACTCTACCTCTTTCCCCTAGAGAAAGCACATGAACGTACGATCGAGGACCAGCTCGAACAAAAGGGACAACAATCGAGGACATTGAAGGACTTTTTGTTTTCCCTTTGTCTATCCTTGGTCGTAATGTAATACAAGAACACACATTCTAATACTGTTTATTTGGATGTGCATGACGTTTTAAAATTAAACACTGGCAAGCGAGTGCAAAAAAAATGCTTGTTTCAACAAAATTTCAAAATTACAGAGCAGTTTCGTGCCAAAAAATTGTTTTGTCAAAGACAAACTCTTGTGATTGGGTGATAAAAGCCACCCCCCCTAAGGCCCTCCAAAAATAGTCTGTCTCTGGTCAGACCAAAGTTCCGGAATTGATGCGGCTACGCGTTTTTTTCCCCTCCCTCTTCCCCAAGCTTGGATTGTACAGACCAGGTGTTTTTTACTATTTTGCTTTTTAGTAAACTTACAGAGCCGTCACATGACACAACACCGAACGGTCTGAGAGTTTTCACTCCACAAACAATGGACATGGAAATAAGTGGCATATTTCAGTGTTCAACTCAGCTCAAACACGCTCTAATTTACAATCACAATTCCTTCATTGTCCTTATTGTGTCGCGTGGGAACTAGCCGCCGCCATTGAGCAAGTTCGATCAAGCGACTATAGTCGACTAGAGTCCCTCGAACAATGGAAATGGTTCGACTATAGTCACTTGATCGACGTTGTTGATCAGCTAATTAAACAATCTTATACTCACTATCATTCGTTTTCATTCGATATCAGCATCGACCGAATTTATTGCCCCGAGTATGAGGTCAAGCTGCCCGGGAAAATATATATAGACTTGTACCCGTTCCCTACGTAGTCTACAGGATGGCGATCAGTCTAGAAAATGTGAGGCGGTGCGGCAATAGAGGGCGGTGCTTTAGCTGCCGCAGGGGGGAAAGGGATGGACGCGCACGCTTGACATCGACGCACGCGCGGACCAGAGACCGAACATATTTTGTAAAACTGATTTCAAACATTATACATTTCAAAATATTTCAAATATTTCAAATATTCAAAATATCTCGTTCGGCTGAAATTGTCCGACAAAGATGTATTTCAAAGCGTTGGTGATTTTCACTTTCCTAGTATGTAAATATACTTAAACTATAACACCTCCCCCACCCCCCTCCTCCCCCCCCAAAAAAAAACACAAAAAAAACACACCGCATACTGCGGTCTGGCAGACCCAACAAGGTCACTCACCTATAGACACGATTGGTGCAGATGAAATTAGTTACAATGCTTCACATGAATGGTGTGAAATTTCGCTGCTCTGTAGTGGCTAATTTGAAAAATATTGGCAGTCGCAAAAATGTGCGTGTCTTTTTTCTTTAGTAATACTTAACGGTACTTTTCAGTGATTTAAAACTAAACTATTTTAAATCCACTTTCTCTTTGGCAAGACATTTTTGTGGCCAACTCTAAACGACACGTGCCTTTGTGCTTTGAATGAATCGCAATTGATTATCACAATTAAAAGACATTACACTGGAAATGTGCCTGCTAAGCGTATTTTCTGTGATACACAAATGCAAATTAGCCCGTTAGAATGTCAGTAAATCAAAAATAAATAAGCATTATCAATTTGGTTTGGTAATTTTCCCCCAAAGATAAGCTGCTACGTGTGGCTAGTGTGACCCTTGACCTTTTGAGGCACTGAGCTGTGATTGGTCAACCAAGTGTTCCTTGGAAACCCGTCTTTTGGCCTTTGTTGACCCACCGATGACGCATTGAGCTGACAATGCGTGCGTCGTCCCCGTCCAAATCATGAAAGTGAAGGCCGTCTAGTGTCTCATACGCGCCAATCTTCCTACCAGTCTGTTTATAAAAGCAACAAAATTATCGGTGTTCAAGTCACAACCAAGCAGTCTGAAACCAAGACCAAGACCAAGACTGGTAGTCCGAGACCAAGACGGAGACCTGGCAGTCAGAGACCGAGACTGGTGGTACGGCACCAAGACGGAGACCTGGCAGTCTGAGATCAAGACCGAGACTGGCAGTCGGAGACTGAGACTGGTGGTACGGCACCAAGACGGAGACCTGGCAGTCTGAGATCAAGACCGAGACTGGTGGTACGGCACCAAGACGGAGACCTGGCAGTCTGAGATCAAGACCGAGACTGGCAGTCGGAGACTGAGACTGGTGGTACGGCACCAAGACGGAGACCTGGCAGTCTGAGATCAAGACCGAGACTGGCAGTTGGAGACCGAGACTGGTGGTACGGCACCAAGACGGAGACCTGGCAGTCTGAGATCAAGACCGAGACTGGCAGTCGGAGACCGAGACTGGTGGTACGGCACCAAGACGGAGACCTGGCAGTCTGAGATCAAGACCGAGACTGGTGGTACGGCACCAAGACGGAGACCTGGCAGTCTGAGATCAAGACCGAGACTGGCAGTCGGAGACCGAGACTGGTGGTACGGCACCAAGACGGAGACCTGGCAGTCTGAGATCAAGACCGAGACTGGCAGTCGGAGACCGAGACTGGCAGTCTGAGATCAAGACCGAGACTGGCAGTCGGAGACCGAGACTGGCAGTCGACACCAAGACCGAGACTGGCAGTCGACACCAAGACCGAGACCAAACCTGGCCAGACTTAATCCAAAACCTTAAACCAACGTCTTGCATTCACTCCACCAAAACCGTTTTAAATACTGCAAATACTAACCTCAATCATCCAAGTTGAGAATGTGCGGTTCCAGTTGTTAGCCCTCTCTAGGTGTAAGTAGCTATTGAAGAGAATCAAATAGAGATATCGCTCCAGGTAGTTGAAGCTCTGATGCATGAGTCTTATTGCCGAATCCTCGTCTTTGGCCAATTTAGCCTGCAAAGAACAACCAGAATCTTGAGTGATGACAAGAGTGAGGTTTTGGTCCCACACGGTCAGGCAAAATGACGACTTTTAGTGTATTTTGCGCCATCGGTATATGCATACTTTTTAGTGTAGTTTTGTTGTTAACACTTATAGCAACACTGCACACCTTAAGCCTAGCGTACATCGACATTGCAACTGGAAGCAACTCAACTGGGTCCAATTTCATAAAGCTGTTAAGCAAACAAATTCGCTTAATCAAAAATTTGTTTGCTTGATAAAAAAGGGTTAATAGTCAAAATTTTATGTCAACTTGTGTTCTTAGCAAGAATAGCAGATATTCTTGTGATCAGCGCGCTCATCGATAGCAACCGATCAGTTGCGCAACTAGCGGCAACTGGGAGCATCCAGCCATGTCCATTTCCAGAGCGCGCAACTGGAAGCAACTGTTGCAAATGTAAGCACAAAATGTGTGATTGAAACTTGGTCCCTGACTACTGTGGTAAATTGCCTTTGTATAGCCAGGGAACCAGCCTAAGTAGGACGGTAGCTTTGCACAATTTCTTGAAAGCAAAGAGAGTGATCTCATTGTTCTCTCGGAACGTAGATGAGGTACTGAGCTGACTTATGCACATGTTGGTTTATATCATAGACATTCTCTATCACACACAGCACATGCAACGAGCCCGTTTATCAGACCTTATTGTATGTAGAGAAAATCATCTCCCGTTGATGGTAGTGCATCGGCGTCATGGTCTCCGAGCATTTGTCCAGCATCAGGTCAACCTCACGTTTGACCTGCGACCCTAAAGGCAGTCGCCTCACGAGATTCATCACAACCTATTGTAGGGAATTATACAATAATATACAACGGTCATTCCATGGGAAATCTGGTTGGCGTAGTGGTACTTCCCTCGCCTTCCACCTCTGTGGCCCTGGTTCGAATCCTGTCCGGGTGAGTATGTGGATTGGGTTCTCAGTCCCTGCTCGATTCTGTGGGCTTTCCCCTATTCAGAATTGTGTAGGGGTTTTACTTCAACCTCTAAAACTGAGCATTTTTTTTCCTTCTTCGTCTTCTCGTTACAAGCATCTTCAAGCTACAGTTCCTCAGGCACTTTTGAGGAATTCTTGGTTTCAATAAAAATACCAAACTCGCCTTCGGCTCGTTCTATATTTTCATAACTCGTGTGGTATACTCTCATATCACCCTCAATCCATCCAATATTATATAAAACCCCTTGCAACGTTCAAACTCACGGCAAATTCTCCCTTTGTGTACTCAGCCTGTGGAATGCTGATTCGTTCTTGTTCTTCTACCTTAACGCCAACAGGGAAACCCTACAATAGAGCAAAATTTTATTTATTTTATTAATTCTCCGAGCAAATTGTTAAAAGCATTTACTTTATCATACTTCATATTTTAGACATGGGCAACCCTGTGAAAAATGCTGTTTTTATACACCTTGCATAGAATTGCCAGGGTTTGGTCTGTGCATGCACCGCACCGTCTTGACTGGTGGCCTGTCATTTTTTTTCTGTCTGGGAAGACTTTCCGAGACCAGGTCAGAGGGCGCACTGTACGTGCGCTGCGCGTTGCAGACATCGCACAGGAGGTCAGACTTAGGCAAGTCTATGCCTGGAATTACTGGCGCACTTCCAATAATTTGGAAATATTGACAGTAATTGTTCGATAACTAAATGTTGGTCTATTTTTTTTGTTGATGTCTCATTTAAAAGCGAATAACTTTTATGTTTCTAGAAATTTATCAATTCAAAAAACGTTTGATTTTTTTTAGGTGCCACACCCAAAACGCACGGACTGTAGGTATATCTTTAATGGGTTTAACAAACTAAATTACAAGTATGTTCCACCCAAACATCAAGCTACATCAGTGGGTGGCACCACTGGCAGCTGACCACCAGAGACACCTGGGAATCCCCTTAATCTTCACAAAAGAGTGCTCTGGGATCTTTTGAGTGCGTTACACAAAACACTGAACCAACGGCTTTACATCCCTTCCGAAGGATAGAGCTCCCCCTAAGTCTGGCTATGCCATGAATGTTACACTTCGTGCCCCAGCTTTGTGGAATGACCCAATTATAAGAACGAAAACCTCTTTTGAAATGCCGTAACAAACCTTAAGATGCCAGATGACTAGACCAGCTGCCGCCATGAAGACCGTTGTTCTCTCTTTACCGCAGTCGCAGCTGAAGACCAAAGCTGGGCCATCTTCATCCGTAAAAATATCGCCAAGATTTCGGATTACGTCAACAAAGAAATCAAACTCCTAAAATTCATGAGAAAAAAAGACAAAATTCCAAAATTCTACAAACCTAAAACGATATAATTGGTCAAAGTTTTACTAGGTTAACTGATGCCAAAAGTTGCAGTCAAAGGTCATGCTCTATGTGTGCATGTATTGATCAATGTGTGCATGGGTTGTGCATGTACAGTGTACAAGGCCACTTGAATTTCTCAGGCTTTTCCCCCGCTATGGCCGTGGAGAAAAGTCTAGTTGGCAACATTTCCTAAAATCCACAAAGACAGGAATAATTTTACATTTTCTGGTGGAGATCCATCGCATTCCGTCGCAGCAAGCCTGTGGTAGTGTAACTCTGGCGTGATTTTACGTTGATTCTGAAACATGTCCCTCAGAGTTAAAATACTGGTAAAATTCTTGGAAACTGGGGGCTCTGTTATGTCTTCGTAAACCTTGGAACCAAATTAGAGGAAAAAGATACAACTTTAAATACAATTTAGCAAAGTGTTGTAAAGTAGTTTAAATAAACGTCTCAAAAAAAGTTTGGTAAGTCAAGTTTGACTGACGATGTCTCTCTTGTTACTAAATCATTTCCCTCGAATTTGGTATCATTGGAAAGCCCCGTTATTCCTCTTTACAGTGATGTGTCATTTGTTATGATTAAGCAATTGGGGGATGTGTAGCACAGCGGAATACAGGGGTGGGTGGAAAGTGAAATGGCACAAAATCCACTGCTATTGTCATGCAGTGCATTCCCTTTTGCTTGGAGGATGGCAATGTGTCAATGCACTTTTTGACAATAGCAATGCATTTTGTGACTTTTCACTTTACACCCGCCCCGTATTCAGCTGTGCTGCACATCCCCTAATTGCTTAATCATAACAAATGACACATCATCGTAAAGAGGAATAACAGGGCTTTCCTCCTTTTTTGAGGAGTTTAGAAAGCTGTATTACTTGAAAGTAGAATTTTGCTGATTCGCCACTATGTGAAAAATGCGACGAATTGTGTTCCAACTTCTTAGAAGCGAAGACTTTAGTGCACTAAACATCATTTACATGATATGACAACATTAACACTCATAAATGGGATTAGTCTCACCTGAAATGGGCCTTTCAGTTTCAGAAGATCATTTTTCAGCTCCAGTTCCACCTCCTATAAAAACGAAATTTTTGGGGAAAAAAAAGCGTTAACAATCATTAGAATAGATGGTAACCGAATAGATGAGTTTGGACTGATGGTTCGGTTGACAACGAACAAACAAAATGACCCTACAAGCTTGAGTTTCGATCGTTATTAAGTTTTTTTCGATCGTTATTCAGTGATGTTCGTGTTTTTATTTTTACCATGCTAAACATTTTACAACTTTGTTCTCCAATATGTCCAATAAATCGGGCCCGAAATCAGACAAAAGGCTGACATGGAGTGAAGAGGAGGTAGCTGATATGTTAGGCATTTGGGCTGACAATTCTGTCCAAAACCAGCTCAATTGAACAACAAGCAAAAGCAAACTTGTAAAAATAAGAGAGGCTTTGATTTGACCCATGTTGACGGCCAGACGTGTGTGTAGTGTGAAACGATCGCACAATACACGGGTCGAAACATTACACGTACATGTATAGAAAAAATGCTGATGTTTCTACCTCAAGTTCATCAGCGGCTCTTCCAGCGATGTATATGTTTTCCGAGAGCAACGCAAGTCTTCTCGGTGTATAGGTGGCGCCGTCACATTCCAGTACCATTTCTCCCCGCAGGATGAAAACGTGAACTGACGAGTGCGAGTATTTCTTTTCCATAAGGTAATCCACCACTTTGGCGAGGCCCTGAAATGTTACAGCAAAGATTCGTCGACGATTTAAAAAAAACAGATTAAACCTACTACACGGACGCTCAAATTGTCGAATCTGTATTCGGGTAGCATTTACAATACAAGCAACCTTAACAAATGCGGGGTTCAGCCCCGCAAAATCAATCCTACCCAAAAAGCAACTTGAAAAAGGAGAATCAGACCCGGGTCAGATCCGCTTTTTTAATTAACCTTTTGCGTTTACACTTAGCGCCTACACGGCTTCAACTCGCCCTTTTTGAAAATTGCGGAGTTTGATTCGGCAAAGGCGAATTGAGTGTCAACGGGCCTAAATTGGCCCCTGCTGGTGGTTTACATTAATGGTCTAGTATCCAACTCACCTCCCTTTCAGGCTGTGCCATGCCAAATACTGGCAGACCGGGAACCCGTCTAAAGTTGGAGACTTTGACTTCTCGTTGTGAACTCAACACATCAAGGCCAAGATACTGATCGGCGATCTGCGTGTATGTCCAGAAACGCCAACGATTAGAGGTTGACCTTAGCTGCTTTTGAGTGCAGACCCAAAGTATGTGATATTATGATGCATTTGGGTCGTTCCACGAAGTTGGGATGTAATTTGTGACATTTTTTCATTTCCACAAAATGGCCAATAAGTGAACAGCAAGTCATCATCTATATAACGATGTTGCGTGATATGGTTGCTTTGCCCGTTCTGTGATAATTTGAGTCTTCAGTCTTGATTGGAGTTAGAAATTCTGAATTATTTGATAAAAAGATGGTTACTGATGTAATGGGGACGTCACGCCAATTTACCTCAATTCACTCTAAACCTGAAAGTGTAGAGTGGGGCGCGGGTAATGATGTTGTGACATTGTACGTTCGTATCAACTACTTGCATGTAATGAATAATGTAGCAGTAGCCAGTTCGTAAAAGGCAAGACAGAACGCATAACGTTCACCCAGCCTTTATATACTCCGCTCAAGACGGCCGATTATCCCACATTTTACCAAAACAAATTAGATAATGGTGTCAGTACACTCTAGATTGGTGAACCTATACATTTGTCAAACAGATTATTGGCAAACCATGTATGTTTCCCCCAAAAAAACTGTTTTACTTATTGGAATTTGCCATTGACTGTAGTGCTTTATAGTTGTGATACAAAATGGCGTTTTACGATAAAACTCTTCATGTGTACGAGGGAGGGAGGGGGTGGTGAAATGATTTCCTTGGGCCGGGGAAATTTTTTCTCTGGGGTGAAATTATTTCCCTGTGCCAGAATTGTGCAGTCTAACTTTTCTTAGAGTGACCCCGATTATCTTCAATTTTTTCTCTTATTCGGTTGCCAAGGCAACCGAACCATCAGTCCAAACTCATCTATTCGGTTACCATCTATTCTAATGATTGTTAACGCTTGGCTTTACCGGTGCTCTTCCAGGCAACTCAAATAGCACTCTGTTTGATAGCTTATTAGGCGTCGTCATGGCAACAGCCTTCTAGTGCGCCCACTCACACGGCTACTTCTACACAATTTTTTTCCTGACTGCAAAAATGTACTATGAAGTCCTTTTCCAGTTTTGCATAATTTTTGGGGATTTTGGCAGTTTTAGAAGAAGCTAAAATTAAATTTGTATTTGGTACGAATAATCGTTTTTCACAAATTGTAGGTTTTCCAACTATTTTTGTTAAGTTGTGTTATGTTTTTGTAACTTAGCTATATAAATTTTTTTTTTAACCCTAATTTTATATCTGAATTTTGATGGTCTCAATAGCTGGTCTACATATAATTTTCTTCTTTTTTTTCCAGTAAAATGACAAGAAAAAATGTATGCTAGCTCTGAAATTTTATTTTTTTAAAACGTACAAATTACCACCCCTAGTGGCCGATATTTTGGACTCCATTTCAAAAATCAGAATTTCTGACGAATTAATCACATCACCAGATTAAACAATTTGAAAAATACACTGTACAAAACATATTTTACGACATAGTATGCATAAGATCAATTTTAGTCAGAGCTCCCCTCGTTTTTTAAGCAAAGCATGGGGACTACCGGTAATATAAAATATTTGACAAGACTGCATTATAAGTAGCCCTCATGGTACTTGTCCAAAGAGGGTTACAAATACCAGGCATATTACTGGGAAAAAAAGGAATTTAATGAATAATTTTTACTTTAGTTTAATAGGCATGCCATTAACTTTTCATTGTACATGTACATGTACCTATGCGTTCGGGCGTGTACTCGTGTACACGAGTATACTCCTGCGCGCGCGAAATGGCAAGATTAACGACACTCGGGTCAGTGAGAGTATGCTCTCGCTACTCCCTGACAAATGGGGAGTGTGCTCTTACTCCCGACGAGTGTCATGTGATTTGTACGAAGATGGCGGAATATGGGTGGGATTTTTGGTGAATTTGCTCAACATGTCAACTGGATAACTTGAAACAACAACTCACTAAGGTTTGTTTTAGACGGCATCAAAGGTTCTCACGACTTACGGTCTGTATTTTTTTCAGTTTCTTGTGAGCAGTGAAACAACGCTTTTTTGTGCAGTCATGGCAAGAGACGGCCATCTTGACTGATAGCCATTCGCGCATGCGGACTGCAGACTTGCCGTTCACGTGCAATGCGCACGCATTACTCCAGAGACTTGGGAGTTATTTATTCATAAGATAAAAGTCACAACCGACAAAAGAATTGCTCTTAAGAATGTTATGAATTATGCATGAGGTAATTTGAATAACAATCTGAAATAAGGAATTATGCATGGATATTGGTATGTACATGTACACATGTATTATGCATGTAATTTGAATAAGTTTCATCAAAATAAGGAATTATGCACAGGGTAGTGGTTTAATTTTGCATAAGATATCAATTTAATTAGAGATGAGAAGCAAAAGTACAGATAATTGAATTAAAAATTAACTCCGACTACGGAGCGCCGCTCACAACGGCTCGAGAAATGTCTACTTTCTGACGGAAAGCCACTGCCAGCCTTTACACATAAACAAATGGTGACCTTCAATTAGTAACTTCACAGACCATGAAAAAATCCGTAGTGAAAGAATTAAAATCCTTGGTTGTTAATAATATACCATATATGCCATTAAAGAACACCCGAATACATCCGGTCATCTGATTGGTACGTCGTGGATAACGTGTCGTTGATTTATTCGGTATAACCCACGCACTGGTCCGGCTGCACATGGTATATCCGCTCGAACGTTATGCGCAAAGTATACGCACGTACTGCACGCATGCTTTAGCTGCCATGAATTTCCCCTCGAACTACATGTTTGCAAAGTACTACACTCTACGAATGACGAACGTATATTACTATCATGCACAGTGTTTATTTGAAGCCGTCTATTAGAACTCTCCGAAGTATTGTTCAAAATGACCCCCAAAAAGACATGACGGGGGATTTATTCGGGTGTTTTATAAAACAAATAATGAATGTTTAAAAATTCATGCAATAGTACAAATAATTTCATTCAGTGCAATAAACGCAATTTCCAAACAATTGAGATAATGGTGTTAGTACACTTTAAAGGCAGAACACATGATTGTTAAACTTGTGATTAGAAGCCCATGTTGATAAAACTGCCCTGTAGAAATTTCAGCCACATAGGTGTGCAGTAATACAAACAAAATCCGTGCATGGTTTTTGTGTCGAGTTGAATGGTAAAAATGGAAAACCATTGAGTTGAATGGAAAACCATTTTGGACTGAAATAAAAATCATTTGGTGTTTGGTACCATTGTTATTAACTCTTTTAGTAAGGTTTTTCTTGTCACTTTGTGAAAAATAAAATTGGGGTCACTGCAAATGATGTACTCTACCTTCAAAAGAAACTGCATATGACTTACCAGAAATCGTTTACCCTTTGCAATCTCCGCTGCCGCGGTAGTGTACCGCTCTGTGCAGTCAATGTAACCGAGTAGACGATACAAGACCGGGTGTTGTTGCATCCACGTTTGAAACGATTGGCAGAACATCTGTATACTCTGTAGATGATACAGAAAGCAGAAGGCCAAAAGTGTAACTGCTAAAAGTAAAATGCATCAAAGGATTCCTCATTAAAGGCACAGGCTTGTCAGCAGTGCGCGCGCGTCAAATTCGTGCCACGAAATACGCAGCTCCATGCCTTTGCTATGGAGCTGGTATTTCAGGGCACAAATTTATTAAGCTCTTCATAAAATTTCCGACAATAGCTTGATTCATTGAGGCAATTTACTGTGTGTGGCCAGAATATCCAGGTTCAACTGCAATAGGAATGTACAAACACAAATCCTAGTGCCCTGGCCACTGGCCGCATTAGACAGGGGCCCTAATATCAAGGTTCTACCTCCATATGTTTGTATACAAATTGATTTGGGACCACACAGATGTGGACACTTTAGGCAGGTGGCCTCTTTATAACGGTGGCCCTACGGCAGGTTTCACTGTATCTCTAAACTGTTGCCACAAATTTAGGTTAATTTTGACCCCAAATTGGCCGCTCAAACTTGTTAATTGAACTTCATGGAACATATGTAGCTTTTCTTTACCTGTTGATGCAAGTAACTGTTGAAAATGATGAGATAACAATATCGCTCCAAATACTTGAACATTCTCTTGAAGAAATACAGCTGCGCACTGCCACCCTAAAAGGAAAACAGAGTTTATAATGGTATGAGTGAAAAACTTAACTTAAAGGAGAGTGACCTGGGGCCAATTTCACGGCGCTGCTAAGCACAAAAATTTGCTTAGCACAGGATTTATTTGCTTTATAAAATGGATGACAAGCCAAAATTATACGCCAACTTGTGTTCTTCTTAAGAGTAGGAGAATACCTTTCAATACACATCACCTACGATTTTGGCTGGCAACCCATTTTTGCAAAATAAAGCAAACAAATCCTGTGCTAAGCAAATATTTGTGCTTAGCAGCGCCATGAAATTGGCCCCATATCACATTTTAAGCCTCCCATTTTTTCAATGGGTGTTGATGAGATTTTGATACCATATAACTTGTCGTATTTTTCTCATTACTAATCTGAAATTTTGTGTTCTCAATCCGTATGTTTCTGGGGATATTGTCAAAAAACCACCGAAGTTTACTAAACTAATTTATCCCGTTACGTAAAACATTGCAGTAATTAAACCCTTTCACGGTTATCGACGCCATCTTGTTCACGGGGCACTTCAAACACGCGTTGCTGTGTGTGCGTGCGCGCGCAGATCGTAACTAATGCACAGTGACCCAACAATGCATTCGATACGATCCGCGCACGCAGACAGCAACGCGTGTTCGAACTGCCCCGTGAACAACATGGCGTCGATAACCGTGAAAGGGTTTATTACACCAAACTTTGGGGAATATCCTGTTTTCTTCCCATGGGTAGTATTTTGGGGATGTATTTGACATGATTGTTGGGTTAGAAGAAAATCTATGTTCTGGAAAAATCTAAACATGCTCCTTTTAGAATTTAATAAAATGATTTGTAATGTTTTTTTTTACATAAGAGATTAAGTAACATGCATTTTCCTTAGAAATTCTTAATTAACACTTTTAATAAAATTATGTATGAATATATCAGGAATTCTTGGGAAATTTCGAGCGGTATAATTTCTGGACTTACATCAATTTTGTAATCCTCTTCTATTGCCGCCATTTTCAGTCTGTTCTTGTAGATGTCTGTCCGGATATTAGTCATTTCATCACAGAGGTCGATTAGGACATCGACCTATTGGTAAAGGAAATAAAGAAGAAATAAAAAAACCAAAATTTGAGGCAAAATTAAAGGTTATTTCACGAGATCACCAGACCTGACACTAACGTCTTAAGTCTGAGACACATCACATGTCCTAACTGAATTTATAACATCTAATTATTATTATTATTATTATTTCTTTCTGGTATTCATACCAAGGATTCCTCAATAGTGCTCATTGCACCGTCACTCGTAAGCGTGAGGAAACCCATTAAGAATTAGAAATGGCCAGAGACAACGGGGAATCCCCTTGCTCTTCACGAAAGAATGCTCTGGGATCTTTAGAGTGCGTTACCATTACCTAACACACTGGACCAACGGCTTTACATCAACGGCTTTAATCAAGCGTGTCTTTGGTGTTACGCTAAGCATGCAAATCTCTGTGCAGAGAAATGGCAGTTACGTGGATTACTAAAGGGGTTACGTACATGTAAATTCCCCCCTCCCCCTCCCCCCCAAAAAAAAAACAAATCCCCAACTGATAGCAATTTAAAACCTTTAAAATTTACTTAAAATGCCCCTTAATTCCGTTTTTCATCTTACATTTTTTTGCAGAATTTAATTTTGTTTACTAAAATAGCCCTGTGCAATTAGCACCCTATAGTCTATTTATAATGTATTTTTTATTTGATAGTGTTTTTCAAAGTAGTTTTTTTAAAGACGGTGCAAACATGCCGAATGCTTCCATTAAAAACAGACAAGTTTATTTTTAACGACAAGCTACCACCTGCTACATTCCTAAATTATTGATTTTAAAACCACTTTAACAAATCCATCAAACATTAATCGAGAAAGTAACATTAACAATTTAGGTTTGAATGGGTATGTTTAATATGGCCATCAAGATTAAATTATTAACACTGTGCATTTGAGCAGTTTTGTCCCCAAGAAAAATATTACAAGGGGCTGTGTCGAGGTTTGCGCATGCGCTGGGTTTTGCATATCCTATTCAATCTTTGCCATCCCTTACAATTCTTTAGTAGTTTTGGCAGTGGTGTACTTGTCAACACCCAGGTTGTCCTGATGCATTACTTTTTACTTAAAATGGCGCCGTTTGCCGTATTTTTAAGCCACCAAACATCAATATCACCGGGTGTGCAGCCGTCGTTGAAAAGAGTTTTTTTCATCCTATCAAAAAACTTGACAAAACATGACACAAACGACATCGAATGATATGAATGACATGGTTGGATATAGTCTTGGCCCAAGACTACTCTAGTCGATATTGGTTTGTGTACGCGTTGGCCATATAGTGCGCCCTCTTGCAGCACTAACAGACCAGTCTTTGCTCACTAGAGTAGTCTTGGGAATTTCTCCCGGAAGTTTTAACTTTTTCTTTGTTTTTGCCTAGGCTTTCCTAGGGAACCAATCAGCGAGTGACCCAAATACAGCAGAGCGTGGGAATGCAGCGAGCGACCCAATACAGCGCGTCGACCGCAGAGCGTGACCCAAATACACCGCGTGCACGCGCTTCGAATGGTTTGAAAAATATAAGGCGGCTTACAAGAATCATCAAACATGACCGTTTTATCGTTGCTAATATTTTCGGTGGCATAAGTTTCTTGGCAAATGTTTGCGAATATATTTACAAACATGTTTGCAAAGGCGTATGACATCGCAAAATACATTTGTTTATGAAGACAATTGCGACATTGCAAATATTTGCAAAGATATCTGTGATATGCCATGTCCCTTGTGTGCCATCATAAAACCCTCTGCAGCTATTTACATAAAACGGTATCGCCCCCAATGCTGAACTTCCGGGAGAAATTCCCAAGACTACTCTAGTGAGCAAAGACTCGTCTGTTAGTGCTGCAAGAGGGCGCACTATATGGCCAACGCGTACACAAACCAATATCGACTAGAGTAGTCTTGGGCCAAGACTAGGTTGGATACAGCAATTTGTTCAACCTTGATTTCCACCCAAACTGGTATGCTTATTTCGTCCTGACAGCAATTTTACAGCATATCTTCCGTCGATGGAAAGACACCGTGGCCGCCGCTGTACCTATTTTTTTCCTGACATTGATCGCGATATTGATCCGACATTGATCGTGACTTTGACATTCGTCTGCGTTACCCCAAAACAGAAAACGTCGTTTCTTGAAACAAGCAGTGCTTGTTCCGCAAAACATGTTTTCATCGAAACAGACGTTTCGGTCTACCGTCTGCAGTACTTGTTTCGATACTGGAGAACCGACGACTTAGTGATGACCAATCATTGATCGTATTCCGGATCACGTGGTATCAAGATATCACGTGACTGTACTGCTTTATTGTCACCGCTGGCAGTGCTGTATCCATTTCGGTGGTATTTTTGTTTCGTTGTGTGGCATTTCTGTTTTCCGTTTGCGGGATAGATACACTGAAACGGGGGGTAAACAAATTTGTTTCGTGTTTCGTGTTTTTTGCGTCTCGTTTGTGGCAGGATTAAGAATATATTTGTTTACACAGAGATGAAAAATAATTGTTTTTTTTAGGCCTACCTCTTGTTTGACTTTCATTCCTTCTGGTATAAGCTGCACGAGTTGCTGAACAACGTGAAATTCCCCGTTTGCAAGGTCTGGGTTCTTCTTATCAATCGGTTTGACTTCTTGACTGCAGAAAACGAAATTAAATAAAAAACCACACTCAGATAATTAGCTTACAGTTTGTAAAATTTACATACTCCCCCCACCCCTTGACTTGACTTGAAACTCGAACTTTAAATGACTTTTAACTTGGACTTTCATGCAATTGTTTTGTCATTTCGAGGACCGAATTGTATTTCAGCACAACAGAAACCTAAGACTAAGCTAAGTTTTGCTTTAAACATGGAGCATTCTTTGCCAGAACAACAAAAATACCCTACATGAATGCAATTTTCAGCGTTTAGACTCATTTTGAAATTAGGCCCTAGCTTATATAAATTTACTGTCGTGACTACTTGACTTGACCAACATGCCTAACTTGACTTGACTTGTGACTCGAACCTCAAATAACTTGACTTGAGACTCAAAGGCAGTTTGACATGACTTGGGACTTGAACAGAGGGAGACTCGATACGACCCTGGTCTTGTTCCCCACAGTACGTGTCGGGCACGATCAGTTCGTCTACCCAACCACGACAAAGCGTATGTAATCTTTCGTTGTTTTGAGTGAATCACCGTCTGCCTTGTGCGTTTTCTTGATCCTGCTATGCGTGTGTTATTTGGATGCACACTATTAACCTTTTTTTTAACACAGGACCAAACTATTTTTCCTGCAAGTCTCGCTTTAGTTACGTTGATTTTAATAGGGTGAAAAAGAAAGATGGCCACACCATGACAAAGGTCTATTGCCCATTATGTGCAAAGCTCAGGGACTATTTTTTCTGGTTTAAGAAATCGTCTTTATGGCCACTTACAATGCCTCATCTGGGAAGCCATGCTTGTGGGCGAGTATTAAGGTACCCAACACCATTGAGAAACTGGTTCGGCTGGCACCCATGTGACCTACAAACACCAATCCCGGCGTTGACGTGTCCTGGGTGTCGAACAGGGTTGGCACATCCTGAAAGTGGACAGTAAATTAAAATATTAGTGAGGTTTCGACATGCATGGTTAGTGATAACAACTACATGTATTTTTAGCAAAATCCCCAAATTGTTCACAATTTTTTACCGGGTCGTTGGTACATGTATCAGTGATTTGTGTAAACATCAGAACTACATATGCACATACCCGTACCGATGATGCAAAATACACAAAAACTCGTTGTTTTGCCTAACTGCGTGCGACTGAAACCTCACTGGTATGTCACCTGCCATGGTAAAATATGAGTTAAGAATTGGGAAATTGATCGTGGCTTGAGACCTTGTGTGCAAAACATATGAGACAGGCTGAAAAAAGTGCTTCCTCACAAAATCTTAAATTTTTCCCGACTCTAAATTGTTTCCATCAAATCTGCACATTCCAATGCTAGATGAGTCATTTTAAAGAAAATAATTTCTGATCAATTTCCCAACCTTTACTAAATATGACATGGTTTGAGGGTGTATAGTCATACAATACATGTGACCCGTCTTCATAAATAGGCTGAAAACTGTAGCATGCACAGATATGCCAACATTTACGATTTAGGCATAGTTTATAATACAATTCTAAAGCAAATATGACCAGTATTGTGATGTAATGGGAAGTTTTAAAGGGGTTTAGGTTAAATAACATGCATAATAGCAAAAACAAATTTTTAAAGTTTAAATCTTAAATTCTACATTTAATTCCGTTGTCTCATAACTGTGTTCAACTTTTCATTCTGTACAAAAGGGGTCACTAGAAATTTGTGTAATAGCACAACCACCCTAGGCTTAAAGGCCCAGTGTATCATTTGCAATGACCCCAAAAAGTAATCGACGAGTTTACAGGGGAAAAGTTCTGAAAGTAAAGATTGAATTAATAGCAACTACCCAATGAAAAGTTTCCGCTCAAAATGATATAATTTTACCAGAAAATAATCCGTAAAGATGAAATTATTTCACGAAACATTGCGCAGCTTTTGACAAATGGCGCAAGCCCCATAGCCTGCATGATATCTTTGGAAGAATGTTGCGCAACTTACGCCATAAAATGTTGCGCAAGTGGGCTTACGCAACTGCGTAAGTTTCGTGAAATCGGCTGCAGGCCTTTAAGTGGGGTAGCAGGGATTTGAATATACACTAGGCAAAAGTACTTTAGCACAATTGAGAAATGAGGGCGATAGGAATAAATACCTTCAAAACATTGAAGAACGTGTCGACGACCCGTTCGTCGGGCGCGCCCTCTGAGCTCATGGGCATGCGCAGATACCTGGCATTGGTGTGCGAAACTGTGTAGATGGCGTACATCTCTTCAATTGTTACGAGATGTTCTTCGTAGAAGATACGGTATTTGTGCGGCTCATCTTTGAATTCTTTGATGTCTTCGTAAAAGAAGAATTGGTTTTCTTCGTCGCGTAATGCATTCTTGACAATCTCAAGCAGAAAAAAATAATAAATATATTAAACTCTCTTTAAAGAAGCGTGTTCAGAAAATTAATTTCGTTTTAACCTCGGAATCATATAAAATACCTCCCCAAAATACTATCCACGGGAAGAAAACATGAAATTTGCAATCTCCAATTTGGATGTGGAAGCGAAAAGGTTGGTGTAATTACTGTACATCTTTAGGGAACCAGATCAATTAGTTTACGAAACAGCTGTGGTTTTTTTAACGATATCCTTGAAAATATATAGATTGAGAACGCGAAATTTCAGAATGGTAATGAGAAAAATATGACAAATGATATATGGCATCAAAATATCAACACCCGTGGAAAAATTGGGGCTTAAAAATGTGTATCATTTGCAATGACCCAATTTTGTTTTTCATGAGTTGACAAGAAAAACCTTACTCAAAGTGTAGATAGCAACGGTAACAAATACCACATGAACTTATTTCCGTCAAAAATGGTATTTCATGTTGGAAATTGACAACCGAAGGTGGTTTTCTAAAAAGGTCCCATGCACGGGACTTTTTTACCATTCACTTGTACACAAAACATATAGATTTTCAAGCACTGGTATTAGATCGTTGAGACGAGGGGCTACCGGTATCTCTGGAGCTAGCTCCGGAGCTAGCTAGCTCAACCCCAAACTCCTGTCGTTAGAACGCAATTAGGTCCACGGGGCTACATGTACCTCAAATGAATTGACCTGAGACTCAAACCTCAAATGATGACTTGACATGACTCAGACTTTTTTACTTGAGTCTGCCAAAAACAAAATAAATATTTTATGCATCGTTTGTCATTTTGTGGATCGAATTGTATTTCAGCACTAAAGAAACCTTAGCTAGAGCAACATGAATGTGACTCCTTTTGAAATTATCTTGAACAAATTTACTTTCGTGACGACTTGACCCAACTTGACCAATATGCCTGACTTGACTTGAGACTCAAAGTCAGTTTGACTCGACTTGACTTGGGACTCGAGCAGAGGGAGACTCGTTACAACTCACTCACCAGCATTGTGGTCTAGTACATTTGTAGCTAAAATCCTCCCCCACAATTAACACCCTTCCCCCTGCCCCCAGAACACGCACCCCCCCCCCCCCCTCTCCCCTCCCCCCCAAAAAAGGAATAAAAACAAACAGACAAATTACACACCACTTTCTAATAAACACGAGAAAGGTGTTTTGTATTACGTTTTGTACCTATTTATTTTTAGTCTGTTTCCATAGCAACACACAAACATGTTGATTATATGGAGGTGCCTAGAGGAAGGGAAAAAACCACCCAAGGCTACATGTACATGTACATATAAGCATCAGAAATTTACAATGCAAGATAAATGAAGATGACATTTGCAATATGTACAACAGAATCAACATACATGTGTACAAGGTTGAAACAGTATATCTGTCTGTCCACATTAAAGCAAAAAAATATTGCGATTTTCTTTTTTTTAAAGTGGAAACAAACTATTTGTTTACATTTTGAGTACATTCCGGTACATGTACTAGGACATGTACGAATTGTGTCTGCTCTCTACTTTTTTATTTTACAGTTTGAAAGATTACGGCAATATCATATGGAAAAAGTAGTGCGCTCAGCCAGGGCTTCTACATAGCGATTTGCACAGGCCTCCCCAAGGACTAGACAAAAATTCAGACTACACGAATTGTTGCCTTAGGGTAAGCATATTGCGCACTGCAATCGAGCAAGCAGCGCGTATTGAGTAGGCAAATTGCCATTTTTTTCTGCTTAAGTGTCGCCTCTGATGATTCAATTTTGAGGGCTGCACTCGCGGCCGACTGTTGCGAACTGGAAGTGGCCATGAGGTACTTTAAAGGGAAATTATACCAAGGATACAAAATATACTCGGCTAAATGAGTGCAAATTAGGGATGGGATGTTTAACTGGTTAACCGTTTAACCGAAGAAAAAACAAATTTAAAAACTGGTTTTGCCGAACGTTTAAACGAAACCCAATTTTAAAGAATTTACAATAGTTTTCAGAGTGTTATTTGTAATGACTTCATGAAACTGAAATAAATTTATATGAGGTCGTAGTAAAATTGACCAGATAAAGGTTCAACTTCAACGATTATTTTGGGGGGCCTAGTGGTATTGTGTGCATTGCACATGCATCTACAAACACCAGCAACAATCTTTAGTGTCGGCCGAACGGTTAACCGACACTTGAAAGAATTGTAAGCCGGTTTCTGAATTAACCGTAACTTCCCATCCCTAGTGCAAATGGTACATGTAAGTCAATTCATGCTCATTCCTTGTATGCAAGATTATTACATTAACGAGACAAAACGATCATATTTCACTTTTTCCTTTCCAAAAACGTATAAAGCCAACAATTTTATGCTTGAACAAAAATTATTTGAGCTGAAAAATCAAGGGAAATTGCTTTTTTTTAAACGCCATGTGCAAACAGATACTCATGGTTATTATTATTTTTTAAGGTTCTATTCTTCAACTCTTGCAACGATTATAGAGCCATATTTTTTTCTTCAGTGAGGAAAGGTTTAGCACGAGGGGAAACAAGGGCGGCACGCCTGGGGCCTAAATGTAAAAAGGGGGATTGGGGGGAGGGGGGAAAGGAGGATAACAATTTTGGAAGAGATTTACAAATTTGGAAGAGATTAAAAAATTTGCTATAATATTTAATGCATTTCCCAGCTTGTTGAAGGAGCGTGTTTGTTTTAACCTAAGAATTCTATAAAATATCTCCCAAAATACTATCCATGGGAAGAAAACAGGAAATTTGCAATCTCCAATTTGGATATGGAAGCAAAGAGGTTGATGTAATTACTGCAGTGCTTTATGGAACGGATAAATTAGTTTACTAAACTTCGATGGATTTTTGATGAGATCCCTGAAAATGTACGGATTGAGAGCGCGAAATTCCAGAATGGTAATGAGAAAAATATGACACGTGATGAGGTATCAAAATCTCAACATTCATGGGAAAAATAGGGGGCTCAAAAATGTGATCTGAAGCTTATTACGTGTTTTATACAATCCCAATATTGATCAGGTACACTTTATAACCCTTTTGAGGTACACGTAACAGCCGACAAATTTACAGAAACTCCTTACAAGTTGGCGCTTACCTCTTTTCGCAATGCTACTTCTTCATTACTAATGTCCTCCGACAGCGAAACACGTGTGGTGATGTTGTCGCAAAGTCGGTCCCTCTCTCGTGGGGTGTACGATACAAAATCCTCGTCTAGTTTCAGAAAAAGTACGGGTTCCTCTCGAATGCAAACTACAATCAGTTCCTGGGTATGGGAGGAAAAAAAAGTTAGGGTTGGAAATTCTTTTACTATTTTCTTTTCAAGGTCTGTGACGAAATTAATTAAAGACATATTTGGTCTTACCGAGCATCCTTCTTCTGCTACGACATCCATGGCTTTTGCTAGTCCCGACCCAGTTGGTTGGCCCATGCCGTACACCGAAAAACCCCCGCCAGCTCTCCTGAAGTTGGGGGCGCCGTACTTTTCTGTTGTTTTGAGTCCGTCAATGCCCACGAATTGATCGGCCACCATGAAGTACTTATCCTGTATGGATTAAAGCCAAAATTTGCATGCTTACCAACAAATACATGTACAGCTTTATGGTACTTTTAGAAAATGTGAAACATTTTCACATGCTGTAAAAACTATTAACTGAAATTTGAAACAAACATTCAAATTTGTTTCAAGTATAAAGAGCGTGTCTTAGTTGAATTACATTAATGGTACTGTGCAGACGAAGACCCAGTTATTGGCACCGAACGGCACCAAATGTCTATGATATGATGCTGGCCTGTGCCACACACACGTTCCTAATATGTAGAAGTTGTCAGATGCTGAACACTTTGAAGAAATCGAGTATTTTGGCTTCCGAATTGCTAAGTAATTTCTGGAATTGGCAAGCTAACACTGAAAATCGAATCTAAACGAAAGAGAATCAATTCCTACTGGGAATCAATCCCCCAAAAATCTAGAATCGCGATTTTGATTCCCAAAGTGGAATCGATTCTACTCGACTCAAACATGGAATCACCAAGCCTAATGTGTAGTAGATTTTATGATAAAACAGCATTTGGGGAACGTCCAAAGTTGTCGACAATTTCATGATTCTTCATAGCGTAGTATTTTTCAAGATCCTCCATCCCTCCCCCGAAATACTATTTTGTTAACTTTTTTTTAGTACATGTACATGTACCTTCAAATATCAACATTTTACAGTGCATGTAAAGTCATACGCAGCCCTCGACCCTCCTCCCCCTTTCCTACGCTCTGTAGACCCGAGAAAATGTTGGACGGCTCCTTACCTGTACTAGCATGTGTTCGGGTAACCCATCCTTAATGCTTCCTTTAACAGCTGATCGTTTGTCGGCCAGTAACGTACACTGAAATTCCTCAAAGCAGTCCTTCGTTATAACGATCGGAGCAACGTCGTTACAGACCACGTTATGTCCTTTCCACTTATTACCGCTGCCGTTGATCCCGAAGGAATTTTTGCGTTGGTTTGTCAGCCGATTGTTGGTTGGCAGAGCGTCGGGCGATGGCGACCGTGACGACGCGCTGCTTGCGCCTGTCCCCATCTTTGCGCTTTGCACTACGCACTGACCTATAGTGATGCCGTGTTGGGCTCCTTTTGTACGCAAAATTCCTTAAATAATCACTCAGTCGGCACGTACATGTAAATAACACAGTACAAATCCAAGCTACAAAGAGATAAGATGAAATAAACATAAATAAATTGATAAATAAATGAAAAGGGCCTAAAGAAATAATTTATGAATTCAGAATTTAAAAGCATAAGTGTACTATACACATACGTATGCAAACTAACGTGCATATTTCATGGGGTCTGGTGAGCTGTCAGAGGCTTAAATACAAGTGTGTACGTGCAACACAAGTACCGACTATTGTCCAATAGGTGTACTGACGGTAGTACACTGTACATGTACGGTATCATATTGAACACATACACAAGTAATTAAAAATACCCTGAAAGAAAAAGATTTACATGTACGTGCACACATACTAATGGGACAAAATTTTCCTCGACTGTCACTTTCTGTCGAGAATGATGCTTAGTACATTTAGTAAAATGTAAAATTTACATTATTTAGAGTATTTCAAGGCATATATTGATCACATTCACAGACGCCATCTTCGTAGGAAAAAATGCTACTGCGTACTAAACGCCATAAAGTACGCGCACGCACACTCTAAAACATGTTCCAAATTGCTCAAAGTTTTTTCAAAATACGGCGCAACCGATGCGCGTCACAAACAAATACGCTCAAAATCATGATGCACGTGGCAAATTGTAGAAGGTGACGTCATTTAAACGTGATCAATAAGCCTACTAAATGTTGACAATTTTGTACGGCACTAAGCAAAAAACTGTCATATACAGTTGTGTTACGTATTCTTAATATTCTATAAATTTTAGCAGAGTTCATAAATTTGCTGAGCAGTATATTCTGGGAAAGAAAATTGGGGGAAAAAAGAATCAGTGGCAAAGGACTCCATCCCTCTAAATCTAATGATTTTTTTGGGCCCATAGCGTAATTATTTCAGTTATTTGCCGTAATGGTTTTTCCGCATGTGATACACGAACGGTACATGTAATGCTTAGTTGTATTCAGTGTGCACAATGGACTCAAAACGTAAGAGGCATTTCAGCCTATTAACAACAAATACATTCATTTCCTATTACAAGGTTTCTAGCCATTGCTATGGTGACCGTATCTCAAATAATAGCAGGCCACGCAAGGTTGCAAATCTATGATTATCTATGGCATACGGTGCACAGATTACCTAGACAAAAAAAATCTCCCTCCCCTTACCCCAAAAAAAAGGTGTCTGACAATGAACGACTTGGTGGCTATAAAAAAGTCACAGACTTAGGGACGGGGTAACACGAGAATATTCTCGTAATTACTCGATTGTGATATGATTGTAATATTTCCAATGACGACCGGGGTCACACGACAAACTTATTAAAATCGGATTGTAATCGTATTATAATCAGGTGGGGTCACACACACACACACACCCCATCTCGTCATCGTATTGTAATCTATCCCATCATCCCTTGCAGTGGCTCCATGCCTTTGCTATGGAGCTGTGTATTTTGTGGTATAATTTTTGTGTTCATAAAAATGGATTTCGTTCTAACCTAACAATCATATAAAATACCTCCCCAAAGTATGCCCATTCCTTTCCTTCCTTAAAGACTTGAATCAATCGAGTCTTGCTCTTAAATGACCCTATGAACATGCCACTGGACAATTTCTTCAATTTAATAAGCACGAAAGTCAATTTATCCCAACGTTCTAGGGTTAGTGAAAATTCAAATTGAATTTGGAGGATCCTGGAAGATTATGCTTAACAAAAGATTTTTGTACAACAAATTTAATTTACCGTTTCCAGCACAATATCTCTATGCATTTAAGATTCAAATAGTCTTTGGAAGTCATCACACATTAAAAAGAAAAATCAACAATGAGGCTTTTGTATGTGAAACTAAAAATTAAATCTGCAAAATGTCTTTGAGTGTGTGCAGTGTACCGGTATTTGATCAGTCATTGTCTCTGTGATTTATTTTTTTTTTTCCTAAACCAAGAATTTCAATAATTCATCATATAGCCTGGACAGTGATCCCCACTAAATTCACATCCCCACTAAATGCAAAATTAAACCGCCTACACACTCAGGAAAATGAAATTAAAGCATTGTTTGAGAAGCCAACGACATTAGGAAAATTACTGAAAATGCCCGCTGCCTTGAGCTACCAATAAAATATTCTTTTTCAACTGTGCCGTTACTACAATCTCTTCAATTTCTTCGGCTCGGCACCCGAACAATGACCAGGAAATGACGATTCTTCTGACGGTTTAATATTCTGAAGAAGAAATCCCATCACTTCGCAGATCTTCATTAAAATTCAAAAGCATTCTTGAGAGAGCAATTCCATTTTGCAAATGAAAATTTCATGAGAGAATCCATAAATGCATTTACGTACGACTCGTGAATAACAAGTAAATTCATTTATGCACGATACCTTTTTAACTGGAGAAAAGCACTTTTAAATAATTCTACCACGATGTCAACATTTTTACATTATACTTTAAAGAACTGTAGTTGGGTGGTTGGAGTGCTGGCCTACAGTGGTGAGCGTCTGAGGTTCAATTCCTACTCGAACCAGTGACTACATGTAGAAAACCCTCTTTGCAAGGATGCCAAATATCACAGGTTGTCCATATCACATTTTTCCCATAGGTGTTGGGATTTTGATAGCATATCATTTGTCATATTTTTCTCATTAGTAACCATTCTGAAATTTTGCGTTCTCAATCCGTACATTTTCAAGGATATCGTTAAAAAACCACCAATGTTTTGTGAACTAATTGATCTGGTTCAATAAAGCAGTGCAGTGATTACACCAACCTTTTTGCTCCCACATCCAAATTGGAGATTGCAAATTTCCTGTTTTCTTCCCATGGATAGTATTTTGGGTGGAATTTTATATGATCCTTAGGATAAAATGAAATACATTTTCTGGAAGAAATCTGAACATGCTCCTTTAACCGACAATCTAGGAGATGTTTTATAAGTGTCAGGAAATCGACCCATATTCTGTGAATCTTTCATAAAATGTGAGATAACAAAAAAGCTGTTTTAATTCACATTTCATTTTCATACGGGTACAATATATGAAAACCACCCCAACCACGTAATTGCGTCATTTAAGGATTGGCCATGCCCATGCACGGCAAATTTAAACACACAAGCTGTCTAAATACAGGCCAAGACTGGTGCGATATACGACAGCACGCTAGGTGGCTGTGCATACATGTACATGATACGTGTGCGTGTATCAAAAGGTCTCGCACAAATATAATACAAGGGTATTTATCCACTTCGCTGGGCAACACAAGCATGTTTCGCAGTTCGTGCAGACTCTTGCGCCTTAACGAGGGATTGTTGGTATACATGTACCGGTATCTATGGGCTATATGTATATTAATACATAAGGCTGCCATTGTTTTGACAACGCCACATACTCTACTTTGCTCCAGGATCATTTGCATAACATGTAGCAAACCGAAGAGAGACAAATTGTTTTGGAGTACAGCGATATTTCATTAAGTGGTACGGTACTTGGAAATAAAAGGGGAATAAAATAAATACAATGTAACATGTTCAGATTTTTAATGGGAACAAAAATAGTCTGTTCCCAGTACAAACCTTGATAAAAACAGCACTGTTAGAGGAGTGTGTTCAGATTTTTCTATAAAATGGATTTTGTTTTGACCTAAGAATCATATACACTCGACCAAAAAAGTTCTGTCACCAGTAAGACATTTGTAGATATTTATTATTAAATTGGATTTAATGTAGGAAAATAATATATCAAATTTTAGCTGAACATATCCCTCAAAGGAATAAAGCTCAAGAGAGATCATGATGGCAAGCTTCACTGAACAGGAATGCAACAAAGGAGTGTGGGGTCAGAATGAAAAACAACAACGATGTCACCTTTATTGCACTCAAGCAAGGGGAGTTACAGTTCAGTATTTTGCTTCCACCATACCTAATGCAATGGCTCGATTCAGATTTAACCATTTTGATTTGGATGTTTTGACAAGACATTGATAAATCCAAACTCACTTAAAAATTTCTTAATTGTCTATACACACAAATTGCCCAAATTACAAGTTGCATTGTTCTTTGGTGTTTTACATTCTGACCCAACACTCCTTTGTTGCATTCCTGTTCAGTGAAGCTTGCCATCATGGACTTCGTTGAGCTGTATTCCTTTGAGGGATATGTTCAGCTAAAATTTGATATATTATTTTCCTACATTAAATCCAATTTCATAATAAATATGTACAAATGTTTAATACTGGTGACAGAACGTTTTTGGTCGAGTGTATTTAAATAAAACCTCCCCAAAATACTATCCATGGGAAGAAAATAGGAAATTTGCAATCCACATCTTAACGAGACAATGGGTACTTTTCCTATTTTAAGTCCAATGCGGACAGCCTAGGACGTTCCCTCCCCCCCCCCCCCCCCCTCCCCTCCCCCTCCCCCCTCCCCCCAACCCCCCACACCCCCTTGTAGTTAGTTACATGCATGACTGCGTTCGTTCAAACTGCTTTTTTGTTTTTGTTAAAGACAAAATGCGTGTTACACGCACTAGCACACGATCGGGTTGTCCGGGTACTTGTCACAGTGCACATTTTGCTTTCGGGAGCGTGCAGTTTCTGTGTGCGTGTGCATGTTTTCAAAAGCGCTGAATAAGGCACGGGAGCGGGCCAGAGTAAAAAGTGTTTGAGACTGGCTGGTCTTTTTCGTCCGTTTAAGACTGGCCATGTGACGTGCTCTCAGCCAATGAGGATGCGTAAACTGTCTAAGGTACATGTATTTATGAATGTACCGTGTAGAACAGTTTTCAAATACTGTCATAAAATCTATCTTTAAAGTTTTATGTGCATAGACTAGAATTCACTGAAATGGGTACCACTGTACACTAAATGTACGCATAATATTACATTATACACACAGTGTTCGTTTTCTAGGAATTATATGCAGTACTATAAATAGTATACTACACACATACCGGTACACGTATATTATATGCAATGAGTAATGATCAAAAGGATACTATTCCCTGCACAGCATTGTATTATTCAGCTTGATTCCCCCTGACATAGGGCAATTTCCCCATCAACTTAAGAGCTGTTCCCATAGAAACAGGGGGTGGTTCAGCTGGCACACAAAGGCCATGTACAGAAAATACAATAATAGTTCATAAATGCGGGAAAACCAACGGTGAATGTGTACTCATGGCACGGGATGGCATTTCTTCTACACACAATACAAAGTAATGACATTTTTTACACGTACATTAAAGCTATAAGAATCGTTTCCGTATTCTTGTTGCTGCATCCTAAAAGTGACGGTTTGCACATGCGTGAAATCCTTTCAATTTTTTACATACGTGCGCACTCAAAAAAGAATGTAGTGCAATTTCGTTACACAATGCCATTGGTTCATGTGTGTAAATGTACATCGTGTACTTGCACGTGCTGCATAGGCAGTATACAGTGTTCTAGTGTTTACAATACGCAGAATTCAACTACCGGTACATTCATGTAGTACATCGTGTTGCGCGCCTTCGTTCGATTTCGTATCTCGCGCGCGATCAGTGTCTGGAAAAAATCGGTACAGCTGCAGCGACCACAGTGTCTTTCCATCGACAGAAGATGTGATGTAAAATTGCTATCAGGACCAAATAAGCATACCAGTTTTGGTGGAAATCTAGGTTGAACAATTGCTCTCTCCAACCATGTCATTCATAAAATTTCATAATTCAATGTCGTATCTGTCATGTTTTGTCAGGTTTTTTGATGGGATAAAAATACCCTCTTTCGAACGACGGCCGCGCGCCCGGTGATGTTGATGTTTGACGGTTTAAAAATACGACAAACAGTGCCAATTCGACCGCCGAGCGGTCTAGTGCGGTGAACTTAAGTTCCTGTGCTAGTACTAGAATGTAGGTTCGATTCCGGGCCGCGACGGGTTGTGGCACCTGTGCCCTTGAGCAAGGCACTCAACCACACTTGCTCCCATTCCTGTAATTGGCGGTCCCTCTGCTGTTGGATGTGGTAAATAAACATAAATAAATAAATAAATAAATAAAATAATGGATCAGGACAACCCGAAAGTTGACAAGTACGCCACAGCCAGAATTACTTTAGTATTATAAGGGATGGCCAAGATTGAATACGATATGCAAAACATGAGCGACTAAACTTGAAAAAGTTAGCCCAACCTTATCAAGTTTTGCTACGCATGCGCAATTTGTGACACAGCCCCTTTAAGGAGCAAATAAAAATTATGAAACAAGGTGCAATTTGTGCTTAAATTTGTTGCACAAAAAAGTAAACTTAAAAGCTTGAGTGCTCGTTTTGGTTGAAACAATATCATGGTTGTCAAATAGGAAATTGTAAAAAATTAATGAAAAATTTGAATGTAATTTTTGGTATGGTGCCTGTCACCACTGACATAATAAACAACCAAACGTGTAATGAGAAAAAAAAATATATACGCCTTATCGGAATTCAAACCCGAGACCTCCGACTCACCGGGCAGATGCTCTACCAGTTGAGCTATAAGCCTAAGGCACAGTGGTATACTCCTAAACTTGACACATTTGTGCTACAAGGAGCATCACGTATTAGCTAATTGATGCCATGAATGGGAACTACCGGTACCCATAAATATGATGCAATAGACTTTTATCACGGTGCGGCCATCTTCCCTTTTTTCTAGTAATTCAAATGAACGTAACCAAAGCGAGGCATGCAGAAAAAAATAGTTTGAAAATGTTCATTGTGTGCATCACAATGGCACATGCATGGCGCAATCAAGAAAACGCGCAATGCGGACAGTGATTCTTTCAAAACAACAACGGCAGATTACACGCGCTATCGCGTGGTCAAGCCGACGTGCTGATCGTGCCTATGGAGAACAAGACAAACTATGGAGAACAAGACTATGGAGAACAAGACAAAGATAGCCGCACAATGATAAAGTTCTATTGGCAGTGCAGCTTTCCTGGCTGGCTAAAAAACAAACAAACAGACAACCCAAAATACTGCATTCACACTATTCTCGAAAATTATCAAAACTGTTACACCAAGACAAGAACAGTTTACAATTTATTTTAAACATCTACACTGCTTAAAAATTACACAGGAATTTTGTTTTTAATGGGAAAGCAATTTTTGCAAATAATGCATCAAAATGACACACTTTAGCTCCTGATGTTACCATACCTCCATGATGTTACAGAACAACACAATGCACAAAAGCCAAGTCGGTATTTCATCGCACAGGGTCTCAAACTTTCCCCACGATTTCACCGAAACTATAGACATCGGATAGATGCGTACTCTTCGGAATATTTGCAAACTGGGGTGAGTGCACCTATTGAGCAAATATCAGAGCCGTGGGCCAAATTTCATTTGCATGAGTTTGCCACAGATTTGACTACCTCCATGATTAGACGACAGGGCTGAGGGTTTTCCCGAAGCACTGCTCGCGGGGCTACCACCGCACAACCCCTTCCCCGGCCCCACCGCGCCGCCGCGGTACGGCCGACGCGACGTGATTGTCGGTGGCAAAATCGCTGGATATTTACAGTTATACGTACATACGGGCATCAAAAACATGTACAATCACTGGTATATAATGTGAAATCACCCAGGATGTGGTAAAATGTTCAAAGATAAACAAGTAAGCTGGCAAATCCTTACCTTTTCTCCGGTCACGATCTTCGAATCGAAGATGACAGTTTTTGACACAATCCGTCCGGCCGAAAATGAAATTCTATCAACGACTGTTTCAGCACGTCTAGTCAGTTTACAAACGACGGCTGTTTTTTTGCCAAGAAATTTGACGTTCAGACAAGTGAGGGCGCTATCACTGTTTAACGGTGTAGATTTTTCGTGTTTTTGTATTGCATACACGTACGTTTGAGCTGCGATATCGATTGTCAGTGGTTTCGAAAAGTGCTGAAAGAGAGAAGAATTTCCCAACCGATCGTGTTTGTTTCCACTTTGATTGTTTCAGAATGGCGTCCCAGGTGGAAGGATTCGTTAATTCGGTCGTCACATTATCAACAGAGGGTAAGAAAAATGGTTTGACAGCCAACACAAACATGACAAACGGAGACACAACCTAGCTAAGATAATCTCAGCTCTTTTTTTATAATTTTTCATTGGGATGTGGTCTTTTTACGTGTAGAGCTGAGAGAAGTTATGAACATGAACCCGCCATCGCAAAAACAGGACAAAACAAATGTGTCATTTTCTTACCGTGACACACTAATTCCCCCTAAAAGCCTTGTCAGGCATAACCACTACGCAGGTCCTTGAGGGAAATACCGGTTTGTTTCGCTAGAATTGTTTGCAAAATAATCATCGTGGCTGGTTATTTCCCTCAAGGACCTGCGTAGTGGTTATGCCTGGCAAGGTTTGGGTGAGTTTTAGGGGGAATTAGTGTGTCACGGTGAGAAAATGACACATTTGATTTTTTTTTTTTTTGCGATGGCGGGTTCATGTTCATAACCAACTTCTCTCAGCTCTACTGCTAAACGACCACATCCCAATGAAAAATGATAAAAAAAGAGCTGAGATTATCTTAGCTAGACACAACCCTGACACATGTGACAACAAACCATTCATTGGCATTGCAAAGTAGCAAACATGATCACGATTTTATCCCCACAAAAATATTGAGAAGTTGACCATTGATGTTTTTCCTTTTAAAGTGACTTATCAAGCATCAGTACGTGCAAATTAGGGAATAAAAACAAATTTAGAAGTGGGAAAAATTAAAGATTTTCTCTGTCACAAAATCTGAAGTCATGTCATCTAGGCCTATCTACTCAAATATTTTCCATTTTTCTTCATTTACGTATTATTATTTATCCTTATAACTTTCTCAGGAAACTTTGCCCAGCTTTGCGAGGAGATCAATAAGAGTTTAGAGCTTCTCAAGAAAAATGCATCCAGTCTGGATATGATTCTGGAAACACTCGATCCGCAACTTCACTCGCTCGGTGTTCTCGCAATTCTGTAAGTCTTTAAAAAAAATTCTGGATACGATTACGAGTACCTCATAAGCTCAGTGATTTTGTTGTATAGTTCTGCAGGTCAGTTAGACTTGTCTCCAGCCTGAAACACTACATGTAAAACAAAAATCTTTCTTCATTTGACAATTGTTAAAACCAACAGAAAGTGTTAATTTGTTAATATGAATAATTTGTTCTTCTAATCTTCTCAGTAATGTCAAGTTCACCCTACCCTCGAGTTCCGCTCCCGACTTTGAAACACTCTTCTCACAAACTCAGCTTTTCTTCAGCATGTGTAACGGAGAACAAGTTCGATTTGCGACAGATAGTTGTAAGTGAAGACGGTAGATTACTGACGTGAAAATATCACCCTTTGTGCATTGCCAAAGTTACTGGTTCTACACGAAAACCATTGAACCGTTTTCCTGTGCTTTCAGCAGTGGACTTTCTGGATTACCAGTGAATGTTTAGACCCAGTTACTAATGGACCTTTAAATCCTCGAATGACACATTTAATTTTGACATAATCAATGTCAAATTGCTTTTTAAATTTCTTTTATCACAGACGGCACTCTTGCACACCAATTCACCCGAGTTCTGATCGAAAAGAAGCAGTTTTTGAGGGGTATTGAGATTCTCTGCAAAGCCATTAACAAGATACAAATGCACGGCGCCCAATTGACGTCAATTCATGCTGATCTTTGCCAGGTATTATGCCCAAGTACTGTCTTGTCCCAACTATGGTTTGAATGGTCCCAAGTACAGTATTAAGTATATAAACCCATGTTGATCTCTTCGACATATCTGTTTGGCCCAAGTACTGTTATGTCCCAACTATGGGATTGTCCCAAATGTGGATGGAGTAGTAGTATTACATTTATATAGCGCACATTCCATATGGATATGTTCACGTGCACTACACACAATAATAAGTGTCCTTCACCTAAACATGGATGGTGCCATTGGCAGCCGACGGCCAGAGACACTGGGGAATCCCCTTACTCCTCACGAAAGAATGCTCTGGGATCTTTTATGTTACACAACACACTGGACCAACGGCTTTACATCCCTTCCGAAGGATGGAGCAAGTATGTTTAAGTGCCTTGCTCAAGGGCACGGGTACCAAACCTGCAACCCCATAATTAATATAAACCCATACTGATCTCTCAAAAATATACCTGTCATGCCCAAGTACCAAGTTTTCAAAAATTGTAAAGTAATTATTTGTTTCATTGATTTCAGTTATGCCTGTTAGCTAAATGTATGAAGCCAGCACTTCCATTCCTGGATGGAGACATCACAGATATCAGCAAAGAGGTGGGACAAATTACAAGACGGGAAAACAATTACAAATGTCGTTATCTCCATGTGTGATTGAGGATGTGTATGATAAAAACCAACCTGTGTATAAGTCAGCTCAGCACCTCATCTATGTTCTGAGAAAACAATGGAAAAACTGTGTCCATGCTTTCAAGAAATTGTGCAAAGCCGCCGTCCTATTTAGACTGGTTCTCAGGCTATTTGTACTGCACGGAAGATGGAGAATTCTGTCTCAATGCAAACACTATTTTTATTATCGTTGTCTGGACGTATTTTGAAGGTTTCTGTGTTTCGGTTGGCTTGTGTTTTACAGGGAGGCCTTTTTGACGCGACGCATTTCCTGTGTTATTATTACTATGGTGGTATGATCTACGCTGCGCTAAAAAAATGGGGAAGAGCGGTGTACTTCTTCGAAGTGGTAATAATTTTACTTTAACTCCTGACATTATTTTTTTCATAAATCCAAATACTGCAGACTTCAGAGTTAAACTGTTATAAATTGTATTATTATTTTTATTGTTATTATTATTTCTTTCTGGTATTCATACCAAGGATTCCTTAATAGTGCTCATTGCACTGTCACTCGCAAGCGTGAGGAAACCCATGAAGAATTCTAATTAGAATTAGAAATGGCCAGAGACACCGGGGATTCCCCTTGCTCTTCACGAAAGAATGCTCTGGGATCTTTAGAGTGCGTTTCCATTACCTAACACACTGGACCAACGGCTTTACATCCCTTCCGAAGGATGGAGCAAGTGTGGTTGAGTGCCTTGCTCAAGGGCACGGGTACCACGTTTTCACCTATGATTGCGAGTCAATGACCTAAACCGCTCGGCCACAGTACCCCCCATCCATGTGTGATTGAGGATGTGTATGATAAAAACCAACCTGTGTATAAGTCAGCTCAGTACCTAATCCACGTTCTGAGAAAAGAATGAAAAATCATGTCCATGCTTTCAAGAAATCGTGTGAAGCCACTGTCCTATTTGGGCTGGTTCCCTGACTATAGTGCACGAGAATCAAAGCCATGAGACCACAATAGTCGGGGGTTAGCTTTCTATACAGGAGTGCTCTCTTGTAAACAAAAAGTGTAATCTTCGTTTTCCCACAAGAGATCTTGGGAGTAATCATTGCATTGGACAGTTAGAACAACTTCTAAAGGTTTTTCTAGTAAAAAGGTTAATTAAAATGTTGGTACATTGCAGATTCTGTATATGAACTTTAACGAATCAAATTTTTCTGGATTGATTCGGAATTTATACTTAATCAAATATTAAAATTTCACTTTTATGAATTATTTCTTTGCCGAATTTTTTTAGGCGATAACCACCCCCAGTCAAGCGGTTAGCCACATCATGCTAGAGTCATACAAGAAATTCATCCTTGTTTCGCTAATTCACCACGGCAAGTTGATTGCGCTGCCAAAATACACGTCTTTGGTCGTCAGTCGATTTATAAAGGTATGGGTTTTTTAACTGTTAAATTCAAAAGGAAGCTCTATGTGAAGAAAAAAAAAGAGTTTCCCGGAAAGAAAAAATACCCGACTATCACATGATATCTTGTTTACAGAACTTGTATAACCGACATTTTGAAAACAAATCTCTACTTTCGTCTCTAATAAACCTCCCTTCATGGCGCTGCAAAGCGCAAGAATTTGCTTAGCACAACACTTGTTTGCTTCGTATAAATGGCCACTAACAAAAATTGTATGTAAAATTGTGTTCTTAAACAGTAGCAGAATGCCAGTAAATCTGGTAAAAATCACCTACGAGTTTGGCTGGCAATCCATTTTTGAAAGTAAAGCAAATAGATTCTGTGATATGCAGCTGTATAAAATTGACCCCTGAACTAAGTGAGATATTAACTGTCAAATAATGAGAAAATAAACTATTTAAATGGAGTTCTAAATTCTTAACTTTTTTTCTTGCTTTAGCCACTCAGCCAACCATACCACGAACTGGCCAATGCTTACGCCACCAACAACCCCCAAGAATTAAGGAACATTATCGGAAAACACACCGAACAGTATACGCGGGTAAGCTAAAGTGTTTTACTGCCGGTTTCCATGGCATAGAGTAACTAGGAGCATTGCTACTCCCCTTGGATAGGATGCCAGTCCATCACAGGTTTACCCCCAAGAGGTTGTTAGTTTCCATGGCATGGAGCATTGCTACTCCATCTGGATGGGATGCCAGTCTATCACAGGTTTACCCCCAGCAGTTAGTTGGGTTTCCCCAACAGGTTGTTAGTTTCCATGGCATGGAGTGACAGGGAGCATTGCAACTCCCCCAGGATGGGATGCCATTTTATTGCAAATATATTGATGTGATTTTTCATATTGTTTTTTTTGTCTTTTTGTCTTAGGAACAAAACATGGGTTTGGTGAAGCAAGTTGTGACGTCAATGTACGCCAAAAACATTCAAAGGCTTACAAAGGTAAGAAAAACGGATTTAACTATTAAAAATTTTTTTGTGATAATTATTTTTGATAGTATGATTTTCAGAAATTTCATGTGTTTTATTCATCTTTTTGTTGCATTTTCAGACATTTTTAACGTTGTCACTGAGCGACATAGCACGTAGAGTACATCTAGCTTCGGCTAAAGAGGCTGAATTACATGTGCTGTCAATGGTAAGGGTTTTGTGTCAAATTGGGCATCGTTTGTGCACAATTTGGAGTTGACATGATGCAGTGCTACGGCTTACAGTGCCTTGCGCCTTATTGACGCGACATGCAAATTGCAACCAGGGTTGCAACGAGTCCCCCTCTGTTCGAGTCCCGAGTCAAGTCAAACCTCCTTTGAGTCCCGAGTCAAAAAGTCGTGGTAGGGAACTTGTTCAAGCTAATTTTAAAATGAGTCTAAATGCTGAAACTTGCATTCGTGTAATTTTTTATGCTCCAATAATTAAACAAAGCTTAGTCCTAGGTTTCTGTAGTGCTGACATTTTTGGCAGACTTGAGTAAAAAAAATGTTAAAGTCCGAGTCGGGTCATTTCAGGTTCGAGTCTGGGGTCAGTAAAAATTGGGACTCGAGTCCCCGAGTCGTTTCAACGCAACATTGATACAACTTGTGACAAATTTTCCAAATTTGTACCCATTAGATAGAGGAGGGTCAAATCTACGCCAGCATCAGCAAGAAAGACGGAATGGTCAGTTTCCATGACAACCCTGAGAAGTACGACAACCCGTCATTACTTAAGCATTTAGAAGGGGAGGTGTGTAGGACACGATGTTTGTTTGTCCGTTTTGTAAACTTTGTCAACATTTTATCTACAAGCTTGACACATGGCTTTGTACATGCTGCGTTTACACTTGAAATTTGCCGCATTTACACAATGTCTTGATTCGGGTTCAATCTGCTTTTCCCAACCACTTATTGTGCACGTAGCGCATGCATGGGTCGTATTGCATTGCAGAACTAGCGCTATATTCGTCCGTTAAATCTACCACATGGCGTGCATTGCACAAGCTTCGCCCCAAGAACGCTCAAATTTCCAAATTCATATTCGGTTAGCATTTACACTACAAGCCACCTTGACAATTGCACAGTTCAAGCTTGCCTAAAAGGTGAATCAGATCCAGATCTGATCCCCCTTTTTTGTTTACACTTAGCACCTATCTGGTTTCAATCCACATTTTGTGTTCAATCACATTTTGGGCAAATGCCATGTAAATTATACCGTTTATCTCTTGTAGATGCGTGAATGTATCTTGCTAAATGAGAAGTTACGACAAATGGAACAAGAAATATCGATCACGCCGCAGTTCATACAGAAAGTAAGATTCTTTAATTAATAATCTCGGGCCCAGTCAAGTTATGTAAAAAACAGTTTCCCATTGACTGACAGATGCTGCGGAAACTTTCCGCTCAGCCCGTAGCAGGGCTGTTATGTAATTACATGTAGTCCAATGCCTTACTAAACAATGGTAACTTTTTGTGTAATCACAGAAATAATTTTTCTGTTTGTCTTCGGCGTTTGCATTGGTTTGTGTATGTAATTATTTATTAGATTATTTCTCGGTCAGTTGCTAAAACTGCCAAGTGCACATGCTCAGTTTAAAGGCAGTATACATGATTGGTATCTCGAAAATCAGAAATGTTCACAGATTTATGCCTAACTTACACAATATAAACATGATGACCGTAGAAAACTTCCCCTGAAATGGTTTTGTCTAAAGTGCTATAGTCTTTGAGAAATGAGTAAAACAATTAGTTTTCGTCTCATGAGATGAAAATTCAATTCGCCCAAGTGCCATTTCGGCCCAAATGCCACTTCGCCCCAAAACCACTTCGTGCACAGAACGTGCTTCAGGGCGAAATGGTTCAGGGGCAAAATGACTGCAAACCCTTTTTTGACTGTTTTCTCAAAAGTTATACGAAGTACGGAGCTGGTTTTTGCTCAGGTTGGTTTTAATCGTGCATATCTTCAATCACACCGGGGGATGTAACAGTTTACCAATCATGTATACTATCTTTAAGCTCCTAACTCAATGTTTCATTTTCTGTTTGTTTTTCAGAGCATGGGCATAAGAGAAGAAGAAGATTTATCCGTGTTTGCTAGTGGAAGCAAGTGAAGCATTTATTGGATTGGGTTGCGGAAAACCCTCCGATATACACATTTGGGCCGAACTCAATGTAATGCTCAATCTTGTATAGTTACCTTTAATGTTGAGTTCACTCACCAGTCAGGCTGACACTGGGAAATCTGGACCTCAAGCCAAGCCCCATTCATTTGTGTAACCTGTATAATTATTAGAAGCTATCAATCATCCTACTTCTAGCCCAGTGACACAATGTAAACAACAGCTGTTTGCAACCAACGGCCCGACAGAGAAATAGCCCCTGGGTACATGTCGGACGGTTAAGATAGACAATTTTCAACACAATGTCTCTAATTATTTTCCTTAAGAAACGGTAATTTAGGAACGACAAATGGGCCATTCCAGTAGTGGCACTGTGTGGAATTCTCTCCAAAAAATCTACTTTTTTTTTTGTAAGAAAAATAAAGATGTTCACCACTTGTAGGGTTTATTTGTATTTTGTTCCAGTTTATGTGAAACTGAGTTATAAGTTTTAGTGCCAAAAATATCTAAGGTATTTTTTCCGTATACATTGAACAGAGATTTGAAGGAAATTACCGTCTGGAATCAATAGATAATCTGATTTTAAGATATACTTCCCACTTGCACTTTTGTCACAAATGTTTTTCTGTAGAAAAATCACATTTTCTCCTTCAAAAATTGCATTCAGTTAGTGCACAAGATAACCATCCACACGCAGCGCCCTCTGTTATCGCGCTTATGCACGGACTGCTCGCGCCGTAATTTTGTGCATTACTTTATGCAGTAATTTTATAATTTATTTATCAAAAAAATGCAACATTTCTGACAGAAGTGCAAGTGGTAAGTATACTTAAAATTGGATGATCTGGGCCCAATTTCATAACGGCCCATTTTTCGTTAACCGAGCATCAGGCTATTTCATAGACATCGTTAACGGTAAGCAACTGAAAACCTGCCTTAACCGCAGAGCTAAATTTTGCCTAAGATAGTGACGCAACAATGGCGGTTTCCAAGCGCGCGCCCGTGAAATAGCCTTAACGTTAGCACAACTTTTCTGCTACAGTAAGCACAGGTTATCAGCTTGCGCTTAAGCAGCTCTATGAAATTTGGCCCTGTTAATTCCAGGAGGCAGTTTTAGTTAAATCTTTGTTCAATGTATACGGGAAAAATACCATATCTGAATATTTTTTTCTATTTAAATGAATCCGGAACATAGCCAGGATTCCAACTACATCTTTATCGCCTTTTTGTGTGTTTATGAAAAGGAGAGATGAGCATCCCCCAAATCCCTTAGGTTGTGCCATAAAATAGTAGCAGTTCGGAGGTAGCATAGGCTGTATATTGCTGTATATATTGCTAATGTCGAAGGAACAATACCTGAATTTGACGACCAGGGGTAGTAATGCTGACACCATGCACGTCATGCATCCTTTTAATACAGAGAAGTCATCACAACTGCAGATATTGTAAATGCTGGCCTGTGTAAATGTGAGTCTACTTAAAACCCATATACAGGATTTGCATGTAACACTAATAGCAAAACTTGTTTTCTTTAAAATGACTCATCAAGCATCAGTACTAGGCCTAAATGCAGATTTGATGGAAAAACACAAATTCAGGAGCGAGACAAATTTAAGATTTTGTGAGGAAACACTTGGAACATTTTCAGCACGTCTCATGTTTTGTAAACAAGGTCTGAAGCCATAATCATCTACTCAATTCTTTCCATGTGGACCAACATACACAATACACGGTATATTATCATTTTTGAGAAAGACAGAATTAATGTATCAGTTATTACAAGTGTTGGTGAAACTTGCTAGAAATACATGAAATTTACTCAATAATGTGCCCAACTTACCACATTTAGTCAGTACGCATGTCTCCTCTTCCCTCTGGCACACATCCAAGATTGTGTTCATCCCATGACAAGGCTCCCAATGTGTATGGATTTCTAGTACCATCTGGAGTAAAGTCAGGGAACTAGACAAGGCACCATGCTTTTCTTGCATCAAGTCTGGTTACCAGACCAAACGATTCTGACTATTTTGAAAAAACATTATTTGTGTTTGTTGTATGAGGTACAGGAACCAGCCTATTCCAGCACCCATAAACCTTTGATGTACATGTATGACGGTGTTTTTGAGTGTGGCATTAACTAAAACCCCCAAATCCCGGACTTATTTTTGAAAAGGATAGCAAAAGCAAGTTAGTAATACTTTAAAAGTGACAACTTTATACATGTATACTCTTCCAGTGTTTGAGGACAGTTCATGTACTGATGACAAAAATAAAGAGAAAGTTAGGAAAATATTGTCTTGTATTTGGTTCCTTGTGTCTGAGATAAAGAAGATTAAGAGTTAGAAAATATGAGCAATTCTGCCGTCACATTACATTTTTAGGGTAACTAAAACGGTTTTCCCCGCCCTCCTCCAAACAAAAAATATGTCAGTGTTGCATCGGTGCATAGCTGAGAAAAGTAACAAATGCAATATTTAGTATGATGCCTGATTACTATGGAAATGAAATAAACAGAAATGGGATGAGAAAAAAAACAGTTGGGAATGAAGTACACGATTATGCAGTTGGCAACTGGTTTCAACTGGCCCCGAGCTGAAACACGCGCCCATAGAATGTTGATAACCAGTTTCTGCGTATGGTTTCAACTTGTGGCAGTTTTTAACTGAATTTCTAAACTTGTTCCAACTGAACCCAGTTGATTCCAGTTGAATTCACAATTGGTACCAGTTAATTCCAAATGAAACCAGTTGAAAGTGTAACTAGTTTCAACTGGAATTTTCACCTGGGCATGTACTCTACATAGTCATATGTATAGTGAAGAGGGCACTAAAAAAAACACCAATATTTGGGGAAGGTTATGTGGCACAATCCTATTTATGATATAATGAGTCCATTGTGAAAAAAACTTGCCAACAGCAATATTCATAGACCTAAAGGATATTTATTGCACAGAATGATTCAACTGAAACTAAACTTTATCTACAATATAAACAATTAATAAAATGATACAATTTACAGACATTTATTATTAAACTGGACATTAGATGATTTTGGTCCCTCAAAAAAATATTGATTTCTTGAAAACAAGGATAACTACTTGCCACACATAAATACCGCTCATAATAAATTAAGCGATTAAATAAAAAAAAGTGAAGAATTTACAGTGAAACTTGAAAATAAATAATCTTGGCAATTTTGTTTTTCTGCCACGTATTTACATAATTAATATATGATTTCAAGGCACGAATGAATACACAATACAGCACTTTCTGTGAAATTGGCACATTTTGTGACAATCTGAAAATCTATGCTTTAGTTCGGTTCTTATATGCAAGCGTGTATTTATTTCAAGAAAGAATATCTGTACCTCTCTCCCAAAAATACTACTTATCAACATTTTACAGTGCATGTAAAGTCGTAGGCGGCCGTTGACTACCTCCCCACCTCTACCCTGAACCTAACCCCGACCTAATAATAATTACAATTAATATTTTTAATTAATTTGTGAAAATTAGGGAGACACCACAAATATAAGGCGCCATTATAAAATGTCAATGTTTCAAAGTTTTATTTTTGAAATTGTTTTTCGCTGACCCACCCACACACCCCAAATTTCAATATTTAAATCTTAAACAACAAAGCACACATAGGTATCCCTATACGTTCAACCGTTGCACAGCCTACTCGCCTTCCTGAACAGCTAACGTTCTACATACATTAAATGGTACATAAAAGTGTCACCGTTACACAACGTCATACAACCACAATATCGAGGTGCGAACGTTTTCAGTTAGGCAACTGGTCCCGCGCAAAACACTGCGATTGTGCCCGTAAACGATGCGTTCGGTTGTCCCCATGTTTGACGATTACGTGATTTGTTTACGTGATCTCCGGGCTTGCGGAGGAGCTGAGGTACAGTATTCATATGCAGCATGCAGCAGCAGGCACGCCCCCTTCTATTGTTTCCCCGTTCTGTCTCAAACATCCAAGGAATTTCAAATGAATTCCTTTCAGTCCCTTTGTCCCATATCGTGCTGGGTATAATGGTATCGAAACCAGGCTCACTGAGGTCAAAGGAAGCAAAGCACGACTTTCGATTTTCAGTTATTTCTTTTGACCCACCCACCGACAATTTCGAAAAAAGTTTGAAATTTGTTAACATTGACTATTTTGAATGGCCCCCAACACAATGAGTTTTGTGATGTCGCCGAAAGTAGTCTATAGTTAGGCGTGGCTAGTGAAATTGTACCAATTTAGAGTACAGCACATGTGCGAGAACTGATAAACACGGCAGCCCGTCTATTCTATCGGAGACAGAAATAAATTGTTTGAGTGCCCCTGGGTTAAAAACGCCAAGTGTGAAACACCTATTTTGTTAATCGCCTTGCTACCACAAACTCAGGGCTCCTCAGTGATTTTAATTCCCATGTGAAAAGGCTCAGAGTTGCCATGTTGTCCTCATCAAAGGTAGGGGTAGGAGATGGGAGGCGAGTTATGCCTGATGCGTCTCAAATCACGATCAATTTCATCATCGCTCTACGGAACGAGAACAAATTACCATTACAAGGAGGTCAGAGCCAATGTTAAGGTCAATGAATGATCATGACGTCACAAATTTATCCAACTTTTACTCACATAATGATTGTATCCTCTGTCGCGTAGGGGTGGCAGCGCCCTCTGGTGGTTGTAACTCTGATGCGGCTCGCCCATGTGTAATCGCATCGACTCTTTCTGTTTACCCCAATCGCGCGCTTTCTCCGTGAGCTGTGGAAACAAACAAAAACCCATATCAAGCACAGACACTGGGAAATATGGACCTCTAGCCAAGCTCCATTCATCCAAGCTATCAATCATCCAACTTCTGGCTCAGTGACACAATGTAAACAACAGGTGTTTGCAACCAATGGCCTGACAGAGAAATAGCCCCAGGGTAAAGCGCTTCGATCTGGAGTCTCCCCTTTGAGTCTCCGTGTAATCTACCAGTTAATGCCGGGATTTTTTTTTGGCAAACAAAAAACAATTTTTTTTTTAAACAGGCAAATGTCATTGGCCAAACGTTAAGACCAGGGCCCAATTTCATAAAACATGTTAGCACCCGATTTTTGATTAAGCGGCGCATTAAGCGGCCGATGGCATTTCATAAAAGAATTAAGCAGTCGTTTTTTTGCTTAAAGCCCTTATTTAGCAAGCCAAATCGCATGCTAACGCCGTCGCTTAAGCAAATTTTCGTGCTACGCTTAATCAACAATTTTGATTAAGCATAACATGTTTTATGAAATTGGCCCCAGGTCAAACACCACAAATACTGACTCTTGAGAGTCATTTCTACATTCATTGTATGAATCTTCTCACCAAATTGAAAATATCATACTTTGCAACACTGAGTCAACCGCCCCTGTGACTATACATTGCCAGAACACGTCCTCCAGCGTTAATAGCAAACTTCATATCACATATTAATGTACCTACCTCTCGTTCCAGTGACTGTACTCTACTTTTGGCCTTTTCCAGTTGTAACTGCATCATTAATTTCTCTCCTTCGTTGTTCTTAGATGTCTGTAAGTTCAACAATATTTTTCTTTTAGTTCCTGGTAAAATCACTTGCATCAACCAACTTATAAAACCATTTTTGCAGAACCGTTGTATTTTAATAGTTCTTTATAAAAACCATAAGTATCAAAGGAGTGTGTTAATCTAACAATCATACAAAATACCTCCCCAAAATGCTATCCATGAGAGGAAAACAAGAAGTTTGCAATCTCCAATTTGGATGTGGAAGCAAAAATGTTGGTGTAATCACTGCACTGCTTTATGGAACAGGATAAATGGGTTTACAAAACATAGGTGTTTTTTTTGAAATCCTTGAAAATATACGGATTCAGAATACGCTTAGGCGAGTCCAGCATTTTTGGGGTCGACTCCGATTCCAAAAAAGAATTAAGATTCCATTCGCAATCAATTCCAAATTTTTTGCAAAAAATATACTGAGCGTGTTTAATAGGTAGATAAGCGTGTGTTTAAGTACGTATGTGCACAGTGACGATACTAATTGTGCCAACGACGACCAAATTATTGGCACCGAGCGGCACTAAATGTCCATGAAATGATAATGCCGGCCTGTGCTACACACACGTTCTTAACGTGGAAATGATCAGAAGCTAAACAGTCTGGCAGAAGTTGGTGTTTTGGCTTTAGAATCGGCAAGCTATCACTGGGAATCGAATCTAGATGAAAGGGAATTTATTCCTACTGGGAATCGATTCCTTAAAAATTCTGGAATCGTGATTCCGATTCCCAAAGTGGAACCGATTCTACTCGACTTCGGCGTGGAATTGAAAAAGTGGAGGTCAAAATGAGCTATTATTTCAAATGTACCCACGTATTCTTACCTTTGTGTCCGAATCAAGCCTGATTTGTTCGATTTGCCCTTTCAGTCGTGCATTTTCAGCTACTACGAGGTCCGCGTCGTTCCTCCGAAAATCTGTAATGTGAAGAAAGGATGGAACTTAAAAAATGAAAACCTTTCTCAAATTTTGCAACCAAACTTGGAGAGAGAGAAAAATCTTAAGGGCCTCATTGGGATTCGAACCCGGGTCCTCTAACTCCCCGGGCAGATGCTCTACCAGCTGAGCTATAAGGCACAGTGGTATACTCATCAGGTTTTCCCTAAGAACCCTATTTTTCTCTCGGTGTTGCATGGTAGCGCAACTGGGCAAAGTACAAATGTTGAGTTCTTTACAAATTTTGTAGAGCGATTAAACGAAACCCACTTATAAAAAAAGACACTACCATTTTATTTTAGTTGTTTGGTAATAAAATGAGAATATTAAATTATGGGAAGTGTATCAACTTCATAAAATTTTAAAAAATAATAATCAGTTCGAGGATTATTTTGGGGGCATGGGGTGGTGTGTACTGTTTACATGTATCTATCGATAAACACCGGCGGTAACATTTCAAATGTTGGACAAATGGTTTACTGGTTAAAGGTGTTGTTCAGTTTTTCCAGAAAATGGATTTCGTTCCAACCCAACATTCATATAAAATACCTCCCTAAAATACTATCCATGGGAAGAAAACAGGAAATTTGCAATCTCCAATTTGGATGTGGAAGCAAAAAGATTGGTGTAATCGCTGCACTGCTTTATGGAATGGATAAATTAGTTTACAAAACATCAGTGGTTTTTTGATGATATCCTTTGAAATATACGGATTGGGGGCACGAAATTTCCGAATGACAATGAGAAAAATATGACAAATGTTATTGTATCCAAATCTCAACACCCATGGGAAAAATTAGGGGCGCTCAAAATGTGATCTGGACACGCTCCTTTCAATTGCAACAAACCGGTTTTTTTTGGGTGAGCACCCTCGATTGCTGAACACAGTATCATGCTTAAGTAATGGAATTACTGAGCTCAATGACCAGGGGTAATAATGTTAAATATGGAATAAAAGAAAAATTACGGAACACTGAAATTTATGAAGATTTAGGGATATTTCCTACCTTCCTGTTTGCTATTATTTTTGGATCGTTTGGCGACGATTAGTTGCTCCATTTTCTCTAAGGCTTTCTCCTGTTCACGACACGTCTTTTCTAGCTTTTTAATCTTGGCTTGTTTCTCTTGAAGAGCCGTAGACTGTGTTGCCTGCGTTTCTTGTTGGCCGAGGTACGACTGCTCGCGGTCGTTTTGCTGTCAATGAAAATACAGCTGATTTGAAACCCGAATACAGGATTTGCAATGTCCTAAAACTATAATCAACGATTTGACTGAAAAAAATAAATAGAAGTGGTCCAAGGAAGAAAGATAGAAGTGGTCCAATGCAATGATTCCACCCGAGATATCTTTCATTCGAAAATGCCGCCCGCGCATGTTTCGATACGTTCAAATTATTGAGCATGTACTCGGCTTGTAAAAAACAATTTTTTTTTACTTGATCACGATTTAACCTTAAAGATAGTATACATGATTGGTAAACTGTTACAAATAGTTTTATCCCCCTGTGTGATTGAAGATATGCATGATTAAAACCAACCTGAGCAAAGACCAGCTCTGTACTTCGTCTAACTTTTGAGAAAACAGTCAAAAAAGGGTTTGCAGTCATTTCGCCCCAAAACCACTTCGCCCTGAACCATTTCGCCATGAACCACGGCCTGTACATGAAGTAGTTTTGGGGCGAAGTGGCATTTAGGCGATGTAGTGTTTGGACGAAGTGATTTGGGGCGAAATGGCACTCGGACGAAGTGGCACTTGGGCGAAATGGTTTTGGGGCGAATTGAATTTTCGTCTCATGAGACGAAAACTAATTGTTTTACTAATTTCTCAAAGACTATAGCACTTCAGACAAAACCATTCCAGGGGAAGTTTTCTACGGTCATCATGTTTATATTGTGTAAGTTAGGCGTAAATGAACATTTCTGATTTTCGAGATACCAATCATGTATACTGCCTTTAAGAAAGACAGTTTTATCTTTCATGATACAACAGCCGTGGCGCAACAACATAAAGCAAGATTAAGCAACAGAGGTAAGTGCAACCAATGCGATTTTCTTGCTCTTTTTGATGGTTATCACTCGGGCCACGTAGGTCATCATGATTGTCAAATGACACCCAAAATGGTGGATGAAAGGCGTGACGTCACCAGAAAGCAAACAATTATTTACCTTGATCATATCATTCTGCAACTGCAAGAGCCTATCTCGATAATTGCTGGTCTCGGAAACCTGTCTTGATAATTTCTGCCGAACGACCACTGTGAAATACACAAACAAAAACATTCTTTAGGACAAAAAAGCTGGTTATTAAGAGCTAAATTATTCAAAATATCACGTAATGTTGAAGAAAAGTGAATTTTGTACGAAGTCAAATTTGATAAGAAAGAAACAGGGTTACAAGGACAATGTCCAGGTCACATTTTGACATCCCCCATTTTTCCCAGGGGCATTTAAATTTTGATACTATATCATTTGTCATATTTGTCTCATTACCATTCTGAAATTTCGCGGTCTCAACATGTATATTTCCAAGGATATCATCAAAAATCCACCGAAGTTTAGTAAACTAATTTATCCACTTCCACAAACCAGTGCAGTGATTACACCAACCTTTTTGCTTCCACATCCAAATTGGAGATTGCAAATTTCCTGGTTTTTTCCCCCACGGATAGTATTTGGGGGAGGTATTTTATATGATTGTTAAGTTAGAACGAAATCCATTTTCTGGAAAAATCTGAACTAGCTCCTTTAAATCTGTGAGTTGGCCGCAAGTTAGCTACAAGTTGGCCACAACTCAAGCAAATCAAAAATTAATTATTAATAAATAATTATTAAGAAAATTACTCAAAACAAATACATTTTTATTTGACTAACTGTATTTCTCCAGAAGTTCTGATTTGGTAATTTCGTCCAAATCGTCATTAGCAACCATGGCCTTAGAAGCATCCTCGTACATGTTGATGCGTTGGCGCAATTTGCTATTGTCGTTCTCTAATCTGCCAACCTGAACAAAACAAATATTAGTAACAATTAGCATTATTTTTCTGGTTCATCACATTTGCCAGTGGATTTTTACAATTCATTAAATACCAAAAATACATTGCAGTATTATGTTCTGCAAAGAGTAGGGATATTTCAAAATAACATGAAATATCTCTCAACCAATGTGTCAAAAAGTTCAACTGACCTGACATAACCGTAATTCTACAGATTTTGAACCAGTGTACACTGGCCATACATTTTAAGAATTGGCAATGTTATACGGTATTTTTTATAATGGGTTTAATGAACTTCAATTCGCAGCACGTAGGCTGAATTGCATGAAGCTTAAACAAGTATGTTCCACCTATACATTGAGATACATTAGGTGGGTGGCGCCATTGGCAGCCGACGGCCAGAGACACCGGGGAATCCCCTTACTCTTCACGAAAGAATGCTCTGGGATTTTTTAAGTGCGTTATACAACACACTGGACCAAAGGCTTTACATCCCTTCCGAAGGATGGAGCAAGTGTGTTTAAGTGCCTTGCTCAAGGGCACAGGTGAAAACAGTCATTTGAGAAAAAAAGAAATTCCAAAACTGAACAAAACCAATATCACTAAAGTAGTGTATATATGCTTGGTAATACCCTACACACGAGACAATGCATAGTTCCGACCTGTCAATCAACCGAACCCACTGACCAATCACAACAGGGCTAGCAGACAGCGCCCACATAGGTCAAAGTGCATTGCCTCACAAACCAACATCATGCAATTTTCTGCCCATACGTTGTATGTGGTGTTCCGGGTGAATTTTTTGTTTCAAGGCCGGGCAATTCGCTGTTCAAAGGTAAGAAAGCAAATTGTTATGAATATATTGACATCTCTCTATCACTGGCCAGTGCGTGCTACGGTAACTGTCGACCCTGAAACATGAATACCTTTGAGTTTTCTCCAATGAATCTGTGCTTTCCGTTAAAAGTCCCATTGGTTTGTGTAGTGTGGTAAGAGTGTGAGGCATAGCAACAATATCCAAGGGGGCGGGGTTTATTGGGCAATTTCGGAACTATGCATTCATGAAACATGTAAAAATACAAGACGAGAAAGTACAATACATTTTCCTTATTTTTTTTAATTTATATGACAGTAACACAGACAGCAAAATTGCACAAGGAATCTCGTTTAAAGTGAAATTTCAGGTAAACTTAAATCCGAGACATGTATAACTATACAAATCATGATAGCATTAATTTTATGGCAAATTTTACACTAGAATATCATCTCTGGCTATTGTTTGCAACAATTACTGTTCCCGTGGTTACAAACACCACACTGCAGAAAGATTATCCCCATAGCAACAAGTGTCCTTGATGTGTGTGGTGCGAGATTAAATAATAGATGTTGTCAGATGTTAATTGCAGTTGCTAATGGGATAGACTTTACATTATCACCGATGTAAAAGTATGTAAGTATTTAATTTTACATGAGAAAACAAAATTGTCAAAGTTGGTTTCGAGCCTGAGACCTCTGGTTAGCGATACCAGTGCTCCTGAGTTCAAATTTTCTTCAAAGGAAAACAAATTCACTGGAGCTCTTAATTTTATATTTTAAAAAATGTAAAAAAATAAATAAAAATAACAACAGTCAAAATCTCCAGGAATGGATTGCAAAATCAAGAAATATAAAATAATAGATCTGGCATTCTTCTCAGGAGAATAGAAAGTCAATGCATGGTCAATGTCTTACGTGTTCTTGGAGCCTGACTATCTCTTCTCCCATTCTATTCAGCGCTTCTCGGTAGCTCGATATTTCCTTTTGTTGCGCGTCCATCAAACTTAAGGAGTACTTGTCGTAGTTATCGGTCGGCGCAGAACTATTAGCAATGTTTTAAAAATCCCAATTAAATTTGGCTGAAACTTAACAAAAAACACATCTAAAGTCATGCTGCCTACTTTTGTGATTTTGATGGTTAACCTAGCTTGTAATTGGTTGCAATCTGTCACATGACTTTGAATCATGTGTCTTACTACATGTTTCCTATAGCACACACATCTACCCTGAAGAATACTCGTGGCGCTTTACAACATTATTACCCAGGTCATTGGGCACAACTCCCTGGGGAGTATGCAGCCCCAGCAGCCTGACACTCAGGGGCTACAAACCTTGCAGGCACCCATTTACTCCTGGGTGGAGAGAGGCAACCTATGCCCAAGGACACACACACCATGGAGGATACTGATAGCGCTTTACAACATTATTACCCTGGTCATTGGGCACAACTGCCTGGGGAGTATGCGGCCCTGGCAGCCTGACACAAACGCTCAGGGGCTACAACCCTTGCAGGTATTCATTTACTCCTGGGTGGAGAGAGGCAACCTATGGCAAAGTGCCTTGCCCAAGGACACACAGCATGGATGTGACCAGGATTTAAACTTAAAATTGTTAAAATTAAACAAGGGTAGGTTGAATGCAGCAAACCACTGAGGCATAATACTCCCAGAGATGCCAAAATTGCAATTTGAAAAAGCGTAGTTTGCCATGGAGCACCAACTTTGGACACGCAATTTTATAACTTACACCCAACGCCCTATTTAAACCCCACATTTGAAGCTATGCATTATAGAATTATGTCACAATACTGATAGCCATTGGCTGAAACAATTGTGCAAACTACGCCTAAATTGTAGATGTTGGCATCTCTGTACTCCCTTACTACAGAACTTGGGATGAGAGAAATTGTCAGGGCCTTATCAGGATTCAAACCCGAGACCTCCGACTCACCGGGCAGATGCTCTGTAAGGCACAGTGTATACTCCCTCAGGTTTTCCCTACAAAAAATTTAAAATAATTTGTTTCATTAAATTTTTAACACTTACTTTGGCTTGGGTTTTCGTTCAGTGTATCGATAAGGATCGGGGCTAGGGGGCAGTCTTGTCGGAATTAAGCCGCTGTCAGAATGTCGCGTGGCTCCGTTGCGCTGTTTGGATGGTAGTAGATCACGCAAGGCATTGTAGGATGGGAGTTCGTCATCGTCCATGGCCTATAAATAGCAAGCAAAAAATTGAAGAATATTACAAAAAATAAACACAGCAAATTGGGCAATACTCGACAGAGTTAACTCCGGTAGTATTAAAAAGTGTTGAAGAGTTTTTGCTAAATACTAATAATAGCAAGATGAATTTAGAAACACAAAAAAATTATAGTGCCGCGACTGGGATTCGAACCCAGGTCCTTGGCTCCAATAATAGCAAGAACAGCATGTTTTTGTATAATGTTTTGTCACCAAAGTATAAAAATTATGTTGCCATCATTATCGCTGCCATTAGGGAAACACCAGAACCATTTCGCTTCAACTAGATGGCTACCTGGCCAAGGCACACAACCCTTTTAGCAGTTAGATTGTGGCAGTCCCTAACAGCTCCCATCACTTAGGTCAACGAAGCAATTAAGATTAAGTGCTTTGTCCAGGGACACACATTCATTTGCACTTTTTTAAAAGAGTACATTTAAAACTTGTTTGTACATTTAAAACTTTTTTGGGAGCATGTGTGGCTTAGTGGGTAGACAGCCGTGCTCGTGATCGAGGGGTTATAGTTTCGAGCACCACTTGTGCCAACGTGTTTGTGTCCGTTGGCAAGACACTCAATCTCAATTGCCTCGTCAACCCAAGTGATATTTGGGGGTGGGGGAATGCCACAATCTAACTGCTGATAGGGTTGTGCGCCTTGGCCAGGTAGCCAGCTAGTTGAAGCGAAATGGTTCTGGTGATTTCCTGATGGCAGCGGTAATAATAATAATGGCAACAGCGCCAGGAGTACCCTAGGGTAGACATGTGCGCTATACAAGTGTCCACCATTATTATAATTTTCATTTGGTCAAAAAGAATGTTTTTATTGCCTGAGATTGCAACCATAAAAGAACGAAATATTGAGTTTTTAAATAGGCAAACAGTGTAATATATATGTAGGCATGTTTGCAATCTGAATGTACATGTGTGTATACCGGTAAGCTGCGATTATTACAGGTGCGTAAATCAATACAGCACACATGCAGAGGTTTAGCAAGCCATGGACTTTGTTCTCTAATCTGTAACACTGTACTGTGCATGCAGACTTTGTAACCCTACATGTATGCATAATATCTTCCCTAAAAATCAATTTTAAAAATTTCAGTTTAAAAATTCCTTTTTTGTTTATGAAATAATTATACTAATTTATAACCATGCTACAATGTACTACTCAAAATTTGTTATGGATCACCTACTAATTTTAATATACTTTTTTTGTGTGCAAATTTTCTGAAATGTTTCCGGAAATTATGCAAGATGTTAAGTTTTTAAAGTTTTCTTACATATGGGATAAAAAAACATGTATTTCAATTTGTCTCAAAGATTTTAGTTCAACATTTTTGTTTGAGAATGTGATGCCGTTGTTCAAGGAATTCGTATAAAGTTTAATCTGAAAATGATAAAATTAGTCTTTCAAGTGGTCGTGGTCGGAATTACGGGCAATATGTCTTACACAGCATTGAAATACTAAGTGCACACAGGAAGATTGAAATGTATTAAATGGCAATAAGTTTTACAGTAGATATTAAAAGTAAAACATTCTTTTGCCTGTTTAAATATCTCTTTGGAAAAACTTACATCTGATGAAAACGGCCTGTAGTACGCAACTGCCATTTGGTGCCGCAAGAATTCGGCCGAAAAACACACAGAAAATCCACCAAGTACAAAGTTACATTCTCTCCAAAATTTGACTGAAGTGATCAAATAGGGTTGCAGTTTCAGTGTTTTATGACGTCAATTAGTCAGCATTTTATCATGGCACTGTCGAATAGCGACTAAACGGAAAACATACCAGCTATATAAACACCAAAAACGTCAATGCAACAGGTTTGCAGTTTTCCAAATGAACGCTCAAGCCTCGGTGATGAAACTTCCTCAGGTAACGAAACCACAACATATGCGAAGCCGATACAGTTCACTATGTATTCACAAACTTTTAAAATGCATGTCCTTTAAATGTCAGTCACAATTGTTCGTAGCATTCAAAACAATTCTTCAATTATTACATGTAGCAAAATTCTACTGGTGCACAATCGACGAATGCAGTATAAAACAAATCAGTAATTCTTGATTAACAGAACGTGCCGCGTGTCGAACTCTGTTTGAAAATATCGTGCTATCAACTTCCTGGCATATAAATAGCCTACATCAACGCAGACAGATCGCTCAAACCTTCATCGAACAATAATTAAACTACACACTCTATGCTCTTACGCTGATCAAGCAACACTGATAAATGGAAAAGTGTAATGTACAGGCTTAATAGCTTTTTTCCCTGCGACCGTTTAATGTTTGTAGGCTTACACACAGCAAATAGCAGTCTGATGTTAGGAAGTGGTGGTCTAGGTCACATTTAGTCAACCATAAAGGCTTGGGGGTTGCTTAGCAACGGCACTGTTGGGTATTATTGAATGATCCTGTGTGCCTGTGTGATGTAAATGGTCTATAACTAAAAGCAACAAATGGTCTTTCTACATCTATATGGTTCACGGAGAATATTCATTGTGAAATAATAGTGGATTCACATAAATTGTGCATAATTTTTTTTAACTTAAAAGATCAATGGAATACAAAAATGACTGTAGCACAATGAGTTATTTTGAGCCTTTGCTTATCGGCCAAGTTAGCTAAATTTTTGCATTAATAATGAAACAAGGGATGAGAGAAATAACACATGGTCCTCACTGGGATTTGAACCCAAAACCTCAGACATACCGGCCAGATGCTCTACCAGCTAAACTATGAGGCACAGTGCTGCATGGATGTATAATTTAGCAAAGTAAAAAATGCATTTATGTCAAAGAATCTTGGTCTATGGTCTAAAACACTGCTCAATTATAACGAAACTTCGTGTGAGGCCAATTTAAGATTAGGATCCACCCACAGCTTTTATGGAAAAGTACAAAAAGCACAAATTTTAGGAAAAAACAAAAAAAATATCATATTTTACAACATATCTGAAAACAAAACAATTAAAAATAAATTAATATCAACCAAAATAGGGATGAGACGTTTCACCGTTTAACCAAAAGAAAATATTTACAAGTAACAGCATTGTGACGCAGGACTGCACGAGGCTTCTGTGTGCTGAAAATTTCCACTCTCAACATTTTGTTTAATTTTTTTCATTAAAAAGCAAACAAATATTTTGTGTTTTTTTCTGTTACCCAGTATAGACCCTATGCACTGGCCGCCATGACAGGGGGCCAGTACGTCACATTGTCACCGTGCGTCATGCATGAGTAGGCAAATTGTAGATCTATTGTCACACTATTTAAATATGAAAACCTTCCCCCTGTCATGGCTGCCGGTGCAAGGGGTTTATATTTAACAGGTAAAAGAATTTAAACCTTACCCAATTTTGTCTTGGTGTGTGTTGCGTAGAAAGCAGTGGAATTGGTGGAGGAGTACTGACTGCTTCTCGTAAGGGTACCAGTGATTGCCGAGGTATTGACTGGGAAGGAGGTATTAACTGGGAAGGAGGTGGTGATGGTGTCACCAGAACAGGCTCCGGGGATTTCACCTCGTGCTCAAAAAATGTTGGGAGCGTCGGCAGTGTCCTGACGTCGCTTGCCGTGGCCAGGGAGTCCGGTTTCTGTTCATTTACGTGTAGATCGGGCGAATTCATGATTAATTTATGCGTAGTTCAGGGGATTTCATCACAATATGAGAGCAGATTAGACAATTAGTTAATTGAAGGTTGAATAAGTTATATCGCGCATTTCAATAGACAGTCTTTTATGACAATGTAAAACATGCATAATGCATACAGTTGTCCAAATTTATATATGCTAAATTTTGCACGACTTTGAATGAAACGCATCCGAAACTGTTCCTAAAATGTCGCAAAATACCACAAAACTGCATTTTCTACTATCTTCGGTTCCAGTGATGCTGTGTCAATTCGATGAAGAATTACTTGTTGATCTTCAATGTGAACGCAAACTCTTGATCCCACAAAATCGTCACTGGGTCAAATTATTGAAATTTAATTCTGGTGTTCAGCTAACAGCAAACAATTTCAAAGTGTGAAAACGATAGCGGTCCAGTTGTACTAAGTATCAAACGTGGCATTTCCTACAATCGCAGAGATCAAAATGACTAAAAAAGCAATATCCAGACCGTAATTTATGGTTATCCTTGAGCATGGAACAAAAAAAAAGCTGGTCTCAAATGAAACACCCGGACGGACGCATGCAGGTACTAATGAGGTTCTTTGAAAAATGTGTGACGGAGAAAATATTGACTGCTTGATTACAAATGAGGTGTGTTGGGAGTTGGTACAGGGCGGATATTATTGTGTTCCGTCAGGCAGGCGTAATATTTTGTTCGCGAGTTGCGAAAATATTGGCATTTCGTTTTAGGGTGACCTTGCAACTGGTAGGTCTGTCAGCGAGCGGCCATGGGGAAAATGATTTTAATTTTTTGCGGAAAATTTAGGAAAAGAATTTATGTATTTAAAACGCTTAGAATTATGTACTATAGCTTCTACACTACTCAAATTGCTATAAATCACTAATTAATTTAAATATTTCTTTCTGAAAGCTGAAAAATATGCAAGATGGTAATGTTTTATTTTTTTTTACAATAAGGGTCCAATAAAAAAAAAATTTCGGAAAAGGTTCTTAATCATTAATTTTTGTGAAATTACACTTCTCACTATAATAAGTTAGGGATATTGTTATGCTGTGTTTTTAGATTGTTTTTCTTCAAATGACTGTTTTCACCTATTCCTTTGACAAGGTGTGTCTGTCATGCAGATACAATTGTCTAATCTATACAAAATCATTCAAGCGGAATGCATACCCTCAATAAAATATCTGCATACACCCCACGATATCCCTAACATATTGTGAGTGGTATACATGATCCTTGGCACATTTTGAGAAATGGGTTTTCCACAGTAAAGGAGAAATTTTGGCAGCATAGACCATATTTTCCAGAAAATACCTTTGTCTGGTCTCAAAATAAAAGAAATAAGTTTCAGTTGTTCTTAAGAGATAACTTAGGCCCAAAAAGGGTTACAAATAGTGCCTTTCTAAAAACCCTGTGTACAAATTTCCAATATACGCTCGTAACCGCGACGGACACTTTGTTACATTTTAGGCTGTCCCGGTTACGAGCGTATATTGGAAATTTGTACACAGGGTTTTTAGAAAGACATGTTGTCACACTATTTGTAACCCTTTTTGGGCCTAAGTTATCTCTTCAGAACAACAAACTTATTTACTTTATTTTGAGACCAGACAAAGGTATTTTCTGGAAAATATGGCCGTTTTGCCAAAATGCCCCCTTTACCGTGGAAAGACTAAAGTATATATTGGATTTTAAAACATTAAAGAAGCTATAGAAATGCAATAAACAAATCTGGACTTACTGTTGATGAAATAAGCCTGAGAACTACTGCTATATGTGGTGTTTTATTGTCTTTGGTTTTCAGAACACCACCCTGTTTAATAAAAAAAAAATGGACGTTAGCAAATCTTTGTTTGTTTAAAGGTAGAACACATGATTGGTAAACTGTTAAAAGGGGCGTTATTTCAACTTGTGATTAGAAGCCCGTGTTGAAAAAACTGCCCTGTAGAAATTTCAGCCACATAGGTGCAGTGATGCTTCTGAAAACTTAAAAAATCCCGCATGGTTTTTGTGTTGAGTTGAATGGTAAAAAAAGTATTTTGCAATACTTTTTTAGAAAACCACCTTTAGTTGTTAATTTCTCACACAAAATACCACTTTGGACTGAAATAAAATCATGTGGTGTTTGGTACCATTGTTATTAACACTTTTAGTAAGGTTTTTCTTGTCAACTCGTGAAAAAATTGGGGTCACTGCAAATGATGTGTTCTACCTTTAATCATTTGTTTAAAATTCCTCCCCAAAATACTATCCATTTGGATGTGGAAGCAAACAAATTGGTGGGATCACTGCACTGCTTTATGGAACCAGATAAATTAGTTTACAAAACATCAGGGATTTTTTACGATATCCTTGAAAATATATGAATTGAGAATTAAAAATGTCAGAATGGTAATGAGAAAAATATGACAAATGATATGGTATAAAAATCTCAACACCCATGGAAATATAGGGGGAGGGCAAAATATGATCTGGACACACTCAAGAATTACTAAACATGCAAACATAAAGTAAGGAATTATTGCGTCGGTCCAAATGATGTTATGTGGAAGTCAATTTTGCCCATCACGACGCGGTATGCACTATATACTAAGTGCGTTTCTCGAGGACACGCTAAAACTCATAGCGTGCTCGGGCGGGACTTGAACCCACGACCTCCTGTATACTAGGCAGACGTCGTGCAAACATATTCACACCATCAAAAAAATGCACTAATTCCACCGAATAAAAAAAAAACAACAACAACATGCAAAAAACAAAAAAATATATAAAATTAAAAAACATAAATTAGCTGCTACTCTATTTCTCACAGAAACTATCTTTTTAAAACTTCAACGGTGAGAAATAATTACACATTTTACAAGCAGAAAACACTAAAAACTCACGATTTTAGCGTGCTGAAGTAGAATCTCAATTTCCCGAATAATTGTGTTTTTTTCTGAAACAATTTTAATCCCGTACGAAATGGCCAGGAAATTACAATTTGTCAAAACACTGTTGCCATGCAACAAAAGATGATCTATTAAACAGCACAGAAGGAAAACAAATGTCTTTTACCACTTAACGACATCAGTAAGCATGAAGTTAGATGATAATGGCAAAAAGCACATGAATAATTTATGCAACTACTACATGCCAAAAAAAACGTCCTACTTTTGATCTTAAATAACTTTGTCATTTTCCAACAGATTTTAACCAAAATTTCACATTCCGTAAATAAGGCTTGACAAATTTTATTGAGTGACTTTCATCAGTTTTGACCAAGAGGGTGAGATTTGATAGCCATACAAAAAAAAGGTCAATTTCAGAATTCACCATTTTCGAGCTTGGCCTCCTCCAATGTCGATACACCGCTGGAGACTGGTGGAATGTGCATGCATGCTGCAGCCAAAAGCTTTGGAAGAAATGCAGGTTCATCTCTAATTTATTGCAAACCATCTTGATCGTTTCGCGCAACTCAACATGAGGTGCAAAGGACCTCAGACCTAGACAATGCCTTGACAATGGAGGATGCAAAGTCGAAAGTGGCAATTCTGAAATTTAGGGCAGTGGCTTTTAAATCTCACCCTCTTGTCCAAAACTCATGTAACTCACTCAATCAATTTGTTAAAATTTGTTGGAAAATTAAAAAGTTATTTAAGATCAAAAATAGGGCATGTTTTTTTAGACAAGTAGTACATGTACGTATGTAAAATGTAATGACAAAACAATGACATTATGGACTGGCAATGTATGTGTAACTACATAAGAGTAATTTTTTCAAGTCGAGTCGCAAGTTTTCTGAAATCAATTCACAAGTTTACAAAATATGAGGCTAATTTCCCTTAAGATATCAACAAATGTACCACTCTTCTCTTAATGAATTCAGGTACAAATTTCTTTCTTTTGCTAAATTCAGTGACAATCCCTTTAAGATCCCATCGTGTAGAACCCCTTGAAACATAGGTTAATTCCGCTGGCCTATGATAGACATTTTAATAACGATCAAAATGTTATTACAATAAAACAAGGGCAGCGCAGCAAAACATTATTTCTATCAACTACGGGGGCGGTTTTTGTCATTGTAGACTTATTTCAAGTCCGAGATCGAGTATACAAATCTAAAAAAGTATATAGAATCCCCCTCTAAAAAACGATATCAGACTTGAAATAAGTCTAAAATGACACAATCTGCCCCCCGTAGTTGATATCAAAAAATTGTTGTTACGCTGCCCCGGAACGAAATTGATAAAACACAATGTGGATTTTACGGAAAATCAAGCAATATTTCATGTTCTTAGAATTTTCATCACACAATAATACGGCTTTCATATTACATGTTAGTAAACTGTATTCATTTTAAATATCAAATTCTTCCTATAAATTAACAACCAAATTAGCAATGAAATAGTGAAATATTTGGCAAAACTTTAATTCTTAAGGGCTGTCAACATTTTCACGGTTCTACAGAACGTAGTATTTTTCAAGACCACCTCCCTCTCCCGAAATACTACTACCTCCCCCTTCCTACGCTCTGTAGACCCTGAAAATGTTGACAACTTTGGGCGGCTCCTTACCTGAATTAGCAGACTGGCTCGAATTCCCATCCTACCCCGCTCGCTCTGCAAAGCCTGATAAACTCTGGTATCAAGCAACTGTGCACAGTACCCAGATGGGGAATGTAACGTCCATGTGTTATTTTTGAAGGCTGTTGAGGGTGAGAGGAATAAAAAGCTTTGTGTTCACACTCACTATGAGGGGATCAAAGATCAGATCAGATCCAGTTTGACATTCACAATTTTAGGTGTATAAGCACATATACAAATAACTGACTTTTGGCCAACTAGCCATACACACACACATATGCCGGTGTGAACTATGGCCATGCATGATGCCGGTGACATTCGTCCGAATTTTGCCAAGAAAATAACTGCATTCACGACTGCATTTATGACTACTTAATTACATCATTTACCATTATTTTTGCTTAATTTTGTCACTATTGCGAGTCGAAAATCAGTACATTTCGTGCTCCGTGTTTTGTGTGTGATCAAACCGGTTTTTAGGGAGTGCGCGTTAACCATTGCCAAGGCCATGCGCGTGACGTGGGCAGAAGCTGACGTCACACTCTGCCAGCGAATAACTGTATACTGAACACAACTCTTCAAGGTTGGCATAGTGGTGCTTCCCTTGCCTTCCACCTCTGTAGCCCTGGTTCGAATCCCGTCCGGGTCAGTATGTGGATTAGGTTCTCAGTCCCTGCTTGATTCCATGGATTTTTACCCCTATACATAATTGTGTAGGGGTTTTCCTCCCACCTCTAAAACTGAGCATTTCTTCATCGTCTTCTCTTCACAGGTTTCTTCAGGCTTACGAGCTGCAGTGCCTCGGGGACTTTTGAGGAATCTTTGGTTTCAACACCAGAAAGAATTAATAATAATACTACATACCAGAGCTTGCAGGATAAAACTGTATAGAAAGCGCAGCTACATCAGTAAACACCGACGCCAACTCCCGAGGGTGCGTGAAGAGGAATGCGTGGTACCAGTTTGGCTGGTCCTCTGGCTGGCCGACAAGGCTTACCTAAAACAGCCAATCAGATGGGAGATGCAAATGAGCCGTGTCCGAGAGCATGTGTGCATTCCATACAGCTTTACAAAGACAAAGCATAGAATGCATTTGAAGTCCGACATTTAATTTTGTGTGTAGAGAGGCAACTTATGGAAAAGGGCCTTGCTCAAGGGCAAACAAATCAGACAAGGTCCAGATTCGAACCCACAATTGTAAGAATTAAACAAGATATGTACCCTCAAAATTTTTTGCAGTGTCTGTCAAACGATATCCAACGAAATGTAAATAAAAGGTCTAAAATTAGTAAAAGCAGGTCTCGTGTGCAGATTGAATGCTTCGTCGTTGCATTTTGAAGGGTATTTTCTGAAAAGCATAACAGAAAATCGTGAGGTACGTGAAATATCTTGAAATGGATTTAACTGTTTAAGTGTTTTTTTCATATTGAGTTCAATACCCTAAACCCCTTGGCCGAGGTACTGCAAAAAACAATTTATTACAAAAATATTAGTTTAAATTACAAAATTACAAAATGTCAAACAAGAAAGGGTAACTAACTTGTGGATGGCCATTGCGTACACCGGCCATTGGAATAAGGAATGAGGAAGGATGGGGGTCTGGGTACTCGACCGTTAATGGCACCACACTAAGACCTTGAAGGTTGCGCTCGGTCGTTTGTTGCCTAGTAACAAAATAAACAGATATAAGTTGCGTATGACGACAATGCATCAAAGTATTGTAAGCTGTTTGTGTTCAAAATATTGTACACTGTACATAAAAATCCACCTGCATTTTTGTGCCAATTTTCAATCCAAATGTTTAATCCTGCAAAGATTCATTAAAATTTTAAAAAGGCTTGATTTTGGGTCCTATGACTTATAACCAGGATTTCTCGCATTTGTATATTCAGACATGGCCGGATTCAGTGAATCGTAACTCTGCTTCTGAAAATTGTGTGAACTTGAAACAAGCATTCTTTTAAAGCTTAGGGGCCGTCCTACGTCGTCGACATTTTCACGGTTCTACAGAGTAGTATTTTTCAAGACCCCCGTCCCTACCCACGAAATACTAAACTCCTCAAAAAAGGTTCGGAAAGTCAAGTTTGACTGACGATTTCTCTCTTGTTGCAAAATCATTTTCCTTGAATTTTATATATTATTGGAAAGCCCCGTTATTCCTCTTTACGATGATGTGTCATTTGTTATGATTAAGCAATTGGGGGATGTGCAGCACAGCTGAATACGGGGGCGGGTGTAAAGTGAAATGTCACAAAATGCATTGCTATTGTCAAAAAGTGCATTGACACATTCCCATCCTCCAAGCAAAAGGGGAATGCACTGCATGACAATAGCAGTGAATTTTGTGACATTTCACTTTCCACCCACCCCTGTATTCCGCTATACTGCACATCCCCCAATTGATTAATCATAACAAATGACACATCATTGTAAAGAGGAATAACAGGGCTTTCAAATGATACTTTTTTTGAGGAGTTTACTTAACAATTTTCTTGTCAGTACCGTGAAATGTCAACATTTTATAGTGCATGTAAAGTCCTACACGGCCTTCGACCCACCTCCCCCTCTCTACGCTCTGTAGAACTGTGAAAATGTCACATTTTGAACTGACCTATAGGAGAAGAGGTCTGGTATGAGTCTGGCTGCAGCTATAAGAGGGCCCATGGGATTGGCTAATTGTTCCTCAACCCCTAGCAACAGGACTTCTAAGCCGTGGAAACCAAGGGCATCCTGGGATTGAAGCAAGTTGTCCTGTAGGCGTGTTAGAGATGGTAGTCTTCGTAGGACTGTGATGAAAAAATGTGTTTCGTCCTGTAATTGAGAGGAAAATTTGTCTAAAAACTTACCAAAATACATAAAATTATGAGTATAATGCAGATATAAATTGTTTCCCCCCCTCCCCTATGCACTGCCCCACCCCTTATGTGGGAGTTTGGTCACTTTTTTAATGCCCCAAGGTGAGGATTTTGACGCAATGAAATAAAAATGCCTGTGCATCTGATAGCAAGATGTGCATGTTTTGCACCCTTGGGTGGGGATTTTGTCTAAATTTTGCCCCAGGGGTGGGGATTTTGTCACGCGAAAAGTGACAATCCCCAGGTGGGGGTGGGGGTGGGGGTGGGGGTGGCGGGGTGTGGGTGGGGGGCGTGAACAATTGATAGGTGCATAATCATCATTTTGTTACATGCCCCATACAGCAAAAAGCTTATACAATTTTTTTGTAATCTGTTAAAAATATCTTTATTACTTCCATTTGCAAACATCAGATTTTTGAACGCATCATACTTTAGCCAAGTATAAACCAGCGTTAAAACCCATTGACTTGTGAGGACTTTGCACGGCTTACTTGCACAAGATCTAGGTGGTAATGATGAAAGGGCTGCAGTTGTTGCAGTGGTAATCTGTAGTCCAGGATGACTGTTCGTGACGGCTCGTGGATTATCTGCAATTTCACATCTGCAAAAAAAGACATGATTTGCATTTATTTATTATTTATTTATTTTACCACATCCAACAGCGGAGAGACCGCCAATTACAGGAATGGGAGCAAGTGTGGTTGAGTGCCTTGCTCAAGGGCACAGGTGCCACAACCCGTCGCGGCCCGGAATCGAACCTACATTCTAGTACTAGAACAGGAACTTAAGTTCGACGCACTAGACCGCTAGGCCATAACACCCCACTATCTACAAATTAATTCACCCTTTTGTTTACACCGTCAGAGAAAAGTTAATTGAAGAAAGAAGAATAAGTCCAGATATATGGTGCAACATATTTAAATTTTCCCAGCTTTTTGCCAACTTGGAACAGTTGACCTGAAGATGTAAAACTAACATGTCTTTAAAGAGAGATTTCATGATTGGAAACATTTTACTAACAGAAACAACAGCATTACGCAACTAAAGATAAAGATAACGTTGATAAACTGCCTTGGGGAAATTTCAGCCACATAGATGCAGTAATACTTCAGAAAACCTGAAAAATCCATGC